>JAJHSY010000141.1:0-600000 GCA_020800305.1 Porphyrio hochstetteri | reverse complement strand
GGACTGGCAAAAGTGGCTCCACGGAGGAGTACTCAGGGCAGTCCACAGAATTTTCCCTACTCTCACATGGAAAAACGTCCCCAAGTCCACGACTGTGCTGTTGGTATTTACCTCTTCCCACCGTCAACTCCCGTTGTGTCTCCCGAAGCCTAACCCTGGCAGCCGCCTTAATATCCCCTTCCCCCTTCCTAACTAGTTTAAAGCACGATCGATGAGCCCTGCTATCTCCTGGGCGAGGATCCGCTTTCCTTTATAGGACAGGTGAGCCCCATTAGCAGTACTCATGCCAGGAGCAGAGTACACCATCCCTTGGTTAAAGAATCCAAAGTTCTTGCGCCGGCACCAGCCTTTTAACCACACATTCAACTCGTGGGTTATCCTGTCCTGCTCTGAGCCCCTCCTCCCACAAGTGGGGATAGAGCAGAATATTATTTGGGCTCCCCCCCCCTCAACAGAGCGCCCCAGGTCCCGGAATTCCCTTTTGACAGCTTGCAGGCTACACTTTGTGATTGCGTCCCTGCCTGCTTGAACTATCAGTAAGGGATAATAGTCAGTGGATCTTACCAGGCCTGGTAGCCTTCTGGTAATATCCCTGACCCGGGCTCCAGGGAGGCAACACACCTCCCTGCGTGTAGGGTCTGGCCTACA
Source organism: Porphyrio hochstetteri (assembly GCA_020800305.1). NCBI lineage: Eukaryota > Metazoa > Chordata > Aves > Gruiformes > Rallidae > Porphyrio > Porphyrio hochstetteri. Next base: position 599,352 of record JAJHSY010000141.1, on the reverse strand, counting down.
TATAGGCCCTTCTGTCCCTCTGAGAAGGGAATCTCCTACTACGACTACCTTCCTCTCTTGCCTAACAGAGGCAGTCTCAAGGCGTGCAGATGACCGCCTCACTCTAGGCCTCCGCTTTCTCTGAGGCAGAGGGGCTCCATTCATCTCCTCAGGTACCTCCTCCTCAACTGTCAGGGCCCCAAACCTGTTGCTCAGGGACACCTGAGGGGGTGGGGTAGGTAGGCAGGGGGAGTGCCTACGACGCCGAGTCGGGACTGTCTTCCAGGCCTCCTCGGGGTTTGGGTCACTCCCATTAACCTGGCACGGGCAGTGAGGGGGGACCGTCTTCAGGTGTGAGGTGTCATCCCGACTGTCTTCCTTTTGGGACGCCAGGGAGCTACTCCACCAGTCAATCTCTCGCTCGCAGTCCCTGATCACCCGCAGTCTTTCAACCTCTTCCTTTAGTTGTACCACCAAAGCAAGCAGGTCATCGACCTGCTCACACCTCAGACAGGCTAGGTGTTTGCCTCTTATCCCAGGCAACTGCAGGCTCTGGCATTCCCTGCAGCCTGAGACCTGGACCGCAGCATCCCTAGGCAGGCCCTCCATCGGGGTTGCCCGAGATTTGCAGGGGGAACCTCTGCGCCTGGTGGAGACCATGGTTAGCTGAGCACACAGCAGACAGGGAACCCTCAGCTCGCCCTTTTGTACTCTGCGAGCCGGTCCTCTGAGTATACCCCCTCAGCAAACTAGGAGGGGAGGCTTGCTCGGCCTGCTTGCTCTGCCTGCGCGAACTGCCTCGCTAACTGCCGCGCCACGCCCTTCTGACGCGCCACGCCCTGTTTGCCCGTCCTGGTCGCCGCGCTCCGGGTCGCCGCGCTCCCAGAGGCCTCTCTTGTATGGAGAGGGATAATTCCTGTCGCCCTTAGCTCCGCCCCCGATGAGTCACCGCTCCGGGCAGTGCAGGGGACGAACAATGGCTGTTAATGGGTGCTGATGGCCACTGATGGGTGCACCTCTGCCTCTCTCCTTTTGATCTTAGGTGCTTTTTGTTAGTTGCCCTCGCGGATCTATGTCCGGGGGTTGTTGCTCGCAGAAAGGGGGTCCCTCGACGGAGTCTCCCGCTTCAGAGCCCTGCTCCTCAGCAGCAGTCTGTAGTAGATCCCTTATCACCAGGTGTCCTTTATTAGTCCCATCCCTAATTCTGACCCACAGGCTCTCAACCTGCTCCTGACCACTTCTCAGAGGGAGCTCCTCACAGTCTATCCTCTTTTTAACATAGAGGGCAGCTCCCCCACCCTTCCTTCCTAGCCTATCCCTTCTAAAAAGGCGATACCCTCTTCTACAGGGGTATTCCAGCTGTGGGATTCATCCCGCCATGTTTCTGTGATAGCAACTAGATCATAATTTTCCAGTGACATCACAGTTTCCAACTCCTCCTGCTTATTACCCATGCTGCGTGCCTTGGTGTAAAGACACTTCAGCTGGGCTTTCTGGCTCACTACCTTCTTTGAGGAGCCCTCCCTCAACCCTCTAGGAGGAATCTGAAGTTTTCCCCCACTGCTTCCTAGAGGGACATTAGAAGGTTCCGAAAGGGGGGGGTCAGCAACACTACCTCCTCTGAGGAGTCCCCAGAAGTTCCTGTGGGACACTTCAGAGGTATTTCCCCACAATCTCATAGAATGACAGCATCCCCGAGCCCTTCTCTATCTCGTTGAATTCTACTCTCTTCCCCCTTCCTACCTAGTTTAAAGCCCTGTCAATGAGGCCTGCCAGCTCTTGAGCTAGGATTCTTTTCCCTCTTGGAGACAGGTGACACCCGTCTGCAGCCATCAGGCCAGATGCTGAGTAAACAGCCCCATGATCAAAAAACCCAAAGTTCCTGAGGCAGCACCAGCCCCTCGGCTACCTATTCAACACCTCTGCTTTCTTAGCCCACTTCGTGTTCTTCGCTGCCCCAAATGGGATGGAAGAAAACACCACTTGCGCTCCCCCTCCCTCAATCAGCCTCCCTAAACCCCTGAAGTCTCTTTTGATACTTCTCAGGCTTCTCTGAGACATTTCATCACTGCCTGCCTGAACAATGAGTAATGGGTAGTAATCGGAGGGGTGAACCAGATCCAGGAGTTTTCTACTTATGTCCTTGACCCGCACCCCAGGGAGGCAGCGCACTTCCCTATGGGTAGGGTCTGCTCTGCATATGGGGCCCTCTGTTCCCTTGAGAAGGGAATCCCCAACCAAAATCACCTTTCTGTTTTTCCTGGTGGAGGCAGTCTTGAGGCACGGAGTTGACTTCCTCACCCTTGGCCTCCTATTAGGGGGATTGTCCCCCACCTTCCCATTTGCCTCCTCTTCAGCTCCCAGCACCTCAAACCTATTGCTTAGGGGGACCTGGGGAACCAAGGTAGGCAGGGAGGAGGTTTTCCCACAGCGCCGAGCCAGGACTATCTTCCAACCCTCTCCATCTTTGTGGTCTCCCACTTCTCCCAGTTCTGCCTGATAGGGCTGTGGGTCCATAATTTTTTGGGGAAAATCTCCCTGGTGACTTTCCCTCTGGCATGCCAGGGAGTTACTCCACCAATCAATCTCCCTCTCGCACTCCCTAATGCTTCTCAGTCTCTCCACCTCTTCCTTGATCATAAGCTTCCTCCTGCTGTTTGTGTATCTTGTCCAATACAAACGCTTCTAAAGCTTTTCTGAGTTCTTTTAAAGTTGGCATATAAAAAATCAGACATATTTTACATCTTTTTAGGATCTTGTGCATATGTACAAAACTTTTCTTACAAAATCTTAAAACAATTGCTTTTTTTTTTTCTTTTAATTAGTTTTTCTTGTCTTGAGCAAAATTCATATATAACCTAGTAAAAGCTCTACTACAGTTGCTTAGTCTGTAAGGACATTCAAGAGAATCTTTCACATTCTTCTGTGTGCAAAAGTTGGACCTATTAGTTCTCTTTATATGGTCTCTGTTTCTAGGCAAGTTTGTTTTGTCTGCCCAATTCAGCCTTCTGTCATGAATACCTCTTCAGAGGACAGTAGCATTTGTATGAATTCACTGTTTTGAAATATAAGTGGAAAGCATTTTGGAGTTCTCATCCATTTATCATATAACACTTGATTATCATAGTGATGTGTACGGACCTTGTCAATGGGAAAGTAATAGTTGTTACAAAGAAAAGCTATAACAGCAAACGCAGTTATCACTTGCACTCAAGGATTAATTAGCTGTGCTGAATTTAATTTTTTCCAATATACATTGGATGAATTAATATTCTTCACAATGGTGAAGAATTTCTTCACTTAATAAAAGCTTCTTTAGTATTTCACTTGGTTTAAAGCCTACAATGGCAATATTTTTGAAGCCAATAAAGTTAAAAGGTATTAAAGATATAGCAGATAAAAATAAAAGGAAGCAGATAAAGTTAAAAATAGGTGCGTGTGTAGATAGACACATAGACTTCTTTTGGACATGAGCCAATAAAGATAATGAATTGGAGGATGGTCATGTTAATTTCAGTACTTCAGAGCTTAAACTTCTGAAGAATTTATTCATTATGTCCTGACCTCCTAAGAACAACATAAATATTTTGTGTCAATTACTTGAATCATGAAGAAAGTAATATTTCTTTGGCATGAACTTTTAGGAAGGCAGTTTTTCAAAGTGAATTTGCACAGTGTTGTTCTATGTATATACTATAAAGGCATCTGAGACTTTAACGTATATGTTCATCTGATAAAATGTTAGTGGACAATAAGACTTTATAATAGGAACAGTTAACAAGATTACATTGTAGGATTTAGTTGAGATGTACAATAATCACAGTTTTGAAAATTTATATGAAAACTTATACCCTTCTTAAACATTAATTACTATGGCAGATAATAAATTAGCATTTTAGATGGCAAACTGAGTTGTTATGTTAATATATACACTGATAATTATATGCATTGTTAATTTGTGATTAACATGGCTTTAAACTAGATGTGAAGGGGGAGTGGGTTAATAATATCAGGACTATCTGTGACAAGAGGCAGGATGATGCACCAGGGTTGGAGAGATGGGGTGATAGAAAGGACCCCCAACCTGTTGCCCTGAGGCGTGTAGTGGGCACTGTGTCACAGGCTAAGTTTTACAGAAACAAGCTAGATGCTCCCGACAGAATAGGAACAGTGTCCATGGAATGCCTTGGGGGGAAACAGGGGTGTCCCTCTAAGAAGGTGACACAGCCGCTGGCCCAGCTGAAGTACCTTTACAGGAATGCATGCAGCATGGGCAACAAACAGGAGGAGCTGGAAGCTACCATGCTACTAGAAAGCTATGACGTTGTGGTGATTTGGCCCTGGCTAGAGGCCAAATGCCCACCAAGCCGCTCGCTCACTCCCCTTTTCAGCTGAAAAAAGGGGAGAAAATATATATCGGGAGGCTCGGGACTTGAGATAAGGAAAGAGGGATCACTCTCCAATTAGTGCAATGGGCAAAACAGACTCAGCACAGAATAAAAGAAAGAAAAGTGATTTATTACTACTACAACTACACACCCAGTGAACCAGAGTTGGGTAATGAGAAGGGCGGCACCTTCCCCCCACCCCTCCCTTCTTAGCAGATTTAAACTTCATCACGATTTTACTCCCTTCTTCCCCCCCCAACATGGCGCGGGGAGGGGCAGGGAATGGGGAGTGGGGTTCCGGTGGTTCCTCACAAGCTGCTTTCCTTCCCCAGATGTTAACACTTCTACTTCCCCCCCACCCCTCGCCTCTTTGCACACTTGACTTTAATCATAAATTCGCTCCCATCTTCCCCCCCATCGCGGCATGGGGAGTGGCAGGGAATGGGGGTTTTCAGTCCGTTCCTCCCGAGTTGTCTTCCATCTTAGCTGGGAGGGGGGCATTCCATACACATGCACTATCCCTGCGGCGCTGTGGGGTTCCACCCACGCAAGAGTCGTATCCACGAACTTCTGCAGTGTGAGTCCTCTCTATCGGGGAGTCATCTCCTCACCACAAGCCTCTCAGCAGGACTCCCTTCCATGGGTGCTAACGTTCGGGCCCAGACTCCCCCAGTCTGGTCCCCTGCAAAGTCACAGGTTCCCCGCAAGGTCACAGGTCCCTCGGCAAACCTGCAGAGGTGTGGATCAATCTCTTCACAGGCCGTAGATGTCTCTGCTCCCTGTCCTCATCCATGGGCTGCGAGGGGACACCCGCTCCACCATGGTCTTCACCACGAGCTGCAGGGGAATCTCTCTTTCCGCATTCTTCCCCCCCTACTCTGCTTCGGGCCTGGCCTTAGTGTCCGCGCAGCTTGTTACATCTTCTCACTCCCTTCTCCGGTGGCAAAATGCATCTGCCTGCAATTTTTTCTCCTATATGTGAGTCACAGAGGTGCTGTGACCATCTCCGATTGGCTCGGCTCTGGTCAGCAGCAACTTTGGCCTTGAATCGACCAATGTTTACAGTCTGGGCCTTGCAGAGAGCTGTAACTGCTGCTTGCAAAAGCCATCTCAGCAGCACAGCTACACAAAACTGCAACAACCTGTTGGAGCGCATCCAGAGGAGGGCCACAGAAATGATCAAAGGGCTGGAGAACCTCTCCTATGAAGATAGGCTGAGAGAACTTGAGCTTCTTCAGCTTGGAGAAGAGAAGGCTCCAGGGGAACCTTATAGCAGCCTTCCAGTCCCTGAAAGGTGCTTATAAGATAGCTGGGGAAAAACTGTTCACGAGGGCATGTAGCAATAGGACAAGGGGTAATGGTTTTAAACTAGGAAAGGGGAGATTTAGGTTGGATATTAGGAAAAAAATTCTTCAATACGCGACCGGTATGTGGAGATTGGCGATGAGCAACACGCAATTCGATATGAATTTTAGGTGAAGCCGTTTATTGGGTGAAATCACACAGATTATATACACTTGTTACTATAGACGTGGCAAGCTAAAAGACCGCTAATTGGTTACACACACTGTTTACACCAGACTTATTGGTTAGTGATTATAACGAGTTCTGATAAGCATATCTTATAGCTAAACATCGTTATTTACCTTTGATGTCTAAAAGCATCCGCACACCTGCTGTTTTGACCATCTATTATGGCTGGTTCTTAACATGTTCAGTTACTCCCAAATACCTTCCCATAACTCCTTCTTGGTTTAGGGTAGTCTGTACCCCTGTCTTCAAGGCCGCTGTGTTTTGAGAATGTGATTATCAAAATCCTCTCAGCATGAGTGACTTTCCTGTCTCATGGGAACACGAGGATATTGTCAGGGCCTATGTCTTCTGTGAGGAGAGTCAGGCTGCTGGTAGGCCTGCTGCCTTCCCCGACACTGGTAGATCACTGGAACAGGGTGCCCAGAGAGGTAGTTGAGGCCCCATCCCTGGAGATATTCAAGGTCAGGCTTGATGGGTGTTGCAGTTTTGTGTGATTGGGTGCTGGAAAAGAACAGGGGTGCAGAAAATGGCTGCTGCGAGAAGCTGCTGGAATTCTCTGTAGCTCCAAAGTATAAACAATTCAAGGCCAGAGTCATTGTTTACCAGGGCCAAGCCAATGAGAGATAGTCATAGCGCCTCTGAGAATCACACTTAGGAGAAAACAATCCGGAAGCAGTTGCATTTTGCCACCGGAGAAGGGAGTGAAGAGATGTAACGAGCTGTGCAGACACTAAGGCCGGGGAGGACGGGGGAGGAGGCGCCCCAGGTGCCAGAGAGAAAGATGCCTCTGCAGCCCGCGGAGAAACCCCATGGAAAAGGCCAAGACCCCACCTGTAGCCCGTGGAGGGGCTCCACGCAGGATGGAGCAGGTGGAGAAATAGAGAAGACGCTGTGACCCTACGTTGTGACCCCCTGCCAGCACTTGCAGCCCATGAAGAGAAACAGACACAGAGATGAGCCAGAGAGAGTTTTGCGCCAAACAGGTTTGCTGGGGGGAGGCTGGTGACCCCATGGAGGACTGGGACTGAGAGACATTGTGATTTATGGCTGCCCGCCATAGCAGTGATCCACGGCGGAGCAGCTGATGAAGAGATAAAGCCCAGGGGGCAGAGATTCACGTTGGAGAAAGTTCCTGGAGGACTGTCTCTCGTGGGTGGGACCCCACGGTGCAGCAGGGGGAGGGTGTGTGTAAGAAATGCCCCCTCCCCGGCCGAGAAGGAAAACAACTTGCAAGGAACTGACTGAAGCCCCCATCTCCCAGTCCCTGTCCCCCTGTGCTGTGATCGGGGGGAGGAAGGGAGTGAAATCATGACTAGAGTGAAGTCTGCTAAGGAGGGAGTGAGGGGGGGAGGTAGAGGTGTTTTAAGATCTGGGAAAGGAAACAGCTCATGAAGAAGTAACTGAGAACCCCATTATTTTTTTCCTAGTCCCTGCCCCTCCCCGCACTGCGAGCGGGGAGGGAAGAAGGGAGTAAAATCATGGCTAAAGGGAAGTCTGCTGAGAATGGAGGGGTGGGGGGAAGGTGCTACCGAGAACCCCATTTTCCCAGTCCCTGCCCCTCCTGTACTGTGAACGGGAGGGAAGAAGGGAGCAAATAAACCCTGACTAAAGTCTGCTAAGAAGGCAGTGGTGGGGGGAACGTGTTTTTAAGATCTGGTTGCATTTTGTTTAAGATTTGGTTGTGCTTCTGACTCCGGTTTTCACTGTTCTTTTTAGTGTAGTGTAATAAATTAGAGTAGTTTCTTTCTTCATTCTGTGTTGAGTCTGTTTTGCCCGCATCGTTGCTGATAAAATGATCTCTCTTTGTCCTTATCTGGACTCCTAAGCCTCTTGATATATATTTTCTCCCCTGTCCAACTAAGAAGGGGAGCAATAGACTGATTTTGGTGGGTGTCTGGCCTCTGGCCAGGGCTAAACCACCACAATGGGGCTCTGAGCAACCTGAAATAGTGAAGATGTCCCTGCTTACTGCAGAGGGGTTTGGGGGGGTGGACTAGATGATCTCTAATGGTCTTTTTCAACCTTACACATTCTATGATTCTGTATGATTCAAGGTTTTATTTGGGCTGCTGTGGGAATGATAATTTTTTTCACTTATCAGTCAAAAAATTTTAATAAATTATATCTTTACATATTGAATTTGTCTTTTAAAAAGAAGACATGTATGACTATGTTCTGGTTCTGTACAGGCCAGAGTCAACCTTCCCAAACAGCCAGTACAGGTGAGCTGAGTTAGCCTGGGCTGTTTTCCACACCACCTGACATGACTTTATCAGAAAAGGGGCTGGTTGGGGAAGGCCAGGCATTTGGAGCCTATAGGACAGTCTGAGGGTAGCTGGGGTGTCAGGTCGGTTGGGCCTTCCATTGGGCAGCACTTTGTAATTGTTGGGTTGGTAAGCTACTCTGCGTTATCGCAGGGTGTGAGTGTAATTGGCTGTTGTTATTATACGTTCACGGTGCTTTTTGTCAGTAAACTCTCCTTATCCCAGCCCATGGAGACTCTGTCTGTTTCGCCTGTGGGAGTGAGCCAGCGGTGTGTGGTGCTCAGCCACTGGTTGGGGCTGAACCACCACAGTCCTTTTTGGCGCCCAATGTGGGGCATGAAGGTTGGGATAATGGTAAGATCTGACCCAATTGTGTTAAAAAGCTATGATAAAAGGTTTATCCTGTTATTTGAAGAGGTGATGGTAACAATGATGTTTTGTCTGTTCACCTGGCTTTGGTATGTGAACCCACACCCACTTTATATAATCCCTGCCCAGCTGTTTATCACCTCAGGGAGGGGAGTCAGGTTCCTAATTCTGTTATACCGTGTGATACTGATTTATAACAAGATATCATCTGTGTTTGTCAGCCTCAGAGGGTATCTATATGTGGCATTTCTCTCATTTCCAACTCTTGGGCAACATATCTTAGCATTATTTAATAATCACACTCAATTTATGGGGAAGCTGGGGGGGATGCTTCCTCCTCCCCTTTTTCCTTCAGGCTTGTTACAACAGCCTTTGAGAACTTTGATTATCCCTGGGATATTCACACCAGTATGTATCTGCTGCCTATTCTCCTGAATGTTCTTCAAGTCTTAAGTGTTACAATAAATTGTTTTAAGAATATTGCCGGGAGATTTTCCCTTGTGCCGCAACTGAGGGACGGGACACCGCTTGGTGCAAGCAGAGTGTTCGCTTTATTATCAATATCCCATAAGCTTTATAGTTTTCTAACATCAAACAAGCTACGTGTCTTTATTTCCATTGGTTAGTATGTATATCGCGTCCCACGCTCATTTGTTAGTTCAACTTCATCTTTCAGTTGTCCCTAGGCTAAATAGTTACAAAACAACTATGTTATCTTGCAGCTGCAGCAAAACCACAAGGCAGAATGTTCCTGTTTCACAATGTCTTGTCACAACTTGTTTATCCACTCTCCCAGGGCTTTCCTGTAAAGCAGGATGTCTTATCTTGCACCTTCCTGTAAAGCAGGATGTCTTATCTTGCAGCTTGTTTATCCACTCTCCCAGGGCTTTCGTCTGACCAAGGCGATCAGATCAGGGTCACCTGCTTGCTTGTGAAACTCTGCGGCAGCAAGATCCTTGTTTGCTTTTCCCACATCTCCCCCGTTCTGTTGAACAATAAGAACTTTATGGATAGAGTTAGATATCATTTTTTGTACACACTGCAAAAAACACGGTAAGCAAATCAAAAGCAACAAAGCAAACAAAACAATATACATTGTTGTCTTTAACAAACTTTTTAACCAGCCTGTAAATCCCCAGCCAGAAAATAACTTGTCCAGCCAGTCCCATTTATCATCTTCTCGGAGTTTCAAAACTCCGTTTTTAAGTTGCTGTATGCTAGTGTGAATTGACTCTGAGTGATCAGACAGGTTCATACAGCACATTCCTTCAAAGTCTTCACATCCATGGCCTTGGGCTAAAAGCAAAAAATCTATGGCTGCACGATTTTGCAAAGTTGCATGTCGCACACTATCTACATCTATCGAAAGGTCAGAAAGCGCTCTACTAGTGGCATTGGTTTGTTTCGCTAGCCAACACCCTAATTTGTCTAAGGTGCTTAAAGCTTTTGCAGCTGCAACACCAGGAGCCAAAAGAGAGGCAGTGAAGCGTTGTTCAAAGTTCCAAAAATCTATATGGTCGTCACACTCTGACGTAAAGGCGTGGGTTGCTCGCCTTAGTCTAGAGTGGCTTTTGCGCATTTGTAAGATACTGGATGTATTGGGAGTTAGCAGTGAGAGACGTCCCAAGCTACAGGGGCCTCCTTTAATATGTGAATGTATGCCTGCCCTCGCCCGATCTCCACAAATAAAGAATATGCCAGATGGTAATGCTACGGGCATATTTGCGGAGCGTGATATATTATTTGATGTATAGTTACACCAAGCTGTCTCATTACGAAAAATGGGATGCATGGGGGATACATCCCATGCTCGCGATTGATTTTTTCCCGTGTAGTTAAATTTAACACAAAAGTCCATTTTTACTGATCCTAATAATTCAATTTCTTGAGGTTCTAAACTGAGTGTTGGCCTATGTACCGCCCACCCATCCCAGTTATCTGTGGGTGCGGCCATCAGGGTCTGGATCAGGGGGGTTTCAACCAATCTTGTCCAATTATCAAGTGGTAAGCCTATCAAACAGGTAGAAAAAGGGTTTTCCGGAGAGGCTGTGGCTAGGCATAATGTATCCTGTCCTGTTACATTAGCTAGCGTGACCCACACATTAGTCTTAGGAAAAAATGGGGGAAAAGGACTAGCTTCTGTTACCACCCACACCAAAACCAAAAGGAAAAGCATAATGGTGATTTTCAGATGGGTGGCAAAGCGTCTGTGTTTGGTTCTTCAGCTGGAGCTGCTGTCAATGGCTCTCTGAAGGGTTTGACATTTTTCGCCGGAATCCACCGTGGACCACGCTCTGTGGAAACACAAGCATAACCCCTTCCCCCGGTAATAAGTGGATAAGGACCTAAAATTTTTCCTGTCTCTAGGTCCTTTATTAAAACTGGTGCCTTCTTTGATTTTGTAAATTCTTGGCTCATGTTAAAATGCCGCACAATAGGAGGATTCTGATCCATAAAGGAACAATTTAAAAAATTAAAAACATACAATGCTTTCTGTAGTCTTTCTCCTGGGGTTACGTTCCCTATCCCCCTTTTTTGTTTTTGTAAAAGACTTTTTAAAGTCTTGTGAGAGCGTTCAATAAGAGATTGACCTGTAGGGGAATGCGGTATTCCTGTAATGTGTGTAATGCCCCAGGTATTAAAAAAAGTCTGTAAAGTGAGAGAAATATATGCAGGTCCATTATCTGTTTTAATTTTTTGAGGTATCCCCAAGGTGGCAAATGCTTGTAAAAAATGGCGTTTAACATCGCGAGCCTTCTCTCCGGTGTGACAGGAAGCATATAAGGCTCCAGAAAAAGTATCTATAGAAACATGTAAATATTTTTGCTTGCCAAATTCTGGATAGCGTGTAACATCAGTTTGCCATAACTGTAAAGACTGTAATCCCCGGGGATTAATTCCGCCTGCTATAGATGGGAAAGAAACGCGTTGACAATCAGGACATGTAGCAACAATCTCGGTTGCTTGCTGTGTGGAAATATTAAAAGTGCGTTTCAGTGCACCTGCATTTTGGTGAAAAAAGGAATGACTAAGTTTTGCCTGGGCAAAAAGGTCTGGGAGAATTTGCGCTGTAAGAGTTAAAAGGTCAGCTTGTCTATTCCCTTCTGCTATAAAACCTGGTAAAGTAGTATGAGAACGAACATGCATTATAAAATAAGGAGTTGTTCTGGAGTCCAACAAAGCGACAAGTTCCTGTAATAAGTTAAACAAAAGAGGGTTAGCAACATCTTTTAAAAATGAAGCTTCTGCCCGCTGGACTATACCAGCAACATAAGCGGAATCAGTGATTATGTTAAGAGGTTTTGTCCATTTTCGAAAGACGCGCACAACAGCTGCAAGTTCCACAATTTGTGGTGAGCCAGGTGCTGTAGAAATGTCTGAGTCCCATTTCTGGGTTTCCTGGTTCCACCAGATGATGACAGATTTGTGGGTTTTTCCATATCCATCAGTAAACACTGTAAATGCCTCCAGAGGTTTTTCGCTTCTTTTCGGTTTTTGGGAAAGTTGAAAGTCAAGGTGTAAAAGTTTATGAGCTGGCAAATGCGAAGAAATCTGTCCAGGGTAGCCAGCAAGAGCCATGGCAAAAACGTCCGATTGGCAATATAACCAGGAAAGATAGGTTTTGACCACTGGCAAATAAATACATGTAAAGTCAATTCCTGCTAAAGTTAGTAGTCGTTGCCGCGCCTTAAGAATTAAAAATGCAAACATTTCATATTGTGCAAATACTGTTTTTGAAGGCTGATGTGATAGAAATACCCATTCAATAGTCAATAATGGGTCCTTCTGATCAGTGTCCCATTGGAAAATAAGGGCATATGGCTGTTTTGTAGGATTTAAGATTACCAAAAAAAATGGCAAATCTGGATCACAGCGGTGCGCCTGTCTAGACGCAATGGCTTCAGTGACTTTTGCAATTGCTTTAAGAGAGGGTTCGTTTAGCGTCCTTGGGGCACAAATATTTGTGTCTCCCTTCAAAAGTTCAAAAAGAGGACTTAAATCTGAATTTGTGATTCCCAATAAGGGGCGAACCCAGTTTATAGTTCCCAGAAGTTTTTGTACATCATTTAAAGTAGAAATTTCTGTGTTCAAATAAAGTGGTTGAGGTGCTATGGTCTTTGACCGAATTAACCAGCCCAAATATTTCCAAGGGGAAATAGTCTGAATTTTCTCAGAAGCAACACAAAATCCAGCTGCGTTTACAGCTGTAGTGACAAGGGCTACGGCCTCCTTCATGTCTGTTTCCTGAGATGCAGCCACAAGGATGTCGTCCATGTAGTGGTATAACAACACAGAAGGTTTAGACTTTCTAATCGGGCTTAAAATTTTTGCCACATACCATTGGCATATGGTTGGACTGTTTTTCATTCCTTGTGGGAGCACGACCCAATGGAATCGTCGCAAAGGTTCCTGAACGTTGACGCTTGGAATTGAAAAAGCAAATTTAGGTGCATCCTGAGGATGTAATGGTATATTAAAAAAACAGTCTTTTAAATCAATTACTGTAAGGTACCAATTTCTGGGTAACATGGTTGGCGAGGGAAGCCCCGGCTGAAGGGGTCCCATGTTTTCCATAGCGTCATTAATTTTTCTAAGATCATGGAGTAGGCGCCACTTGCCATTTGGTTTTTTAATAACAAAAACAGGAGAATTCCATGGACTAACAGACGGTACTACATGTCCCTTTTGTAATTGCTCCTCTACTAAGTCATTAAGAGCGCGGAGTTTCTCTATAGGAAGGGGCCATTGATCCACCCATATAGGGGTATCTATTTTCCAGGTAATTTTTAGAGTGCCGCGCTCTTCAATGGCCCCCCCTAAAAATGTGTTTTTAGTGTAATTCCCCATTGAGCTAATACGTCACGGCCCCACAGGACCATCGGGATTGGTAAAACAAAAGGTTTAACAGTGGCTATGTGTCCTTCAGGGCCTTCAATGGTAACAGTATGGAGGCTTTGTCTACTAGTACCAGTGCCGCCTACCCCTGCAAGGGCCTGAGGTGTCATTATGTAGGTATCAAAAACAGATGACAACATAGTAACAAAATAAGGAGAAGAGAGACCATGTTCCGTGGCCGTACGACGCAACTCCTTAATTACGGCAAAAGACAAAGGTTCCCATTGAGCTCCCCGTCCTTGGTACACAACTGGTGCTACAATTTTTTGTGCCACCTCCCACTCCCCCTCCCTTAACACCTGCTTTTTTATCTGAGTCCATACATTATGTGGGTCAGGGGGGAACAAGTTGGGTTCATCCTCCAGGTCTATAGGTCCGGGATCAAAGGGGTCATCTTCTGGAGGGTAATTTGCCAAAACCCTCCTTCTTAGAGACGGTTTTGACGTTAGTATGGGTTCGGTTTTGGGTTCAGGGGCAGAATAGGTTGGTGCCGGCGGAGCTGAAGGGAGGGCAGGGGGACTGAGGTCGGGGTCTCTCCCGTTATGATCAGTCTCAGATGGTGGATCCCCTTTATGAGAGCTTTCTTGTTCCTTCAAGATTTCAAAAATAATTCTCCACCAAGGGAGTAATTTTTGTGCTTGGGGGTCACCCTTCGTAGCTCCGTCCCATAGTTTAATACCTACTTTGTCCCATATTTCCGTCATAAAAATATTAGACGCAGTAACATCAGGGATTTTTACTTGGACCCATTTTAACATACATTTAAGATCATAGCCCGATATACTCTTATCATGCTTTGTCAGCAAGGCTTTCATAAGTTCATATACGTCCCTTTCCACGGGGGTCGAAACTTGCCCTCCCATTTCCGATTACCTGCAGCTCACCTCTTTCTGTCGAGGGATTGTTAGCCGGCTTCTGCTTCCTTTCAGCAGGTCACTCTTAAAGTTCTGCAGGAGTTGCGACCGGCTGCCAGATAGGCAGTTCTGTTCCTTTCCGAACGCCGAGCCGTTCGCTCCTTTTCGGATCGAATCACGTCGGGGTCACCATTTGCTGCAACTGAGGGACGGGACACCGCTTGGTGCAAGCAGAGTGTTCGCTTTATTATCAATATCCCATAAGCTTTATAGTTTTCTAACATCAAACAAGCTACGTGTCTTTATTTCCATTGGTTAGTATCTATATCGCGTCCCACGCTCATTGGTTAGTTCAACTTCATCTTTCGGTTGTCCCTAGGCTAAATAGTTACAAAACAACTATGTTATCTTGCAGCTGCAGCAAAACCACAAGGCAGAATGTTCCTGTTTCACAATGTCTTGTCACAACTTGTTTATCCACTCTCCCAGGGCTTTCCTGTAAAGCAGGATGTCTTATCTTGCACCTTCCTGTAAAGCAGGATGTCTTATCTTGCAGCTTGTTTATCCACTCTCCCAGGGCTTTCGTCCGACCAAGGCGATCAGATCAGGGTCACCTGCTTGCTTGTGAAACTCTGCGGCAGCAAGATCCTTGTTTGCTTTTCCCACACCCTTGGTCTGAAATTTCAGGGGTGGCATGGTGCATGGGATGGTATGAACAAATATCCAGACAAGAAAAAACAATCCATAGATGCTGTGGCTGAGCCAGAAAGAACCCCTACAACAATCACTGTAGCTACTCAGAGGTCAGAGGGTGCAGCTCCTCCAACTCCCACAAGCACTACTGCTACTAAACTTCAGAGACTGCAGCTCCTCCAATCCCCACAACAAACACTGCAGCTACTCAAAGCTCAGAGGCCAACCCTTTAGTTGAGACAGGAAGCCAACTGGTACCAGTATCAGTCCCCCCTATACAGAAGAAGAAATACACAAAGAAATCAGTCCACATCGTTAAAGACGATGATGAACCAGGACCATCACGGGGCGATACCAGAGGTTATAACATAATCCTTGTCTTTGAGTGAGCTGAGAGACATGAGAAAATATTTCAGCTGCCTCCCAGGGGACCACATCATCACCTGGCTACTCTGATGCTGGGATAATGGGCTGGCTCGAGCATCACCAGCCTTGCTTTCTAGGGATGGGGAGCACTTATCCCCTAGGGGCAGAAGGATACTGTCCAAGAAGTTAGCAGGACTCATTAAGAGAGCTTTAAACTAGATAAGAAGGGGGTGGGGGACAGGGCCAGACTAGATGGAAAAAAGCCTGGGAGTGGTGGTGGAGTTACTGTGCTGGCAATGACCTCTGGTCAGTCACCCTAGTAAACCAGGGGGATAGTGTGCTAACTCAGAGTAGAGATGTAATTACTACTGATGGGCTAGGTAACTTAAACAGCTGTCACTTGGAAAGCAAGGCTTCCCTTAGGAGTGTAACAAGATCAATAGCCCAGCTGAAGTGCATCTACACCAATGCACACAGCATGGGCAATAAAAAGAGGAATTAGAAGTCCTTGTAAGGGAAGGAGACTATGATGTGATTGCCATCACAGAAATGTGGTGGGACAATTCACATGACTGGAGTGCTGCTATGGCTGGTTATAAACTATACAGGCGTGACAGGCTGGGTCGGAGAGGAGGTGGGATAGCCCTGTATCAGAGAATGCTTTGACAGCCTGGAGCTGGAGTATGGTGAAGACAGGGTTGAGTGTATCTGGGTAAAAATCAGAGTAGCACGAAATGAGGCAGATATCGTGGTGGGAGTCTACTATAGACCCCCTGACCAGGAGGAGGAAGCTGATGAGTTGTTTTTTAAACAACTGGGAGAAGTCTCATGATCACCAGCCCTCGTCCTTATTGGGGACTTCAACTTACCAGGTGTCTCCTGGAGGTACAATACAGCAGGGAGGAAGCAGTCTAGCAGGTTCCTGGAGGGTTTGGAAGACAACTTCCTGACCCAGCTGGTGAGTGAACCCACCAGGGAAGGTGCCCTGCTGGACTTGTTGTTTGTAAACAGAGAAGACCTGGTGGGGGATGTGAAGGTTGGAGGACGCCTGGGGCATAGTGATCATGAGCTGATAGAATTCTTAGTACTGGGAGAAGTAAGGAAGGGAGACAGCAGAACAAGCACCTTAGACTTCCGTAGGGCTGACTTTGGGCTGTTCAGAAAGCTGCTCGAGAAGATTCCATGGGAGGCATCCCTTGAGGGCAAAGGAGCCCAAGAAGGTTGGTTGCTCCTCAAGAAGGAAATCTTGGTGGTACAAGAACAGGCTGTCCCTGTCTGTCGGAAGAGGAGTCGGTGAGGAAGGAAGCCAGCTTGGCTGAGTAGAGAGATCCAGGAAGATATTCAGGAAAAGAGGGAAAAATATGAGCTTTGGAAGAAGGGGCAGGTGTCTTGGGACAACTATAGGAATATAGTGAGATTATGTAGGAAGAAAGACAGAAGGGCTAAAGCTGAACTGGAACTCAGACCGGACAGTTCTGTAAAAGATAATAAAAAGTCCTTCTATAGGTATATTAATAGTAAAAGGAGGGTCAAGGAGAATCTCCAGCCCTTATTGGATGCTGATGGCACATTAGTGACAAGGGATGAGGACAAGGCTGAGGTCATTAATTCCTTCTTTCCCTGAGTACTCATCCTCAGGAACTGGCTGACAGGGAGGGGAAGAATCACAAAGTTCCCATGGTTCAGGAGGAAATGATTAGCGACCTACTTGGCCAGTAAGATACCCACAAGTCAATGGGGCCAGATGGGATTCACCCAAGTGTGCTAAGGGAGCTGTCAGATGTGCTTGCCAAACCCCTTTCCATCATCTAACAGCAATCCTGGCAGACTGGGGAAGTTCCACTCGACTGGAGGCTGGCAGATGTTACACCCATATACAAGAAGGGTCGGAAGGAGGATCCGGGGAACTACAGGCCTGTCAGTCTGACCTCAGTCCAGGAGAAGATCATGGAGAGGGTCATCTTGGGAGCTATCATGCAGCACATGCACGATGGCCAGGGGATCAGGCCTATTCAACATGGGTTTACAAAAGGTAGATCCTGTCAAACTAACCTGATCACCTTCTATGACAAGGTGACCCGCTGAATGGACGAGGGGAAGGCTGTGGATGTGATCTACCTGGACTTTGGTAAAGCCTTTGACACCGTTTCTCACAGCATTCTGACTGAGAAACTGGCTGCCACTGGCCTGGACAGGTGAACCCTCAGCTGGGTTAAAAACTGGCTGGATGGCCAGGCCCAAAGCGTGGTGGTAAATGGAACAAAATCCAGATGGAGGCCGGTCACGAGTGGCGTCCCCCAGGGCTCAGTCCTGGGTCCACTTTTGTTCAACATTTTTATCAATGACCTTGATGAAGGGTTTGAATGTTCCCTCAGTAAGTTTGCAGATGACACTAAGCTGGGAGGAAGTGTTGATCTGCCTGAGGGTAGGGAGGCTCTTCAGAGGTATCTGAACAGACTGGACCGATGGGCTGAGACCAATGGGATGAAGTTTAACAAGGCCAAGTGTAGAGTGCTGCACATGGGACATAACGAGCCCATGCAGCGCTACAGGCTTGGGGGAGACTGGCTGGAGAGCTGTCAGGCAGAGAAGGACTTGGGGGTGTTGGTTGACTGCAGGCTGAATATGAGCCAGCAGTGTGCCCAGGCGGCCAGGAAGGCCAATGGCATCTTGGCTTGTATCAAAAACAGTGTGGCCAGTAGGTCTAGGGAGGTGATTGTGCCCCTGTACTCGGCATTGGTGAGGCCGCACCTCGAGTACCGTGTCTAGTTCTGGGCTCCTCACCATAAGAAGGACATGGAGGTCCTGGAGCGAGTCCAGAGAAGGGCAACCAGGCTGGTGAAGGGGCTGGAGGGCAAAGCTAATGAGGAGTGGCTGAGGGAGCTGGGGATGTTTAGCCTGGAGAAGAGGAGGCTGAGGGGAGACCTTATCACCACCTACAACTACCTGAAGGAGGTTGTAGACAGGTGGGCGATAGTCTCTTCAGCCAGGTGATAGGTGATAGGATGTCCTGGTTTCAGCTATGATGGAGTTAAACTTTTTTTTTTTAGCAGTGGATGGAATGCCATGTTTGGGTGTTAGCATGAGAATAGTGCTGATAGCACCCTGATGTTTTCCGATTTGTTGCCGGGCAATCAAGGACCTTTCTCAGTTCTTCATACTTCCTTACTAATGAGAAAGGAGGGGACGCAGCCAGGACAGGTGACCCGAATTGGCCAAAGAGGACATTCCATGCCAGTTACGTCATGCTCAGTATAAAGGGGGACTGGGGGGAAGAGGGGGAGACAACGCCAGGACGTGCAGTTTCTGGGTTCGGGGACGGGCTCTAAGCTGTGCAGCCTGAGTTGTGTGGTTTGGTGAGAAATTGCATTGTGTATCACCAGTTTCATCTATTTTGTGCTTTAAACTTCTGTTATTGTTATATCTAGTTTTCTGTTATTGTTTAGTAAACTATCCTTATCCCAACCTGCGTGGTTCTGGTTTCTAGGTTGTGGTTTCTTTTCCTCCTTTCTTCCTTCCCTTTTTCCCCCTCCCCCAACTTTCCTTCCCCCTTCCTTTTAAAAGTACAAGCGACTGTGTGGGGTGCGGCCCCCGGCTGGGGCAAAACCACGACAGTCATTTTGGCGCCCAACGTGGGGCACGAACGGTTGGGATAACGGTAGATCTGACCCTAACTATCGCAATTAAGATAAGCACTGTTGTTTAAGCAATCTCTGGTCACGATGTTGTGGTATTTATTTACAAGGCTGTGGCAGCAAAACCACCGCATGCTGTATACAATCCTGGCAGGATTCTTTACTCTCTCAGGTCTGTGGCTCCCGTATTTGTTCCCATACTTCATTATAGTGTATTTTATGATATCGGTCTATGATACAATAATATCGATGATCATGAGCTTAAGCTGGTACTTGTATGAGGTTTTGCTGTCCTGTCCATTCTTTGGACAGGGAGGGGTTAATAACAGCAGCCGGTATGGTGGGGGCACTGCTTTCTTTTCCTTTGGGCTAAATACAACAGCTCTTAGGGCAGTTTTTGAAAATCTTCAATATCTCTGGGATATTCAAACTAGCATTTTGCTATTGGTAGGTTTGGTGCAGATGGTTCAGTTTTTGTTATATATCAAGCATAGGTTTATGAATACCACTGAAGAGATTTCTCCGAGACAGAATAATCACGAGTGGCAGGGCATGTGGCAAAGTATGGGCGAGTACCTAGGTACTTTCTCACGCCCGATGGTTTGGAATTTCACTCCTGAACAGCTACAAGACCCCGATCAAGTGACTGCATACCTAAGGAAAAATTGCTGTAGGTTTCCCAGAGATGGACACCTTACTGCACTGTGCTGGGCTCTGGCCACTATTTATCAAACACTGCTTGATAGCAGGCAGCACTGTCAGCACTGTCAGCACTGTCAGGGAGAAGGGAAAGGAAACAGACTGGCAGATACTATAGCTGCTGCAACCACTGGGGCTGACACTGCAGCTACTGCAACCCCTGTGACCGACACTGCAGCTACTGTAATCTCTACAGCAGACACTGCAGATGATCTGAAAAACCAATCCACACCAGTGTCTGTTGCTCCCGTACAAAAGAGGAAAGGCACAAAGAAACCAGTTCGCATAGTGACGGATAAGGATGATGATCAACCGGGATCATCTCGAGGATATCAGGATGAGGCAGAACCAGAGATTGTTACCCGATCCCTGACTCTGAGTGAGCTGCGTGAGGTTCGAAAAGATTTCACTCGCCACCCAAGTGAGCACATTATCACTTGGTTGCTCCGATGTTGGGATCACGGGGCCAGTAGTTTGGAATTAGAAGGCAGAGAGGCCAAGCAGTTGGGATCCCTAGCTAGAGAAGGAGGAATTGACAAAGCAATTGGGAGGAGGCCGGAAATCCTCAGCCTCTGGAGGCGACTACTGTCAAGTGTGAAGGAAAGATATCCCATAAAGGAATATATTACATGCCAGACACCTAAGTGTAACAGCATAGAGACATCTGTCCAGCACCTGAGAGAATTAGCTGTACGGGAGATAATTTATTATGATCTGGACAATTCACGGCTTCCCTCTGATCCCGATGAAGTCCTATGCACTCCAGATATGTGGCGTAAGGTTGTACGAAGTGCACCAGCAGGGTATACCAATTCACTGGCAGCAATTGACTGGAATGATACGAATCCGCCAACCGTAAATGAGGTGGCCTGCCGACTCCGGAAATACCAAGACAATGTTTCCCTCTCCGTCATTGCAGCAGTAGAGAAACTGGTTCAACGACTTGACAACAATGTGTCCAACTCCCAACCCGTATGGAGCAATGTTGCAGCTACTGGGAGAAAGCGTCCATCGTTCCAAGAGGGAGAATACACACCACGACGTACATTGTGGTTTTACTTGCTTGATCATGGAGAGGACATGAGGAAATGGGATATGCAGCCCACCTCAGCCCTTCGAGCACGAGTAAATGAGCTGCGGGGTAAAACATTCGCACAACGAGATTCTGCCAGGAAGAAGGCTGCACCAGTTTCTACTGGGCAGTTCCCTAGACCAACTGGAAGGCCTACCTATATGTCTGATGTGCCTGATCCTTTTGAAGGGACCTCTAAGTCCTTTATGCAACCAGTGGAAAACAAATATGATCAGCAGCAATAGAGGGGCCCTGCCTCCAGCCAGGTGGAGGAGAGGGACAATCGGGTTTATTGGACTGTGTGGATCCGATGGCCTGGCACGTCAGACCCACAAGAGTACAAAGCTCTGGTGGATACTGGTGCCCAGTGTACTCTAATGCCATCGAATCATGAAGGGGTAGAACCTGTTTGTATTTCTGGAGTGACAGGGGGATCCCAACAACTAACTGTGCTAGAGGCTGAGGTGAGCCTAACTGGGAAGGACTGGGAAAAACACCCCATTGTGACTGGTCCAGAAGCTCCGTGCATTTTAGGTATAGATTATCTACGTAGAGGGTATTTTAAAGACCCAAAAGGGTACCGATGGGCTTTTGGAATAGCTGCTTTGGAAACAGAAGAAATTGAACAATTGTGTGCCTTGCCTGGACTCTCGGAGGATTCTGCTGTTGTGGGGTTGTTGAAGGGTGAAGAACAGCAAGTGCCAGTTGCTACGACGACGGTGCACAGACGACAATACCGTACTAACCGAGATTCCCTGATTCCCATCCATAAGCTGATTCGTCAACTGGAGGATCAGGGAGTGATCAGCCGAACCCACTCACCCTTTAATAGTCCCATATGGCCAGTGAGGAAGTCCAATGGAGAGTGGAGGCTGACAGTAGATTATCGTGGCCTAAATGAAGTCACTCCAGGTATGAGTGCTGCTGTGCCAGACATGTTAGAGCTCCAGTATGAATTGGAATCGAAGGCAGCCAAGTGGTACGCCACAATCGACATTGCGAATGCTTTCTTCTCGATCCCACTGGCGCCAGAGTGCAGGCCACAGTTTGCTTTCACTTGGAGAGGCATCCAATACACGTGGAATCGTCTGCCCCAGGGGTGGAAACATAGCCCCACCATCTGCCATGGACTAATCCAGAATACACTGGAAAAGGGTGAAGCACCAGAGCACCTGCAGTATATTGATGACATCATTGTATGGGGCAACACAGCAGAGGAAGTTTTTGAAAAAGGAAACAGGGTAATTAAAATCCTTTTAGAAGCCGGTTTTGCTATAAAACGAAGTAAAGTCAAGGGGCCTACGCGAGAAATCCAGTTTTTAGGAATAAAATGGCAGGATGGGCGTCGTCAGATCCCAATGGACATTATTAATAAAATAGCAGCTATGTCTCCACCAAGCAACAAAAAGGAAACACAAGCTTTCTTAGGTGTTATAGGTTTTTGGCGAATGCATGTCCCAAACTACAGTCTCATTGTGAGCCCACTCTACCATGTAACTCGAAAGAAGAATGATTTCCAATGGGGCCCTGAGCAACAGCAAGCCTTTGAGCAGATCAAACGCGAGATAGTCCATGCAGTGGCCCTTGGGCCTGTCCGGACAGGGACAGATATTAAAAATGTGCTCTACACTGCAGCTGGGGAGAACGGCCCGACCTGGAGTCTCTGGCAGAAAGCACAAGGGGAGACTCGAGGTCGACCGCTGGGGTTTTGGAGTCGGGCCTACAAAGGATCTGAGGCCAATTATACTCCAACAGAAAAGGAAATACTGGCCGCCTATGAAGGGGTTCGAGCCGCCTCAGAAGTGATTGGAACTGAAGCCCAGCTCCTCCTGGCACCCCGACTGCCGGTGCTGGGCTGGATGTTCAAAGGGAAGGTTCCTTCTACACACCATGCCACTGATGCTACGTGGAGCAAGTGGGTTGCACTAATTACACAGCGGGCTCGAATAGGAAACCCCAATCGCCCAGGAATTGTGGAGGTGATCACAGACTGGCCAGAAGGCAAAGATTTTGGGATGTCACCAGAGGATGAGGAGGTAACACGCGCTGAAGAAGCCCCACCCTACAACGAACTGCCAGAGAATGAGAAGCGATATGCCCTGTTCACTGATGGGTCTTGTCGCATTGTGGGTAAGCATCGGAGATGGAAAGCCGCTGTATGGAATCCTATAAGAAGAGTAGCAGAAGCCACTGAAGGAAAAGGTGAATCAAGCCAGTTCGCTGAGGTGAAGGCCATCCAGTTAGCCCTGGACATTGCTGAGAGAGAAAAGTGGCCAAGGCTCTACCTTTATACTGATTCATGGATGGTGGCGAATGCCCTGTGGGGGTGGTTGCAGCAGTGGAAAAAGAACAACTGGCAGCGTAGAGGCAAACCTATATGGGCTGATGACTTATGGCAAGATATCTCTGCTCGGTTAGAGAAACTTGTTGTAAAGGTACGTCATGTCGACGCCCATGTACCTAAGAGTCGGGCCATGGAGGAACATGAAAACAACCATCAGGTAGATAAGGCTGCTAGGATTAAAGTGGCTCAGGTAGATCTAGACTGGCAACGTAAGGGTGAATTATTCATGGCTCGATGGGCTCATGATACCTCGGGTCATCAAGGGAGAGATGCAACATATAGATGGGCTCGGGATCGAGGGGTGGACTTGACCATGGACGCCATCGCACAAGTTGTCCACGAATGTGAGACATGTGCTGCAATCAAGCAAGCTAAGCGGTTAAAGCCCCTTTGGTATGGAGGACGGTGGATGAAATATAAATATGGGGAGGCTTGGCAGATTGATTACATCACCCTCCCACAAACCCGCCATGGCAAACGTTATGTGCTTACAATGGTGGAGGCAACTACCGGCTGGCTAGAAACATATCCCGTACCCCATGCCACTGCTCGAAATACAATTCTGGGCCTTGAAAGGCAAGTCCTCTGGCGACATGGTACTCCAGAAAGAATCGAGTCAGACAATGGGACTCATTTCCGAAACACTCTTATAGACACCTGGGCCAAAGAGCATGGCATTGAGTGGGTGTACCACATTCCTTATCATGCACCGGCCTCTGGGAAAATTGAACGATATAATGGACTTTTAAAAACTACACTGAAAGCAATGTGTGGTGGGACATTCAAGCATTGGGATACACATTTGGCCCAAGCCACGTGGTTAGTTAACTCTAGGGGATCTACCAATCGGGCTGGCCCTGCCCAGTCAAAATTTCCACGTACTGTAGAGGGAGACAGAGTGCCAGTAGTGCATATGAAGAGTGTATTGGGAAAGAGAGTTTGGGTCATTCCTGCTTCAGGCAAAGGTAAACCCATGTCTGGAATTGTTTTTGCTCAAGGACCTGGCTGTACTTGGTGGGTAATGCAGAGGGATGGAGAAGTTCGATGTGTACCTCAAGGGGATTTGATTTTGGGTGAGAATAGCCAATATAATTAATAAAGTAGAAATTATAATAATTGCCAAATAATCCATTATTGTATATTCATTATTGTTATGATTGCTGTATGTTGTACCATAGCATTATAGCCGGAGTCATACAAGTTAATGAAGAATGAGTGCCATGATGATGGAACTAAAGCCTGGCCTCTCAAGAACTTTTTGCTCCCGTTGAAAATAAACTCTGACCCACAGACTATGAGCATGGACCATGCCAGGTGTATCAGTCAAGAGCCTGAGATGCAGCGTGCAACGAGCCAATGGAACATACAGCTATCCTGAGAAACTGTTACGACAAATGGAGCCTGGAAATCATGGACTAAATGAACTCAACAACTTCAGAGGGATGATTCACAGACTGAGGGAATAAGATCTGTATGCACATATGTGTGCATACATGTGTACATACATATATGGGTGTGTGAAACACGAAACTGGTTGTACCCAAAGAAAATTGTTGGATCTGGTCATGACGTAAATGGTATGGAATAAGGGGTGGATAATGTCCTGGTTTCAGCTATGATGGAGTTAAACTTTTTTTTTTAGCAGTGGATGGAATGCCATGTTTGGGTGTTAGCATGAGAATAGTGCTGATAGCACCCTGATGTTTTCCGATTTGTTGCCGGGCAATCAAGGACCTTTCTCAGCTCTGCATACTTCCTTACTAGTGAGAAAGGAGGGGACGCAGCCAGGACAGGTGATCCGAATTGGCCAAAGAGGATATTCCATACCAGTTACGTCATGTTCGGTATAAGGGGGGACTGGGGGGAAGAGGGGGAGACAACGCCAGGACGTGCAGTTTCTGGGGCGGTCGGGTTGTCCGGGACGGGCTCTAAGCTGTGCGGCCTGAGTTGTGTGGTTTGGTGAGAAATTGCATTGTGTATCACCAGTTTCATCTATTTTGTGCTTTAAACTTATGTTATTGTTATATCTAGTTTTCTGTTATTGTTTAGTAAACTATCCTTATCCCAACCTGCGTGGTTCTGGTTTCTAGGTTGTGGTTTCTTTTCCTCCTTTCTTCCTTCCCTTTTCCCCTTCCCCCAACTTTCCCTCCCCCTTCCTTTTAAAAGTACAAGCGACTGTGTGGGGTGCGGCCCTTGGCTGGGGCAAAACCACGACATAGGACAAGGGGAAATGGAACAATGCTGGACCAGGGCAGGTTCTGATTAGATATTAGAAAAAAATTTTTTACTGAAAGAGTTGTCAGGGCTTGGAACAGGCTGCCCAGGGAGGTGGTTGAGTCACCTTCCCTGTGTGTGTTCAAAAAAAGGGTAGATGAGGTATTTTGGGATATGGTTTAGCGTAGGACAGGAACAGTTGGACTTGATCATCTTAAAGGTCTTTTCCAGCCTTGTGGTTCTGTGAACAACTGTCTCTTCTGTCCGGACTGTTGTGGGGCTGCTAAAGGTTGAAGAACAGCGGGTACCAATTTCTACCATGATGGTGCACAGATGAAAATACTGCACCAACAGACACTCCCTGATTCCCATTCAGATACTAATTCATCAACTGGAGTATCAAGGAGTGATTGGTAGAACCTGCTCACACTTAATCCGTCTGATCTGGCCAGTGAAGAAGCCCAATGGACAGTGGTCTACTGTGGCCTGAATGAAGTTATGCCACCAATGAGTGCTGCACTGCCAGACATGTTAGAACTCCAGTATGAACTCCAGTCAAAAGCAGACGATTGGTATGGCATGATTGACATTGCAAATGCTTTTTTCTCGATTCCTTTGGCGGCGGAGTGCAGGCCATGGTTTGCCTTCACTTGGAAGGGAATCCAGTACACCTGGAATTGACTGCCCCAGGGGTAGAAACACAGACCCACCATCTGCCATGAACTGATCCAGACTCCATTAGAACAGGGTGAAGCCCCAGAGCCCCTCCAATATATTGATGACATCACTGTATGGGGCAACACGGCAGAGGAAGTTTTTGAGAAAGGAAAGAAAATAATCCAAATTCTGCTGAAAGCTGGTTTTACTATAAAACGAAGTAAGGTCAAGGGACCTCCTCGGGAAATCCAGTTTGTAGTAATAAAATGGCAGGATGGGCTTCGTCAGATCCCCATGGAGATTATCAATAAAATAGCAGCTATGTCTCCACCAACCAACAAAAAGGAGACACAAGCATTCTTAGGTACTGTGGATTTTCGGCAAATGCACATTCCAATTTACAGTCTCATTGTGAACCCTCTCTATAATGTAACCCAGAAGAAGAACAATTTCCAATGGGGCCCTGAGCAGGGACAAGCCTTTGAGCCAATTAAACAGGTAGGCCTTGGGCCAGTCAAGAGATGGTCAGGTGTAAAGAATGTGTTCTACACTGCATCTGTGGAAAATGGCCCTACTTGGAGTCTGGGGCAGAAAACACCAGGGCAGACCAAAGGCCGACCCCTGGGGTTTTGGAGTCGGGGCCAACAGAAAAGGAAATACTGGCAGGATATGACGGGGTTTCAGCTGCTTCAGAAGTGATTGTTACTGAAGCCCAGCTCCTCCTGGCACCCTGACTGCCAGATGCTATGTGGAGCAAGTGGGTCGCACTTATCATGCAGCAGGCTCTATAGGAAACCCCAATTGCCCAGGAATCCTGGAAGTCATCACAGACTGGCCAAAAGGCAAAGAAGTAATACGTGCTGAAGAGGCCCCTCTGTATAGTGAACTGCCAGAGAAAAAATATGCCCTGTTCACTGATGGGTCCTGTCACATTGCTGGTAAACACCAGAAGTGGAAGGCTTCTTTATGGAGTCCTACACGACAAGTTGCAGAAGCTGCTGAAGGAGAAGGGGAATCCAGCCAGTTTGAAGAGGTAAAAGCCATCCAGCTGGGTTTAAACATTGCCAAATGAGATAAGTGACTGATATTGTTCCTTTATACTGACTCCTGGATGGTGGGCAATGCCCTGTGAAGGTGGTTGCAGCAATGGAAACAAAGCAACTGGCAACACAGAGGCAAACCCATCTGGGCTGCTCCATTGTGGCAAGGCATCTCTGCCCAGTTAGAGAACCTAACTGTAACAGTATGTCATGTAGATGCCCACATACCCAAGAGCTGAGCCAATGAAGAACATCAAAACAACCAGCAGGTGGATCATGCTGCTAATCTTGAGGTGGCTCCAGTAGACCTTGATTTGCAACATAAGGGTGAATTATTTATAGCTCGTTGGCCAATGGCACCTCAGGCCATCAAGGAAGAGATACCACATATAGGTGGGCTCGTGATCGAGGGGCGGATTTGACCATGGACACTATCTCACAGGTCATCCATGAATGTGAAACATGTGCCTCAATCAAGCAAGCCAAGCAGTTAAAACCTCCTGCAGACATGCCAAGGCAAGCAGTATGTGCTCACAATGGTAGAAGCAACTACCAGCTGGCTAGAAACTTATCCTGTGCCACATGCCACTGCCTGCAACACCATCCTGGGTCTTGAGAAGCAAGTCCTCTGGTGACATGGCACTCCAGAAAGAATCGAACCCGTTTCCGGAATAATCTCAGACACCTGGGCCAAAGAACACGGCATCGAATGGGTATATCATATTCCCTACCATGCACCAGCCTCCGGGAAAGTCAAGAGGTACAATGGACTGTTTAAAACTGCACTAAAAGCAGTGGGTGGTAGAATCCTAAAAAACTGTGTTATTCATTTAGCCAAAGCCACATGGCTAGTTAATTCCAGGGGATCTACCAGTTGAGATGGCCTCCCCCAATCAAAACTCCCACAGACTGTGGAGGGGGATAAAGCTAGAAGTAGCCTCAAGATCCCAGGCCCTGGTCCTTATGGGGGACTTCAACTACCCAGATATTTGCTGGGCAAGCAACAGGGCCAGTCGTATGCAGTCCAGACAATTTCTGCAGTATGTTGAGGACGAGTTCCTGCTACTGATGGTGCAGGAACCTACAAGGGGAGGGCGGGTGCTGGACCTTGTTCTTACTAACAAGGATGGACTCATCAGGGAGGTGAAGGTCGGGGGCAGCTTAGGACAAAGCGACCACGAAATGATCCAGTTCAAGATCCTGAGTGGAAGAAGCAAGCCAAAAAGCAGGATAGCTACCCTGAATTTTGGAAGAGCTAACTTTGATCTCCTCCGCAACCTATTAGGAGCTATCCTGTGGGCTACGCTGTTAGAAGGCAAGGGAGCCTGTGAGAGCTGGGTAGCATTTAAACAGCACTTCTTCCAAGCCCGGGATAGGTGCATCCCTTTGAGCAAGAAATCGGGAAAGGGTGGCAGAAGACCTGCGTGGATGAGCAGGGAGCTAATGAGTAAACTCAAAGGGAAGCAGAAGGTTTATGAACTATGGAAACAGGGTCTGTGCACCTGGGAGGAATATAGGGATGTTGTCAGGACCTATAGGGACGCGACTAGGAAGGCTAAAGCCTGCTTGGAAATGAAGCTAGCAAGGGGCATAAAGGATAATAAAAAGAGTTTTTTCAGATATGTGAATAGTAAGAGGATGATCAGGGATAATGTAGGTCCCTTGCTGAACGAGGCAGGTGTCCTGGTAATGGGTGATGCTGAGAAGGTGGAGATACTGAATGCCTTCTTTGCCTCTGTCTTCACTCCAAAGGCCCCTCGGGACCCGCAGATCCTGGATGAAAGTAGGAGTGTTTGGGGAATGAAGAGCTTCCCTCTAGTTGAGGTAGGGGTGGTCCAGGAGCGGCTCAAAGGGATTAATGCACACAAATCCATGGGCCCGGATGGGATACATCTACGTGTGATGAGGGATCTGGCGGAAGTGATTGCGGAGCCGCTTGCTATCATCTTCGATAGCTCTTGGAGAACAGGAGAAGTACCTGAGGATTGGAGGATAGCCAATATCACTCCAGTCTTCAAAAAGGGCAAGAAGGAGGCCAGTCAGCCTCACTTCTGTCCCTGGAAAGGTTATGGAACAGCTTGTTCTGGATGCCATTACCAAGCAAATGGAAGAGAAGAAGGTCATGAGGGGTAGTCAGCATGGATTCACCAAGGGGAGATCGTGCTCGACCAATCTCATAGCCTTCTATGATCTCATCACCGGCTGGGTGGATGGAGGGAGAGCAGTGGATGTCATCTACCTTGACTTCAGCAAGGCTTTCGATACTGTCTCCCATGACATCCTGATAGCAAAGCTAAGAGATCATGGGATAGATGAGTGGACAGTGAGGTGGGTTGAGAACTGGCTGTCGGACCGGGCTCAGAGGGTCGTGATCAGTGGAGCAGAGTCTGACTGGAGGCCTGTGACTAGCGGTGTTCCCCAGGGCTCGGTGTTGGGTCCAGTCCTGTTTAATATCTTCATTGACGACCTTGATGAGGGAATAGAATCCACCCTCAGCAAGTACGCCGATGATACAAAGCTGGGAGGGGTGGCTGACACGCAGGGACACTGCGCTGCCATCCAGCGAGACCTGGACAGGCTGGAGAGCTGGGTAGGGAGAAACCTAATGAAATTCAACAAAAGCAAGTGTAAAGTCTTGCACCTGGGGAGGAATAACCGTCTGTATCAGTACAGGCTGGGGGATGACCTGCTGGAGAGGAGCTCTGTGGAGAAGGACCTGGGGGTCCTGGTTGATGACAGGTTGGCTATGAGCCAGCAGTGTGCCCTGGTGGCTAAGAGGGCCAATGGGATCCTGGGATGCATCAGGAAGAGTGTGGCCAGCAGGTCGAAGGAGGTGATCCTCCCCCTCTACTCTGCCCTGGTCAGGCCCCACCTGGAGTATTGTGTCCAGTTCTGGGCTCCCTGGTATAAAAAAGACAGGGATCTCCTGGAGAGAGTCCAGAGAAGGGCTACGAAGATAATTAAGGGCCTGGAACATCTCCCCAATGAGGAAAGGCTGAGTGAGCTGGGGCTGTTCAGTCTGGAGAAAAGAAGACTGAGGGGGGACCTTATTAATGTTTATAAATATCTTAAGTATGTGATGCAGGGGGAAATGGCCAACCCCTTTTCAGTGGTCTGTGGGGACAGGACAAGGGGCAATGGCTGCAAATTGGAGCACAGGAAGTTCCGCACCAACATGCGGAAGAATTTTTACACAGTGAGGGTGACAGAGCCCTGGAATAGGCTGCCCAGGGAGGTGGTGGAGTCTCCTTCTCTGGAGATATTCAAGACTAGTCTGGACGCCTATCTGTGCAATATGTGCTAGGGAGCCTGCTTTGGCAGGGGGGTTGGACCCGATGATCTCTCGATGTCCCTTCCAACCCCTATGATTCTGTGATTCTGTGATAAAGTCCCTGTAGTATGCATGAGAAACCTGTTGGGGAAGACATTCTGAGTTGTTCCTGCTTCAGGCAAAAAAAAAAAAAAATCAGTCCATGGCAGATGTTCTACATAATAGATAATTGATGTTATGAACCTCCTAAATACTCTGAAAATGTAAGATCTGGGCATGATGTAGATGGTGTGGAAAAAGGGTTGGATGATGTTCTGGTTCTGGCCAGGCCAGGGTCAACCTTCCCAAACAGCCAGTATTGGTGAGCTGAGTTAGCCTGGGCTGTTTTCCAGACCACCTGACATGACTTTATCAGAAAAGGGGCTGGTTCTGGATGGGCAGGGGCTTGGTTCCTCTAGGACAGTCTGAGGGTGGCTGGGGTGTTGGGCTGGTTGATCCTTGTGTCAGGCAGTACTCTGTAATTTTTGGGTCTGTAAGCTACTTTGTATTATCACCAAGTGTGAATGTAATTGGCCGTTATTGTTCTATGTTCACAGTGATGTTTGTCAGTAAACTGTCTTTATCCCAAACTACTGAAGCTCTGTCTCTTTCTCCTCTGGGAGTGAGCAAGCAGCATGTGGTGCTCAGCCACTGGTTGGGGCTAAACCACCACAGACTGATCACACATTCAATCATATGGATGTGTTATTTTAGTTATCATTGTGGTGGTTTGGCCCTGGCTAGAGGCCAAATGCCCACCAAGCCGCTCGCTCACTCCCCTTTTCAGCTGAAAATATATATCGGGAGGCTCGGGACTTGAAATAAGGAAAGAGGGATCACTCTCCAATTAGTGCAATGGGCAAAACAGACTCAGCACAGAATAAAAGAAAGAAAAGTGATTTATTACTGCTACAACTACACACCCAGTGAACCAGAGTCGGATAATGAGAAGGGCGGCACCTTCCCCCCACCCCTCCCTTCTTCGCAGACTTAAACATCATCACGATTTTACTCCCTTCTTCCCCCCCCAACATGGCGCGGGGAGGGGCAGGGAATGGGGAGTGGGGTTCCGGTGGTTCCTCACAAGCTGCTTTCCTTCCCCAGATGTTAACACTTCTACTTCCCCCCAACCCCTTGCCTCTTGGCACAGTTGACTTTAATCATAAATTCGCTCCCTTCATCCCCATCATCATAGCATGGGGAGGGGCAGGGAATGGGGAATGGGGGTTTTCAGTCCATTCCTCCTGAATTGTCTTCTGTCTTAGCTGCGGGGGGCATTCCACACACACACACTTCCCCTGCGGCACCGTGGGGTCCCATCCACGCAAGACAGTCATATCCATGAACTTCTGCAGCGTGGATCAATCTCTTCACAGGCCATAGATGTCTCTGTTCCCCGTCCTTATCCATGGGCTGCGAGGGGACACCCGCTCCACCATGAACTTCTCCACGTGCTGCAGGGGAATCTCTCTTTCCAGCACCTGAAGGGCCTCATTCTTCCCCCCCTCTCCTTCAGGCCTGGCCTTGGTGTCCGTGCAGCTTGTTACATCTTCTCACTCCCTTCTGCAGTGGCAAAATGTGTCTGCCTGCAGTTTTTTTCCTTCTATATGTGATTCACAGAGGCTCTGTGACCATCTCTGGTTGGCTCTCCCTGGTCAGCAGCAACTTTGGCCTTGAATTGGCCGATGTTTACAGTCTGGGGCATGCAGAAAGCTTCTAGCTGCTGCTTGCAGAAGCTTTCTCGGCAGCACAGCTACGCAAAACTGTGACAATCATTTAGCACTCCAGTTGAAAGTATGGAGGTAATGCTTGTCCTTAGACATGTAAGGAATGCAATTAATTCATCTCTATATGTGAAGAATATAAATAAAAATGTTAAATTTCTCTCCATAAGTTTTCCCTAAGTGTCAAGACTACAATTTTAAAAAAACAACACTGTTCCGGATAATCCCTATTTAATTTGGGATATATGCTTAAATGCTAATCTGAATAAAGGTGAGTTTAAATTTATGCTCTTTATTTTTTCCAGAAGCAAAGTGTAAGGTCCTGGCCCTATCTTTGATCTTTGAACTTAAAAGCTTAAAGGAAAAGAATGTGCACATGAATAATTTGACATTAAAGTAGCAGGCACTTCCCACACATATGGGGGCCTGCTTCACACAGAACATTTTGAAAACCTATCAGAAGCTTCAGATTTGTAAAGATAGCATACATTGGAGTGAGAGAAAAACAGAAGTAGCTGGAAGCTTTTAAAATGAGCAAGACAAATGATTCAATGTCTGGAGAATCTGCCTTCAAGTTAAACCTATTTTGTTTATGTTCTAGAGAAGGTTAAGAGATCTTTTGGTTATGGTTAAGTGCCTGCACGGGAAAAAGTTTTCAAAAAATAAGACAAGCTAATCATAATAATCGTTAACACCCCTGGTTTTAAAGTCTATGTATCTGTGGCCATGAATATATTCTCTTCAACGGCAATATTGGTGACATATGTTCACATATCTTCCCCTGTGCCTTGATTCCTAAACTGTTTGTAGTGCTGTGCTGTTGCCAAAGCAGCAAAGTGTTTCTTTATATATATATTTTTTTTTTGTAAGTATATATTAAAAAACTTACTCATTTACAATTTTAAAGATTGGGTCTTTGAACAGGCCACAAAAACTGTCAGTGAAATGAGAGGGTAGTGTAGTAGATGGAATGAGCAGCAGGAGGCAGTCCTGTAGTACTTCTGTAGAGAAGGTATTTTTAACAGTGGAGTAAGATTCAGAACTATGATTCTAATTATGTTATCATGTTAAGATGGGAGTTTCTATGGTTGCAGTATATTGTAAGTTGACCTTAGTATGATGAAATCTAAACCTTTAAAATTTAGCATAGTGTATCCTTTTAAATTTCACCTTTTCTGTCTGAGCAGTTTGACCCATTAGTATTTTCCACTGAAGCAAGACAAAAATTCTAGATTTCAATATTATTTTCATAATATTGAAATAATTTTTCTTGCATACTAATCAGATACTTGTATGCTTTTATAAAAAGGCTCATATTTCCAATATACAGTTGTAAGAAAGACTTCCTTTTTCATTGAGAAATGGTACAGTAAAAATACTATTTGATTAGCTTATAAAAAGGGGAAAGCAAATGGTATTTATACACTAACTGAAATATAATCTGAATTATTTTCCAGTTTTGTGCTCTATATTGAGTAAAATCATTTTACTCATGTAACTTGCCAGCATAAACTCTTTGGATAATACTGTAATAATTAAAGAACGATATGGAAGACATTTAAAAAATATCTACAGGAAAAATAAGTAGTTTTAAATGTATAGATGGTTTTCCAGTGCTGTTATGTTTTTCAATTTAATATAGCTAGTTATGTGCCACCTTTTACTGCACATCCCATTGTTTCTATCATTTTCAGTGTTTTTTCTATTCTAGCTCTGCAGCTAAACCCCAGTTAGATTGTAATTTTTTTTTTTAATGCTGTCAGAGAATTAATCAAAAGATGCATTAATATGAGGGGAAGAATGGGAATGGATATGGTTGTCTTTACACATTTTTATTAGGAGTAATACTACTGTATGACTAGTGACATATACTACTTCTTTTAAAAATATTATTCTGAACCCATCTGATTTTTTTTTTCCTCTTTTTTAAGGATGGATCTTGCTGTCTGTGTAAACCTTCAATTTGCATTTACTTTGAGAGCTCTGGATATTCAAAGAATGCTCTGACAGGCTGTAGGGGTGATATCCTGTCCAATGAAACTAATGGCAGAAAACCTACTGAATGACTGTGATTTTACTCCATGGTTGTAAAGAGCATAAATTTTGTTTCTAACTCACATTCAAAGTGTGCACAGCCAATACTTGGATGAAGAAAAATTAAGGCCTTTATTAGGATTTTTTCTTTTTTTTTCTTTTTCTTTTATTGAAAGCATTGATTGTTCAGTAAACTTTACTATTTGCAATGTAGCTTACTGGTAAATTCACTCTCTTGTTTTATGAGCAGGGAGGAAGGTAAATTGGACTTTGAAAGTAGGGTCCTGCAGTATATATACAAGTAAAATGCCTGCCTAGCTTCACCAGGGAAGTTTACCTTTGTGGGAATTTCAGGATGAGGCTTTTTAGTAGAAAATATCCCTTTGCTGTGACTGAACTAGATATTTCTATTGAACTTAAAGCAATTTATCAGAATTTTTCTGATCAGCCTTTTTTACTGTTTTGTCTTGAGTCGTTTTTAATGACATCTATTATCAGATTGAAATGGCGATTGAGACACTGCAAAAGTCTGATGGTCTTTCTACTCACAGAAGCTCTCTCCTCAACAGCCATGTAAGTTGTCTCTTCTTTCATGAAAGCTAATCTCTTGCTTGGTCTGCATGCTTAACCTGATTCTAAATGTTTGGTTTTGTTTTATTACTACTTTTTGCTTTCAATCTTTCCATTTTAGTTCCTTGTATTCTACATCTTCTGTCACTGTATTTTGTCAGGTTGTTTCATGACATATTGTAGAGTACATTTCTTTTCTAGGTTCTGTATTGTGTTAACATAGCTTAATGTATTTGCCTGTTTTGCAGGTTCTAATGTAAATGTAAAAATAATATTCAAATAATTCTTAAGTAGTCTTGGTTTGGCATTTTAAAATAATACCTGATACAATAATTCAGGAGCAGGTGAAGGAAGAAAGAAACAGCACACACTTTGAATAAAAAATATTATTTACATTTCTTTTTGAATGTTTCTTTTATTATGAATGAGTTTATTATGAGAATTCTGAAGATCTATTCGATGAGATAAAAATAAAAACAATCTGTTAGTATCTAATATTTTATTCTTCTGCCTCTTGCTTTGTTCTGTCTTTTGCAAATCTTGTAGTTAGGAATTTTCTGTAAGAGAAAGATGAAGACATTTGCATAAAAAGATGGTTGCAAATGAAGTAGTAAAGGAGAAAGGTTCAAAGTTTAATCTTCAGTGTTTTTAAAAACTGCTAGTCTGTCTTGAAATGTTATGTAACCATGTTTTTTCTTCCATTGGAATAGTCTTGCATTTTTTAATGCTGCTAAATTTCTATACATACTGCATCCTTTTTGCTTCTCAGCCTTACTTATCACTTACATAGTTTTTCAGATTCTTCTATTCCTTTCCAAAAGAAATGTAATTATTGACTGTGATATGAATTCAGGAGTATATTGGGAGAGGCTATATGCTTATTTTGATTTGTTGACACACCCCCCCCCCCCCCACACACACCCTCTAATAATGTGGTAATATGGAGGTGAAAACCAAAATTGTTTTGTCAAAGTTTATTATCATGCTAAAAAAGACAGCAGGAGACAATACAATTTCCTGGAAGAGAATTTACTTTTCTTAGAAAAGGCTAAAATTGGGTGAGGGAAATTAATTTCTGTAAAATGTGATGAAGAACTTTTTAGATCATTCTGGATGTTTATAAAATAATTGTTTTGATGTTAAGACAACCTAGAAATATGCTTAAATTATTTTAATGTCATAATTAAATGGATTTTTTTTTTAAATGCCAAAAATGTGTCTTGAAATTAGATATAGAAAGAATTGATAAATCTGCCTTGAATCTGACAAGTCAGTCCAGAATCTTCACCCTGAAAACAGTAAGAATTAAAGGACAAGCTTTTCTACATCAGAAAACTATTCCCCTATTTCCTGTGTCATGCACTAATTAAATGGAAGAGGGGGAGGTGATTAGAAACAGCCAACATGGCTTCACCAAGGGCAAATCATGCCCAACTAATCTAGTGGCCTTCTACAATGCAGTGACTGCATTGATGGACAAGGGAAGAGCTATGGATGTCATCTATCTGGACTTCTGTAAGGCCTTTTATACGGTTCCCCATAGCATTCTTGCTGCTAAACTGAAGAGAGATGGGTTTGATGGATGGACTGTTAGATGGATAAGGAACTTGCTGGATGGCCATGTCCAGATTTGCAGTCAACGGCTCAGTGTCCAAAAGGAGTTAAGTAATGAGTGGTGTCCCACAAGGTACCTGTCCTGGTTTCAGCTGAGATGATAGATTTAATTTTCTTTCTAGTAGCTGGTATAGTGCTGTGTTTAGGATTTAGTTTAAGAATAATGTTGTTAAAACACTGATGTTTTATTTCTTGCTAGAAAACCAAAAAGGAAATCTTGCAGGTTGGGATAAGGATAGTTTACTGGGACAGCAGAGAGAGAGATAACAATATACAAAATGGGTGATACACAGTGCAGTTTCTCACCGAACCACACAACTCAGACTGTACAGCTCAGAGCCATCCCAAAACCGGACTGTCCCCAAATCCACATGTCCTGGAGCTGAGTGCTCCTCCCCCCACTGGCCCCCCTTTATGCTGAGCATGATGTAATTGGCATAGAATACCCTCTTTGGCCAGTTTGAGTCACCTGTCCTGGCTGTGTCCCCTCCTGGCTTTCTGGGTGCCCCTGCCTTCTCGTTAGTCCTTGACTGCTTGTCAACAACTAATAACATCAGTGTGTTATCAGCACTGTTCTCATTCGAACTCTCAAACATGGCACTACATCAGCTGCTAGAAAGAAAATTAACTCTATCCTAGATGAACCCAGGACATTATCCACCCCTTATTCCATACCATTTATGTCATGCCCATTCCCTTCGACATGACCAGTTTCCTGTTTTTGACACACACACACATATATATACACACATACATACATACAGATATCATCTCCATCTGTCATAACAATCTCTCAGGGCAGGAGTGATGATGTGTGCCATTGGATTGTTGCATGCTACATCCAGTACTCTCAACTGATACACCTGGTGTGGTCCATGCTTGTGGTCTGCAGGTTGAAGGTGTTGACTTTCAAAGAAGTTTCTGGGCGCCCGTTGCTAAGCCAGTTCTAGTCCCATCATTGTGGCACTCATCCTTCATTAATTTGTGTGATTCTTGCTGTAATAACATTGGTACAACATATAGTACTTGTAGCAATGATAAATATACAACAACAGAGTTATTTAGCAATTGATATCATACAATTTCTATTCTGTTGATTATATTGGCTATTCTCACCCAAAATCACATCCCCTTGAGGTACACATCGGACTTCACCATACTTCTGCATCACCCACCAAGTGCAGCCAGGTCCTTGAGGAAAAACAATCCCACAAATGGGTTTGCCTTTTCCTGAAGCAGGGATAACCCAAACTGTCTTCCCCAACATATTCTATATACTCACTATTGGGACTCTATCAGTCTTATCAGCACTGCTCTCATCCTAACTCCCAAGCACACTACATCAGCTGCTAGAAAGAAAATTAACTCAGGACAGGGTCTTATAAGAAAGATGGAATGAGACTTTTTACCAGGGCCTGTAGTGACAGGAGAAGGGGAAATGGTTTAAAGCTTTAAGAGGGTAGATTTAAATTGGACATAAGGAAGAAAGTTCTTTACGATGAGGGTGATGAGACACTGGAACAGGTTAGAGAAGTTGTGGATGCCCCCTTCCCAGAAGTGGTCAAGGTCAGTTTGGATGGGGCTTTGAGTAACCTGATCAGTTAAAAGAGTCCCTGAGAATGGCACAGGTTTGGACTAGATGATCTTTCAAGGTCCATTCCCACCCAAAGCATTCTATGATTCTATGAAAATATCTTCCTCATAATGAGATTTTGCATCTGTCTGTTATGGTAATCTTATCCTCATGTTTTTAACTGTTTTGAGGTATTTTCAAAACTACTGAAAGACAAATAGACTTATCTGTTGTTGATTCTGTGAAAATAAGAGACATCCATGTATGTTGTAATAAACTAGCCTCGGTCATTTTGGAAGAAATTAGTGGAACCCAGATCAATTTTCCTAGATGTTTTCCCTATTTTAAAAATGTTTATTTAATTATGACTCAAATAAGGACAGTAAATATGGGTTTATTCCTATCTTCCTCCTTAAGCTGGCATTTTGTTTCCTAAGTTAATACCTCTTCATTTTAATGATTTTTTTTTTCTCTATTTTATTTCCTTTTCCAATTTCTTTCTTCATGTGATTGACTTAAGTAATTTATAATCGATTTTTTTCTAAAGTTTGAAGTTTCGTTGAAGTTGGAGTCAATTTACCCATTCTGTGTAAATAATTTCAAGCCATTCCAATATAGTTAATTTTATAAATCAACAATTTAGAAATAAAAGTCTGGACATTTCAATTTTAAATTATGTTTATAAAAATACAAAAATATGTTTAAGATTGTTTGCAATAACTTTATCATGTCTTCAGATTATTTATCTTTTACATGGTAATCAGCTGTTGGCACTCTTGCTTCTTTCCAGGATGTAACCTTCTAAGTAATCTTTTGAAGTTCTTTTTATTGAAATATCTTCACCTTAGAGCTAAAATCCTTATTTTGTACTTGTATTGGGTTTTGCTTTCCCATTGTTGGATAATGCCAAGTTGTGGCTGAAAGAATATCCATCAAATACAAATCATTAGTAAAATGCACTTAAATAAACCCTAATACATTCTAATTCACCTGGAAAAAAGTGTAATGCTATATTTAGAAGTTAACTGGCAAATAATTTTCTTTGTCTTTTTTTTTCTTTGTGAGGTAAAGCAGAAATAGCTCATATTCCATAATCTAATTAGTATAGATTAAATGGAAAGGTTGAAAGATATAATTAAGATATACTTAGGTGATTAGTGAAATGGTTTTGTAAATACACTCAAGTAAAAGTAAAATTTTTCAATATTTCAATATTTTTCCTAGGCTGTATTTCAGAATTGTAAATTCTCAAGATAAAATACATTGCTGAATGTTAAGACTTTAAATAATGTGTTTATATTTACAAGTTGATATAAGGATAATGAACTGAATTTTTTTGTTATGTTTATGTTGTGGATTTGCATGCCAAGGTTCTGGTGGAGGGAGGGCTGCAGGGGTGGCTTCTGCAAGGAGCGCCTAGAAGCTTTCCCTAGGTCCGACAGCGTAAATACCAGCTCAAGGACGGACCCTCTGCTTACCAAGGCCTAACCAATCAAGGCCTCTGTGAATCATACTTAAGAGAAAAAAAAAAAATGCTAGCAGCCGCTTTTTGCCACCAGAGAAGGGAGTGGGAAGATGGAAGAAACTTTGCAGACACCAAGGTCAGTGAAGAAGGGGGGAGGAGGCGCTCCAAGTGCCAGAGAAAGAGATTCCCCTGTAGCCTGTGGAGAAGACTGTGGTGGAGCAGGTTGTCCCCCTGCAGCCCATGGAACATGACGGGGAGCAGAGATCCTACCTGCAGCCCGTGAACAGACCCCACTCTAGAGTGGGTGGAGACATATGGAAGACACTGTGACCCACGTTGGAGAAAGCTCCTGGCAGGACCCGCAGCCCATGGAGACAGAGGCCCATGCTGGAACAGGTTTGCTGGGGGGACTTGTGCCTCCCTGGGGGACCAAGCTAGAGCAGCCTGGGCCTGAGAGATTGCACCCCATAGAAGTGTCCCACACTGGGGCAGTTGGTGAAGAGCTGAAGCCCTGTGGGAAAGGACTCATGTTGCAGAAGTTCATGGAGGACTGCCTCCTGTGGGTGGGAACCCACACTGGAGCAGAGGAAGAGTGTGAGGAATGCCCTCCCCCCTGACAAGAAGGAAAACAGCTTGTGAGGAACTGACCGAAACCCCCATTCCCTGTTCCCTTCCCCCCCCTCCCCCCATGCCACCCTGGTGGGGAGAAGGCAGAGAAATCATGAATAAAGTTAAGTCTGTAAAGTTGGGGGGGGCAGAGGTGTTTTATGATCTGGTTTTACTTCTCATGGTCCTATTCTGGTTTCACTCTGTGTGTGTGTGTGTGTGTGTGTGTGTGTGTAGTGTAAATAAATTAGTTGCTTTTTATTTTCTTTCTAGTCCCTGTTGAGTCTGTCTTGCCCATGCCATTAATTGCAGAATGATCTCTCCCTGTCCTTATCTCTATTCCTAAGCCTCTCAATATGTATTTTCTCCCCTGTGCAGCTGAAAAGGGGAGTGATAGAGCGACTTTGGTGGGCATCTGGCCTCCAGCCAGGGTGAAACCACCACAGTTTATTTAATGTGGATCATTATCTGCATCCATCTTGAAACCAGTTAGATCTTGCTTCTCCTGCATCTTTACATAGAACTCTTGTTTAGAAACCTAAGTATGGTAGTTCTGGTGATGACTTCTGTAAGAACATACACGTGAAGATGGTCTTTGAAAGGTCTGGAGTAAATGTTTTCCTTTTTTCTTCTTTTTGCATTTTTTGTGTATTGTTCTTACTAAATTGCTCACAAATTAGTTAGAACTGTATGTCAAATATATTCATGATAAAAATTTGACTTGTAGTTCTGCAATAAAGAAGGGTCAGAGTAGAAGCATATTTCATTAGTAATGGGCATTAAACTATTAATATTCATGTTCTTTAAATGACAGTTTATATCAGACATTAGTAAAACAGAATTTGTTCATTGATTTATTAATAAATAATGCCACAGAGTAGCATTTTAAACATCACTTAAACTTTGTAATGTTTTACTGTACTATAAACATATATCTTGGTCATATTAATTGCTTTGGTGGACTAAATTGAAATGGATTATACTACTGTGTGAGACTCCACATATTGGAATAAAATTTTGTTCCAAATGCCAAAACCAAATCCATGGCTTGGGGATTTATTGGATGCTTAAATGTAGCCCAGAATTTTGGTAAGATTTGTGAACCTGGAAAATTTGGATGTTCATGCTGATTCATTTTGGTATAATTACTTTCTTAAGTATTTAAGTAGTAAATGCAAGCAGAATTTTTTTGAATTATCCAAGCTAAAATTAAAGGCAAATTCCAAGGGTATAAAACTATGGGGGGGGGTGTGTAAGCTAGGTAAAATGTTAGCATCCAAAAATATTTGAATTTACATGACCACTATAAAAATATTTCCATTTTATTCTGTTGTTCTCCTATACTGTTAAAGGTCATTATAGTGACCATTTTACTTGGACTTTGTGTGTATGCTAGTTGCTGTTTGTTCTATACAAAGGTAC
This sequence comes from Porphyrio hochstetteri, assembly GCA_020800305.1. Classification (NCBI taxonomy): domain Eukaryota; kingdom Metazoa; phylum Chordata; class Aves; order Gruiformes; family Rallidae; genus Porphyrio; species Porphyrio hochstetteri. The sequence continues at coordinate 558,031 of JAJHSY010000141.1, read as the reverse complement.
AATGTTGTATTAGAAACTATTTGCTTGCATGCTTCCAAAATTGCTCACCAAAATTCTACATTAAATTGCACAGAAAAAAAAGAAAGAATACTAATTCTGTCAAAATGCATACAGGCCACAAAAGAAAGGGACTGACTCTATAATGTACATAGATGTACCGGTAATTTTTCATATCACCTAGATTGATTGTTACCTTATATTTGATACCTGCTTCTTTGTATTTGGAAGAAAAAAAAAGCATATTAAATGAAATAAAGTTTTTTCCTTTGTATTTTTTTAATTTCATATGAAGATAAATAGTATAATATTTGAAAAAATAAAAACGTATTAACTTACTCCTTTTAGTTTTTTCCTGCAATTAATATAAATTATATATATTATTTCCTTGGGGTTCCAACAATTTGTCTCCAAATCACAAAAAACTTCATAAAATGTTAATGTATGGTACTGCATTTGAAATATTTTTAGAACTGGATCTATCTGAGGTCACAAGTGTAATTAGTTTTGTTATTTCCTTGTAATTCTAAGAGATAGTAATGCATCATGGCATATCTAGCATTGAAAGAGATTTAAAGAGATTATATTTGCTTGAAGAACAAATTTACTGTATAAACAGGCCTTAAGAGTAGTATAAAAATATCAGAATTTTTTTTTAGTAGAGTAATACTGAATTTACATATGTTTATTCTTTCATATTTGATGTAGCTCCAATGGCTTTTAGACAACTATGAAACAGCAGAAGGAGTGAGCCTCCCCAGAAGTACCCTTTACAACCATTACTTACGTCATTGTCAGGAGCACAAGTTAGATCCGGTCAATGCTGCCTCCTTTGGAAAACTCATACGGTCAATCTTCATGGGATTACGGACCCGAAGACTGGGAACCAGGTTAGCATTAATGAAATCTTAAAGTATAACGGAAAATATCAATAATAATTGTGAATATGACTCTTGTATTTTAAAAACAAGCAAACCAACAAAAAATATTTAAAACTATACATGTTAAAGAAGTTTCTGAATCCAGTGGACTTCAGGAGCCAGGGGACTCCTGGTTTGCTATAGTCAGATTCTGTGTACTCTTAAAACCCAGTTATCTTCCATCTCAGTCCAATGGATGTAGATACTGCTGTTCCCATTTGCAGGTCCAGCTAGTAGTGAGACTGAACATGTGTTCCAAAGATGCAGATAATATATGACACTAACACAGCTAACCACATAAGCTAACACAGAGCAATGCCTTTACCAGCACCCACATAGACACCAATAGCACTCACATAAACACAAATTAAGGTAGCCCAATTCTGTTCCTCTCCAACTGATCAGGACTGAAGTGTCACAGAGGAAGGTGTTTGACATGGTTACAATTTAGTCAATTCAAAATTTATTAATAGTATAAGGTAAATCAAAGGTTAAATTTTAGCATCACTTAATGACTGACTAATTTTAAAGATTTACAAGTAATTCAGTAAAATATATTATGATCAAAACAGTGACTTAACATATTTGAAGACTGCAAGATTCACACTGACTTAGTATAAGGTATCTTAAATCAAAGTGTATAGATACATATATATATATATAAACATAAAACATAAGACAAACAGGTACAAACAAACAGAAATATTTGGGCCCAGTGATATATGCCACCTATACTCGTAAAGGCAAATGTATGAATTTAGACATGTATATAAGTATATGAAGGAAGATAGCTTATAGTTAGGATTTCCCTATTCAAATTTAGAGTAAATACAATGCATCAATATTCCTCAACGTGTGATAGTTGAGACCCAAGAAGGCTGGAAGCTAGCTTATAGTTAAAATTTCACAGAATCACAGAATCACAGAATCGTAGGGGTTGGAAGGGACCTCAAGAGATCATCGGGTCCAACCCCCCTGCCAAAGCAGCTCCCCAGCTCATATTGCACAGATAGGCGTCCAGACGAGTCTTGAATATCTCCAGAGAAGGAGACTCCACCACCTCCCTGGGCAGCCTATTCCAGGGCTCTGTCACCCTCACTGTGTAAAAGTTCTTCCGCATGTTGGTGCGGAACTTCCTGTGCTCCAATTTACAGCCATTGCCCCTTGTCCTATCTCCACAGACACTGAAAAGGGGTTGGCCAATTCCCCCTGCATCCCATACTTAAGATATTTATAAACGTTAATTAGGTCCCCCCTCAGTCTTCTCCAGGCTGAACAGCCCCAGCTCACTCAGCCTTTCCTCATAGGGGAGATGTTCCAGGCCCTTAATCATCTTCGTAGCCCTTCTCTGGACTCTCTCAAGGAGATCCCTGTCTCTTTTATACCAGGGAGCCCAGAACTGGACACAATACTCCAGGTGGGGCCTGACCAGGGCAGAGTAGAGGGGGAGGATCACCTCCTTCGACCTGCTGGCCACACTCTTCCTGATGCATCCCAGGATCCCATTGGCCCTCTTAGCCACCAGGGCACACTGCTGGCTCATAGCCAACCTGTCATCAACCAGGACCCCCAGGTCCTTCTCCACAGAGCTCTTCTCCAGCAGGTCATCCCCCAGCCTGTACTGATACAGACGGTTATTCCTCCCCAGGTGCAAGACTTTACACTTGCTTTTATTAAACCTCATCTGGTTTCTCCCTGCCCAGCTTTCCAGCCTGTCCAGGTCTCGCTGGATGGCAGCGCAGTGTTCCTGCGTGTCAGCCACCCCTCCCAGCTTTGTATCATCGGGTACTTGCTGAGGGTGGATGCTATTCCCTCATCAAGGTCATCGATGAAGATATTAAACAGGACTGGACCCAACACCAAGCCCTGGGGAACACCGCTAGTCACAGGCCTCCATTCAGATTCTGTTCCACTGATCACGACCCTCTGAGCCCAGTCCGACAGCCAGTTCTCAACCCAACAGCCTGTTCTCAACCCAAAAGCCAGTTCTCAACCCCTCTTTGACTTTAGAGTAAAGACTCTCAATCCATCAGCATTCCTCAACAGGTGACAGTTGAGACTCCAGAAGGCTGGCTTTGCCTTGGCAGATGATTCTCACAAAGTTTGCACCTGAGAGGTGTCTCAGCTCTGGGGAAATACTGATCAGAGTCTGCTGCAATCCAGGAAAGCTAGAAAGGGTCTCACTTAGAATTTCTATTTATAAAATCCAAGATAATGGATTTTTGTTGGGTACTTTTACACTTTGGCCCAGATTGAATGACAAAATATTCTGGTACTTTTCACCAGTTGTGCAGACTCAACTCTTATGGCATCTTCCCCTTTTGGGTCACAGCTCAGGTATAGGTATAACAGGTTGCCAGGAGGTGATAAATTTTCACTGACAAGAATGTCACAGTTCAAGCACAGATATTCCAGGCCATTCTTGCTACCAAGCAAGCAAGAACCAGACAAATTAAGGAGGCACTTTGATGCTCTGGTCTGCTGATCAGATATGCTTTTCAAATAAAGGGGAGAAATTGTGCCAAGTACAAGGGGGGGGGGGTGACTAGTGAAACATGCACAAACACTCACTCACTCACAAGCATACCTCATTTATGGAAATGTTTTATTCACTATGATTGCATAAGTAATGTATTTGGGTTTTACTTTCTTTATGCTATTTAAATTAAGTCCAATGGTAAAGTGATAGTGTACTGGTTTAACCTTGGCTGGATGCCAAGTGTCTACGAAGCCACTGTATCACTGCCCTCCTCAGCAAGGCATTGAGGTGAGAAAATTAAGGTGGAAAAAACACAACCCCAAACTCGTGGGTTAAGATAAAGGCAGTTTAATACAGCAAAACCAAAAGGCCATGCGTGGAAGCAAAGCAAAAGCAAAAGATTATTCTCTACTTCCTATCAGAAGGCAATGTCTGGCCACTTCCCAGGAAGCAGGGCTTCAGTATATGTAGCAATTGCTCCAAGAGACAAACGTAAAAAAATGAATGCTACCCACTTCCTCCCCTTATCTCTCAGCTGCTTATTGCTTGCTGAGAAGATGTCTTATGGTATGAAATATCCCTTTGGTCAGTTTGGGATAGCTGTTCTGACTGTGTCCCCACCCAAGATCTTGCCCACCCTAGCTTTACTGCTGAGGGGGGATAAAAATGTTGGAGACAGTCTTGATGCTGTGCCAGCACTGTTCAGTAATACCAAAACACTGGTGCGTTATGAACACCTTGCTAGCTGCAAATACACAGCACAGCACAATGAGAGCTGCTATGGGGAAAAGTAACGCCCCAAATTAATCAGCCAGATCCAATACAGATGGAAAAATATAAAGTGAACTGATTTCCAGAAGCTAGTGGAGTTATACCATTTTTATGTGAAAGTTAAGCCTAAGTTTTATGTACTGCTTTCCAGTCAAGGCAAATTTTGGAGTATGATGTATATGCATAAACCTAATGTTACTTTTATTCTTTCATAAAGGGGGAACTCCAAATACCATTATTACGGGATTCGTGTCAAACCAGATTCTCCCCTTAATCGGCTACAAGAGGACATGCAATATATGGCTATGAGACAGCAACCCATGCAGCAGAAACAGAGGTATGGTGTTAAATGAAATTACTTTTTCATGTTTCTAGTTCTTGGAGACTTACCTGTCCTCATTTATGTGGAAAAGTTGAACCTCTACTGGAATTTTTTTAACTTCTCTTGTAAAAGTAAAGGTTTGTCAGATCTGCAGTTGATATCACTGATATCTGATGTCAGTAGACATGAGAGCACATACATAGAACTTTATAAATTTTTTTAAAATTTATAATAACAGTAAAATATCATGTAATTCCTCTGAACAAAGGCTTCTTGGCAGTCTTGGTTATTTTACCACAAACTGGGGAAAAAAAATAATAGGACCTTTGAATTTCAAGTTTTGTTGTTTGTTTTCTTTAAGTAGCACATATATAAAGTGATAGAAGAGCTTGTGATTAGGTTTAACTTTGTGTTGATTTATTCCTCCTGGAAAGAACTGATGTATCAAAACCCTAGACTTGAGAAGACTTGGATATCTTCTGGTCTCTGTTTGGAATAATGCCATGGGAAACAGTCCTACAAGGCAAAGGGGTCCATGAGTCCCAGTTGATTTTTGAAGGATCATCTCCTCAAAGCTAAAGAAGGGTCTATCCCAACATGCAGGAAGTCAAGCAAAGGTGGCAGGAGGCATGCATGGATGAACAAAGAGCTCCTGACAAAGCTCAATCATAAAAAAAAAAAGTATACAAGAGGTGGAAGCAGGGTCAGGGACCCCAGGAGGAATATAGAGAGACTGTCTGAGTGTTCAGGGACAGTATTATGAAAGCCAAAGCCACCTCTTGAAGTACAATATGATTGGGAGTTGTCAACATGAATTTATGTATTGGGTTTGCATGGCAAGGTTTTGGGGAGGGGGCTAGGTACAGGAGTGGCTTCTGCAAGAAGCTACTAGAAACTTCCCCTAGGTCTGACAGACCCAATACCAGATGGCTCCAAGATGGACCCACCAACCTAGCACTGGCCAAGGCCAAACCAATCAGCAATGGTGGTAGGGAAAAATAAAAATGAGCAGTAGCTTTTGCATCCAGAGAGAGGAGTGAGAAGATGTGAAAAACTTTGCAGACACCAAGGTCAGTAAAGAAGGAGGGGGAGGAGGTGCTCTAGGCACCAGAGCAGAGATTCCCCTGCAGCCCATGGAGGACCCCACATCAGAGCAGGTGGAGATATCTGAAGGAGTCTGTGACCCCATGAGAATCCCACACCTGAGCATGTTTCCTGGCAGGACTTGTGACCCTATGGGGGACCCATGCTGGAGCAGTCTGACCCTGAAGGTCTGCACCCCATAGAAAAGACCCATGCTGCAACAGTTCAGGAAGAACTGCAGCTCATGGGAAGGACTCACGTTGGAGAAATTTGTGGAGGACTGTCTCCTGTGAGCAGGGTGAGAGTGTGAGGAGTCCTCCCCCTGAGGATGAATGAGCAACAGAGAAAACGTGATGAACTGACCACAACTCCCATTCCCCATCTCCCTGTGTGGCTTGGGGGAGCAGGTAGAGAATTTGGGAGTAACATTGAGCCCGGGAAGATGGGAGGGATAGGAGAGGGTGTTTTAAGATTTGGTTTTATTTCTTATTGCTCTACTCTGGTTTACTCGGTAATAAATTAGATGAATGTTGTGTCTCTTTTGCCTGTGATGGTAATTGGTGAATGATCTCTCCCAGCCAACCTTTTGTTTTATTTTATCATCTCCCCTGTCCAACTGAGATGGAGAATGATAGAATGGCTTTTGGGGGCACCTGGTGATGCCTTGGAAAGCCGGAATCAAAACTCAATAGCCTGGGTGACTATTAAGCAGGTATCCTTTATTGCAGCGCTGGGCACACAGGGGATCGCTCCTCCGAATGTGTGCGCCTACTGAAGCCAAATTTCTCATATTTATACAGATTAACTATACATATTCATTATAATTTCTAAGAAAAGGCAGAGTTATGCTAATTATTTCTAAGAAGTCATTTACATTAACTCCTCCCAGATAGAGCATGCTCAGTGACACTCCAGGGGTCTTCCGGTGGTCTTCATGGATGAAGGCTGGACGTCTTCCTCGCTCTCAGCGCATGCTCTTTACGTTTCTCCTCCATGCTTATCTGGGCTCCCAACACCTGCACCGACTAGTTAGTGCTTCACTGAAAACAAGATATACTCTGTCTCCTAATTGGTCGTTAGTCTTATTATTTATGACTCCTCTATCTCCTGCTCCCTCTAGTTTCAAGGCTGTTGCACTGTTATGGCTGAGTTTTGTAGCCGCTTTCATGAAACCGCTTATGTGATGACTGCTAAAATCCAAAACTAATCTATTCCTAAAAACACACAAATTCTTACTTCTTTATCTTCAAGGCTGTTAACGTTGCATTGTTATGGTTAAGTTTTGCAAGTGCTCTCACAAGTAGCCTACACAGTTAGAGCTTTCTCCTAAACTAATCTATCCTTAAAACCATGAAAATTCTTATTTTAAAGTTATATTAATTGTCTCTTGAGCTACACCTATATCAATCTATTAAGCATGATTACATTTCACTGAATCACTGGCCTCCAGCCAGGATCAACCCACCAAGAAAGGGAAATCACACTTAACCAACACAACATCCTTCTACAATAAGGTGACTGGCTCAGTGGATGAGGGTAGCGCAACGGATATTATCTATATTGACTTTAGCAAGGTTTTCAACACAGTCTTCCTGTCAGAGAGCAGTAAAGGAAGCATAATATGCATGTCAGGGGCCTCACCCACCTGGGCCCAGTCCTGCAGCATCCAAGTGAGACGGGAAAGGGAGACCTGGCAGTCATATTCAACCAAGAGTCCAGACCATCAGACAAATTTGTGGTGATAAGGCGGGTCCATGGTCAAGCCAGGAAGTCAGTCCACAAATCAGATTCTAGTCTGGTGAGGATACCCATGATCAGACACAGTCCACTGACCACTGGGCAGATCTCTAATGACAAGGCAGGCCCCTTGCTATTGCAAGACAGATCCAAGGGCAAGCAAGAAAGAAAATCCTTGGGTTGGTGTCCAGATCAATGGGATCTATATTGGATCCACCTTGGCTGAGGTGGGTGATGGTCTCTTCAGCCAAGTGACAAGTAATAGGACAAGGGTAAATGGACTTAAGCTGCTCCAGGGCAGGTTCAGATCAGATGTTAGGAAAAGATTTTTCACTGAAAGAGTTGTCAGGACATGGAACAGGCTGCCCAGGGAGGTGGTTGAGTCACCATCCCTGGATGTGTTTAAAGGACTGGTAGATGAGGTACTTAGAGATATGGTTTAGCATAGAACAGGAACGGTTGGACTCAATGATTTTAAAGGTCTTTTCCAACCTTGTGATTCTGTGATTCATATGCAGCCAAGGCATGGTTGTGGCTGAACTAGCGATCAGTATACCTATGGCATGGGGATCATATTAATGTGTAGAAGTTCCTGATGGGATGGAGTAAAAGACTGAGCCAGACTTCTCACTGACAAACAAGAAATGTCATTTGGTTGGAAGTTACCTGTCATGGTTGAACTTCATTTGGTAACTAAGCAGCGTGCAGCTGCTCAGTCTCTACTACCCCTCCAAGGGGAAGGGGAGGAGCATGGAAGCAACCTCATGAGTCGAAATAAAGACAGTTTAACAGGATAACAAAGGAAGAAAACAACAACAATATAAGTATATAATAATACAAGAATATAACAAGTGATGCACAAATGCAATTTCCCACCACATGCAGAAGGTAAAAAAACTGATGCCTGTTTTGAGCAGCAAATCTTCCTGGGCTAGTTTCTTCAGTTACATACCAAGTACGGTGGTAGTGAATTGTCCTGGTTCTGGCCAGGACAGAATTAACTTCCCCAAGGAGTCAGCACAGGTGAGACAAGCTGGCCCAGGCTGTTTTCCACACCATGTTGTTAGCGGTCGCAATCGCGAAGAACTTATCTACACAAAGCAGATAAGCAGGCACTTCTTTTATTCTGGCACTGGGGAACACAGGGGATAGCTCCACCAAAGACGTGTTCCCCCAAAGGTACAAAGCACAACATATTTATATAATTTCTTTAGCAAAGTCATTGTGCAAAATGCTCGCTTCTTAGCTTGACCTTTGCAATGAATGGCTTTTGATTGCTTCACTTTATCTATATTCTTATTCTATAAAAATAATTGGTTAGCTATGCTGATTGTTTTAAATACAAAGAGGGGAGTGTAATGATTAGCATATTTATGTTATTCATTATCATATGTGAATGTCCTCTGCGCATGTGTAGGTATGTTGAACAGGGTTCCTCTGGTGGTCGTTGATAGTCTTCCTCACTGTGTCTGTGAGTGAACCCCATTCTTGTGCATGCTCATTTCATCTTCGGCTGATCTTTCGTAACCACAACCAGTTTCTTCTCGTACTTATTGTTTTGATGCAAGGTCCATAACCAGTACCCACTGTTTTAATTCAGAGTCCATAGCTATTTTCCATAGTGATAAAGGCACACACCTTCCTAGTTACCTATTCCTAAGGGCCTTAACGTGCTTTAATTCTCATAGCTGCTATAACTCCTTTAAAATCAAAATCATATTCTAAACTAAAACAAAAATAACCTAGAAATTAAGCTATTTTATTAGGGTGACTGTAACAACGTGACATCACGGCCCCATAAAAGGGGCAGGGAGGGGAGGAGAGGGGCTGCGCAGCTCGGGACAGTCTGAGTGTGGTCGGGTTTGTCAGTGGGGTTGGACCCGATGATCTCTCGAGGTCCCTTCCAACCCCTACGATTCTGTGATTCTGTGGGTGCTGGATTGGTCATCTTGTTGGTGACTGCTCTGTGTTACCACCTTGTTGGGTCAGTAAAGTGCTTGGTGTTATCACAGTGTGTTTGTATTAGTGGGCCCTGTTGTTGTTCCCCTTGCTGTGCTTTGTCAGTAAACTGTCCTTATCCCAGCCTGCCAGGCTTTGTCTGTTTCTCCTCCCAGGGGAGGTGGTGAGCAAGTGACGTGGTGGATGCATACAGCATCTCCTCTATGTCTCCACCTGCTCCAGCATGGGGCCTCTCCATGGGCTGCTGCCTGGGGCTGAACCAGGACAGTCCTTTTTGGCACCCAATGTGGGGCTCAAAGGGTTTTGATAAAGATAGATCTGACCTGATCGTGTTAAAAAGCTGTGATAAATATTTATCATGTTATTCAAACATGTGCTGGTAACAACGATGTTCTCTTTGGTCACCTGACTCTGGTATGTGAAACCACACTTGCTTTACATAATCCCTGCCCTGTGTTTATAACTTCGGGGAGGGGAGTCAGGACTCTCATTCTGTTGCACTGTGTGATATCAACTTAAGATATCATCTATGTTCATAAGCCTCAGTTGGCTTTTTTGTATGTGGCATTTCTGTCATGTCCATATATTGGCACATCAGATCCACAAGATTACCAAGCATTAGTAGACACCGGTGCCCAGTGTACTCTAGTACCATCGAACTATGAAGGGTCAGAACCCATCTATATTTCCAGAGAGACAATGGAGAGTGGAGGCTGACACTAGACTATCGTGTCCTTAATGAAGTCACGCTGCCCATGAGTGGTGCTGTGCTGGACATGTTAGAACTCCAGTATGAACTGATGCCTCGGAAAAATGACTGGAGTCAAAAGCAGCCAAGTGGTATGCCACAACTGACATTAAAAATGCTTTCTTCTCAATCCCTTTTGTGGCAGAGTGCAGGCCACACTTTGCTTTCACTTGGAAGGGAATCCAGTACACCTGGAATCGACTGCCCCAGGGGTGGAAACACAGCCTCACCATCTACCATGGACTGATCCAGACTGCATTAGAACAGGGTGAAGCCCCAGAGCACCTTCAATTTATCGATGACATCACTGTATGGGGCAAATGAGCAGAAGAAGATTTTGAAAAAGAAAAGAATCCAAATTCTGCTGAAAGCTGGTTTTACTATAAAACAAAGTAAAGTCAAGGGACCTGCTCAGGAAATCCAGTTTTTAGGAATAAAATGACAAGATGGACATATTCAGATCCCAATGGACGTTATTGATAAAATAGCAGCTGTGTCTCCAACAAGCAACAAAAAGGAGACACAAGCTTTCCTAGGCATTGTGAGGTTTTGGCAAATGCACATCCCAAACTACAGTCTCATTGTGAGCCCTCTCTACCATGTAACCTGGAAGAACGATTTCCAATGGGGCCTTGAGCAGCAACAGCCCTCTGAACAAATCAAAAAGGAAGTCGTCCATGCAGTAGCCCTTGGGCCAGTCCAGAGACAGCCAGATGTAAAAAATGTTCTCTACACTGCAGCCAAGGAGAATGGCTCTACCTGGAATTTCTGGCAGAAAACACCAGGGCAGACCCGAGGCTGACCCCTGGGGTTTTGGAGTCGGGGCTACAACGGATCTGAGGCCTGTTGTGCTCCCACATAAAAGGAAATACTGGCAGCATATGAAGGAGTTTGAGCTGCTTCAGAAGTGATTGTAACTGAAGACCAGCTCCTCACACAGAATCACAGAATCACAGAATAACAATGTTGGAAAAGACCTTTAAGATCATCAAGTCCAACCATTCACATCCTAAACTAAACCATATCCCTAAGTACTTCATCTACCCTTTTTTTGAACACATCCAGGGAAGGTGATTCGACCACCTCCCTGGCCAGCCTGTTCCAGGCCCTGACAACTCTTTCAGTAAAAATTTTTTTCCTAACATCCAATCTAAACCTGCCCTGGCACAGCTTCATGCCATTCCCCCTTATCCTATCACCTGTCACCTGGCTGAAGAGACCATCACCTATCCTCCTGGCACCCCGACTGCCAGTACTGGGCTAGATGTTGAAAGGGAAGGCCCCTTCTACTCACCATGCCACTGATGCTATGTAGAGCAAGTAGATTGCACTTAACACGCAGCAGGCTCGAATAGGAAATCCCAGTCACCCAGGAATCCTGGAAGTGATCACAGCCTGGCCAGAAGGCAAAGAATTTGCAATATCACCAGAGGAGGGGGTGACGCATGCTGAAGAGGCCCCAGCATATAATCAACTGCCAGAAAATATGCGAAGCATGAGAGGTCTTGAGAAGCAAGTCCTCTGGCAACATGCACTCCAGAAAGAATTGAGTCGGACAATGGAACTCATTTCTGGAATAATCTCATAGACACCTGGGCCAAAGAACTCAGCATCGAATGGGTATATCATATACCCTACCGTGCACCAGCCTCCAGGAAAATCGAGGGGTACACTGGACTGTTAAAAACTACACTAAAAGCAGTGGGTGGTAGAACCCTAAAAAACTGGGATATGCATTTAGCCAAAGCCACATGGCTAGTTAATTCCAGGGATCTACCAATCGAGCTGGTCCTGCCCAATCAAAGCTCCTACAGACTATAGAGGGGGATAAAGTCCCTGTAGTATGCATGAAAAACCTGTTGGGGAAGACAGTCTTGGTTGTTCCTTCTTCAGGCAAAGGCAAACCCACTCGTGGGATTGCTTTTGCTCAGGGACCTGGGTGCACTTGGTGGGTGATGCGAAAGGATGGGGAAGTCCAGTGTGTACCCCAATGGGATTTAATTCTAGATGAGGATAGCTGCTAGATTGTTGGTGTATAAAAAAATCAGCCCATGGCAGATGGTCTAAATAATAGATAAATGATATTATGAACCTCCCAAATACTCTGAAAATGTAAGATCTGGGCATGATGTAGATGGTGTGGAAAAAGGGGTGGATAATGTCCTGGTTCTGGCCAGGCCAGGGTCAACCTTCCCAAGTAATCATTACAGGTGAGCTGAGTTAGCCCAGGCTGTTTTCCACACCACCTGACACCACTTCCCCATAAAAGGGGCTGGTCAGGGAGGTGCACTCCTGGGTGCTTCCAGAGCAGTCTGAGGGTGGCTGGGGTGTTGGGTTGGTCCTTGCCTGGTACAGCACATTGTAATCGTTGGGTTGATAAGGTACTCTGTGTTATCACTGGGTGTGAGTGTGTTTGGATGTTATTGTTCTACTTTCACAGTGCTTTTGTCAGTAAACCTTCTTTATCCCAACCCATGGAGCCTCTGTCTATTTGTTCTACTCAGGGAGTGAGCGAGCAAGGTGTGGTGCTCAGCCACTGGTTGGAGCTGAACCACCACAAAGGTGTTAATAAAAAGACCTTTGTGAAACCTACTGTAGCTAGAATGTAACAAGAGCCCTGAGCAAGCAGCACATCCCTGAGAAAGATGCTTACACTGATTGTGAATATACAAACAAGAAAGATATGAATAAGGTCCTTTAGCTTAGCAAAAGAAAGGCCTTGAGGAGGAAACTTTGTAGATAAGCAGAAGAGGAATTCTTGCTGTGAATGGATGTGCATGGGGAGATGGACCACTGTGAACTTTAGTTTACTGAAGAGAGTGATGGGAAGAAGCTGTGACCCTTGAGGAAGACAAGGATGAGGAAGAGCGCCCCTAGACTCAAATTAGTTGTGAGGCAGAAATACCATAAAAGGAAAAAAGAAGGTGGAAACCTGGATTCCCTGAATAGAATCACAAAATTACAAGATTGGAAAAGACCTTTAAGACCATTGAGTCCAACCATTCCTGCTAAACCATATCCCCAAGTACCTTATCTACTGTTTTTTTAAACTCATCTTGGGCAGCCTGTTCCAAGCACTGACAACTCTTGCAGTGAAAAATTTTTTCCTAACATTGATCATAGAATCATAGAGTGGTCTGGGTTGGAAGGGACCCTAAGGATCATAGAGTTCCAACCTCCCTGCCACAGGAAGGGCCACCAACCTCAGGCCTGGATCTACACAAGGTTGCCCAGGGCCCCATCCAACCTGGCCTTGAACAGGTCCACGGATGGGGTATCCACCACCTCTCTGGGAAACATGTTCTAGCACCTTACCACTCTTTCTGTAAAGAACTTCCCCCTAAGATCTAATCTAAACCTTCCCTCCTTTAGCTTCAATCCATTCCCCCTTGTCCTGTCATTATCTACCCTTTTAAAAAGTTGATTCCCCTCCTGTTTGTATGCTCCCTTCAGGTACTGGAAGGCTGCAATGAGGTTCCCCCGCAGCCTTCTCTTCTCTAGGCTGAACAAGCCCAGCTCCCTCAGCCTCTCTTCATAGGGGAGGTGCTCCAGCCCTCTAATCATCTTCATGGCCCTCCTCTGAACCCTCCTCAACAGTTAGACATCTTTCTTGTATTGGGGCCCCCAGGTCTGGACACAGTACTCCAGATGGGGCCTCAGGAGTGCAGAGTAGAGAGGGACAATCACCTCCCTGTCTCTGCTGGCCACCCCTCTTCTGATGGAGCCCAGGATCCCATTGGCCTTCCGAGCTGAAAGAGCATGCTGCTGGCTCATGTGAAGTTTCTCATCCACCATGACACCCAGGTCCTTCTCAGCAGGGCTACTCTCAAGGAGCTCTTCTCCCAGTCTGTAAATATGTCTGGGATCTAATCTGAACGTGCCGTGGTGCACCCTTGTGCCATTTCCCCTTGTCCTATCTCCTGTCCCCTGGCTGAAGAGACCATCGCCCACCTGTCTACAACCTCCTTTCAGGTAATTGTAGGCAGTGATAAGGTCTCCCCTCAGCCTCCTCTTCTCCAGGCTAAACAGCCCCAGCTCCCTCAGCCGTTCCTCATAGGATTTGCCCTCCAGCCCCTTCACCAGCCTGGTTGCCCTTCTCTGGACTCGCTCCAGGACCTCAATGTCCTTCTTATGGTGAGGAGCCCAGAACTGGACACAGTACTCAAGGTGCGGTCTCACCAATGCTTAGTACAGGAGCACAATCACTTCCCTAGACCTACTAGCTACACTATTTTGGATAAAGGCCAGGATGGCATTTGCCTTCCTGACCACCTGAGCACACTGCTGACTCATATTCAGCCTGCAGTCAACCAACACCCCCAGGTCCTTCTCTGCCTGACAGCTCTCCAGCCAGTCTCCCCCAAGCCTGTAGCGCTGCATGGGCTTGTTATGTCCCATGTGCAGCACTCTACACTTGGCCTTGTTAAACTTCATCCCATTGGTCTCAGCCCATTGGTTCAGTCTGTTCAGGTCTCTCTGAAGAGCCTCCCTACCCTCAGGCAGATCAACACTTCCTCCCCGCTTAGTGTCATCTGCAAACTTACTGAGGGAACATTAAATCCCTTCATTGATAAAAATGTTGAACAAAACTGGACCCAGGACTGAGCCTTGGGGGACGCTACTCTTGACCGGCCACAATGCCTAAGAAAGCTTGTGTCTCCTTTTTGTTGGCTGGTGGAGACATAGCTGCTATTTTATTGATAATGTCCATTGGGATCTGATGAAGCCCATCCTGCCATTTTATTCCTAAAAACTGGATTTCCTGAGCAGGTCCCTTGCTTCATTTGATGACAAAACCAGCTTTTAGCAGAATTTGGATTATTTTCTTTTCTTTCTCAAAAACTTCCTCTGCCGTGTTGCCCCATACAATGATGACATCAACAATCAGGAGGTGCTCTGGGGGTTCACTCTGTTCTAATGGAGTCTGGATCAGTTCATGGCAGATGGTGGGGCTATGTTTCCACCCCTGGAGCAGTCAATTCCAGGTGTACTGGATTCCCTTCCAAGTGAAAGCAAAGTGTGGCCTGCACTCCACCAACAATGGAATTGAGAAGAAAGTGTTTGTGATGTCAATTATGGCATACCATTTGGCTGCTTTTGATTCCAGTTCATACTGGAGTTCTAGCATGTCTGGCACTGCAGTACTCATAGGCAGTGTGACTTCATTCAGGCCACAATAGTCCACTGTCAGCCTCCACTCTCCATTGGACTTCTTCACTGGCCAGATTGGACTGTTGAAGGGCAAGCGAGTTCTACCAATCACTAATTGATTCTGCAGTTGATGAATTAGATTTTGAATGGGAGTCAGGGAGTGTCTGTTGGTGCAGTATTTTCATCTGTGCACTGTCATGGTAGAAATTGGTACTCGCTGTTCTTCAACCTTTAGCAGCCCCACAACAGAAGGGTCTTCTGACAGTCCGGGCAGAAGAGACAGTTGTTCAGTTTCTTCTGTCTCTAAGGCAGCTATCCCAAAATCCCACCAGTACCCTTTTGGGCCTTTGAAGTACCCTCTCCGGAGGAAGTCTGTGCCCAGGGTCACAATGGGGTGCTTTTGCCACTCATTCCCAGTTAGACTCACTTCAGCTTCCAGTAGAGTCAACTGCTGGGATCCCCCTGTCACTCAAGAAATACAGATGGGTTCTGACCCTTCATAGTTTGATGGTATTAAGGTACACTGGGCACCTGTGTCTACTAATGTTTGGTACTTCTTTGGATCTGATGTGCCTCTGGAAGAGGGGAACACCTACATCTGATGACTGAAATCGTGGTCTGCACAGGTGGGTAGTAGGACAAATTCTCTTCAAGTTGCTGGACCTCTGGGACAGTATCTCCACAGCTGAGACGAAGGAGGAAGAGAGGCTGTCTTCAAATAGATGGAGTCAGCCAGCCACCTCGTCCACGGTTGGTGCTTCTTCCTTTCCTCAGTCTATTATGGCCAGTGAGTTAGCATACAATGCTGGTGCACTCTGCATAAACTTATGCCACATGGGTCAGGAACACTGGACTTCATCAGGATCAGTGGGCAGCTGTGAATCATCAGGATCATAGTATACCATCTCTTGCACTGCTAACTCCTTCAAGTACTGGATACCCTGCTCCATGGTTGTCCACTTGCCTGGCTGACACACGACATCTTCAATGAACGGGTACCTTTCCCTTACACTTGATAGAAGTTGTCTCAAGAGGCTGAGGGCTTGGGACTTCTTTCCAATCACCTTGTCAATGCCTCCTTCTCTGGACAGGGATCCCAGCTACTTGGCCTCCCTGCCTTCTAATTCCAGGCTGCTGGCCCCATTATCCCAGCATTGGAGTAGCCAGGTGATGATGTGCTCCCCTGGGAGGCAGTTGTAATCTTTTCTTATATCTCTAACGTCACTCAAGGACAAGGATTGGGCTATAACCTCTGATATTGCCTCTTCTTCCGATTCTTGTGATGGTTCTGGTTCATCATCATCTTTCACAATACAGACTGATTTCTTTGTGTATTTCTTCTTCTGTATAGGGGCGACTGATATTGGTACTGGTTGGCTTCCTGACTCAGCTATAGGGCTTCTGAGGTTTGAATAGCTGCAGTGATTGTTGTAGGGATTCTTTCTGGCTCAGCTACAGTCTCGGTTTTTGAGGTTTGGGTAGCCACAGAGCCTATGGATCTGTTTTTCTTGTCTAGATATTTGCTCATACCATCCCATGCACCATGCCACCCCTGAAACTTCAGACCAAGGGAAAATCTCCTGGCAATATTCTTAAAACAATTTATTGTAACACTTAAGACTTGAAGAACATTCAGGAGAATAGGCAGCAGATACATACTGGTGTGAATATCCCAGGGATAATCAAAGTTCTCAAAGGCTGTTGTAACAAGCCTGAAGGAAAAAGGGGAGGAGGAAGCATCCCCCCCAGCTTCCCCATAAATTGAGTGTGATTATTAAATAATGCTAAGATATGTTGCCCAAGAGTTGGAAATGAGAGAAATGCCACATATAGATACCCTCTGAGGCTGACAAACACAGATGATATCTTGTTATAAATCAGTATCACACGGTATAACAGAATTAGGAACCTGACTCCCCTCCCTGAGGTGATAAACAGCTGGGCAGGGATTACATAAAGTGGGCGTGGGTTCAAATACCAGAGCCAACAATAACGGCCAATTACACTCTCACCTGGTGATAACAGAGAGTACCTTATTGACCCAATGATTACAGAGTGCTGCACTAGGCAAGGACCAACCCAACACCCCAGCCACACTCAGACTGCCCTGGAAGCACCCAGGAGTGCACCTCTCCAACCAGCCCCTTTTATGGGAAGTGATGTCAGGTGGTGTGGAAGCCCAGGCTAACTCAGCTCACCTGTGATGACTGATTGGGGAGGTTGACTCTGGCCTGGCCAGAACCAGGACAC
Source organism: Porphyrio hochstetteri (assembly GCA_020800305.1). NCBI lineage: Eukaryota > Metazoa > Chordata > Aves > Gruiformes > Rallidae > Porphyrio > Porphyrio hochstetteri. Next base: position 540,614 of record JAJHSY010000141.1, on the reverse strand, counting down.
CTTTGCATCCCTTCAGGTGGAATTCACAGAATTCACTTTGGTGCTAGGTGGTTGCAATGAGGGGTATCCTCCTCTCAGATGTTTGTTATCTCTTCTTGTATGTTTAACACCTTAGGAGCATCTTCAGGGATTGTAAAAACACTGCAGTAATGTTCAATTTTAGCATACCATTTAGCCACGGTATCTCTTTGAGCCACCCCATCGGGGGAGGGATCCCTGCCAGCACAGGCTTGATTACCTTAAAGGGTCCCCTTAGAAAAGTATCTTTTACATCAATGGTTGCAAAGATAGGGTGGGCCTATTCCTGAATGGTGTCAATTAATTTGGGTATATTAGGCACAGACGCAGTCAGGGGACCTGTGTTTGCATTTAAACACGAATAGTCTATGGTTACCATTTCCGATTAGGTTTGCATACTGGCCACACTGGTGGTGTTCTCCTTAGCCAGTGGTGATGAATAAATCCTCTTTTGCATTCACAGTGAGTTGTCTTACAAACATCCATCCACCGTCTCCCCGCCTTCGTCTCCCCCCCAGCCTTCAGGGAGCAGAGGGTCTAGGTTCCCGTTGCCTCCTCCTCAAGGTCTATGAGGGGTGGAGGCTCAGGGACTAGTCCAAAGGTAGCCAGTAATTGTAATCAGTGTTTGTTTTTTGCCCAATTATGTCCCTATTGTTGCATCTCCAGAAGATCACAGTTTTTGTTATACAATTTGAAGAAGCAATATCATCCTGAGAGGGCCACACCTTAATATTCACTTTTGCCCCTTTTCACTCTCAGGAAGTCACATCTTAGTTACACATTTTTTGTTCTCTGAGAATCCTGTCTGTGACACAAATTTAAATGTCACGATCCGCAACCAGATAGACAAATTTGGCAGAGGTTAAACCCCCTTGCATTCCAACTGACCTCAGATTGTTCTGGGTGTCTGGGGGCAGCTGGGTTTAACTCCTGAGTTATGTTCAATTAGGAGTTTTATTGCGAGCACGTCTTCACAATTCTCTGGAACAGAATTAAGATTCAAAATGGAGTCAAGTGTCCAGTCACTTTATTTGGCCCACAATGAGCATGGAAGAGAAGGGGGGACGAAAGAGAGAAGAGTGGAGAAGAGGGAGAAAGAGGGAGAGAGGGAAAGATTTCAATAGCTACCACCACGGATCTGCAGTGTCCTGTCAGTCCAGTGTCTTCAGGTCCAGTGGTGGGAACATTCTCCCTTCATATATTGCTGGTCTTGCATTTTTACAGTGTTGTCTCATTGCATAGTCAATAAGTCCTTGGCATAGCCACACCTTCCACCTGGTGGTGGGGTGCATGCACAGTACTGCTTCCAGAGGGTCCTCGAAAGTTCGAGAGGGTCTGAGCCCCCTCACACTTTGTTCCTGGGCCTGGACAGATGTGCATAGGACTTGAGGACTTGGGCTACATTCTTTGAGATATTGTTCCTGATGTGGACTGAATTCACTTTGTTGCATGATGGTGGCAATGAGGCAATTGTTTAGGGTGATTGAGAGGGATTGAGAGAGAAGAAAGAAAGGCGGGTACAGTTCTGTAGGCAATTGTTAAGACATATTGAGAAGAAAGAAAGGGGGGTGTGGTTCTACAGTCCCTTACATCTCCTAAATCAGTTCAGGTGTGCAAAGATTTCAGTAAAATAAATTTCCAAATCCCAGGCATTCTAAATTGATGAAATGCAGAAAGCAGGGAGCTACATAGACTGAATGATCTTTAGAAGGTAAAAAACTTAGTACTGTCTCTTTTCTCTACAAAATGAGAAATGCAAATATACTTTTCAAAAAAGACATGTTTATCCAACATAAAAATCAGAAATTGTCATTGAAAAATTGGAAAATCATGAACCAATGATCTATGCAATGCCTTATGTAAAAACTTCCAACTTTGAAGATTTTGACTTAAAATTTTAAAATTTTTTAAATGGAAAATTAGACATTTTAAAAGCAGCAGTTTTAATACTATTCTTATAACATTGGACTACGGTTAATATAATAGCAATTTTCAACAAAACTATATATATATATATAATATGTCATGGTTTAGCCCCAGCCGGCAGCTGAGCACTCACTCACCCCCTCTATGACAGCATAGGGAGGAGAATGTGGATACAAAGGCAAACCTTGTGGGTTGGGATAAGGACAGTTGACTAGGATAGCAAAGAAAGTAAGAAATAACAGCACGACTTATAACAAAATATACAAAACCGGTGATACACAATGTAGTTTCTCACTGAACAGAGCAGAGGAATGCTTTCTCCTAATAGCTGCAATACTGGTCCATAAAGGTGGAGAATAGGACATATTCTCCTGGACCTTCCAGGATAATTTCTCTACAGCCAAGACGAGGGGGGAAGGGAGACTTTCTTTGTATTGCTGGAGTTGGCCAGCTACTTCATACAGTTTTTTTCTAAAATTTGAAAACAACAAACATTCAGTAATCATCCATAAGATAAAGTAGAAATAGGAAGAATAAGGGTGCACCTCTCACTTCTCCCCCAGCAGAACAGGGAGAAGTATGGGCAAAGGCAAACCATGTTGGTTGGGATAAGAACATTTCACTGGGACAGCACAGGGAGAGGGAAACAACAAAAACAGCAGTTGTCACAGAATATACACAGTCATAACACAAGGCACTTTACCAACCCAATGACTGACCAGAAACTCAGCCCACACTCAGACCATGCCAGAGCCATGCAGAGTTTTCTCACATGGCACTGAAAGGAGTGAGAGGGTTCTACTGATCATTCCATCTTGATCACTCTCCAGCTGACAAATTAGCTTCTGGATGAGAATCAAGGAGTCTTAGTTGGTGTGGTATTGTTGTCTGTGCACTACTGTGGTAGCAATTGGTATCTGTTGTTCTTCAACCTTCAGCAACCCCACAAAAGAAGGGTCTTCTGAGAGTCCAGGCAAAGGAAACAATTGTTCAAAACTGATCTAGCATGGGTCAGTCTCCATGGTCTGAAGGTTTCGCTGCCAGGAGCTTGCTCCAATGCAGGCTGCCGATGGGGTCACAGCATCCTTCAGATGTCTCCATCCGCTCTGGTGTGGGGTCCTCCACAGGCTGTAGATGGAATCTCTGCTCCCCATCATCATACATGGGCTGCAGGGGGGCAGCCTGTTTCACTATGGTCTTCTCCACAGGCTGCAGGGGAATCTCTCTCTCTGGCACCTGGAGTGCCTCATTCCCCCCCTCCTCCTTCTTCACTGAGTTTGGTGTCTGCACGGCTTCTTACATCTTCTCACTCCCTTCTCTGGTGGAAAAATGCACCTGCTAGCATTTTTTTTCCCTTCTTAATTGTGATTCCCAGAGGCTCTATGACCATCACTGATTGGCTCAATGACTCTGGCCTTGAATCGGCTGGTGTTTACTCTCTCAGGCCTGCAAGAGAGCTTCTAGCTGCTTCTCACAGAAGCCACCCCTGCAGGGACCCCCTTCTTCACCAGAACCCAGCCATGCAAAACTACAACACCCTCTAATCCTGCTCATCATATTTGCTAATCGCTTCTTCAGAAATGACTTGGAGGTCCCTTCAAGAGGGTCACAGGTACAATCAGGCCTTTGACACAGTCTGGGGGGCTGCCTACAGGAAACTGGAGTGGCATTTTCCTGAAATAATCCCTTTTTATGACTGTTTTCCCTTACAGCTCATTTGCCCAGACGGTTGAAATAGGTTTCCCATCCCATCTCCTCATGTCCTTATCTCCATGGTTGTGCAGCTAAAACCGCAGGATGCCTTGTGATGTGTACCTTCTATAACCTCTCTCTTGAACAGAGGAACACTTCTAATAGCTGAAATACTGGTCTCTACAGGTGGGAAGTAGGACATGTTCTCTTTGAGTTGCCTGACCTCCCAGGACCATTTCAGTTCAGCTATCCTGCCTGTCATTGGGGTTTGAGTATCTGCACTGCCTGTCACAAGGGTTGGAGTAGCCACAGTGCATTTCAGCCTGTTTTCCTACTGTTCCCCTTGATGGTGCTCCCTGCTATCAAGCAGTGTTTTGTATATAGCGGTCTGGGTCTAGCACAGTGCAGTGAGTTGTGCTTCCTTGTAATAGCTACAGCATTTTCCTTCAAAATATTCTTTTCTTTATCAGGGATCTGTAGTTGTTTGGAAGTGAAGTTCCAAACCTCTGGAGGTGAGAAGTTCTCTATATACCTGTGCATATTCTCTCGCATGCATGCCACTCTTGACTATTCAGCCTCAGGTGGTATTCTTAAAATAATTTTTTGTAACCCTAAACAGGATTTGAACATATGTTCGGGAGACAGAGCAACAGGAGCATTGATGGCTTGAGCATCCCAATAGTATTCAAAGTTCTCAAAAGCTGTTGTAACCAGGCTGCCGGAGCCGAAGTTTTGTGGACTCAACTCGGATTAATGCGATCAAGTGCTGAGCTCCTTTACTGACACAAACACACAGCTTATATAGGTTTCTCTATCAGTACATGAGTTACATTACATTGCTATTGGTTAGATGCTCCGTTCACCCGCCTTACATGCGTCTCACTATTGCTAATAATTGGTTGAGGCTACACAGTCACGTTGTTCCTTTTTAAGGCAGTTGTTAACATTCTTGCAGTTTTTTATCTCATTGTTTCTTACAAGCTCCTGTTCTCACAGAAATCTGCTCTCCTGTTACTGCATACCAACATGTCTCTGCTAGCTTCCCCAGGCCTGATCATCGGGGGTGGAGCTAAGGGCAGCAGAAATAATCCCTCTCCATACAAGAGGGGCCTCTGGGAGCGCTAGCGACCAGGAGCTCGGCAAACAGGACGGGCAAACAGGGCGTGGCACATCAGAAGGGCGTGGTGCAGCAGTTTGCGCAGGCAGAGCAAGTAGGCAGAGCTAGCCCCCATCCTAGCTCAGAGGGTAAATTGAGCGGACGAGCCACTGCTCACAGAGTATGCAGGGCGATGATTCTATGATTCCTGTCTGCTGTGTGCCCAGACAGTTGAACCATGGTCTCCACCAGGCGGAGAGGTTCCCCCTACACAACTGGGGCAACCCTGTTGGAGGGTGTCGTGGTTTTGCCCCAGCCAAGGGCCGCACCCCACACAGTCGCTTGTACTTTTAAAAGGAAGGGGGAGGGAAAGTTGGGGGAAGGGGAAAAGGGAAGGAAGAAAGGAGGAAAAGAAACCACAACCTAGAAACCAGAACCACGCAGGTTGGGATAAGGATAGTTTACTAAACAATAACAGAAAACTAGATATAACAATAACATAAGTTTAAAGCACAAAATAGATGAAACTGGTGATACACAATGCAATTTCTCACCAAACCACACAACTCAGGCCGCACAGCTTAGAGCCCGTCCCGGACAACCCGACCGCCCCAGAAACTGCACGTCCTGGCGTTGTCTCCCCCTCTTCCCCCCAGTCCCCCCTTATACCGAACATGACGTAACTGGTATGGAATATCCTCTTTGGCCAATTCGGATCACCTGTCCTGGCTGCGTCCCCTCCTTTCTCACTAGTAAGGAAGTATGCAGAGCTGAGAAAGGTACTTGATTGCCCGGCAACAAATCGGAAACATCAGGGTGCTATCAGCACTATTCTCATGCTAACACCCAAACATGGCATTCCATTCACTGCTAAAAAAAAAGTTTAACTCCATCATAGCTGAAACCAGGACATTATCCACCCCTTATTCCATACCATTTACGTCATGACCAGATCCAACAATTTTCTTTGGGTACAACCAGTTTCGTGTTTCACACACCCATATATGTATGTACACATGTATGCACACATACGTGCATACAGATCTTATTCCCTCAGTCTGTGAATCATCCCTCTGAAGTTGTTGAGTTCATTTAGTTCATGATTTTCAGGCTCCATTTGTCGTAACAGTTTCTCAGGATAGTTGTATGTTCCATTGGCTCGTTGCATGCTGCATCTCAGGCTCTTGACTGATACACCTGGCATGGTCCATGCTCATAGTCTGTGGGTCAGAGTTTATTTTCAAAGGGAGAAAAAAGTTCTTGAGAGGCCAGGCTTTAGTTCCATCATCATGGCACTCATTCTTCATTAACTTGTATGACTCCAGCTATAATGCTATGGTACAACATACAGCAATCATAACAATAATGAAATATACAATAATGGGTTATTTGGCAATTATTACAATTTCTACTTCATTAATTATATTGGCTATTCTCACCCAAAATTAAATCCCCTTGAGGTACACATCGAACTTCTCCATCCCTCTGCATTACCCACCAAGTACAGCCAGGTCCTTGAGCAAAAACAATTCCAGACATGGGTTTACCTTTGCCTGAAGCAGGGATGACCCAAACTCTCTTTCCCAATACACTCTTCATATGCACTACTGGCACTCTGTCTCCCTCTACAGTACGTGGAAATTTTGACTGGGCAGGGCCAGCCCGATTGGTAGATCCCCTAGAGTTAACTAACCACGTGGCTTGGGCCAAATGTGTATCCCAATGCTTGAATGTCCCACCACACATTGCTTTCAGTGTAGTTTTTAAAAGTCCATTATATCGTTCAATTTTCCCAGAGGCCGGTGCATGGTAAGGAATGTGGTACACCCACTCAATGCCATGCTCTTTGGCCCAGGTGTCTATAAGAGTGTTTCGGAAATGAGTCCCATTGTCTGACTCGATTCTTTCTGGAGTACCATGTCGCCAGAGGACTTGCCTTTCAAGGCCCAGAATTGTATTTCGAGCAGTGGCATGGGGTACGGGATATGTTTCTAGCCAGCCGGTAGTTGCCTCCACCATTGTAAGCACATAACGTTTGCCATGGCGGGTTTGTGGGAGGGTGATGTAATCAATCTGCCAAGCCTCCCCATATTTATATTTCATCCACCGTCCTCCATACCAAAGGGGCTTTAACCGCTTAGCTTGCTTGATTGCAGCACATGTCTCACATTCGTGGACAACTTGTGCGATGGCGTCCATGGTCAAGTCCACCCCTCGATCCCGAGCCCATCTATATGTTGCATCTCTCCCTTGATGACCCGAGGTATCATGAGCCCATCGAGCCATGAATAATTCACCCTTACGTTGCCAGTCTAGATCTACCTGAGCCACTTTAATCCTAGCAGCCTTATCTACCTGATGGTTGTTTTCATGTTCCTCCATGGCCCGACTCTTAGGTACATGGGCGTCGACATGACGTACCTTTACAACAAGTTTCTCTAACCGAGCAGAGATATCTTGCCATAAGTCATCAGCCCATATAGGTTTGCCTCTACGCTGCCAGTTGTTCTTTTTCCACTGCTGCAACCACCCCCACAGGGCATTCGCCACCATCCATGAATCAGTATAAAGGTAGAGCCTTGGCCACTTTTCTCTCTCAGCAATGTCCAGGGCTAACTGGATGGCCTTCACCTCAGCGAACTGGCTTGATTCACCTTTTCCTTCAGTGGCTTCTGCTACTCTTCTTATAGGATTCCATACAGCGGCTTTCCATCTCCGATGCTTACCCACAATGCGACAAGACCCATCAGTGAACAGGGCATATCGCTTCTCATTCTCTGGCAGTTCGTTGTAGGGTGGGGCTTCTTCAGCGCGTGTTACCTCCTCATCCTCTGGTGACATCCCAAAATCTTTGCCTTCTGGCCAGTCTGTGATCACCTCCACAATTCCTGGGCGATTGGGGTTTCCTATTCGAGCCCGCTGTGTAATTAGTGCAACCCACTTGCTCCACGTAGCATCAGTGGCATGGTGTGTAGAAGGAACCTTCCCTTTGAACATCCAGCCCAGCACCGGCAGTCGGGGTGCCAGGAGGAGCTGGGCTTCAGTTCCAATCACTTCTGAGGTGGCTCGAACCCCTTCGTAGGCAGCCAGTACTTCCTTTTCTGTTGGAGTATAATTGGCCTCAGATCCTTTGTAGGCCCGACTCCAAAACCCCAGCGGTCGACCTCGAGTCTCCCCTTGTGCTTTCTGCCAGAGACTCCAGGTCGGGCCGTTCTCCCCAGCTGCAGTGTAGAGCACATTTTTAATATCTGTCCCTGTCCGGACAGGCCCAAGGGCCACTGCATGGACTATCTCGCGTTTGATCTGCTCAAAGGCTTGCTGTTGCTCAGGGCCCCATTGGAAATCATTCTTCTTTCGAGTTACATGGTAGAGTGGGCTCACAATGAGACTGTAGTTTGGGACATGCATTCGCCAAAAACCTATAACACCTAAGAAAGCTTGTGTTTCCTTTTTGTTGCTTGGTGGAGACATAGCTGCTATTTTATTAATAATGTCCATTGGGATGTGACGACGCCCATCCTGCCATTTTATTCCTAAAAACTGGATTTCTCGCGTAGGCCCCTTGACTTTACTTCGTTTTATAGCAAAACCGGCTTCTAAAAGGATTTGAATTACCCTGTTTCCTTTTTCAAAAACTTCCTCTGCTGTGTTGCCCCATACAATGATGTCATCAATATACTGCAGGTGCTCTGGTGCTTCACCCTTTTCTAGTGTATTCTGGATTAGTCCATGGCAGATGGTGGGGCTATGTTTCCACCCCTGGGGCAGACGGTTCCACGTGTATTGGATGCCTCTCCAAGTGAAAGCAAACTGTGGCCTGCACTCTGGCGCCAGTGGGATCGAGAAGAAAGCATTCGCAATGTCGATTGTGGCATACCACTTGGCTGCCTTCGATTCCAATTCATACTGGAGCTCTAACATGTCTGGCACAGCAGCACTCATACCTGGAGTGACTTCATTTAGGCCACGATAATCTACTGTCAGCCTCCACTCTCCATTGGACTTCCTCACTGGCCATATGGGACTATTAAAGGGTGAGTGGGTTCGGCTGATCACTCCCTGATCCTCCAGTTGACGAATCAGCTTATGGATGGGAATCAGGGAATCTCGGTTAGTACGGTATTGTCGTCTGTGCACCGTCGTCGTAGCAACTGGCACTTGCTGTTCTTCACCCTTCATGATTCGATGGCATTAGAGTACACTGGGCACCAGTATCCACCAGAGCTTTGTACTCTTGTGGGTCTGACGTGCCAGGCCATCGGATCCACACAGTCCAATAAACCCGATTGTCCCTCTCCTCCACCTGGCTGGAGGCAGGGCCCCTCTATTGCTGCTGATCATACTTGTTTTCCACTGGTTGCATAAAGGACTTAGAGGTCCCTTCAAAAGGATCAGGCACATCAGACATATAGGTAGGCCTTCCAGTTGGTCTAGGGAACTGCCCAGTAGAAACTGGTGCAGCCTTCTTCCTGGCAGAATCTCGTTGTGCGAATGTTTTACCCCGCAGCTCATTTACTCGTGCTCGAAGGGCTGAGGTGGGCTGCATATCCCATTTCCTCATGTCCTCTCCATGATCAAGCAGGTAAAACCACAATGTACGTCGTGGTGTGTATTCTCCCTCTTGGAACGATGGACGCTTTCTCTCAGTAGCTGCAACATTGCTCCATACGGGTTGGGAGTTGGACACATTGTTGTCAAGTCGTTGAACCAGTTTCTCTACTGCTGCAATGACGGAGAGGGAAACATTGTCTTGGTATTTCCGGAGTCGGCAGGCCACCTCATTTACGGTTGGCAGATTCGTATCATCCCAGTCAATTGCTGCCAGTGAATTGGTATACCCTGCTGGTGCACTTCGTACAACCTTACGCCACATATCTGGAGTGCATAGGACTTCATCGGGATCAGCGGGAAGCCGTGAATTGTCCAGATCATAATAAATTATCTCCCGTACAGCTAATTCTCTCAGGTGCTGGACAGATGTCTCTATGCTGTTACACTTAGGTGTCTGGCATGTAATATATTCCTTTATGGGATATCTTTCCTTCACACTTGACAGTAGTCGCCTCCAGAGGCTGAGGATTTCCGGCCTCCTCCCAATTGCTTTGTCAATTCCTCCTTCTCTAGCTAGGGATCCCAACTGCTTGGCCTCTCTGCCTTCTAATTCCAAACTACTGGCCCCGTGATCCCAACATCGGAGCAACCAAGTGATAATGTGCTCACTTGGGTGGCGAGTGAAATCTTTTCGAACCTCACGCAGCTCACTCAGAGTCAGGGATCGGGTAACAATCTCTGGTTCTGCCTCATCCTGATATCCTCGAGATGATCCCGGTTGATCATCATCCTTATCCGTCACTATGCGAACTGATTTCTTTGTGCCTTTCCTCTTTTGTACGGGAGCAACAGACACTGGTGTGGGTTGGTTTTTCTGATCATCTGCAGTGTCTGCTGTAGAGATTACAGTAGCTGCAGTGTCGGTCACAGGGGTTGCAGTAGCTGCAGTGTCAGCCCCAGTGGTTGCAGCAGCTATAGTATCTGCCAGTCTGTTTCCTTTCCCTTCTCCCTGACAGTGCTGACAGTGCTGACAGTGCTGCCTGCTATCAAGCAGTGTTTGATAAATAGTGGCCAGAGCCCAGCACAGTGCAGTAAGGTGTCCATCTCTGGGAAACCTACAGCAATTTTTCCTTAGGTATGCAGTCACTTGATCGGGGTCTTGTAGCTGTTCAGGAGTGAAATTCCAAACCATCGGGCGTGAGAAAGTACCTAGGTACTCGCCCATACTTTGCCACATGCCCTGCCACTCGTGATTATTCTGTCTCGGAGAAAGCTCTTCAGTGGTATTCATAAACCTATGCTTGATATATAACAAAAACTGAACCATCTGCACCAAACCTACCAATAGCAAAATGCTAGTTTGAATATCCCAGAGATATTGAAGATTTTCAAAAACTGCCCTAAGAGCTGTTGTATTTAGCCCAAAGGAAAAGAAAGCAGTGCCCCCACCATACCGGCTGCTGTTATTAACCCCTCCCTGTCCAAAGAATGGACAGGACAGCAAAACCTCATACAGGTACCAGCTTAAGCTCATGATCATCGATATTATTGTATCATAGACCGATATCATAAAATACACTATAATGAAGTATGGGAACAAATACGGGAGCCACAGACCTGAGAGAGTAAAGAATCCTGCCAGGATTGTATACAGCATGCGGTGGTTTTGCTGCCACAGCCTTGTAAATAAATACCACAACATCGTGACCAGAGATTGCTTAAACAACAGTGCTTATCTTAATTGCGATAGTTAGGGTCAGATCTACCGTTATCCCAACCGTTCGTGCCCCACGTTGGGCGCCAAAATAACTGTCGTGGTTTTGCCCCAGCCAAGGGCCGCACCCCACACAGTCGCTTGTACTTTTAAAAGGAAGGGGGAGGGAAAGTTGGGGGAAGGGGAAAAGGGAAGGAAGAAAGGAGGAAAAGAAACCACAACCTAGAAACCAGAACCACGCAGGTTGGGATAAGGATAGTTTACTAAACAATAACAGAAAACTAGATATAACAATAACATAAGTTTAAAGCACAAAATAGATGAAACTGGTGATACACAATGCAATTTCTCACCAAACCACACAACTCAGGCCGCACAGCTTAGAGCCCGTCCCGGACAACCCGACCGCCCCAGAAACTGCACGTCCTGGCGTTGTCTCCCCCTCTTCCCCCCAGTCCCCCCTTATACCGAACATGACGTAACTGGTATGGAATATCCTCTTTGGCCAATTCGGATCACCTGTCCTGGCTGCGTCCCCTCCTTTCTCACTAGTAAGGAAGTATGCAGAGCTGAGAAAGGTACTTGATTGCCCGGCAACAAATCGGAAACATCAGGGTGCTATCAGCACTATTCTCATGCTAACACCCAAACATGGCATTCCATTCACTGCTAAAAAAAAAGTTTAACTCCATCATAGCTGAAACCAGGACAGAGGGCCTGCCTAGGGATGCCGTGGTTCAGCTCTCTGGCTGCAGAGAATGCCTGAGTCTGCTGCTGCCAGGGAAAAGAGGCAAACACCTCACCTGTGTGAGGTGTGAGCAGGTGGACGATCTGCTATGCTTGGTAGTTGAACTAAAAGAAGAGCTTGAAAGACTGAGAGCTATCAGGAAATGTGAGCAGGAGATTGACTGGTGGAGTAGCTCCCTGGCATCCCAGAGGGAAGAGTGCCAGGAAGACACCTCGAAACTGAAGATGGCCCCTCTGTCCCATCCTAGTCAGGTAAATGGGAGTGACCCGAACCCTGAGGAGGGCTGGAAGACAGTCCCGTCTCGCCGACGTAGGCACTCCCCCTGACTACCTACCCCGCTCCCCCAGGTTTCCCTAAGCAACAGGTTTGGGGCCCTGGAAGTTGAGGAGGAGGTATGTGAAGGGATGAGTGCAGCCCCTCTGACTCAGAGGAAGCGGAAGCCTAGAGTGAGGCGAATGTCTGCACGCCTTGAGACTGCCTCTGTTAGGCAAGAGAGAAGGGTAGTTGTGGTAGGAGATTCCCTCCTCAGGGGGACGGAGGGCCCCATTTGTAGACCAGACCCTACACAAAGGGAGGTGTGCTGCCTCCCTGGAGCCAGGGTCCGTGATATTACCAGAAGGCTCCCAGGGCTGGTAAGACCCTCTGACTACTATCCACTATTGATTGTTCAAGCAGGCAGGGATGCAATCATGAAGTGTAGCCTGCATGCTATCAAGAGGGAGTTTCGTGATCTAGGGCGATTTGTTGAGGGGGGAGTGCTCAAATAATATTCTCGTCTATCCCTACTAGTGGGAAGAGGGGTTCGGAGCAGGTCAGGAGAACCCATGTGTTGAATGAGTGGCTGAAAGGCTGGTGCCGGCATAGGAACTTCGGGTTTTTTGACCAAGGGAAGGTGTACTCTGCTCCTGGCATGATGACTGCTGATGGGGCTCACCTGTCCCAAAGGGGAAAGCGAATCCTTGCCCAGGAGATGGCAGGGCTCATTGAGCGTGCTTTAAACTAGTTAGGAAGGGGGAAGGGGATATTACAAAGGCTGCTGGGGTTAGGCAAGTGCTTCGGGAGACACGACGTGAGTTGACGGTGGAAGAAGGTAAATGCCAGCAGCACAGTGACAGGCTTGGGGATGTTGTTCCATATGATAGTAGGGAAAATTCTGTGGATTGCCCTGAGGACTCCTCAGTGGAGCCACTATTGCCCATCCCCTGTCGGAAATCTCGCTGTGATCTGTTGAGGATACCTGCACCTGCTGCCCCACTAAAATGCCTTTATACAAATGCACGCAGCATGGGAAACAAGCAGGAAGAATTAGAGATCTTTGTGCGGCCGCAGGGCCACAATCTCATTGCGATCACAGAGACGTGGTGGGACAGCCTGGATGACTGGCACGCTATCATGGATGACTATGTGCTTTTCAGGAAAGACAGGCTAGGGAGGCGAGGTGGAGGAGTTGCTCTTTATGTTAGAGAGCAGCTAGAATGTATTGAGCTCCACCTGGGGAAAGATGACCAATCAGTCGAGTGCTTGTGGGTAAGAATCAAGGGTCACGCTAGTATGAGTGACACTGTTGTGGGTGTGTGCTATAGGCCCCCTGATCAAGAGGAGCGGGCTGATAGTGCTTTCTATGAGCAGCTAGAAGTAGCCTCGAGATCCCAGGCCCTGGTCCTTATGGGGGACTTCAACTACCCAGATATTTGCTGGGCAAGCAACAGGGCCAGTCGTATGCAGTCCAGACAATTTCTGCAGTATGTTGAGGACGAGTTCCTGCTACTGATGGTGCAGGAACCTACAAGGGGAGGGCGGGTGCTGGACCTTGTTCTTACTAACAAGGATGGACTCATCAGGGAGGTGAAGGTCGGGGGCAGCTTAGGACAAAGCGACCACGAAATGATCCAGTTCAAGATCCTGAGTGGAAGAAGCAAGCCAAAAAGCAGGATAGCTACCCTGAATTTTGGAAGAGCTAACTTTGATCTCCTCTGCAACCTATTAGGAGCTATCCCGTGGGCTACACTGTTAGAAGGCAAGGGAGCCTGTGAGAGCTGGTTAGCATTTAAACAGCACTTCTTCCAAGCACAGGATAGGTGCATCCCTTTGAGTAAGAAATCGGGAAAGAGAGGCAGAAGACCTGCGTGGATGATCAGAGAGCTAATGAGTAAACTCAAAGGGAAGCAGAAGGTTTATGAACTGTGGAAACAGGGTCTGTGCACCTGGGAAGATGTCCTGGTTTCAGCTATGATGGAGTTAAATTTCTTTTTAGCAGTGGATGGAATGCCATGTTTGGGTGTTAGCATGAGAATAGTGCTGATAGCACCCTGATGTTTCTGATTGTTGCCGGGCAATCAAGGACCTTTTCTCAGCTCTGCATACTTCCTTACTAATGAGAAAGGAGGGGACGCAGCCAGGACAGGTGACCCGAATTGGCCAAAGAGGACATTCCATGCCAGTTACGTCATGCTCAGTATAAAGGGGGACTGGGGGGAAGAGGAGGAGACAACGCCAGGACGGGCAGTTTCTGGGGACGGTCGGGTTCCGGGACGGCTCTAAGCTGTGCGGCCCGAGTTGTGTGGTTTGGTGAGAAATTGCATTGTGTATCACCAGTTTCATCTATTTTGTGCTTTAAACTTCTGTTATTGTTATATCTAGTTTTCTGTTATTGTTTAGTAAACTATGCTTATCCCAACCTGCGTGGTTCTGGTTTCTAGGTTGTGGTTTCTTTTCCTCCTTTCTTCCTTCCCTTTTTCCCCCTCCCCCAACTTTCCTTCCCCCTTCCTTTTAAAAGTACAAGCGACTGTGTGGGGTGCGGCCCCCGGCTGGGGCAAAACCACGACAGAAGAATATAGGGATGTTGTCAGGGCCTGTAGGGACGCGACTAGAAAGGCTAAAGCCTGCTTGGAAATGAAGCTAGCAAGGGACATAAAGGATAATAAAAAGAGTTTTTTCAGGTACGTGAATAGTAAGAGGATGACCAGGGATAATGTAGGTCCCTTGCTGAACGAGGCGGGTGTCCTGGTATCGGGTGATGCTGAGAAGGTGGAGATACTGAATGCCTTCTTTGCCTCGGTCTTCACTCCAAAGGCCCCTCGGGACCCGCAGATCCTGGATGAAAGTAGGAGTGTTTGTGAAATGAAGAGCTTCCCTCTAGTTGAGGTAGGGGTGGTCCAGGAGCGGCTCAAAGGGATTAATGCAAACAAATCCATGGGCCCGGATGGGATACATCCACGTGTGCTGAGGGAGCTGGCGGAAGTGATTGCGGAGCCGCTTGTTATCATCTTCGACAACTCTTGAAGAACAGGAGAAGTACCTGAGGATTGGAGGATAGCCAATATCACTCCAGTCTTTAAAAAGGGCAAGAAGGAGGAACCTAACAATTATAGGCCAGTCAGCCTCACTTCTGTCCCTGGAAAGGTTATGGAACAGCTTGTTCTGGATGCCATTACCAAGCAACTGGAAGAGAAGAAGGTCATGAGGGGTAGTCAGCATGGATTCACCAAGGGGAGATCGTGCTCGACCAATCTCATAGCCTTCTATGATCTCATCACCGGCTGGGTGGATGGAGGGAGAGCAGTGGATGTCATCTACCTTGACTTCAGCAAGGCTTTCGATACTGTCTCCCATGACATCCTGATAGCAAAGCTAAGAGATCATGGGATAGATGAGTGGACAGTGAGGTGGTTTGAGAACTGGCTGTCGGACCGGGCTCAGAGGGTCGTGATCAGTGGAGCAGAATCTGAATGGAGGCCTGTGACTAGCGGTGTTCCCCAGGGCTTGGTGTTGGGTCCAGTCCTGTTTAATATCTTCATCGACGACCTTGATGAGGGAATAGCATCCACCCTCAGCAAGTACGCCGATGATACAAAGCTGGGAGGGGTGGCTGACATGCAGGAACACTGCGCTGCCATCCAGCGAGACCTGGACAGGCTGGAGAGCTGGGCAGGGAGAAACCTAATGAAATTCAAGAAAAGCAAGTGTAAAGTCTTGCACCTGGGGAGGAATAACCGTCTGTATCAGTACAGGCTGGGGGATGACCTGCCGGAGAAGAGCTCTGTGGAGAAGGACCTGGGGGTCCTGGTTGATGACAGGTTGGCCATGAGCCAGCAGTGTGCCCTGGTGGCTAAGAGGGCCAATGGGATCCTGGGATGCATCAGGAAGAGTGTGGCCAGCAGGTTGAAGGAGGTGATCCTCCCCCTCTACTCTGCCCTGGTCAGGCCCCACCTGGAGTATTGTGTCCAGTTCTGGGCTCCCTGGTATAAAAAAGATAGGGACCTCCTTGAGAGAGTCCAGAGAAGGGCTACGAAGATGATTAAGGGCCTGGAACATCTCCCGTATGAGGAAAGGCTGAGTGAGCTGGGGCTGTTCAGCCTGGAGAAAAGAAGACTGAGGGGGGACCTAATTAATGTTTATAAATATCTTAAGTATGGGATGCAGGGGGAATTGGCCAACCCCTTTTCAGTGGTCTGTGGAGATCGGACAAGGGGCAACGGCTGCAAACTGGAGCATCGGAAGTTTCGCACCAACATGCGGAAGAACTTTTACACAGTGAGGGTGACAGAGCCCTGGGACAGGCTGCCCAGGGAGGTGGTGGAGTCTCCTTCTCTGGAGATATGAAAGAGCCATCTGGATGCCCATCTGTGCAATATGTGCTAGGGAACCTGCTTTGGCAGGGGGGTTGGACCCGATGATCTCTCGAGGTCCCTTCCAACCCCTACGATTCTCTGATTCTGTGATACTTACTGAGCCTGATGAAGTCAACTGTACCCAAGCAATGTAGCATAAGTTTGTGTGGAGTGAACCATCATCATATGCAAACTTACTGGCAGTAATGGACTGGAAAGGCAAAGAAGCACCAAGTGTATGAAGTGGCTGGTGGACTCCAGCAATACAAAGAAATTATCTTTTCTTTCCTTGTCTTGGCTGTAGAGAAATTATCCTGGAAGGTCCAGCAACTCAACAAGAATATGTCCTATTCCCCACCCGTATGGACCAATAACACAGCTATTATTAGAAAGCAATCCTGTGCTCAAGAGAGAGGCTATAGACAGTAGACATCACGAGACATGCTGTGGTTTGACCTACATGAGAAGACATGAGGAATTTGGATGGAAAGCCTACCTTGACCCAGTGAGCACAGATACATGAATTGCAAGGAAAAACTATTTCAAAAGGGGATTCTTCCAGGAAAATTACTGCTCTGGTTTCCAGTGGACTGTTCCCCAGGCAGAGTGGACAGCCTGATCATACTTATGATCTTCTTGAAGGCACTTGTAAATCATTTTAACAAGAAGTAAGGAATATAATGAGCAGATTTAGAGGAGTCCTGCCTTCAGCCAGGTGGAGGAAAGGGACAACCAGGTTTGTTGGACTGTGTGGATTCAATGGCCTGCAATGCCAGATCTACAAGAGCACAATGCTCTTGTGTACACCAGTGCACAGTGTACCCTAAGGCCATCCAGCTATAAAGGGGCAGAACCCCTTTGCATTGCTGCAGAGAGAGGGGGATCCCAAGAGTTTACTGTAGTTGAGGCTGAAGTGAGTCTAACTGGGAATGCGTGGCAAAAGCACCCAATTGTGACTGGCCCAGATGCTCTGTGTATTCTTGGCATAGATTACCTCTGGAGAGGGTATTTCAAGGACCCAAAAGGGTACCAGTGTGCTTTTAGAATAGCTGCCTGGGAGATGTAGGAAATTGAACAATTGAATAGCTGTCTATCTTGGCCAGTATCTCGAAGGACCTTTCTGTTGTGGGGTTGCTGAGGGTCAAAGAAGAACAGATACCAATTGCTACCACAGTGGTGCACAGATGACAGTACCGCACCAAATGAGATTCCCTGATTCCCATCCAGAAACTGATTTGTCAACTGGAGATTGAAGGAGTGATCAGGAGAACCTGCTCACCCTTTAACAGTCCCATATGGACAGTCCAGGCAGAATCACATGTAAAAGATGTTCTCTAAACAACAGCCTCGGAGAATGGCTCTACCTGGAGTCTGAAGACTCGACATTGACCCCTGGAGTTTTGCAGTCGGGGATACAGAGGATCCAAGGCATGCTATGCTCCAAATGAAAAAGAGATATTGGCAGCATATGAAGGGGCTTTATCTGCTTTGGAAGTATTTGGTAATAAAGCACAATAAAGCACAAATCTTCTTTGAGGTTTAATAAAAGCAAGTGTAAAGTCTTGCACCTGGGGAGGAATAACCGTCAGTATCAGTACAGGCTGGGGGATGACCTGCTGGAGAAGAGCTCTGTGGAGAAGGACCTGGGGGTCCTGGTGGATGACAGGTTGGCTATGAGCCAGCAGTGTGCCCTGGTGGCTAAGAGGGCCAATGGGATCCTGGGGTGCATCAGGAAGAGTGTGGCCAGCAGGTCTAAGGAGGTGATCCTCCCACTCTACTCTGCCCTGGTCAGGCCCCACCTGGAGTATTGTGTCCAGTTCTGGGCTCCCTGGTATAAAAAGGACAGGGATCTCCTGGAGAGCATCCAGAGAAGGGCTACGAAGATGATTAAGGGCCTGGAACATCTCCCGTATGAGGAAAGGCTGAGTGAGCTGGGGCTGTTCAGCCTGGAGAAAAGAAGACTAAGGGGGGACCTAATTAACGTTTATAAATATCTTAAGTATGGGATGCAGGGGGAATTGGCCAACCCCTTTTCAGTAGTCTGTGGTGATAGGACAAGGGGCAATGGCTGTAAACTGGAGCACAGGAAGTTCCGCACCAACATGCAGAAGAACTTTTACACAGTGAGGGTGACAGAGCCCTGGAATAGGCTGCCCAGGGAGGTGGTGGAGTCTCCTTCTCTGGAGATATTCAAGACTCGTCTGGACGCCTATCTGTGCAATATGTGCTAGGGAGCCTGCTTTGGCAGGGGGGTTGGACCCGATGATCTCTCGAGGTCCCTTCCAACCCCTACAATTCTGTGATTCTGTGATTCCTGGCACCCTGTCTGCTGTTGCTGGGCTGGATGTTCAAAGGGAGGGTCCCCTCTATGCATCATGCAACTAATGTGATGTGGAGTTAAGTGGGTCACGCTGATGAGACAGTGGGCTTGAATGCAAAATCCCAGTCTCCCAGGAATCTTTTAAGCCACCACAGACAGGCCAGAAGGCAAAGATTTCAGCACAGTATAACAAACTGCCATAAAATGTGAAACAGTATGCCTTGTTCATTGATGGGTCCTGTTGCATTGTGGGAAAATATTGGAGGTGAAAGCTGCTGTATGGAGTCCTACATGAAGAATCGCAGTAGCTGCTGAAGGATAAGGTGAATCGAGTCATTTTGTAGAGGTCAAAGCCATGCAACTGTCTTTAGATATTGCTGAATGAAAATAGTAGCCACTGCTTTGTCTCTATACTACCTAACGGATGGTGGCAAATGCCTTGTGGGGGTGGTGACAGCAATGGAAGCAGGAGAATGGACAGTGCAGAAGCAAACCTGTCTGAGCTGCTGAATTATTGCTGCCTGGCTAGAGAACCTAATTATAAAAGTATGTCCCTGTTGTGGTTTAACCCAGCAGGCAGCAAAAACCACCACACAGCTGTTTGCTTGCCTTTGCTCCCAGTTGTATGGAGGAGAGAATTGAAAAGGAAAAAAACCCAAAAAAAACAAGAAACAGTCATAGGTTGTGATAAAAACAGTCTAATAGGAGGAGCTGTGCTTCAGTTTCATTCACTTCTGAAGCAGCTCAATCCCCTTCATATGCTCTCATTATCTCTTTTTCAGTTGGGAAGCTTCAGATCCTTTGTCCCTAGAGTCTCCAAAACCCTAGGGATCAACCTTGAGTTTCCTTTGGTGCTTTCTGCTAGAAACTCCAGATAGGGCCATTCTCCCCAGATGCGGTTTAGAGGACATTTTTTACATCTGGTCCTGCACAGATTTGCCCAAGGGCTACTGCATGAACAATTTCTTGTGTTATTTGTTCAAAAAATTGTTGTTGCTCAGGGCCCCATTTGAAATTGTCCTTCTTCAGGGTCACTTGATAGAGAGGGCTTACAATAAGACTGTAATTTGGAATATGCATTCTCCAGAAAACCACAAGGCCTAAGAAAGCTTGTGTTGCCTTTTTACTGGTTGGTGGAGACATAGATGCTATTTTGTTGATCACATCCATTGGGATCTGACGGCATCCATCTTGCCATTTTATTCCTATTCCTATCTCCTGTGCAGGTCCCTTGACCTTACTTCATTTTATAGCAAAACTGACTTTTAGAAGGATTTGGATTACTTTTTTCCCTTTCTCAAAAACTGCTGCTGCTGCTGCTGTGCTGCCCCATACAATGATTTTGTCAATGTATTGCAGGTGTTCTGGAGCTTCAACCTATTCCAATGCAGTCTGGATCAGTTCATGGTTATGTTTCCAACCTTGGGGCAGTCGATTCCGGGTGTACTGGACGCCCCTCTAGAGAAAAACTAAGAAAAATGCATTAGTGATATTAATTGTGGCATACCACTGGCTGCCTTTCACTCCAGTTCATATGAGGTTCTACAGTGTCCAGCACAGTAGCACTCATTGGTGGCGTGACTTCATTCAGGCCACAATAGTCTACTGCCATTCTTCACTTTCCATTAGAGTTTTGCGGTGGCCATATTGTACTGTTAAAGCGTGAGCAAGTTCTCCTGATTACTCCTTGTCTCTCCAGTTGATGGGTCCTGTGGCATTGTGGGAAAATATTGGAGATGAGCTTATTGTAGGGAGTCAGGTAGTCTCTATTGGTATGGTATTGCCATTGGTGCACTGTTGTGGTAGCAATTGGCACCTGCTGTTCTTTAACCTTCAGCAGCCCCAGAACAGAATAGACAGCTATTTGTTTTCCTCTGTCTCTGTGGTGGTTTAGCGCTGGCTGGAGGCCGGACGCCCACCAAAATCAGTCTATTGCTTCCCTTCTTAGTTGGACAGGGGAGAAAATATATATCAAGAGGCTTAGGAGTCCAGATAAGGACAAGGAGAGATCATTTTATCAGCAACGATGCGGGCAAAACAGACTCAACACAGAATGAAGAAAGAAACTAATTTATTACGCTACACTAAAAAGAACAGTGAAAACCGGAGTCAGGAGCACAACCAAATCTTAAACAAAATGCAACCAGATCTTAAAAACACGTTCCCCCCACCACTCCTTTCTTAGCAGACTTTAGTCAGGGTTTCTTTGCTCCCTTCTTCCCTCCCGTTCGCAGTACAGGAGGGGCAGGGACTGGGAAAATGGGGTTCTCGGTAGCACCTTCCCCCCACCCCTCCATTCTAAGCAGACTTCCCTTTAGCCATGATTTTACTCCCTTCTTCCCTCCCCGCTCGCAGTGCGGGGAGGGGCAGGGACTAGGAAAAAATAATGGGGTTCTCGGTTACTTCTTCATGAGCTGTTTCCTTTCCCAGATCTTAACACACCTCTACCTCCCCCCCTCACTCCCTCCTTAGCAGACTTCACTCTAGTCATGATTTCACTCCCTTCCTCCCCCCGATCACAGCGCAGGGGGGCAGGGACTGGGAGATGGGGGTTTCGGTCAGTTCCTTGCAAGTTGTTTTCCTTCTCGGCCAGGGAGGGGGCATTTATTCCACACACCCTCCACCTGCTGCACCGTGGGTCCCACCCACGAGAGACAGTCCTCCAGGAACTTTCTCCAATGTGAGTCTATTCCCCCAGGGCTTTATCTCTTCATCAGGTGCTCCTCCTGTATCACTGCTATGGCAGGCAGCCATAAATCACAATGTCTCTCAGTCCCAGTCCTCCATGGGGTCACCAGCCTCCCCCCAGCAAACCTGTTTGGCGCAAAACTCTCTCTGGCTCATCTCTGTGTCTGTTTCTCTTCATGGGCTGCAAGTGCTGGCAGGTGGTCACAACGTAGGGTCACAGTGTCTTCTCTGTTTCTCCACCTGCTCTATCCTGCATGGAGCCCCTCCACGGGCTACAGGTGGGGTCTCGGCCTTTTCCATGGGGTTGGTTTCTCCACGGGCTGCAGAGGCATCTTTTCTCTCTGGCACCTGGGGCGCCTCCTCCACCATCCTCCTCGGCCTTCGTGTCTGCACAGCTCGTTACATCACTTCACTCCCTTCTCCGGTGACAAAATGCAGCTGCTTCCGGATTGTGATTCTCAGAGGCGCTATGACTATCTCTCATTGGCTTGGCCCTGGTCAACAATGATTCTGGCCTTGAATTGTTTATACTTTGGAGCTACGGGGAATTCCAGCAGTTTCTTGCAGCAGCCATTTTCTGCACCCCTGTTCTTTTCCAGCAGCACCCAACCACGCAAAACTGTGACAGTCTCCAGGGCAGCTATTTCAAAAGCCCACATGTGCCCTTTTGGGTCTTTAAAATACCATCAGACTGGTAGACTGGGGAAGACTGGCAGACTGGGGAAGTTCCACTCAACTGGAGGCTGGCAGATGTTACACCCATATACAAGAAGGGTCGGAAGGAGGATCTGGAGAACTACAGGCCTGTCAGTCTGACTTCAGTCCCGGAGAAGATCATGGAGAGGGTCATCTTCGTAGCTATCACACAGCACATGCGTGATGGCCAGGGGATCAGGCCTAGTCAACATGGGTTTACAAAAGGTAGATCCTGTCAAACTAACCTGATCGCCTTCTATGACAAGGTGACCCGCTTAATGGATGAGGGGAAGGCTGTGGATGTGGTCTACCTGGACTTCAGTAAAGCCTTTGACACGGTTTCTCACAGCATTCTGATTGAGAAACTGGCTGCCACTGGCCTAGACAGGTGAACCCTCAGCTGGGTTAAAAACTGGCTGGGTGGCCGAGCCCAAAGGGTGGTGGTGAATGGAACAAAATCCAGATGGAGGCTGGTCACAAGTGGCATCCCCCAGGGCTCAGTCCTGGGTCCAGTTTTGTTCAACATTTTTATCAATGACCTCGATGAAGGGATTGAATGTTCCCTCAGTAAGTTTGCAGATGACACTAAGCTGGGAGGAAGTGTTGATCTGCCTGAGGGTAGGGAGGCTCTTCAGAGGGATCTGAACAGACTGGACCGATGGGCTGACACCAATGGGATGAAGTTTAACAAGGCCAAGTGTAGAGTGCTGCACATGGGACATAACAACCCCATGCAGCGCTACAGGCTTGGGGGAGACTGGCTGGAGACCTGGGGGTGTTGGTTGACTGCAGGCTGAATATGAGTCAGCAGTGTGCCCAGATGGCCAGGAAAGCCAATGGCATCCTGGTTTGTATCCAAAATAGTGTGACCAGTAGGTCTAGGGAAGTGATTGTGCCCCTGTACTCGGCATTGGTGAGGCTGCACCTCGAGTACTGTGTCCAGTTCTGGGCTCCTCACCATAAGAAGGACATTGAGGTCCTTGAGCACGTCCAGAGAAGGGAAACTAGGCTGGTGAAGGGGCTGGAGGGCAAATCATATGAGGAGCGGCTGAGGGAGCTGGGATGTTTAGCCTGGAGAAGAGGAGGCTGAGGGGAGACCTTATCACCGCCTACAACTACCTGAAGGGAGGTTATAGAGAGGTGGGTGATGGTCTCTTCAGCCAGGTGACAGGTGATAGGACAAGGGGGAATGGAACAAAGCTGCACCAGGGCAGGTTCAGATTAGATGTTAGAAAAAAATTTTTTACTGAAAGAGTTGTCGGGGCCTGTGTGGTGGTTTTGGCCCTGGCTAGAGGCCAAATACCCACCAAGCTGCTCGCTCACTCCCCTCCTCAGCCGAAAAGGGGAGAAAATGTATATTGGGAGGCTTAGGACTTGAGATAAGGACAGAGGGATCACTCTCCAATTAGTGCAATGGGCAAAACAGACTCAGCACAGAATAAAGGAAAGTGATTTATTACTGCTACAACTAATACACCCAGTGAACCGGAATGAGGTAAGAGTAAGAAGCGGCCAGGTCTTAAAGCACCTTCCCCCCACCCCTCCCTTCTTAGCAAACTTACACATCATCACGATTTTACTCCCTTCTTCCCCCCCCAACATGGCTCGGGGAGGGGCAGGGAATGGGCAGTGGGGTTCTGGCGATTCCTCACAAGCTGCTTTTCTTCCCCAGATCTTAACACTTCTGCTTTCCCCCCCACCCCTCCTTTCTTCGCACACTTGACTTTAATCATCAATTTGCTTCCTTCTTCCCTCCCATCACAGCACAGGGAGGGGCAGGGAATGGGGAATGGGGGTTTTCAGTCCGTTCCTCCCGAGTTGTCTCCGCTGGGGGGGGGCATTCCACACACACACACTTCCCCTGCGGCACCGTGGGGTCCCACCCTCGCGAGAGTCGTGTCCACGAACTTCTGCAGCGTGAGTCCTCTCTATCGGGGAGTCATCCCTCACCACAGACCTCTCAGCAGGACTCCTCTTCATAGGGTACTGACATTCGGGCCCAGACCCCCCGGTCTGGTCCCCCACAAAGTCACAAGTCCCCCGGCAAACCTGCTGAGGCGTGGATCAATCTCTTCACAGGGCATAGATGTTTCTGCTCCCCGTCTTCATCCATGGGCTTCGAGGGGACACCCGTTTCACCATGGTGTTCACCACGAGCTGCAGAGGAAACTCTTTCCGCATTCTTCCCCCCGCCTCCTTCGGGCCTGGCCTTGGTGTCTGTGCAGCCTGCTACATCTTCTCACTCCCCGCTCTGGTGGCAAAGTCTGCCTGCCAGCCATTTTTTTTCTCCTATATGTGATTCACAGAGGCGCTATGACCAGCTCTGATTGGCTCAGCCTCAAATTTGGCCTTGACTTGACCACTGTTTATAAAATATGGGGCTTGGAGAAAGCTATAACTGAGGCTTACAAAAGCCACCAAAGCAGCACAGCTACACAAAACTGCAACAGCCTGGAACAGTCTGCCCAGGGAGGTGGTTGAGTCACCTTCCCTGGATGTGTTTAAAAAAAGGGTAGATGAGGTACTTAGGGATATGTTTTAGCATAGGATGGGAACAGTTGGACTTGATGATCCTAAAGGTCTTTTCCAACCTTGTGATTCTGTGATCTCCAGAGGTAGTTTATGCCAAGAATACATGGAGCCTCTGGACTAGTCGCAATGGAGTGCTTTTGCCACTCATTCCCAGTTAGGCTTCCTTTAGCTTCCAGTAGAGTCAACTATTGGAATCCCCCTGTTACTCCAGAAATACAGATGTGTTTTGTCCTGATTTCAGCTGACAGAGAGAATTTTCCTTCTAGTAGCTTGTATTGTGCTATATTTTGGATTTATTATGAGAATAATTTTGATATCACGCTGATGGATTTAGTTGTTGCTAGGTAGTTGTAATGTCTACACTAAGTCAAGGACTTTTTAGCTTCTCATGCTCTGACAGTTGCTGAAGAATCTTGGAGAGCATAGCCAGGGTAGCTGACACAGATTGGCCAAAGGGATATTCCCTACCATATAACATAATGCTCATGTAGCTGGGAGGCAGAATCACTGCTTGGAAAGAAACTGGGCATTGGATTGTGTTATTGGGTTTTTTCCTTCTGCATGTGTCTAAGCACCTGCATTTGTGCATCACTTGTTGGTTTTGTTGTTTTTAATATCTTCCTTTGTTATTCTGTTAAACTTCCTTGGGGTTTTTTCCATGCTCCCCCCCATGCAGAGGGGTGGAGCAAGAAGCTGTTTGGTGTTTAGGTACTGTCTAGGCTTAAACTGTGACACAACTCTTCTGGAGTTTTATTTGAAACATCTGAACTAAAATATTTTCTTTTTTTCATTTGACGGATTGTGTTTTTTCTAATGCCATTGAAGCTGTTCTATGATGTCACTTGTAACAATGCCAGAATTAAGACTTTACACCAACAGTTTTTACAGAAAGTGCATTGGAGCAAGTGTTAGGATAATCCTGACTCCTAGCACCAGTGGATTAATTTGGGCTTCTTTTCGATTATTTTTAAGTTCTTCCTAAACCCCCAAAACTCAAAGGGCTGTTACTTTTCTGCATTCAGAGCACTTTGGATTCTACTCCAAGAGCTAATAGGTTTCTGAAATAATACATTTTGTAGAGACTAGTTTAACTATGTTAACATACTGATTTTGATTTTCAAATATGTATAGAAAATTATCTTCTGCCAGGTATTTAGAATGATAAAATATGAGAATAAAGTTAAAAATTCTTATAAAATTAAGTTTTTGTATTGCAAATAGATGAGAAGGGGTGAGGAGTTCAGTGCTACCGTGATACTAGAGATTACACTTTTGTCTTCTTAAAGTTGTACTGTTGATTTCAGCAGGCTGATGCCTCGAAAAGCCGGAATTAAAACTCAATAGCCTTGGTGACTACTAAGCAGGTATCCTTTATTGCAGTGCTGGGGACACAGGGGTCGCTCCTCCATGTGTGTGTGCTGTTTTTTTCATATTTATACAGATTAACTGTACATATTCATTATAATTTCTAAGAAAAGGCATGGTTATGCAAATTATTTCCAGGAAGTAATTTACATTAACTCCACCCAGGTAGAGCATGCTCAGTGACACTCAGGGGGTCTTCTGGTGGTCCTCAGAGATGAAGACTGGACGTCTTCCTCGCTCTCAGCACATGTTCTTTACGGTTTTCTCCATAGTTTCTAAAACACATTCCTGGGCTCAAAAACACATTCCTACACAAACTAGTTAGTAACCCTTTTAGCTGAAAGTAAGATATACTCTGTCTCTTAATTGGTCGTTGGTCTCATTATTTATGACTTCCCTATCTTCGCTTCTTTATCTTCAAGGCTGTTCCACTGTTATGGTTAAATTTTGTACTTGCTCTCACGAAACAGCTCACATGGTTACAGCCATATTCTACTAAAATCCAAAACAAATCTGTTCTTAAAACACGCAAATACTGTCTATTCTCAAAACACGCAAATTCTTCTTATATTAAAGTTATATTAATTGTCTCCTAAGCTACATCTGTATCAATCTATTCAGCATTATTACATTTCATTGAATCAGGCTGGGGGCTTTCTTCTGGGCCTTTACAATAACCCAATTTCATATAAAAGTCCTAGATATTAAGATGGTGACAGAAGTTTTTGTTTCCAAGATTTAACATTCCTAAAGTTATCGTACTTTATGTTAATTAGGTTAAGGGGCATTCTCTGGAAAAGTAAACTACTTCTATATCCCATGTCCTATGTTACTGTGCTGGGGGAGGGAATTCCCCCCCAGGGAGGAAATATCAGCGTGGGGAAGCCAGCAGTCGACTCAGTCAGGATGGTGAAGCAAACTCCGCCTTTATTGCTCAATCACCTTCTTTTATACCCTCCCTAATTATGCCTACAAGTCAGCTTCTCATTGGCTAAGCTCCAAAGGTTACATAAACATAGCTCTTCTTCCTCTTCCTCTTCCTCTTGGGTTCAGTTCTGCTGAGTTGTTTGTTTCCTGTTTCCCTGATTTTGCCAAGTCATGCAGACAATCCACTACCAACAGGCCTACTCCATAAATGTATATTTGTGACCCTCAGAGCCTGGCTTGTACAACATATCCTGGGGGTAGTGCCCCCTTTCCTTTAGCTGTTCTTCAACATTACTGTATAGTTAAATATGTCTGGAATGATCAAAATCTTGGATCTTTGATTCTTATGGGATCTTTCTCATAAAGTAAAATCTAAGTAATTATATAGGGCATTTCTATTATCCGTTTAATAAGGTCAAAATGATAACATGCTCACAGCTGACTCAACTGCTTCTTAAGAGGATTTTTTCAGTGTGGAATTTGTTGACATTTCTAAAGTTGATATGAAGCTCTACAATATGCACAGTGCAATTTCAGACTTGATACTTCACATGCATTGCATTCTGCATCAAGGTTTCTCTAGTTTTCTTCCGGCTACATTGCTATTTCAGAGGGATAAACGTTCCAAGTTCTTATCACTATGACCTGGGGCAGAATTAATTTTCACTTGTGTTGGAAATGACAGGCAGAATCTTAAGCCTGTCAGTGTGATCCATCCAAACCAGGATTCCTATTTAGGTTTTGATGATTCCTTCTGTAAATAAATGTTTCCTAATATCAAGTCTGGTTCAGCTATGTAGTTTAAGTCTAAGTAGCCTTCTCAGACCATCTGAGCTCATGAGAAGTTAAATTCCTTTGTCTCCACACAAATGCATGGCCCTTCTTAACAAGATTAAATATTCATTTTGGCCTACTTGATTCCTGGGAAGGCAAGTCCTTTGGAAAAGGAAAGATTGTGTTTCTGTTTAGTGTAAATGAGCTTTAGGTCTTAGTGGTATAGGTTTTAAACTAAATTCTACAAGAAACTGGTAGTTGTGGTGTGATATCAGCTTTATTAATTTTATAATGTTCTACCCTAGAATTAGTCTTGTTAATTTTTTTTCTTGTATGTGAACTAATAAAAGTGTATATTGATACTAAGAAAAATGGCAGAACAGAGTGATATATACACTAACAAAAAAGTGAATATAAAGAATAATTTTGTGTTTGATAATTTTGTAGGTACAAGCCAGTGCAGAAAGTGGATGGAGTTGCTGATGGTTTCACAGGAAGTGGTCAACAGACAGGCACATCTGCTGAACAAACTATAATTGCCCAAAGTCAACATCATCAACAATTTTTAGGTAGGAAAAGATGTGTTATGCTGTTGTATAAATAAAATAAACCCCATGATTGCCATGAACATCAAGTCATACAAATACAATAATTATTTATTTTGCCCTGCTTAAATCTCTTACTGAAAACAGAACAAAAAAATACTCATAGATGCTATATTTTCTATATTGTAAGACTTCTGTAATATTTAATGTGCATCTGCTTTGGGTTTGCGTAGAAAGGTTTTGATAGCAGGTGGGGTCTACAGGTCTGGCTTCTGTGAGAAGCTGCTAGAAGCTTCCCATGGGTCCGAGAGAGCCAATACCAGATGGCTACAAGATGGACCTCTTGCTGGCCAAGTCCAAGCAATCAGTGAGGGCGGTAGCACCTCTCATATATAAAGAAGTAAAATATATTTAAGAAGGGAAAAATAAAAGACTAGTGGCAGTTTTTGCATCTAGACAGAGGAGTGAGATGTGAAAATCTTTGCAGACACCAAGGTCAGTGAAAAAGGAGGAGGAGAAGGTGCTCCAAGCACCACAGCAGAAATTTCCCTGCAGCCTGTGGTGAAGACGATGGTGAGGCAGGTTGTCCACCTGCAGCCCATGGAGGACCCTATGGTGGGGCAGGTTTGCTGGCAGAATATGTGACCCAGAGGGAGACCCACTCTGGAGCAGTCTGGCCTTGAAGGTCTGCACCCCATAAAAGAGACCCATGTTGGAGCATTTGGTGATGAACTGCAGCCTATGGGAAGGTCTCACATTGGAGTTTGTGGAGTACAGTCTTCCAGGACCCCATGAATGGAGCTGGGGAAGAATGTGAGGAATCCTCCCTCTGAGAAGGAAGGAACAGCAGATTCAATGTGTGATGAACTGACTGCAACACCCATTCCCCATCCCCCTTTGCACTTGGGGGAAGGAGATAAAGAATATGGGAGTGAAGTTAAGCCTGGGAAGAAGGGAGGGGTGGAGTGAGCTGTTTTAAGGTTTGGTTTTATTTCTCATTGCTATTCTCTGGTTTACTTGGTAATATATTAGATTTTTTGTTTGTTTGTTTTTTAAAGTTGAGTCTGTTTTGCCTGTGACAGTAATTGCTGAATGATCTCTCTCAGTCCTTATCTTGATGTAGCAGTTTTGCATGGCTGGGTTCTGGTGGAGGAAGGGGGGCTGCAGGAGTGGCTTCTGCAAGAAGCAGCTAGAAGCTCTCTGCAGGCCTGAGAGAGTAAACACCAGCCGATTCAAGGCCAGAGTCATTGCTGACCAAGGCCAAGCCAATCAGTGATGGGAATCACATTTAGGAGAAAAAAACCGCTAGATGAGGCCTCACCAGTGCAGAGTAGAGGGGGAGGAGAACCTCCTGGACCTGCTGGCCACACTTTTCTTGATACACCCCAGAATGCCATTGGCTTCCTTGGCCACAAGGGCACATTAACCTGGTGTCCACCAGAACTCCCAGGTCTTTTTCCACAGAGCTGCTTTCCGGCAGGTCAGCCCCACACCTGTACTGGTGCACGGGCTTATTCCTCCCTAGGTGCAGGCCCCTAAACTTGCCCTTTTTGAATTTCATAAGATTACCCAACAATTCATAAGATTTCCCAACTCTCCATCCCGTCCAGATCTCCAGAGGTCCCTTCCAACCCCTATCATTCTGTGATTCTGTATTTCATATCATCAGACATCGTGCTCCTGTTCATGTTCCACTCCAATACATGGGAAAGAAAGGGGGGGCACTTTCTCCCACTCTTATATCTCCCCTTTTCCATTTTGTCTGGTTACAACAGCTTTTGAGAACTTTGAATACTATTGGGATGCTCAAGCCATCAATGCTCCTGTTGCTCTGCGTAGCCCACAGGATAGCTCCTAATAGGTTGCAGAGGAGATCAAAGTTAGCTCTTCCAAAATTCAGGGTAGCTATCCTGCTTTTTGGCTTGCTTCTTCCACTCAGGATCTTGAACTGGATCATTTCGTGGTCGCTTTGTCCTAAGCTGCCCCCGACCTTCACCTCCCTGATGAGTCCATCCTTGTTAGTAAGAACAAGGTCCAGCACCCGCCCTCCCCTTGTAGGTTCCTGCACCATCAGTAGCAGGAACTCGTCCTCAACATACTGCAGAAATTGTCTGGACTGCATACGACTGGCCCTGTTGCTTGCCCAGCAAATATCTGGGTAGTTGAAGTCCCCCATAAGGACCAGGGCCTGGGATCTCGAGGCTACTTCTAGCTGCTCATAGAAAGCACTATCAGCCCGCTCCTCTTGATCAGGGGGCCTATAGCACACACCCACAACAGTGTCACTCATACTAGCGTGACCCTTGATTCTTACCCACAAGCACTCGACTGATTGGTCATCTTTCCCCAGGTGGAGCTCAATACATTCTAGCTGCTCTCTAACATAAAGAGCAACTCCTCCACCTCACCTCCCTAGCCTGTCCTTCCTGAAAAGCACATAGTCATCCATGATAGCGTGCCAGTCATCCAGGCTGTCCCACCACGTCTCTGTGATCGCAATGAGATTGTGGCCCTGCGGCCGCACAAAGATCTCTAATTCTTCCTGCTTGTTTCCCATGCTGCGTGCATTTGTATAAAGGCATTTTAGTGGGGCAGCAGGTGCAGGTATCCTCAACAGATCACAGCGAGATTTCCGACAGGGGATGGGCAATAGTGGCTCCACTGAGGAGTCCTCAGGGCAATCCACAGAATTTTCCCTACTATCATATGGAACAACATCCCCAAGCCTGTCACTGTGCTGCTGGCATTTACCTTCTTCCACCGTCAACTCACGTCGTGTCTCCCGAAGCACTTGCCTAACCCCAGCAGCCTTTGTAATATCCCCTTCCCCCTTCCTAACTAGTTTAAAGCACGCTCAATGAGCCCTGCCATCTCCTGGGCAAGGATTCGCTTTCCCCTTTGGGACAGGTGAGCCCCATCAGCAGTCATCATGCCAGGAGCAGAGTACACCTTCCCTTGGTCAAAAAACCCGAAGTTCCTATGCCGGCACCAGCCTTTCAGCCACTCATTCAACACATGGGTTCTCCTGACCTGCTCCGAACCCCTCTTCCCACTAGTAGGGATAGACGAGAATATTATTTGAGCACTCCCCCCTCAACAAATCGCCCTAGATCACGAAACTCCCTCTTGATAGCATGCAGGCTACACTTCATGATTGCATCCCTGCCTGCTTGAACAATCAATAGTGGATAGTAGTCAGAGGGTCTTACCAGCCCTGGGAGCCTTCTGGTAATATCACGGACCCTGGCTCCAGGGAGGCAGCACACCTCCCTTTGTGTAGGGTCTGGTCTACAAATGGGGCCCTCCGTCCCCCTGAGGAGGGAATCTCCTACCACAACTACCCTTCTCTCTTGCCTAACAGAGGCAGTCTCAAGGCGTGCAGACATTCGCCTCACTCTAGGCTTCCGCTTCCTCTGAGTCAGAGGGGCTGCACTCATCCCTTCACATACCTCCTCCTCAACTTCCAGGGCCCCAAACCTGTTGCTTAGGGAAACCTGGGGGAGCGGGGTAGGTAGTCAGGGGGAGTGCCTACGTCGGCGAGACGGGACTGTCTTCCAGCCCTCCTCAGGGTTCGGGTCACTCCCATTTACCTGACTAGGATGGGACAGAGGGGCCATCTTCAGTTTCGAGGTGTCTTCCTGGCACTCTTCCCTCTGGGATGCCAGGGAGCTACTCCACCAGTCAATCTCCTGCTCACATTTCCTGATAGCTCTCAGTCTTTCAAGCTCTTCTTTTAGTTCAACTACCAAGCATAGCAGATCGTCCACCTGCTCACACCTCACACAGGTGAGGTGTTTGCCTCTTTTCCCTGGCAGCAGCAGACTCAGGCATTCTCTGCAGCCAGAGAGCTGAACCACGGCATCCCTAGGCAGGCCCTCCAACAGGGTTGCCCCAGTTGTGTAGGGGGAACCTCTCCGCCTGGTGGAGACCATGGTTCAACTGTCTGGGCACACAGCAGACAGGAATCATAGAATCATCGCCCTGCATACTCTGTGAGCAGTGGCTCGTCCGCTCAATTTACCCTCTGAGCTAGGATGGGGGCTAGCTCTGCCTACTTGCTCTGCCTGCGCAAACTGCTGCACCACGCCCTTCTGATGTGCCACGCCCTGTTTGCCCGTCCTGTTTGCCGAGCTCCTGGTCGCTAGCGCTCCCAGAGGCCCCTCTTGTATGGAGAGGGATTATTTCTGCTGCCCTTAGCTCCACCCCCGATGATCAGGCCTGGGGAAGCTAGCAGAGACATGTTGGTATGCAGTAACAGGAGAGCAGATTTCTGTGAGAACAGGAGCTTGTAAGAAACAATGAGATAAAAAACTGCAAGAATGTTAACAACTGCCTTAAAAAGGAACAACGTGACTGTGTAGCCTCAACCAATTATTAGCAATAGTGAGACGCATGTAAGGCGGGTGAACGGAGCATCTAACCAATAGCAATGTAATGTAACTCATGTACTGATAGAGAAACCTATATAAGCTGTGTGTTTGTGTCAGTAAAGGAGCTCAGCACTTGATCGCATTAATCCGAGTTGAGTCCACAAAACTTCGGCTCCGGCAGCCTGGTTACAACAGCTTTTGAGAACTTTGAATACTATTGGGATGCTCAAGCCATCAATGCTCCTGTTGCTCTGTCTCCCGAACATATGTTCAAATCCTGTTTAGGGTTACAAAAAATTATTTTAAGAATACCACCTGAGGCTGAATAGTCAAGAGTGGCATGCATGCGAGAGAATATGCACAGGTATATAGAGAACTTCTCACCTCCAGAGGTTTGGAACTTCACTTCCAAACAACTACAGATCCCTGATAAAGAAAAGAATATTTTGAAGGAAAATGCTGTAGCTATTACAAGGAAGCACAACTCACTGCACTGTGCTAGACCCAGACCGCTATATACAAAACACTGCTTGATAGCAGGGAGCACCATCAAGGGGAACAGTAGGAAAACAGGCTGAAATGCACTGTGGCTACTCCAACCCTTGTGACAGGCAGTGCAGATACTCAAACCCCAATGACAGGCAGGATAGCTGAACTGAAATGGTCCTGGGAGGTCAGGCAACTCAAAGAGAACATGTCCTACTTCCCACCTGT
This sequence comes from Porphyrio hochstetteri, assembly GCA_020800305.1. Lineage (NCBI taxonomy): Eukaryota > Metazoa > Chordata > Aves > Gruiformes > Rallidae > Porphyrio > Porphyrio hochstetteri. The sequence continues at coordinate 507,328 of JAJHSY010000141.1, read as the reverse complement.
AGAGACCAGTATTTCAGCTATTAGAAGTGTTCCTCTGTTCAAGAGAGAGGTTATAGAAGGTACACATCACAAGGCATCCTGCGGTTTTAGCTGCACAACCATGGAGATAAGGACATGAGGAGATGGGATGGGAAACCTATTTCAACCGTCTGGGCAAATGAGCTGCAAGGGAAAACAGTCATAAAAAGGGATTATTTCAGGAAAATGCCACTCCAGTTTCCTGTAGGCAGCCCCCCAGACTGTGTCAAAGGCCTGATTGTACCTGTGACCCTCTTGAAGGGACCTCCAAGTCATTTCTGAAGAAGCGATTAGCAAATATGATGAGCAGGATTAGAGGGTGTTGTAGTTTTGCATGGCTGGGTTCTGGTGAAGAAGGGGGTCCCTGCAGGGGTGGCTTCTGTGAGAAGCAGCTAGAAGCTCTCTTGCAGGCCTGAGAGAGTAAACACCAGCCGATTCAAGGCCAGAGTCATTGAGCCAATCAGTGATGGTCATAGAGCCTCTGGGAATCACAATTAAGAAGGGAAAAAAAATGCTAGCAGGTGCATTTTTCCACCAGAGAAGGGAGTGAGAAGATGTAAGAAGCCGTGCAGACACCAAACTCAGTGAAGAAGGAGGAAGATGAGGTGCTCCAGGTGCCAGAGAGAGAGATTTCCCGTGGAGAAGACCATAGTGAAACAGGCTGCCCCCCTGCAGCCCATGTATGATGACGGGGAGCAGAGATTCCATCTACAGCCTGTGGAGAGACCAACCCATGCTGCAGCAGGTTTGCTGGGGGACTTGTGACTCTGTGGAGGACCAGGCTGGAACAGTCTGGGCCTGAAGGTCAGCACCCCATGGAAGGGAGCCACGCTGAGGCAATTGGTGAGGGGATGACGCCCTGATAAAAAGAAGTCACGTTGGAGAAGATCATGGAGGACTGTTTCACATGGGTGGGATCCTACGTTGGAGCAGGGGAAGGGTGTGAGGAATGCCCCCCTCAGCTAAGAAGGAAAACAACTTGGGAGGAGCTGACTGAAACCCCCATTCCCTGCCCTTCCCTGGGGGTGTTGGTTGACTGCAGGCTGTATATGAGCCAGCAGTGTGCCCAGGCGGCCAGGAAGGCCAATGTCATCCTGGCTTGTATCCAAAATAGTGTGGCCAGTAGGTCTAGGGAGGTGATTGTGCCCCTGTACTCGGCATTGGTGAGGCCACACCTCGAGTACTGTGTCCAGTTCTGGGCTCCTCACCATAAGAAGGACATGGAGGTCCTGGAGCGAGTCCAGAGAAGGGCAACCAGGCTGGTGAAGGGGCTGGAGGGCAAAGCTAATGAGGAGCGGGAGGAGGTGCTCCAGGTGCCAGAGCAGAGGTTCCCTTGCAGACTGTGGTAAAGGCCATGGTGAGGCAGGCTGTCCCCCTGCAGCCCATGGAGGATCCCATGCCGGAGCAGGTCTCTTCACCCAAAGGAGGCTGCAATTCTGTTGGGACTCCATGCTGGAGCAGGGTTGCTGGCAGGACTTGTGACCCCGGGGAAACCCATGCTGGAGGTATTTAATTGATTCTTTGCCTCAGTCTTTAATAGTAAGGTGAGATGTTCCCTGGATATTCAGCCTCACAAGACAGGGAGGGAGAGCAGAACAAAACTCCCATGATCCAGAAGGAAATGGTTAGAGACCTGCTAGACCAATTAGACATTCACAAGTCTGTGGGGCTGGACAGGTTCCACTGGAGGGTATCGAGGGAGCTGGTGGACATGCTTGCCAAACCCCTTTCCATCATCTACCAGCAGTCCTGGATGACTGGGGAAGTTCCACTTGACTGGAGGCTGGCAGATGTTATACCCATTTACAAGAAGGGTCAGAGGGAGGATCCAGGGAACTACAGGCCTGTCAGTCTGACCTCAGTCCCAGGGAAGATAATGGAACAGGTCATCTTAAGTGCTATCACACAGCACACACATGACAACTGGGTGATCAGGCCTAGTCAACATGGGTTTACGAAATGCAGGTCCTGCCAAACTGACCTGATTGCCTTCTATGACAAGGTGACCTGCTTAGTGGATGAGGGAAAGGCTGTGGATGTAGTGTACCTTGACTTCAGCAAAGCCTTTGACACAGTTTCTCATAGAATTCTGCTTAAGAAACTGGCTGCCACTGGCCTGGACAGGCATACCCTCTGATGGGTAAAAATCTGGCTGGATGGCTGGGCTCAAAGAGTTGTGGTAAATGGAGCTAAATCCAGCTGGAGGCCAGTCACAAGTGGTGTTCCCCAGGGCTCAGTCCTGTTCAATATCTTTATGACCTGGATGAAGAGATTGAATGTTCCCTCAATAAGTTTGTGGATGACACTAAACTGGGAGGAAGTGTTGATCTGCTTGAGGGTAGGGAGGCTCTTCAGAGGGATCTGGACAGACTGGATCAATGGGCTGAGACAAATGGGATGAGGTTCAACAAGGCCAAGTGCAGAATCCTGCACTTGGGACATAACAACCCCATGCAGTGGTACAGGCTTGTGGAAGAGTGGTGAGAAAGATGCCTGGCAGGCAGAGAAGGACCTGGGGGTATTGGTTGACTGCAGACGGAACATGAGCCAGCAGTGTGCCCAGGTGACAAAGGCGGCTAATGGCATCCTGGCTTGTATCAGAAATAGTGTGGCCAGCAGGTCCAGGGAAGTGATTGTGCCCCTGTACTCGGCATTGGTGAGGCCACACCTCGAGTACTGTGTCCAGTTCTGGGCTCTTCACCATAAGAAGAACATTGAGGTCCTCGAGCGCGTCCAGAGAAGGGCAACCAGGCTGGTGAAGGGGCTGGAGGGCAAATCCGATGAGGAGCAGCTGAGGGAACTGGGGATGTTTAGCCTGGAGCCTACAATTACCTGAAAGGAGGTTGTAGAGAGATAGGTGTTGGTGACAGGTGATAGGACGAGGGAGAACGGACTCAAGCTGTGCCAGGGCAGGTTCGGATTAGACATTAGGAAAAAAGTATTCACCAAAAGGTTTATTGGGCATTGGAACAGGCTTGCAGCCCAGGAAGCCAACCGTATTCTGGGCTGTATGTACACCCTGGATGTATTTAAAAGACGGGTAGATGAGTTGCTTAGGTATATGGTTTATTAGAGGATGGGTATGGTTGGACTCGGTGATCTCAAAGGTCTTTTCCAACCTTGTGATTTTGTGAATATTCTGCTCCATCCTGTCATATTCTGAAAATGTGTCTTAGCTTTTTTAATACACAGGTATAATATATATGTGAAATCAATTTTATCCAGCTATATGTCAAGAACAATTTAACATCTCCTTTTGCTAGATGATTTGTTGACAATTGTATTGTAACTTTAAAATATATTAAATAGAAAAGACAAATGTCTTTTAGCATTATGGCCTTCTAGAATTTATTTCTTTACATCATCCTTAAATGTTTTCTAATTGGACTGTAGTTGGCACCATTCACAATAGCTTTCTCTGGTTTTGTTGTCATGGAAACAGATGCATCACGAGTACTTCCAGAGTTTGGAGAGGTTGAAATATCTTCTCTGCCAGATGGTACTACCCTTGAGGACATAAAATCACTGCAAAGTCTTTATCGAGAGCACTGTGAGGTAAGAGAAAAGAGGCATTTCATATAAATCATCAAACTTTGAAAAATCATGTCTTCTAATCAGCAGCAGTACATCAGGATAGCTAACAGAAAGCACATCACAGCCAGCCTACTGAAGCCTCAAAAAGCCAGAATCAAAACTCGATAGCCTTGGTGACTATTATTCTTTATTGCAGCGCTGGGTACACGGGTCGCTCCTCCATGTGTGTGTGCTGTTTAAAGCCAAATTTCTCATATTTATACAGATTAACTGTACATATTCATTATAATTTCTAAGAAAAGGCATGGTTATGCAAATTATTTCCAGGAAGTAATTTACATTAACTCCTCCCAGATAGAGCATGCGCAGTGACACTCAGGGGGTCTTCTGGTGGTCCTCAGAGATGAAGACTGGACGTCTTCCTCGCTCTCAGCGCATGTTCTTTATGGTTTTCTCCATAGTTTCTAAAACACATTCCTGGGCTCAAAAACACATTCCTACACAAACTAGTTAGTAACCCTTTTAGCTGAAAGTAAGATACACTCTGTCTCTTAATTGGTCGTTGGTCTCATTATTTATGACTTCCCTATCTTCGCTTCTTTATCTTCAAGGCTGTTCCACTGTTATGGTTAAATTTTGTACTTGCTCTCACGAAACAGCTCACATGGTTACAGCCATATTCTACTAAAATCCAAAACAAATCTATTCTTAAAACACGCAAATTCTTCTTATATTAAAGTTATATTAATTGTCTCTTAAGCTACATCCTTAAGCTACATCTATATCAATCTATTCAGCATTATTACATTTCGTTGAATCAATACTTGTGTCTGATGTACTCCTCAAATATTTGCATATTCTATTGGAAAGTTCTCCACTTAAAATTTTAGCTAAACAAAACTTGGCTAATTTGCTTAATAGAAAATCATAATGGTCTAACTTTTAAAATTTAAAACAATATAATTGTAACCCTGGGCTTGAGAAGTGAAGATTCCCGCCTTTTCATAGGTCGGATCCCATGGGAAACTGTCTTAGAGTGAAAAAAGAGCAGGAGTGCTAGCTGATCTTTGAGGACAGCCTGGTGAATATGAGCCAGCAGTGTGCCCAGGTGGCCAAGAAGGCCAATGGCATCCTGGCCTTCATCAGGAACAGTGTGGCCAGCAGGAGTAGGGAAGTGATCCTTCCCTTGTACTCAGCACTGGTGAGGCCGCACCTCAAGTACTGTGTTCAGTTTTGGCCCCTCGCTACAAGAAAGACATCGAGATGCTTGAATGTGTCTAGAGAAGGGCTACAAAGCTGGTGAAGGATTTAGAAGACAAGTCTTATGAGGAGCGGCTGAGGGAGCTGGGATTGTTTAATCTGGAGAAAAGGAGGCTGAGGGGAGACCTCATTGCTCTGTACAACTACTGAAAAGAGGGAAAGACGGTCTGAAGTTGCAGCAGGGGAAGTTTAGGCTGGTTTGCAGGAAAAATTTCTTTACTGAAATGGTTGTCAGATATTGGAACAGGCTGCCCAGCAAGGCGGTTGAGTCACCATCCCTGGAGGTGTTTAAAAGAAGAGTAGATATTGTGCTTGGTGACATGATCTTGTGTTGGACCTAGTAGGGCTGGATAGATGGTTGGACATGATGATCTTGAAGGTCTTTTCCAACTCATCAGGGAGGTGAAGGTCGGGGGCAGTTAGGACAAAGCGACCACGAAATGATAGAGTTCAAGATCCTGAGTGGAAGAAGCAAGCCAAAAAGCAGGATAGCTACCCTGAATTTTGGAAGAGCTAACTTTGATCTCCTCTGCAACCTATTAGGAGCTATGCCGTGGGCTACGCTGTTAGAAGGCAAGGGAGCCTGTGAGAGCTGGTTAGCATTTAAACAGCACTTCTTCCAAGCACAGGATAGGTGCATCCCTTTGAGTAAGAAATCGGGAAAGAGAGGCAGAAGACCTGCGTGGATGATCAGGGAGCTAATGAGTAAACTCAAAGGGAAGCAGAAGGTTTATGAATTGTGGAAACAGGGTCTGTGCACCTGGGAGGAATATAGGGATGTTGTCAGGGCCTGTAGGGACGCGACTAGAAAGGCTAAAGCCTGCTTGGAAATGAAGCTAGCAAGGGGCATAAAGGATAATAAAAAGAGTTTTTTCAGATACGTGAATAGTAAGAGGATGACCAGGGATAATATAGGTCCCTTGATGAATGAGGCGGGTGTCCTGGTATCGGGTGATGCTGAGAAGGTGGAGATACTGAATGCCTTCTTTGCCTCGGTCTTCACTCCAAAGGCCCCTCGGGACCCGCAGATCCTGGATGAAAGTAGGAGTGTTTGTGGAATGAAGAGATTCCCTCTGGTTGAGGTAGGGGTGGTCCAGGAGCGGCTCAAAGGGATTAATGCACACAAATCCATGGGCCCGGATGGGATACATCCACGTGTGCTGAGGGAGCTGGCGGAAGTGACTGCGGAGCCGCTTGCTATCATCTTCGACAGCTCTTGGAGAACAGGAGAAGTACCTGAGGATTGGAGGATAGCCAATATCACTCCAGTCTTTAAAAAGGGCAAGAAGGAGGAACCTAACAATTATAGGCCAGTCAGCCTCACTTCTGTCCCTGGAAAGGTGATGGAACAGCTTGTTCTGGATGCCATTACCAAGCAACTGGAAGAGAAGAAGGTCATGAGGGGTAGTCAGCATGGATTCACCAAGGGGAGATCGTGCTCGACCAATCTCATAGCCTTCTATGATCTCATCACCGGCTGGGTGGATGGAGGGAGAGCAGTGGATGTCATCTACCTTGACTTCAGCAAGGCTTTCGATACTGTCTCCCATGACATCCTGATAGAAAAGCTGAGAGACCATGGGATAGATGAGTGGACAGTGAGGTGGGTTGAGAACTGGCTGTCGGACCGGGCTCAGAGGGTCGTGATCGGTGGAGCAGAGTCTGACTGGAGGCCTGTGACTAGTAGTGTTCCCCAGGGCTTGGTGTTGGGTCCAGTCCTGTTTAATATCTTCATCGATGACCTTGATGAGGGAATAGCATCCACCCTCAGCAAGTACGCCGATGATACAAGGCTGGGAGGGGTGGCTGACACGCAGGAACACTGCGCTGCCATCCAGCGAGACCTGGACAGGCTGGAAAGCTGGGCAGGGAGAAACCAGATGAGGTTTAATAAAAGCAAGTGTAAAGTCTTGCACCTGGGGAGGAATAACCGTCTGTATCAGTACAGGCTGGGGGATGACCTGCTGGAGAAGAGCTCTGTGGAGAAGGACCTGGGGGTCCTGGTTGATGACAGGTTGGCCATGAGCCAGCAGTGTGCCCTGGTGGCTAAGAGGGCCAATGGGATCCTGGGATGCATCAGGAAGAGTGTGGCCAGCAGGTCAAAGGAGGTAATCCTCCCCCTCTACTCTGCCCTGGTCAGGCTCCACCTGGAGTATTGTGTCCAGTTCTGGGCTCCCTGGTATAAAAAAGATAGGGACCTCCTTGAGAGAGTCCAGAGGAGGGCTACGAAGATGATTAAGGGCCTGGAACATCTCCCCTATGAGGAAAGGCTGAGTGAGCTGGGGCTGTTCAGCCTGGAGAAGACTGAGGGGGGACCTAATTAACATTTATAAATATCTTAAGTATGGGATGCAGGGGGAATTGGCCAACCCCTTTTCAGTGGTCTGTGGAGATAGGACAAGGGGCAATGGCTGCAAATTGGAGCACAGGAAGTTTCGCACCAACATGCGGAAGAACTTTTACACAGTGAGGGTGACAGAGCCCTGGAATAGGCTGCCCAGGGAGGTGGTGGAGTCTCCTTCTCTGGAGATACTCAAGACTCGTCTGGACACCTATCTGTGCAATATGAGCTAGGGAGCCTGCTTTGGCAGGGGGGTTGGACCCGATGATCTCTCGAGGTCCCTTCCAACCCCTACAATTCTGTGATTGTGTGATTCTGTGAAACCATTCTATGATTCTATGACAGCCTCCTCAGAAAACAAGAATGGTAGAATCCAATGAGTAGAAAGGCCAGCATAGAATGAGAGAAAGTCAAGCATAGCATTACAGAATCATAGAACAGCCTAGGTTGGAAGGGACCTCAAAAGATCACCTGGTCCAACGTATCACGGGAAAGAAAGCCTAGGTGAAATTATTGTGGTGGTTTGACCTTGGCTTTAGGCTAGACGCACACCAAAGTCACTCTATCACTCCCCTTTTTGGATGGACAGGGGAAAAAATATATATTGAGAGTCTTAGGAGTCAAGAAAGACAGGGAGGGATCATTCCGCAATTAGTGTCATGGGCAAAACAGACCCAACACAGAATAAAGGAAAGAAATCTCTTTAATTTATTACACTACACTGCACACCCAGTGACACCAGAGTAGGATAATGACAATTACAACCAGATCTTAAAGCACCTCCCCCCCACCCCTCCCTTCTTAGCAGACTTCACTTTAGTCATGATTTCACTCCCTTCTTCCCCCCCAGTTGTGGCAAGGGAAGGGGTAGGGAATGGGGGAATGGGGGTTTCGGTCAGTTCTTCACAAGTTGTTTTCCTTCTTGGCTGGGGGTGGGGCATTCCTCACACCGTTCATCCGCTCCAACATGGGGTCCCACCCACTGGCAACAGTCCTCCACGATCTTCTCCAACATGAGTCCTTTCTGTTGGGGTATCGTCTCTTCCAATTGCCTCAGCATGGCTCCCTTCCATGGGGTGCTGACCTTCAGGCCCAGACTGTTCCATCTTGGTCCCCCACAAAGTCACAAGTCCCCCAGCAAACCTGCTGCAGCATGGGTTGGTCTCTCCACAGGCTGTAGATGGAATTTCTGCTCCCCATCATCAGCCATGGGCTGCAGAGCGACAGCCTGCTTCAGCATGGTCTTCTCTGGCACCTGGAGCACCTCATCTTCCTCCTTCTTCACTGAGTTTGGTGTCTGCACACAGCTTCTTAAATCTTCTCACTCCCTTCTCTGGTGGAAAAATGTGGCTGCTTGCATTTTTTTACCTTCTTAAATGTGATTCCCAGAGGAGCTGTGACCATCGCTGATTGGCTCGGCCTTGGTCAATGACTCCAGCCTTGATTTGGCTGGTGTTTACTCTCTCTTGGGCCTACAGAAAGCTTCTAGCTGCTTCTTGCAGACACCACCCCTGCAGGGCCCCCCTTCTTCACCAGAACCCAGCCACGCAAAACTACAATTATCTAGCACCCTGTCCAATGGCATCTTAAAAACTCCAGCAATGGGGATTTTGCCATGTCCCTTGGTAGATTGTTCTAGTGATTGATTGTTCTCACTGTAAAAAAATTCTTTCTTATGTCAAGATAAAACTTCTCTTGGTACAACTTTTACCCATTGCACCTTGTCTCCATGTGGCCCCTTGTGAAGAGAGAGCTTCTGTTCCCTTCGTAGTTGCCCTTTAAGTACTGGATTATTGTGATGAGGATCCCCTGAGCTTTTTCTCCAGGGAGAAATGATCTAATTCCTTCAGTCTTTCCTCATAGTGAAGTTTCTCTAGTCCTTTTATCATCTTTGTGGACCTTCTTTGGACCCTCTCCAGCCCCTGTGTGTCTTTCCTGAATTGTGGAGACCAGAACTGTACTGCAGGTGCAGCCCAACAAGGACTGAGTAGAATAAGATGGTTATGTCTCTGTCTCTGGTAGTAATGCCCTACAGATGCAGCCCAGAATTTGATTTGCTTTTGTCGCTGCAGCAAGACACTGATGACTCATGTTCATCTTGCTGTGCACCAACACCCCTAAGGTTGCTCCCCATCCACACGTATCCTAACCTGTACTGGGACCTTTAGTTATGTTGTCCCAGGTGCATGAATTTGCATGTCTTTTAAAATTCAAAATGGCAATGTCTCTTCTCATACCTCTCAAGTGGATAGACCTCAAGGCAGGGAAAAGAAGTCCTTCCCAATCTAAGAGAAGACCAGGTTCATGACCACCTGAGGAACCTGGAATTTCTCTGGAATTTCTCTCTTTACAGGGAAAGAAAATAACATGTAATAGATGCTGATACTGTAATGTAATCATGTGTAGGTTTTGAGAATTTTAGATAAATTGAACTTTAGATAACATGTATACATAGTTTTGCTTTTTTATAGTTTAAATCAGATTAAATTGTTCTTTCTAATGCTTATGTTAAAAACAAACTTACTTGTTCCTTAAAATTTTAAAGAAGCAGGTTCTTTAAAAAATTAAGGCCATGTTTCACATTGAATAATGTGCTTTAAAATTATTGTTGAAGATGCTTTAAAACATATAATGAAGTACTGAAATTCATGAAATAGCATGTTTCCTTTTGTCATGGTTTTGCCACGTGGGAGCTTAGCACCAGGCAGCCGCTCTCTCAGGGAGGTGGGGGAAGAGGGGGAGGGGAAAAGAAAAACCAAAGCAAACCTTGAGGGTTGGGATAAGCATACTTTACTGGGAGAGCAGAGAGAGAAATAACAATAATAGGACTTTTATAGCAAAATATATGAAACTGGTGATACACAATGCAGTTTCTCACCAAACCGCACAACTCAGGCCATACAGCTCAGAGCCTTCCCGAAGCTGGACCATCCCCAAAAACCTCGCAACCTGGAGCCGAGTGCTCCTCCTCCCCATCAGCACCCTTTATTCTGAGCATGACGTAATTAGCATGGAATACCCTCTTTGGCCAGTTTGGGTCACCTGTCCTGTCTGTGTCCTCTCCCAGCTTCTTTGACTGCCAGTGCTGGGCTGGATGCTCAAAGGAAAGGCCCCTTCCACACACCATGCCACCGATGCTACATGGAGCGAGTGGGTTGCACTTATCACACAGCGGGCTCGAATAGGAACCCCCCCTCAACGTGTGGGGGGGCCAGGACAATGTGCTTCAGTTCTTTTCTGGAGGATTCCTTGTATTTGCATTTGGCCTGATCTGAGTGTCCACACTAGTAAGGACAGTTGGAAAATTTGTTGCTAAAAAATTATTAAAAAGGATATTAAATGTTTCTTTAGAAACATAGATTTTACTATTTTTTCTTCAAAATGACGGGGGGGTGGTGTGTGGTGCTATACCCTGGGAGGAATTGGGGCATGGGGCAAGGATGAGGTAGAAGACTATCTGTACTTGGTTTATATTTTTTTAGGCAATAGTGGATGTTGTTGTGAATCTTCAGTTCAGCCTGATAGAAAAATTGTGGCAAACTTTCTGGCGCTATTCTCCCACTGCTCCAGTTGATGACACAGCGATTATTGAACTGAGGTCAGTAAATGCCTCTTTTTGTTTACTGTTCACCATCATAATATAACTGCAGGAGTCAAATCAAAGAAAGTCTTAGTTTTATATATAGGCTAAAAAACTCTTCTGATATTAGTTTTTCAGATTACATTTGTGTTGTCTGCTATTTGACATATAGGCTGTTGATATATGTCAAACTGCAGCCCTGAAATTATTGGATACATCTTCCTTTTTTCCTTTTGTCTGGATGACTGAAGTCAAAGTATCGTTTCACAATATACTGCCTGGTTTGTTTAAATTGTAAGGACCATTTTTATCATAGCTCTGCATAATTTATGGGCTGGAGGAGAACTTTGGAGGCAATTTTTCCTCAGTTTCATATAAAGACATTAAATAGTTCCAATTGAATGTAACATTTTTTATTAAATAATCAAAGTCAGTTGTACTTTTCTTATTTGTATGTAAGTGCATTTTCATTTGTTACATTTATTCACACCAGCAATCTCAGTGAAATAGAAAGTCGACTTCCAAAAGGAAAACTGATCACTCTGTGCAAAAATGAGTCTATTCTGAAATGGATGGGTAATTGTGACCATATGATGTACCAGGCTTTGGTGGAGATTCTCATTCCTGATGTCCTTAGACCTATTCCTAGTAAGTAAAACACAAAAAATATATTGTAAAACTCTATTTTGTTTTCTTTTATGTGGTGATTTGTTTTGTGACTCATGAAATTTTTCGGAATGATTGCGAAGGATGTAAATGCAGTGTGTCATCTTTCCTTAATTCTGTTAAGTAGGAAGGTGTACTGGAATGATAGCATCATAGAATGGTTTGGGTTGGAAAGGACCTCAAAGACCATCTCATTCCAAACCCCTGCCACGGGCAGGGGCACCCTGCACTAGACCAGGTTGCCCAAATCCCCATCTAACTGGGCCTTGAAGACTTCCAGGGGTTGGTATACACAACTTCTCTGGGCAACCTGTTCCAGTGCCTCACCAGCCTTACAGGGAAGAATTTTTTCCCAATAATTTTTCCTAATATTCAATCTAAATGTACCCTCTTTCAGCTTAAACCCATTACTCCTACTACATACCCTTGTAAACAGTCCCTCTCCAGCTTTCCTGTAGGACCCCTTTAGTAACTGGAAGACTGCAGTAAGGTCTCCCCAGAGCCTTCTCTTCTCCAAGTTGAACAAGCACAATTCTCTCAGCCTCTCTTCATAGAAGTGCTCCAGCCCTCTGATCATCTTTGTGTCCTTCCTCTGGACTCATTCCAACAACTCCATGTCTTTCTTGTACTAGGGACACCAGAGCTTAACACAGGACTCCAGGTGGGGTCACACGAGTGCAAAGGGGCAGAATCACCTCTCATGACCTGCTGGTCATGGTGTTTCTGATGCAGCCCAGGATATGGTTGGCTTCCTGGGCTGAAAGCATACATTGCTGGCTCATGTTGAGCTTTACATCAATCAACACTCACAAGTCCTTCTCCTCAGGGCAGCTCATTGCCCATTCTCCACCCAGCCTGTAGTTGTGCTTGAGGTTTTACTGACTCATGTGCAGGACCTTGAACTTATTGAATTTCATGCAATTAACATGGGCCCCCCTCCCAAGCTTGTTGAGGGCCTTCTGGATAACATCCCTTCTGTCCAGCATGTGAACTGCACCACACAGCTTAGTGTCATTGATATAAGCATTGTATTTTAATAAAAGGAGAGTGAATATTTCACTGCATATAGGAAAGTCTCAAGAACTTTTAAGAAAATATATATATCCCTATGGGATATGCTTTTATCACTGCAAATTTTAAATTTTTATTAATTTTAAGTTCTAAAAGGGTTCCTTTACATACTGGCTCTAATCTGCCTGACAGCTGTGAATATACTATGGCCCTGAGCCTGAGTCCATTAATGTCAGATAGTCTTTCTGCCGACTTCAGTTCTCTTTAATTTAATTTTTCTATGTAAAAGTCCTAGTTGTTAAAAGACCAAAATATATATGCTTGGTCATTTCATTTCTGGATAATTAAATATTTATATATTATCAGTAGCTTCTAAAATCTTATAATTTTTGATGCCTATTAAATGAACATAATATTGTCAAGGATTTTAAGTCTTGTTTATTATTCCAGTCTACTATACTTTCTGTTCTATTTCCAGTATGAAGGACTTCTCAATCGATTCTATTATTATGGCCAGCTGACCATTATCAGGAATAGAGCTTTCTTTTCAAAGTTGATTTTATAGTATCCATCATTGCTCATCATATTTTTATGGCTGCTTTTGGTAGTAAATGATTTTAAATTGGTTTCCAGGAAGGTTAAATTCCTTCTTAAAACATTTATTGCATGTTTTGTATGTTGTGGTAAATATTAAAATAAATTATATTTACATTAATACAATATGTTACAAAAGAAATATTGGGAACCAACAGGGAAACACTTGTGAAACACCTCAGAGGAATTAGGCTGTGTTCCTCTAGGAAGGTGACAAGGTCAATAGGCCCACTAAAGTGACTCTATGCAATGCAGGCAGCATGGGTAACAAACAGGAAAAGATGGAAGCCACTGTGCACCTGGAAAGCTATGATATAATTACTATCCCTGAAACTTGGTGCGATGAATTGCATGGCTGTAGTGCTGCAATCAATGGCTATAAAATGTTCAGAAAGCTCAGGCAAGGAAGAAGGGGTATGGGGGGGGTGCCCTCTATGTAAAAAAATGGATTGACTGCACAGAGCTGTCTTTGAAAAACACTGATGAACAGGCTGTTAGAAATGCCAAAGGCCCTAAGAAAGGACTCGCGGTAGACGTACCTAGTGAAGCAGTAATTTATTATACATTCTTGCAAGAGCGGGTGACCTAGGAAAGTAGGCACACCTGTGGTCAGAGTTTGCAGCATTTTTATACCATATTCCCATCCAAAATCCCTCCCCTGATTACCTATAGATTAGGTATTTCCAAGGTTTACAGGCTCAACGAGGTGCCTTCTTCACAATAGTACATAATATAATATACATTGCATGGTGACAAAAATTAATATTTATGAGCTTACTGAGCAAAACACAATATCTTTCTAAGTTACTATTGTTTATCTCACATAGCCCTTAACTGTTGTGCATCTTTGTTTTGTCTAGGCCAATTGAAGCTAAATGGGGACCTTCAAATGCTTGCCTTTATCTTACTGCTAGGCAGCTGAATAGTGGGGCTTGATTGGGACTCAGGGCATATTGTTCGTTGAAGGAATTCAAAGCTCAGCCCAGGTTTCAGTTCATTGAATTATGCAGCAGTACCCTGATTAATCTTGTTTTACAGGACAACTCAAGCCTTAACTCTATACACAGCTCCCTATGGGTTGTCTCTGCTCAGTCTTGGGTCCAGTTTTGTTCAACATCTTTATCAATGACCTCGATGAAGAGATTGAATGCTCCCTCAGTAAGTTTGCAGATGACACTAAGCTGGGAGGAAGTGTTGATCTGCCTGAGGGTAGGGAGGCTCTTCAGAGGGATCTGAACAGACTGGACCGATGGGCTGACACCAATGGGATGAAGTTTAACAAGGCCAAGTGTAGAGTGCTGCACATGGGACATAATAACCCCATGCAGTGCTACAGGCTTGGGGGAGACTGGCTGGAGAGCTGTCAGGCAGAGAAGGACCTGGGGGTGTTGGGTGACTGCAGACTGAATATGAGTCAGCAGTGTGGTCAGGCGGCCAAGAAGGCCAATGGCATCTTGGCTTGTATCAAAAACAGTGTGGCCAGTAGGTCTAGGGAGGTGATTGTGCCCCTGTACTGGGCATTGGTGAGGCCACACCTCGAGTACTGTGTCCAGTTCCGGGCTCCTCACCATAAGAAGGACATTGAGGTCCTGGAGCGAGTCCAGAGAAGGGCAACCAGGCTGGTGAAGGGGCTGGAGGGCAAAGCTAATGAGGAGTGGCTGAGGGAGCTGGGGATGTTTAGCCTGGAGAAGAGGAGGCTGAGGGGAGACCTTATCACCACCTACAACTACCTGAAGGGAGGTTGTAGAGCGATGTGTTAGAAATGCCAAAGATCCTAAAGAAAGGACTCGCAGTAGACATACTAGTGAAGCAGTAATTTATTATACGTTCTTGCAAGTGCAAGTGTGTGTAGTACACACCCACAACAGTGTCACTCACACTATCCTGCCCCTTGATTCTTACCCACAAGCTCTCAACTGATCAATCATAACCTTAACATCCAGAGTGGACATCCCAGTATGTTTAGCTTGCGTTTGGCTGACTGGTTCAGCAGTGCCAGGACCAGGGGCTGAATGGCACTGTGTTACTGTTCGACTCCCTGCGGGCTGCTGCCAGCCGTCCCCTACCATCCGGTGTGCATACTGACCACACCGGAACCTTACAGTGTGACTGGGCTCTGGTTGCAGTATCACAGGTTTCCAAGTCTTTGATCACCTCTGTGATCCCCTCCTTAGCAGCAGCTGGTAAAGGATTTAGATTAACGTTCGTTATTCTGGGAGGAGGTGACTTAACAGCTTCCTCACGTACTGGAACCTCACACAGGGGGACTTCAAAGCTCCACACTGTTCCATTAAGTAGTTTCCAGACTTTGCTAGGACATCAAATCCTAGTGTATTATTTCAGTATGGACCAATGACAACCTTTATCTTAGACATTTGGTTTTCACCTGGAGACCAAACACACAGAGTACTAATTGGTCTTGTTAGCGGTCGCAATCGCGAAGAACTTGGGTATGGGTATGTTTCATGTGCATCTTTTAGCAGAGCTATGTATTCCTCAGTTTCTCATTGAACCCTTATCCAAGAGAGCAATTTTACCACAATTCTTTAACACAACTGACAGTAAAACTTATTACAATAAGGCAAATTATAATCATTAAGTGTTCCCCCTTATCTTATGTGCTATCTGTTGCATATCCAGATTGACAATTGTCCTTTATCTTCCTATTCCTAAATCCCCGACAAAGGATTTCTGATGAGTCAGCCTGAGTCCTCCACTTCCCAAGGCAGCATAGAAAAATACCACAAACCCTTTTCAGGTTGCAAAAGCAACATTCCCCAGCATTTTCCACAAGACTGAGAGATTATGGATAAAAATAAGAGAAAAGCCAACAAAGGAAATATTGTGGTTGGTGTTTACTACAACCCACCTGATCAAGAGGAGGACGTTGATGAAGCATTCTTACTCCAACTATGGGAAGCATCATGTTCACATGCTCTGACACTCCTGGGGGACTTCAATCACCCTGACACTGGCAATCTCTCTTCTCAAGCCTTTCAAACCCCTGAACATCAAGGCAGGGATTGGGGGGAAAGAAGTTCCTCCCATCATTAGAGAAGTGACTTGCAGAAATAGACTCTACAACCCAGAAGGTCGTACAGTAGGTATGTTTATTATGCATAGATTCACGGGGGATCACTCCACCACAAACATGCATGCCAAACGTGGCAATTCACCATAGTTATATACAGTCGAATGTTACATATTAATGGCATTTCGCAATATACCTATACATATGCATAACCTGACCCCGCTTCGTATTAAAATTAGTCCCATGAAGTCATCTCCACAAACTCATCCCAATTGCGCCTGCGCACTGTTTCCTGCTGGTGGTCGTCAGGGGTCTCAGGATGAAGGCTCAGAGTCTTCAGGTTGGACCTTTCACCTTCTCCCCTGGCACATGCATAGTTGTGATCCTTCCAGCTGGGCAGGATTATCCTCCAGGAGCCACCTTCCTTGGGATGCTTCCTCCTTATCAGTCACAGGTGCTGCATTCCTTGGGATGCTTGGGTCACGAGTCACAACCTTGCTTTCATTTACTTTGTTCCCCTTATCGGCTTTCCTCCCAAGCATCTTGCAGTAGTTAGTAATTGAATTTACTCTTATTTATGTGTTAGTTATTAGAAATGTGATTTCTTATGTTCCCTTACATACCCCCCCCATCAGAAGATCTGGTTTGAGACCACCTGAGGAATCTGAGCATATACAAGTCCATGGCACACGACAACATGCATGACAGGGTCCTGCGGGAATTGGCTAATATAGTTGCTAAGCAATTCTCTATTATATTTGAGAAGTCATGGCAGTCAGACTACAACCCTGGTGACTGGAGAAAGGAAAACATTGCCCCTGTTTTTAAAAAGGGTAGTAAGGAGGACCCTGGGAACTACCAACCAATCAGTCCCACCTCTAGGCCTGGTAAGATCATGGAGCAGATCCTCATGGAAGATATGTCAAGGAGTACAGATGACAGGGAGGTGATTAGACTCAGTCTACGAGGTCAACTGCTCAGATCCAGCACAGCCAGAGTGGCAGCAACAGATCTTGGGGTACAGGGGGGTTTTGGGTGGTTGTCTAGCCAGGGGAGCCCCGTGAGAGCAGAGCGACCCGGCAGCACGCGGTAGCTCTCTCGCGAGAGAGGCTGACGTGGCATAGGTGTTCCAGGGCAACGGTGGTGACACCAACGCCCTTCACCTTGAAAAAGCCTCAGGGAGGGCAGCGACACCTGACACAGAGAGGGGAGGTCAGCGTGTGCGCACCACTGACACTGTAGCTCGTGTGGCCGGGCAGGTAGGTTCTGTCTCTCATCACCCCGGAGGACTGTCTCACCTACTGGCAGTCTCTGAGACCACAGATTACCATGGTCTCCACCAGGCAGAGGGCTTGCCCCCATAAAGAGCGTGGTGACCCAGACCGAGGGCCTGCCCAGGAGTGCGGCTGTGCAAGACTGTGACTGCAGGGAGTACCTGAGCCTGCTCCTGCTGGTGGATGGTGGCAGCAATTCAACCTCTGTGAGGTGTGAGCAGGTGGAAGATCTACTCAGCATGGGGGCAGAGCTCAAGGAAGAGGTGGAGAGACACACCTCTACCTCCCCCCCTCACTCCCTCCTTAGCAGACTTCACTCTAGTCATGATTTCACTCCCTTCCTCCCCCCGATCACAGCGCAGGGGGGCAGGGACTGGGAGATGGGGGTTTCGGTCAGTTCCTTGCAAGTTGTTTTCCTTCTCGGCCAGGGAGGGGGCATTTCTTACACACACCCTCCCCCTGCTGCACCGTGGGGTCCCACCCACGAGAGACAGTCCTCCAGGAACTTTCTCCAACGTGAATCTCTGCCCCCTGGGCTTTATCTCTTCATCAGCTGCTCCGCCGTGGATCACTGCTATGGCGGGCAGCCATAAATCACAATGTCTCTCAGTCCCAGTCCTCCATGGGGTCACCAGCCTCCCCCCAGCAAACCTGTTTGGCGCAAAACTCTCTCTGGCTCATCTCTGTGTCTGTTTCTCTTCATGGGCTGCAAGTGCTGGCAGGGGGTCACAACGTAGGGTCACAGCGTCTTCTCTATTTCTCCACCTGCTCCATCCTGCGTGGAGCCCCTCCACGGGCTACAGGTGGGGTCTTGGCCTTTTCCATGGGGTTTCTCCACGGGCTGCAGAGGCATCTTTCTCTCTGGCACCTGGGGCGCCTCCTCCCCCGTCCTCCCCGGCCTTAGTGTCTGCACAGCTCGTTACATCTCTTCACTCCCTTCTCCGGTGGCAAAATGCAACTGCTTCCGGATTGTTTTCTCCTAAGTGTGATTCTCAGAGGCGCTATGACTATCTCTCATTGGCTTGGCCCTGGTAAACAATGACTCTGGCCTTGAATTGTTTATACTTTGGAGCTACAGAGAATTCCAGCAGCTTCTCGCAGCAGCCATTTTCTGCACCCCTGTTCTTTTCCAGCACCCAATCACACAAAACTGCAACACCCATCAAGCCTGACCTTGAATATCTCCAGGGATGGGGCCTCAACTACCTCTCTGGGCACCCTGTTCCAGTGATCTACCAGTGTCGGGGAAGGCAGCAGGCCTACCAGCAGCCTGACTCTCCTCACAGAAGACATAGGCCCTGACAATATCCTCGTGTTCCCATGAGACAGGAAAGTCACTCATGCTGAGAGGATTTTGATAATCACATTCTCAAAACACAGCGGCCTTGAAGACAGGGGTACAGACTACCCTAAACCAAGAAGGAGTTATGGGAAGGTATTTGGGAGTAACTGAACATGTTAAGAACCAGCCATAATAGATGGTCAAAACAGCAGGTGTGCGGATGCTTTTAGACATCAAAGGTAAATAACGATGTTTAGCTATAAGATATGCTTATCAGAACTCGTTATAATCACTAACCAATAAGTCTGGTGTAAACAGTGTGTGTAACCAATTAGCGGTCTTTTAGCTTGCCACGTCTATAGTAACAAGTGTATATAATCTGTGTGATTTCACCCAATAAACGGCTTCACCTAAAATTCATATCGAATTGCGTGTTGCTCATCGCCAATCTCCACATACCGGTCGCGTATTGAAGAATTTTTTTCCTAATATCCAACCTAAATCTCCCCTTTCCTAGTTTAAAACCATTACCCCTTGTCCTATTGCTACATGCCCTCGTGAACAGTTTTTCCCCAGCTATCTTATAAGCACCTTTCAGGGACTGGAAGGCTGCTATAAGGTTCCCCTGGAGCCTTCTCTTCTCCAAGCTGAAGAAGCTCAAGTTCTCTCAGCCTATCTTCATAGGAGAGGTTCTCCAGCCCTTTGATCATTTCTGTGGCCCTCCTCTGGATGCGCTCCAACAGGTTGTTGCAGTTTTGTGTAGCTGTGCTGCTGAGATGGCTTTTGCAAGCAGCAGTTACAGCTCTCTGCAAGGCCCAGACTGTAAACATTGGTCGATTCAAGGCCAAAGTTGCTGCTGACCAGAGCCGAGCCAATCGGAGATGGTCACAGCACCTCTGTGACTCACATATAGGAGAAAAAATTGCAGGCAGATGCATTTTGCCACCGGAGAAGGGAGTGAGAAGATGTAACAAGCTGCGCGGACACTAAGGCCAGGCCCGAAGCAGAGTAGGGGGGGAAGAATGCGGAAAGAGAGATTCCCCTGCAGCTCGTGGTGAAGACCATGGTGGAGCGGGTGTCCCCTCGCAGCCCATGGATGAGGACAGGGAGCAGAGACATCTACGGCCTGTGAAGAGATTGATCCACACCTCTGCAGGTTTGCCGAGGGACCTGTGACCTTGCGGGGAACCTGTGACTTTGCAGGGGACCAGACTGGGGGAGTCTGGGCCCGAACGTTAGCACCCATGGAAGGGAGTCCTGCTGAGAGGCTTGTGGTGAGGAGATGACTCCCCGATAGAGAGGACTCACACTGCAGAAGTTCGTGGATACGACTCTTGCGTGGGTGGAACCCCACAGCGCCGCAGGGATAGTGCATGTGTATGGAATGCCCCCCTCCCAGCTAAGATGGAAGACAACTCGGGAGGAACGGACTGAAAACCCCCATTCCCTGCCACTCCCCATGCCGCGATGGGGGGGGAAGATGGGAGCGAATTTATGATTAAAGTCAAGTGTGCAAAGAGGCGAGGGGTGGGGGGGAAGTAGAAGTGTTAACATCTGGGGAAGGAAAGCAGCTTGTGAGGAACCACCGGAACCCCACTCCCCATTCCCTGCCCCTCCCCGCGCCATGTTGGGGGGGGAAGAAGGGAGTAAAATCGTGATGAAGTTTAAATCTGCTAAGAAGGGAGGGGTGGGGGGAAGGTGCCGCCCTTCTCATTACCCAACTCTGGTTCACTGGGTGTGTAGTTGTAGTAGTAATAAATCACTTTTCTTTCTTTTATTCTGTGCTGAGTCTGTTTTGCCCATTGCACTAATTGGAGAGTGATCCCTCTTTCCTTATCTCAAGTCCCGAGCCTCCCGATATATATTTTCTCCCCTTTTTTCAGCTGAAAAGGGGAGTGAGCGAGCGGCTTGGTGGGCATTTGGCCTCTAGCCAGGGCCAAATCACCACAACGTCATAGCTTTCTAGTAGCATGGTAGCTTCCAGCTCCTCCTGTTTGTTGCCCATGCTGCATGCATTCCTGTAAAGGTACTTCAGCTGGGCCAGCGGCTGTGTCACCTTCTTAGAGGGACACCCCTGTTTCCCCCCAAGGCATTCCATGGACACTGTTCCTATTCTGTCGGGAGCATCTAGCTTGTTTCTGTAAAACTTAGCCTGTGACACAGTGCCCACTACACGCCTCAGGGCAACAGGTTGGGGGTCCTTTCTATCACCCCATCTCTCCAACCCTGGTGCATCATCCTGCCTCTTGTCACAGATAGTCCTGATATTATTAACCCACTCCCCCTTCACATCTAGTTTAAAGCCATGTTAATCACAAATTAACAATGCATATAATTATCAGTGTATATATTAACATAACAACTCAGTTTGCCATCTAAAATGCTAATTTATTATCTGCCATAGTAATTAATGTTTAAGAAGGGTATAAGTTTTCATATAAATTTTCAAAACTGTGATTATTGTACATCTCAACTAAATCCTACAATGTAATCTTGTTAACTGTTCCTATTATAAAGTCTTATTGTCCACTAACATTTTATCAGATGAACATATACGTTAAAGTCTCAGATGCCTTTATAGTATATACATAGAACAACACTGTGCAAATTCACTTTGAAAAACTGCCTTCCTAAAAGTTCATGCCAAAGAAATATTACTTTCTTCATGATTCAAGTAATTGACACAAAATATTTATGTTGTTCTTAGGAGGTCAGGACATAATGAATAAATTCTTCAGAAGTTTAAGCTCTGAAGTACTGAAATTAACATGACCATCCTCCAATTCATTATCTTTATTGGCTCATGTCCAAAAGAAGTCTATGTGTCTATCTACACACGCACCTATTTTTAACTTTATCTGCTTCCTTTTATTTTTATCTGCTATATCTTTAATACCTTTTAACTTTATTGGCTTCAAAAATATTGCCATTGTAGGCTTTAAACCAAGTGAAATACTAAAGAAGCTTTTATTAAGTGAAGAAATTCTTCACCATTGTGAAGAATATTAATTCATCCAATGTATATTGGAAAAAATTAAATTCAGCACAGCTAATTAATCCTTGAGTGCAAGTGATAACTGCGTTTGCTGTTATAGCTTTTCTTTGTAACAACTATTACTTTCCCATTGACAAGGTCCGTACACATCACTATGATAATCAAGTGTTATATGATAAATGGATGAGAACTCCAAAATGCTTTCCACTTATATTTCAAAACAGTGAATTCATACAAATGCTACTGTCCTCTGAAGAGGTATTCATGACAGAAGGCTGAATTGGGCAGACAAAACAAACTTGCCTAGAAACAGAGACCATATAAAGAGAACTAATAGGTCCAACTTTTGCACACAGAAGAATGTGAAAGATTCTCTTGAATGTCCTTACAGACTAAGCAACTGTAGTAGAGCTTTTACTAGGTTATATATGAATTTTGCTCAAGACAAGAAAAACTAATTAAAAGAAAAAAAAAAAGCAATTGTTTTAAGATTTTGTAAGAAAAGTTTTGTACATATGCACAAGATCCTAAAAAGATGTAAAATATGTCTGATTTTTTATATGCCAACTTTAAAAGAACTCAGAAAAGCTTTAGAAGCGTTTGTATTGGACAAGATACACAAACAGCAGGAGGAAGCTTATGATCAAGGAAGAGGTGGAGAGACTGAGAAGCATTAGGGAGTGCGAGAGGGAGATTGATTGGTGGAGTAACTCCCTGGCATGCCAGAGGGAAAGTCACCAGGGAGATTTTCCCCAAAAAATTATGGACCCACAGCCCTATCAGGCAGAACTGGGAGAAGTGGGAGACCACAAAGATGGAGAGGGTTGGAAGATAGTCCTGGCTCGGCGCTGTGGGAAAACCTCCTCCCTGCCTACCTTGGTTCCCCAGGTCCCCCTAAGCAATAGGTTTGAGGTGCTGGGAGCTGAAGAGGAGGCAAATGGGAAGGTGGGGGACAATCCCCCTAATAGGAGGCCAAGGGTGAGGAAGTCAACTCCGTGCCTCAAGACTGCCTCCACCAGGAAAAACAGAAAGGTGATTTTGGTTGGGGATTCCCTTCTCAAGGGAACAGAGGGCCCCATATGCAGAGCAGACCCTACCCATAGGGAAGTGCGCTGCCTCCCTGGGGTGCGGGTCAAGGACATAAGTAGAAAACTCCTGGATCTGGTTCACCCCTCCGATTACTACCCATTACTCATTGTTCAGGCAGGCAGTGATGAAATGTCTCAGAGAAGCCTGAGAAGTATCAAAAGAGACTTCAGGGGTTTAGGGAGGCTGATTGAGGGAGGGGGAGCGCAAGTGGTGTTTTCTTCCATCCCATTTGGGGCAGCGAAGAACACGAAGTGGGCTAAGAAAGCAGAGGTGTTGAATAGGTAGCCGAGGGGCTGGTGCTGCCTCAGGAACTTTGGGTTTTTTGATCATGGGGCTGTTTACTCAGCATCTGGCCTGATGGCTGCAGACGGGTGTCACCTGTCTCCAAGAGGGAAAAGAATCCTAGCTCAAGAGCTGGCAGGCCTCATTGACAGGGCTTTAAACTAGGTAGGAAGGGGGAAGAGAGTAGAATTCAACGAGATAGAGAAGGGCTCGGGGATGCTGTCATTCTATGAGATTGTGGGGAAATACCTCTGAAGTGTCCCACAGGAACTTCTGGGGACTCCTCAGAGGAGGTAGTGTTGCTGACCCCCCCCTTTCGGAACCTTCTAATGTCCCTCTAGGAAGCAGTGGGGGAAAACTTCAGATTCCTCCTAGAGGGTTGAGGGAGGGCTCCTCAAAGAAGGTAGTGAGCCAGAAAGCCCAGCTGAAGTGTCTTTACACCAAGGCACGCAGCATGGGTAATAAGCAGGAGGAGTTGGAAACTGTGATGTCACTGGAAAATTATGATCTAGTTGCTATCACAGAAACATGGCGGGATGAATCCCACAGCTGGAATACCCCTGTAGAAGAGGGTATCGCCTTTTTAGAAGGGATAGGCTAGGAAGGAAGGGTGGGGGAGCTGCCCTCTATGTTAAAAAGAGGATAGACTGTGAGGAGCTCCCTCTGAGAAGTGGTCAGGAGCAGGTTGAGAGCCTGTGGGTCAGAATTAGGGATGGGACTAATAAAGGACACCTGGTGATAAGGGATCTACTACAGACTGCCTGATCAAGGAGAGACTGCTGACGAGGCCTTCCTCCTTCAGCTGCAGGAGGCAGTGAGTTTGCAGGCACTCATCCTGATGGGGGACTTTACCCACCCAGATATCTGCCCTAATTATTTTGTTCGCTTTCTGATGTCTATGTGAGGGTATTTCAAATGCTAAGAGCATCCATTGCATTTTATTATAAAATAAACATATTACAGTTATCTGCGTGTGTGTAGGGTGTGCATATTTACTGATGAATATAAATCTTATAATCAGAAAACATCATATGGGGCCAACATATGGAGCAGAAGCATACATAACATCCATGACTTGGTAAAAATTCAAAATACTTGAAGTTTATATCAGATGACTTTTTCTTCCCTAAATTCTCAAATGACAATTCACTGTCCATTTTTATCTTGTTCATTGGCTGTTTCAAATGGCTTGTCAGATTATCAATTCTACTCTTTCTCTTGGATGCAACACCATAACATAAATCAAGCAGTAGTTTGTATACCTCACCTTTCTCATGCACTCTTTATTCTAAACCACTGAGCTGCCCTGTAGTTGATCTGCCAGATATAGTACAAACTCAAAAATCTCCCCAAAACAGAACAGGCACTGAATTGCTAAAAAACACATAGCAAGAACCATGCACTTCCACAAGAGTTAGTCCCATCAGGAAATCAGGATTGAAAAACAAAGCAGAAAGTTCAGGCAGTTATTTTTAAAAATTCAGAAAAAGTATGACAAGACAGAGTTGGTAAGAAATGAACTGCCACTTTTAGAACAAACTGGATATTTAATTAGACACACAGGAATCCACTCATCCAGAAAAGTGCTAAGACCATGCCCCTGAGAATTGGACTGTTATGATACCAGTCAGTGGCTAGTCATATTTAAGCTACTTTACGCATTTTCACACAAAAAAAGAAAAGGAACAGAAAGAAATTCACCCTAGGGATATAGACACATCTCAAAGATCAAATTTTTAATACCTCAGAAACAAAAGTCACTGTGTTCTGTCCTGATTTCAGCTGAGATAGAGTTAATTTTCTTCCTAGCAGCTAGTATAGTGCTGTGTTTTGGATTTAGGATGTGAAAATTGTTAATAACACACTAATCACGGAATCACGGAATCACAGAATGATAGGGGTTGGAAGGGACCTTTTAGTTGTTACCAAGCAGTTAAGAACATTTCAGCTTCTCATACTGGTCTGCCAATGAGAATGCGAGAGGCACCGAAGAAGGGAGGGGATGCAGCCAGGACATCTGACCCAAACTGTCCAAAGGGATATTCCATACCATATGACGTCATGCTCAGTATATAACTTGGGAGAGTTGGCCAGGAGGCAGTGTGGCTCAGGAGCTAGCTGGGTATTGGCTCTGGGTGGTGAGCAATTGTGCTGTGCATCACTTCTTTTATATATTATCTTTATCATCATCATCATCATCATCTTCCTTTTCTGTCCTATTAAACTGTTTTTATCTCAACCCAGGAGTTTTACCTTTTATCTTTTTGATTCTCTCCCCCATCCCACTGGGAAAGGGGAGAGTGAGTGAATGGCTGTGGGGGGGGTTAAGCTGCCTGTTGGGTTAAATCCACAACATGTTCCTCTGGCCAATTTTTAATGATGAGAACAATACACTCAAATGTATTTTAATTTCAACAGCATTTTAACTTGATTTCTGTTATATTTTTCTACTGAAAATTATTAAATCAATTGCATCAGAGTTTTCCATAAGAGTGTATTTGGTTTATGTGGAAAGCTTTTGGTAGACAGGGAAGGGGTGCAGGTATCGCTTCTGAGAGGAGACACAAGAAGCTGCCCCCATGTCAGACAGAGCCACTTCCAGCTGGCTCCAAGACAGACACGCTGCTGGTCAAAACTGAAACAATCAATCAGCGATGCTGCTAGTGCCTCTGTGATAACATATTTAAGAAAGCGTAAAAACTGCTGCACAACAGCAACTGGGAGAGAGGAGTGAGAGTATGGGAGTAAAACAACTCTGCAGACAATAAGGTCAATGAAGAATGAGGGGAAGGAGGTGCAGAAGGAGCAGATATCTTCCTGCAGCCTGTGGTGAAGACCATGGTGAGACAGGCTGTCATCCCACAGCCCATGGAGGATAACGCTGGAACAGATACCACAGGGAGTGAAACTGAGCCTAGGAAGAAGGGAGGGGTGGGGGAAGGTGGTTTTAAATTTGTTCCTATTTCTCATTATCCTGCTATCTTTAACTGCCAATAAATTACGATAATTTACCCAAATCAAGTATTTTTGCCTGTGAAAGTATGGTGGGTTGATCTTGGCTGGCCTCCAGATGCTCACCAAGCCACTCTAACACTCCCCTTCCATCAACACAGGAGAAGAAAAATATGATGAAAAGCTTGTGGGTTGTGATAGAGGCAAGGAGATCACTCTCCAATTACTCTCATAGGCAAACCAGACTGTTGAGGAGTGGGAGTGAGAGCAGCTTGGTGGGCATCTGGTGGCTAGGTCAACCCACAATGAGATAATTCAGAAATAATTAATACACTAAATATAACATGCTGATAGTTAATGTAGGTATGTGATCTACTGAATAAATATATTAAGTGGCAAAACCAGAAACAAAATGCTAAGTGTTACAGAGCATTTTAAATTTATTTTTTAACAGAATTTAATTTACATTTTTCAACACAACAAAAGTGTATTCGGTCTGGTTGAGATGAAGTTGATTTTCCCCATAGCAGCTCTCATAGTGCTGTGTATTGGTAGCTAGCAAGGTGTTGATAACACACCAGTATGACATGGACATAACAGGTCTATGTCCTTCTTCTGTTGAGGGCTCCAAAGCTGGACACAGTATTCCAGGTGAGGTCTCACCAGAGCAGAGTAGAGGGGCAGAATCACCTCTCTTGATCTGCTGGCCACACTAATAAAGGACAGCTGGTGATAGGGGTCTACTACAGGCTGCCTAATCAAGGAGAGACTGCTGACAGGGCCTTCCTCCTTGGGTCACGTCACTCCCATTTATAAGAAAGGGAGCAAGGAAGACCTGGGGAACTACAGGCTGGTGAGCCTCACCTCTGTGCCTGGGAAGATCATGGAACAGATCCTCCTGGATGATATGTTGGAGCACATGAGGGATGAGTGCATGATCCGGGACAGCCAGCACGGCTTCACCAAGGGAAGGTCGTGCCTTACCAATCTGGTGACCTTATATGATGGAGTGACAGCATTGGTGGATAAAGGGAAGGCAACCGTTGTCATCTACCTGGACTTGTGCAAGGCCTTTGACACAGTCCCCCATCACATCCTTATCTCTAAATTGGAGAGATGTGGATTTGATGGGTGGACCATCCAGTGGATAAGAAACAGGTTGAAAGAACGTAGACAAAGGGTCTACGTCCAGGTGGAGGCCGGTGACTCTGCCCTCATGAGGCCCCATCTGGAGTACTGTGCCCAGACCTGGGGGCCCCAATACAAGAAAGATG
This sequence comes from Porphyrio hochstetteri, assembly GCA_020800305.1. Classification (NCBI taxonomy): domain Eukaryota; kingdom Metazoa; phylum Chordata; class Aves; order Gruiformes; family Rallidae; genus Porphyrio; species Porphyrio hochstetteri. The sequence goes on along the minus strand of JAJHSY010000141.1, from coordinate 480,145 downwards.
TAGAACTGTTGGGGAAGCTTCAGAGGAGGGCCACAAAGATGATTAGAGGGCTGGAGCACCTCCCCTATGAAGAGAGGCTGAGGGAGATGGGCTTCTTCAGCCTAGAGAAGAGAAGGCTGCGGGGGGACCTCATTGCAGCCTTCCAGTACCTGAAGGGAGCATACAAACAGGAGGGGAATCAACTTTTTAAAAGGGTAGATAATGGCAGGACATGGGGGAATGGATTAAAGCTAAAGGAGGGAAGGTTTAGATTAGATATTAGGGGGAAGTTGCTGCACTATATGTAAGGGATTAAGCTATTCAGGGAGCTACTTAGCAGAGTACCCTGGCAATCTACGTTTGAGGGCTTAGGAGTCCACGAGTGCTGGTCAGCTTTTAAGAACCACATTTTAGAAGCACAGGAGGAGGTGATTCCAGTGTGTTGTAAGTCAACCAAATGGGGCAGAAGACCAGCTTGGCTGAACAGGGAACTCATGGAGCTCAAGAGGAAACTATTATCTCTGGAAGCAATGTCAGGCTTCACAAGAAGAGTACAGAGCTGTGTTTTGTATGTGCAGGGACACGACATGAAAGTCTGAAGCTCAGTTAGAGTTGAAACTGCCCAGTGTTGTGTCAGACAAGAAGAAAGGGGATTTTTTTATGTACCTTAATAGCAAGAGAAGGTCTAAGGAAAACATTGGACCAGTACTTGTTGAAGATGGTCACCTGACTAATAGGGATGAAAAAAAAGCAGAAGCATCCAATGCTTTTTTTGCCTCAGTGTTCAATAATACTGATAGACCTTGGACTGCCCAGTCCCTTGAGTTGGAGGACCATGACTGTGGGAACAGTGACTTTCCCTTTGTGGACACTGAATTTGTAAGGGACCAGTTGTATCCGCTGAACTTTCACAAGTCCATGGGGCTTGATGGGATTCATCCCAAAGTATTGAAGGTTCTAGAGGATGTTACGGCAGGACCTCTCTTAATCATCTACCAAAGGTCTTGGGAGTCTGGGGAGACCCCTGCTGACTGGAAACTAGCTAATGCTATTCCAATTTACAAGAAGGGCAAGAGGAAAGACCCAGGAAGCTACAGGCCTGTTAGTCTAACCTTAATATCTGAAAAAATTATGGAGAAGATCATACTGGAAGGCATTTAAAGGACAGTGCAATCATCAGGCACAGTCAACACGGGTTCACAAAGGGAAAGTCCTGATTAATTAATTTGATAACTTTCTATGATAAGGTCACCTGCCTAGTAGATGAAACAAAGGTGGTGTATGTAGTTTTTCTGGATTTTAGTAAGGCTTTTGGTACTGTCCCTCAACAGCATCCTTCTTGACAAGTTGTCCGACTGAGGTGAGCAGGTACACTGTGCACTTGGTGAAGAATTGGCTGAAGGGCAGAGCTCGCAGGGTTGCAGTGAATAGGGCTGCATCTGGCTGGCAACTGGTCACCAGTGGTGTCCCTCGGGGTTCAAATCTAGGGTCAGATCTGTTCAGTATTTTTATCAATGATCTAGATTCAGGAAATGAATGCACCATCAGCAAGTTTGCTGACAATGCCAAATTGGGAGGTACTGTTCAGTCTCTTGAGGGACAAGAGGCCTTGTAGAGGGGTCTAGATAGATTGGAGCATTGAGCAATCATTAATAGCATGAAATTTAACAAGTCCAAATGCCAGATTCTGCCTTTCTGACAACGTAGCACCAGGCACAAGTATAAATTGGGAGGGAAGTGGTAGGAGAACAGCCCTGCAGAAATGGATCTGGGAGTTGTCCCAACTCAGGTGCAGGACCCGGCCCTTGGCTTTGTTGAACCTCATGAGGTTCACCTGGGCCCACTTCTCCAGCCTGTCCAGGTCCCTCTGGATGGCGTCCAGTCCCTCTGGCATATTACCTTCACCACTCAGCTTTGTGTCATCAGCAAATTTGCTGAGGGTGCACTCAATCCCACTGTCAATATCATTAATAAAGATATTAAACAGCACCGGTCCCAGTACGGATCCCTGAGGGATACCACTTTTCACCATCTTCAATCAGGACTTGGAGCCATTGACCACCACCCTCTAGATGCGACCATCCAGCCCTGGGTCTAATGGGACAGACAGTCAGCAACTAGAAGGCAGGGAAGCCCATTAGCTTGTGTCCCTTGCTAGAAACCAGGCAATTGAGAGAATAATTGAAAAAGAGGCAGAAATTTGCAGTCTCTGGAGACAGCTTCCCTCAAGTGTGAGGGAAAAGATATTCATTCAAGGAAAATCCCAGGAAAGCAGAGCACCGCAGATGAAGGCATCCAGCAACTCAGAGAATTAGCACTGCTGGAAGTCATCTACAGTGATCTAGATGATGATGAGGTCTCCAAAGATCCAGAGGATGTCCTGTGCACATGGGCCATATGGAGGGAGGTGATTCAGAGTGCCACAGTGTCATATACTAAGAGCTTGGCAGCAATGGCTTGCCCAGATATGGACACACCAACTGTGGAGAAGGTGTCTTCTTGGCTCCAAAACTTTAAAGAAAATATCTGTACTTCTTCATCCTTACAGGCCAGCGCATTGCCTGTCAGGGGCACCCCAAGGAATCATAGAATCATAGAATCATAGGGGTTGGAAGGGACCTCAAGAGATCATCGGGTCCAACCCCCCTGCCAAAGCAGGCTCCCTAGCACATATTGCACAGATAGGCGTCCAGACGAGTCTTGAATATCTCCAGTGAAGGAGACTCCACCACCTCCCTGGGCAGCCTGTCCCAGGGCTCTGTCACCCTCACTGTGTAAAAGTTCTTCCGCATGTTGGTGCAGAACTTCCTGTGCTCCAGTTTGCAGCCGTTGCCCCTTGTCCTGTCCCCACAGACCACTGAAAAGGGGCTGGCCATTTCCCCCTGCATCCCATACTTAAGATATTTATAAACATTAATAAGGTCCCCCCTTAGTCTTCTTTTCTCCAGACTGAACAGTCCCAGCTCACTCAGCCTTTCCTCATACAGGAGATGCTCCAGGCCCTTAATCATCTTTGTAGCCCTTCTCTGGACTCTCTCCAGGAGCTCCCTATCTTTTTTATACCAGGGAGCCCAGAACTGGACACAATACTCCAGGTGGGGCCTGACCAGGGCAGAGGAGAGGGGGAGGATCACCTCCTTCGACCTGCTGGCCAAAATCAGTTCTCTCCTGCTCTGGTCAGAGGGAAAGGGAGCTCCAGGTGTATGTTGCATGGTGGAATGGTGAACCCACCTTTAAGCTGGAAGCCTGTGTATGTGAACTGAGAGGGAATTCAGCTATTAAGAAGGGGTCACCCAAGAACGCTGTCAGTGTAGTTGCTGTAGAGACACAAGAAGGCCATCAGTGATCTCCAACACAGAAGAACTGAAATCACCTCCCTCGATCCTACTGAGGGGACCTCTGGTCTGGTACTGCGAGGGTCAAACTGAATACACTGACCAGGAACACAAATAGAGGGTCCCTGCCTTGAGCCAGAAGGAGGAAAGGGATGACTGGCTATACTGGACTGTATGGATACGATAGCCTGGCACATCAGAGCCACAGAAGCATAAGGTTTTGGTAGACCCTGGTGCACAGTGTATGCTGGTACCATCAGGGTATAGGGGCACAGAACCAATTTGGATCTCTGGAGCAATAGGCAGATGCCAAGAATTGTCTGTATTGGAGACTGAGGTGAGCTTAACAGGGGACAAGTGGAAGAAGCACCACATTGTGACTGGCCCAGAGGCCCCTTGTATGCTTTGTATAAATTACCTCAGGAGAGGGTACTTCAAGGACCCAAAGGGGTACCGATGGGATTTTGATGTAACCACTGTGAATACAGAGAAGATCAAACAGCTATATACCCTGCCTGGTCTCTCGGAAGATCCCTTCATTGTGGGATTACTGTAAGTTGAAGAACAGCAGGTGCCAATTGCTACCAGGACAGTGAACCGAGGGCAATATCACACCAACTGAGACTTCCTGGATCCCATCTATGAGCTGATTCATCAACTGGAGAACCAGGGATTCATCAGCAAAGCTCACTCACCTTCTATTAGTCTGATATGGCCAGTGTAAAAGTCTGATGGAGGGTGGAGTAGGCTACTGTGGCCTGAACAAAGTGTCACCACTGAGTGCTGCTGTACCAGACATATTAGAACTCCAATATGAACTGGAGTCAAAAGCAGACAAGTGGTATGCTACTACTGACAAGTGTACTGACCGGCCCCATTTTATCTCCCTTTCTGTCTATCCCCCTCTGTTTCTCCCTGCTTCTGCTTCACCCTGCAAGGCTCTTCATTGTTTTGTATGGTTCTATCAATACCCACATCCCTCCCAGTTTAGTGTCTGGGATTCCCCCTAGTTTAACACCTTAGTTGCAAAGTTCAGGTTGGTCTTCCTGGAAGTGGTGCCTGTAGTTTAAATTTTCCTAAAAAATTTATTGCATGTTTTGTATGTCATGTTAAATATTAAAAAGAAATTTCCTATTTTCAATCTAGTATAGTCCTTGTAAATACTAAGTTTTATATCCTTTATTTGGACCAAACAATGACCACCTTATAAAGTTGGATTAATATTTTAAGACATAGAGCCTCAGCTATCCTTGTAGCTAGCAAAGCTATTTTTGATACTGTAAATGACACATTCTGCCATGGTGACTTCAAGTATAATCACAGAACTGTAGAATAGTTGAGTAGTTGAGGTTGAAAGGGATCTCTGGAGATTTAGTCCAACCCCTTTCCCAAGCCCTGCTCAAAGCAGGATCAACCAGAGAAAGTTACTCAGGACATTGTCCAGTCATGTTTTGAATATCTCTACAGATGGAGACTCCACACGCTCTGGGCATCCTGGTCCAATGTTTGACCACCTTTAGAGTAAAAAAGATTTTTCTTAAGTTTAAACACAATTTCATGTGTTTCAATTTGTGCCAGTTCTTTCTTGTCCTTTCACTGAGCATCACTAAGAAGAGTTTGGCTTCATCTTTGTCATCCGCAAACTTGCACAGTCAGCAAGTTTGCGGATGACACCAAGCTGAGTGGCATGGTTGACACAACAGAAGGAAAGGAGTCCATCCAGGGGGATCTCGACAGGCTTGAAAGGTGGGCCTGGGTGAACCTAATGAGGTTCAACACTGCAAAGTGTAAGGTGTTGCACTTGGGCTGGAAGAATCCCAGACATAGATACAGACTGGGAGAAGAGCTTCTTGAGAGTAGCCCTGCTGAGAAGGACCTGGGTGTCATGGTGGATGAGAAACTTCACATGAGCCAGCAGCGTGCTCTTGCAGCTTGGAAGGCCAATGGTATCCTGGGCTCCATCAGAAGAGGGGTGGCCAGCAGGGACAAGGAGATGATTGTCCCTCTCTACTCTGACCTCCTGAGGCCCCATCTGGAGTACTGTGTCCAGATCTGGGGCCCCCAATACAAGAAGGATGTGGAACTGTTGGAGAGGGTTCAGAGGAGGGCCACGAAGATGATTAGAGGGCTGGAACACCTCCCCTATGAAGAGAGGCTGAGGGAGATGGGCTTGTTCAGTCTGGAGAAGAGAAGGCTGCGGGGGGACCTCATTGCAGCCTTTCAGTACCTGAAGGGAGCATACAAACAGAAGGGGAATCAACTTTTTAAAAGGGTAGATAATGGCAGGACAAGGGGGAATGGATTAAAGCTAAAGGAGGGAAGGTTTAAATCAGATATTAGGGGAAAGTCTTTTACAGAGAGAGTGGTGAGGTGCTGGAACAGGCTGCCCAGAGAGGTGGTGGATGCCCCGTCCCTGGAGGTGTTCAAGGCCAGGTTGGATGGGGCCCTGAGCAACCTAGTGTAGATCCAGGCCTGAGGTTGGTGGCCCTGCCTGTAGCAGGGAGGTTGGAACTCTATGATCCTTTGGGTCCCTTCCAACCCATACCATTCTATATTCTATGATTCAATATACTCTCCTGTCAGGTATTTAGACACATTGATAGGATCCCTCCTGAGCCGCCTTTGTTTCAGGCTAAACAATCACAGCTCTCATCATCTACTCCTATGGGAGATCATCACTGCAGTGGCTCTTTGCTGAACTTGCTACAGTATGTCAATGTCTTTCTTGTTACTAGTGAGGCCAGAACTGGACACAGTACTGCAGGTGTGGCCTCACCAGTGCTGAGTAGAGAGAAAGGATCACCTAGCTTTTGATGTTAAACTTGAACAATGGTTGGAGCATGTACCTCCTTAGGCTTTTGGTAATGGATGGTTATTTTAACTACTATTTACCAGACAGAGGACAAGATTTTTAATTTAATGTATCATTTTTCAGAACCTGTTAGAAATTAGTGATCACTCTATACATCACTGTCCTCTAATAATACAATGCTTAGCTAGAAAGAAGGAATATTCACAGAATCACAGAATAATAAGGTTGGAAAAGACCTTTAAGATCATCGAGTCCAACCATTCACATCCTAAACTAAACCATATCCCTAAGTACTTCATCTACCCTTTTTCTGAACACATCCAGGGAAGGTGACTCAACCACCTCCCTGGGCAGCCTGTTCCAGGCCCTGACAACTCTTTCAGTAAAAAATTTTTTCCTAACATCCAATCTAAACCTGCCCTGGCACAGCTTCATGCCATTCCCCCTTGTCCTATCACCTGTCACCTGGCTGAAGAGACCATCACCTACCTCTCTATAACCTCCCTTCAGGTAATTGTAGGCGGTGATAAGGTCTCCCCTCAGCCTCCTCGTCTCTAGGCTAAACAGCCCCAGCTCCCTCAGCTGCTCCTCATAGGATTTGCCCTCCAGCCCCTTCACCAGCCTGGTTGCCCTTCTCTGGACTCGCTCCAGGACCTCCATGTCCTTCTTGTGGTGAGGAGCCCAGAACTGGACACAGTACTCGAGGTGTGGCCTCACCAATGCCGAGTACAGGGGCACAATCACCTCCCTAGACCTACTGGCCACACTGTTTTTGATACAAGCCAAGATGCCATTGGCCTTCTTGGCCGCCTGGGCACACTGCTGGCTCATATTCAGCCTGCAGTCAACCAACACCCCCAGGTCCTTCTCTGCCTGACAGCTCTCCAGCCAGTCTCCCCCAAGCCTGTAGCGCTGCATGGGGTTATTTATGTCCCATGTGCAGCACTCTACACTTGGCCTTGTTAAACTTCATCCCATATTATTTCTTTAGAATTTAGAATTCTTCTTTCTTTGTTGGTAAAGACTTTTTTTTTTAAAATCAGGATGATACTGAGCTGCTTCTTTCCATGCTTATTTTTTAAAACATCATCCTGCAATACAGTGGGGTGAAAAAGATCTTGGGTATTTTACATAGCATATGACAGAAAAGAAATAAAATTCCTTAAATAACTAAGTATCATTGACACATTATTTACAATATTCCTTATACTTTAACTTTTTCTTATTCTGCAGGTAATAAATTAACATGAGTGAATGCTTACTTAATTAGTAAGTGCATACAGAAAATGTTTATGTAGAAGCATAAGTGGGTTTGATGATTGACAATGCAAAAGAACATTTGTTCATTGCCTGGAAACCTCAAGAAAGAAAGAAAAGGAAAAAGACAAGCAAGCCTGTTCCATAGAGCTAATACAGAAGTTTTATAAATCCAACTTAAATTTCAGATGAGTATACACTAGTTATCACTACAAATTTGAAGAAATTAATGCTGTGAAAAATAAAGTATTTCTTTCTTGTTAAGCAAATTGGCTAACTTTGCTAGCGGAAGTTCTTAATTACAGAATTAATTGATTACTCAAGCTGAAAAAGGGCATTTCTCATATTAGGTGACTTTCATTAACCATTAATTCTTACTCTACCAAACATGGTGTTTTCCATCATAAACAAAATCCAGTCTTTACTTTGACTGTTTCTTCTTAGAATCATTAAGGTTGTAAAAGACCTCTAAGATCATCAAGTCCAACCATCAACCTAACACCACCATGCCCACTAAACCATGTCCCAAAGTGCCACATCTACATGTTTTTTTGAACACCTCCAGGGATGGTGACTCCACCACTTCCCTGTGTAGACAGTTCCAATGCTTGACAACTCTTTCAGTAAAGAAATTTTTCCTAATATCCATTCTAAACCTCCCCTGGCACAACTTCAGGTGATTTCCTTTCGTCCTATCATTAGTTACTTGGGAGGAGAGACCAACACCCACCTCACTACAACCTCCTTTCAGATAGTTATTGAGAGCAATAAGGTCTCCCCTCAGCCTCCTCTTTTCCAGACTAAGCAATCCCAGTTCCCTCGGCCACTCCTCATAAGACCTGTTCTCCAGAGCCTTCACCAGCTTCATTACCCTTCTCTGGACATGCTCCAGTACCTCAATGTCCTTCTTGTAGTGAGGGGCCCAAAACTGAACATAGTGCACAAGGTGCGGCCTCCTTGGTGCCGAGTACAGGGGCACAATCACTTCCCTACTCTGACTGGCCATGCTATTTCTCATACAGGCCAGGATGCCATTGGCCTTCTTGGCCACCTGGGCATACTGATGGCTCATGTTCAGCTGTGTGTCAACCACCACCACCAGGTCCTTCTCTGCTAGGCATCTCTTCAGCCACTCTTCCCCAAGCCTGTAGAGCTGCTGGGGGTTGTTGTGGCCAAAGTGCAGGACCTGTCACTTGGCCTTGTTAAACCTCATACAATTCACCTCAGCCTATCCAGGTCCCCCTGCAGCGCCTTCCAGATCAACACCAATTTGATGTCATCTGCAGACTTACTGAGGGAACACTCAATCCCCTCATCCAGTTCATGGATAGATATATTAAACAAGACTGACCCCTGGGAACGCTCCTTGTGATCAGCCGCCAACTGGATTTAACTCTGTTCGCCAGAACTCTCTGGTCTCGGCCATCAAGACAGTCTTTTACCCAGTGAAGAGTGCACCTGTCTAAGCCATGAGCCACCAGCTTCTCCAGGAGAATGCTGTGGGAGACAGTGTTGAAGGCTTTACTAAAGTCCACATAGACAGTATCCATTAGGTGGGTCACCTGGTCATAGAGGGAGATCATGATGGTCAAGCAGGACCTGCCTTTCATGAACCCATGCTGGCTTGGTCTGATCCCCTGGTTGTCCTGCACATCAAAAATACTTATGCCGACTATATTTCAAGTCATAATGGTGGGGCATTGGGAAAAGTTTTCAATTAGCAGTAATTGCAGCTTGGATTAACCTCATTGGCTACAATACTGCCACTGCACAAAGCATTCTTAGATGCAGTGGGGGAAAAAATAACTTAAAGATAAAATAATTTCTTTTTTCTAGTTTTTTCTTCTTCATTACTCTAGCAGCATTCATTCTCCACCACCAAGATTTTACAGCAGTATCAGCAAACCTACCTTCTGTTGATTAAACACATTCTTATATATTGCTTATTGATACTGGTTTTGAACATTGGACATTGTGTTTTTTCTTCAGAACTAAAATAGCATGTTGGCAATGGTTCAGGGTGCTTCGAGCTTACTTGAGGAAACCGCAGCACTGCAATAATTTCCATTTCCTGAAGGATTTTTAGCTTTAAAAGCAAAAGCACATAGGCAAAAACTGAAGGTGGAAAATTCATGATGTACATTTTCAGGAGACAGGAAGCCATTTTTGCAATTACTGATGTACCTGTAGGAATGTCAGAAAGAATTTTCATCATAAGTTTCTTGAAAGGGTCTTACATGAAGTGGTCAGTTCTGCTTGCTAAATCGGAAACTAAGTAATTGTTACATAATTTAGAATCAAAGAATAATTCAAGTGTGAAGGGACCTCAGGAAGTCAATGCTGAATTCAGACCAGTTTGCTCAGGGCTTTACCCAGTCGGGTCTTGAAAACATCTAAGGATGGAAACTGCACAAACATCTCTGGGCAACCAATTGCCCTGCTTAACTGTCCTCCTGGGTTGCTTGTGCCCTGATTTGTTGTCCCTCTAGCAGATATTGGGGTTTCTCAAGTCTCTCATGAGAACCAGAGCCTGTGAACATGAAGCTTATTACAGTGTCCTGAAGAAGACCTGCATTGGCTTTACATGGAAAGGTTTTGGTAGGGGAGGGAGGTGTACAGGGATGGCTTCTATGAGAAAACACCAGAAGCTGTTCCCATGTTGGAAAAAAGACAGATTCACTTGGCTCCAAGATGGACCCACCACTGGCCAAAGTCTGAGCCAATCAGTGAAGAAGGGCGAGGAGGTGCTCCAGGCACCAGAGCAGAGCAGCCCATGTTAAAGACCATGGTGAAGTACATAGTCACCCTGCAGCCCATGGAGGACCCCATGCGAGAGCAGGTGGGTATGCCCTGAAGGAAGCTGCAACCCATGGATAGCCCATGCTAGAGCAGGTTCCTGGTAGGAACAGTGGCCTTGTGGAGAGGAGCACACGCTGGAGCAGATTTTCTGACAGGACCTGTGACCCAGTGGGGACACCCACACTTGAGCAGTCCATTCTTGTAGGACTGCACCCTGTGGAAAGGACCCATGCTGAAGCACTTTGTGAAGAACTGCAACCCATGGGAAGGATCCACATTGGAGAACATCATGAAGGACTGTCTCCCATGGGTGGGACCCCACACGGGAGCAGGGGAAGAGTATGAGAAGGAGAGGCAGAGACAAAGCATTATGGACTGACCCATTCCCCATCTCCCTGTACTGCTCAAGGGGAGGAGGTAGAAGAGTTGGGAGTTAAGATGAGCCTGGGAAGAAGGGAGAGGTGGGGGGAAGGAATTTTTATATTTGTTCCTATTCCTCATTACACTACTCTAATTATCAATAAATTAAATTAATCTTCCCCAGACCAAGTCTGTTTTGCCTGTGACTAATTGCTGAATGATCTCCCTGTCCTTATCTCAACCCACAAGCTTTACATTGCCATTTTCTCCCCCATTCTGTTGAGATGGAGGAGTGATAGAGTGGCTTGGTGGGCACCTGGCAGCCAGCCAAGGTCAACCCACCATGAGACTTCATCTGATACTCTGTATCAGATACCCACATCACCCATGTTGGTGTGTCATCTAAGCCAGACTCTTAAGCTCTCAACTGGTTTATCATCCCAAGGAAAAGCTCCTTTTTCATATAGAGCATCTTCTTGGCTTGTCTTCCCTAAAGATTCCCTTGCAACTATCTAGTTGTATGAGCCATCCTACAATATCTCTGTGATCCCTGAGATCATAGCCCCTGCAAATGCTCACAGACGACTGATCCCTCCTATTTTTCTTCATGTTCATGCTTAAGTGTGGAGGCACTTCAGAGAGGCACCCAGTGATACCAATTTCCCCAAAAAGGTATGAAAGCTTTCCCATAATGCTAATCTCCTGACACTTCCTTAATTATGTGCATATGCTTGATGTGATCCACTTTCAACATGGGTTTGTTGATTGTGAGGTCCCTCCTGTTTACCCCACATCCTTTGCTTGCCCATCCAGTCTATGACCTCCTCACTTGACTGTTGGTCATCCCTTCCCCATCATTCCTAATGTAAAGCTCTCCTTACCAGGTTGTCCAGCCTGTTGGCAAAGCTGTTTGTGCTCCACTTGGTCATGCGGATCCTGTCTCTCCCTAGCAGTTCTCCATGCTCAAAGAGGATCCCATGGTCATAGTGGTACAAAGTCTAGTTGGAGGCCAGTAAATAGTGGTGTACCCCAGGGGCCAATACTGGGTCCAATACTGTTCATTGTCTTAATTAGTGATCTAGATGATGGGGCATGATGTATACCCTCAGCAAGTTGGCTGATGACACAAAACTGGGAAGAGTGGCTGATAATTCATTGTATCTGGTACATGCCGGGGTGTGTGTGTGGGGGTGTGTATCAGCCAGCTGGAAAGCAGCTTTTCAGAAAAGGATCTGTGGGTCCTGGTGGACACCCAGTTTAACATGAGCTAGCAGTGTGTCCTTGCCACAAAGAGGGATAATAGTATCCTAGGCTGCATTAGGCAAAGTATTGCCAGTATGTCCAGTAGGTGATCCTTCCCCTTTATTCAGCATCAGTTGAGTACCATGTACCTGGAGTCCTGTGTCCAGTTCTGGACATGCTGGCAAGAGTCCAATGAGTAGCCATCAATTGGCACTGCTTAACTGTCCTCAAGGTGAAAAATTTTTTCCTATCAAATCAGGATGTCACTCTTTTTGGTTTATTCCCCAGTGCCTATCACCCTTCTGCCATGCATCATTGTGAAGAGTCTGACTCCATCTTCTTGATACCTTGTAGGTATTGAAAGGCTGCTATTAGGCAGCCTCTTTTCCAGGCTGAACAAACCTCAGCCTCTTCTCATAAGGTATGCGCTCCAGCCCACTGACCATGTCATTGGCCTTCTACTGAACTTGCTCCAGTTTATCAACATCCTTCTTGTATTGAGAGGGATTTGAAGCTAGTCTGGAAAAGTCTCTGAGCCAATAAATGCAGCAGATTTCAGTGTGTAATATTTAAATACTGAGGATGCAAAAGGTTTCAAGAAAGGCACTTTGCCATCTTTTTCATTTTATATTTATTCTTTAATGTTTAGGTGCCTTGACCCAAGCCATTCGAAATTTTGCAAAAAGCCTTGAAGGTTGGCTTTCCAGTGCCATGAACAATATTCCACAGAGAATGATACAAACCAAGGTAAACAAAGTTTAGTGCAGTTTTCTTCATTTATGGAATTGCACACTAGATATCATTTAAGATCTAAAAGTAACAGCATTTTAACTTTTATGATAAATGTCATATTTATCTTGAACTTCAAGCATGAAACATGGGATTGGAAATAACTTTGTTTTGCCAAAACAATTAATAGGAAAAACCGTATTTGTTCCACTATATGTGAACTACAATATCTGAGGGCTCATAAATTAATACAGCAATTTTATAATTAAAATAGATGAAACAGAAGACCTGTTGATAAATAAAATGTGTTAAGAGAAATGTATTTCTTCATAGGTTGCTGCTGTAAGTGCCTTTGCACAGACATTGAGAAGATACACCTCTCTCAATCACCTGGCTCAAGCAGCTCGGGCTGTGCTTCAGAACACTTCTCAGATCAACCAGATGCTCAGTGATCTCAACCGTGTTGATTTTGCTAATGTACAGGTAAAATGTGGCTTTAAAAAACAGACTTTTAAAAAGTTGTTATTTCCCCCCAATTGTTTCTTTTTATTGTTAGTTCTGATTATTCCATCAAGAAAACAAAGAGGGAACATTTTGTTGATTTTTATACATGCAGTGATTTACTTGAAAATTTCCAGCTTACACTTTGGCCAGATGGAAAATAAAGCCTCAGAACCACTGTCTATTTCCATTTTCTCTAAGGCTTATTGTTTTTCAGACCATGCATTCTGCCAATTTTTAGTTAATGCAGATGAAAGTGCAGAGTACATGTGTTGTTATAACGAACAGCATGAACAATGCATGAAGATGAAATCTTGGATAGCAGCATAGCTTCTGATCTTCCATTTAAAAAATATTGATCATACAGCACTATTTCTAGTAAAGATTGTTCCATCACATTTATTTTTATTTTCCCCCTCCCCCAACTTTCCTTCCCCCTTCCTTTTAAAAGTACAAGCGACTGTGTGGGGTGCGGCCCTTGGCTGGGGCAAAACCACGACACTGCCCTTCCCACTCCTTGTTCTTGTAGTCCCGAGCCTGACAATTCCTGAAATTTTTACTAGAAAAATTATGAGCGACGGAAGTTGAAAATTCTTTCATTAAAATTAATATGGAAATTTGCAATGTGTTTTTTCCATTGTATTTTTGTGCATGTGCTTTATTTGATGCCTATTTTTATACTTACTTTCCTTACTCTCAATTTCTTCCAACAAAATTGAAAGACACATGAAAATACAAATACTCATTAGTTTGACTAAGAAGTGTATTTCATCCTTTTAATTTAATTGTTCATTCTTTAAGAATAATTTCCATTTTGTGTTTTTCTTTCATGTTTGACATTTGTTGTAACAGGAACAGGCTTCCTGGGTGTGTCAGTGTGATGACAATATGGTTCAAAGACTAGAAACAGATTTCAAGATGACTCTTCAGCAGCAGAGCACTCTGGAGCAGTGGGCTGCTTGGCTTGATAATGTAATGATGCAAGCATTAAAGCCATATGAAGGAAGACCCAGCTTTCCTAAAGCAGCAAGGCAATTTCTTTTAAAATGGTCTTTCTACAGGTAGTTCTTAGTATTCTTCTAAATTATTTTACCTATTTTATTATTTGCTGAATTGTATGATCTAATAATGTTGTCAAAAACAATATCAGACAATAGTTCCCGAGAAATGAAGATACCCCCCCCAAAAGATTAGTGTTAACACTAAATACAGCACTATGTGCAACACGGCAGTGGATTAAATAATCCTTGTATACTATTTTAAAGGCCTTGTGCAAGTGTAATGAAGTTAGATTTTTATCTTGATTTGCAAACACAGAATCACAGAATCACAGAATCGTAGGGGTTGGAAGGGACCTCGAGAGATCATCGGGTCCAGCCCCCCTGCCAAAGCAGGCTCTCTAGCTCATATTGCACAGATAGGCTTCCAGACAGGTCTTGAATATCTCCAGAGAAGGAGACACGCTATGAAACAATTTAGATTGAATACCTATACAATTTTAAAGCCTATGTTCTTAATGCTATTTATTAAAATACCATGGCTTTTTATTATGTAGGGAAACCAAAATATTTTTTAATATGTAAAAAGAATATTGACAAATATTTCATGTCATCTGCTACTGTATCAGTTGTCATAGTAAAGATAGGTTTTTTCCAAAATGGTACATTGTAACATCTACATTCTGATGGTATCATATGGATGTTTTCATCCACAATCTGCATTATTTTATTATAAGGTATTCACGAACCTATATAATCTTTACAAGTTTAAAAATCATACCAATTTAAACCTTTGAACTACAAATGTGAGCACAAAAGCAATATTTTGAAGGACTAATTTGTATAAAATTAAATAATCTTAATACAATTTTATTATTTAAAATTTTAACAAAGAACTGTCTTACACTAAGGTCAGTTTTTGCATCTGCTCACATATTGGTAATTGTGTATATACCAAAACAAAACCCTTCCTGTCTTTTTTAAAATTTAGCTTCTAGCTGTGTAATGTGGTCTCCAAGCATTTCAGAAAAAGGTGAGAGGCAAATAATTGTCTTTCCCAGACTTTTCTTTCTGAAGAGACCATAAATTAGTTGTTTGTGGATAGCATTACTTTAAAAAAAAAATTCTCAAGTGTATATTATATACGAATAAATTATTAAAGAATTGTGATATTTATTTCTTTTTTTCCCCCTATGTTTAAATAGCTCGATGGTGATTCGAGATTTAACCTTACGCAGTGCTGCTAGCTTTGGATCTTTTCATCTGATCCGCTTGCTTTATGATGAGTACATGTTTTACTTAGTAGAACATCGTGTTGCTCAGGCAACAGGAGAGACACCTATCGCAGTTATGGGAGAGGTAAGATAAT
Source organism: Porphyrio hochstetteri (assembly GCA_020800305.1). Classification (NCBI taxonomy): domain Eukaryota; kingdom Metazoa; phylum Chordata; class Aves; order Gruiformes; family Rallidae; genus Porphyrio; species Porphyrio hochstetteri. The sequence goes on along the minus strand of JAJHSY010000141.1, from coordinate 464,764 downwards.
AAGTATGTGGCAAGGATTTTGGAGAGGTCTGCAGGGCAGGGGCTTCAGGGGTGGCCTCTGTGAGAAGAGGTAAGGCACTGCACTGTGCCAGACAGCACCAGTTCTAGCTGGTATGGCAATGGACCTACCACAGGCCAAAGCTGAGACAATTAGCAAAGTTTTGGGTGCCTCTGTTAAAATATATTTAAGAAAGGGCAGAAAAGATTAGACAGGCACAGGAAGAGGGAATAAAAGAATGAGAAACAGCAAAGGGAACACCATGACCAGAGCAGTAGAAGATACTCTACTCCATGGCGGAGCTGATATTCCCTGAAGCCTGTGGAGAACCTCCAGAGCAGAGGGATATTCCCAAAGGAACTGCAGCCTGTGGAGAACCCATGCTGGACCAGAGGAAAAGTGTGAGAATGGAGTGTCAGAGAAAAATTGCGATGCTACAACCACAAGCCCCCCTGCACCACCCATTGCCTTGCTCAAAGGATTGAGTGTAATTTGCAAAAATTGCACAGGAGGAAGAGAGGTGCTTGGAATGAAGTTGAGCCTGGGAAAGAGGGAAGAAATATGTTTTCCTTAAGTGTTTAAATGCTTTGTTCTTTTTTGCTTTTGCTTCCCACTACTCCAATTAGTAATTAAATATTTTTTTTTAATTGGCAAAAAATGAGTTAAATTCCTCAAGTCGAGTCTGGTTTGCCCATGACAGTAATTGGTAAGTGATCTCCCTGTCTTTATCTTCATCCATGAGCTTTCTCACTCCAGTTCTTCCTATTTTGTCCCTCATGCAATGTGATGGGGGTTGAGCACATAAACAAATGGCTGGATGAGTGCTTGGCTGTTAACCAGGGCAAACCAACAAGAACATGCATGAAATTAAAGTATCACAGCAGTACCTGCATATTTTCATGCACATATTTCAATGTCATTTGTTTAAAATGAACAGAAAGTCTCAATTCAAAACCACCATGTCTTATATGTGTCCATACTGAATATATATGTTCCAAACTGAAGTTTACCTCAGACCTTTTTTTTTCAGTAGCTCACCTAACTGTAATTTTGTGTGAGTTGCTTGAGAATTCATATTATTTTAGGAGTTATCATCAAGGAACTGTTCTTTCAAAGTTCTAGAAAATGTATAGATGTGGACATATGTTCACCAGACTGAAGCTTAATATTTTTTATACTTGATCATTGTATCATATTTTATATTACCTTTCATGACTTGATATATCATTATTCCCTCAGGATATATTAAATAGTATAATTAAATATTATAAAAATATGTACTTTTTCATAGAGATGGAGATTCTTAGCTTAATTTGTAGTTTGAGTGACGTGACATGTTTTTAAAAAAAGAATTATTTCTAATTAGATATTTGATTAAACTCTGCCATTGCATTTATAGCAAAGTATTGCAAAAGTGTAGTATTGCTACATTCTTGTTTTCTTGGCATGTTAAATGTAATGTTTTTAGTGTACTGTGGGACTTACTATAAAGTTTTGGTATACTTAAGATGGATATGATCTTAGAGAGAATCTAAAGCTTTTAGAGGTTAAAAAGGAACAGGAAAGATGTAAATATTCATTAAATTCATGGCTTCTTGTGTTTCTTTGCATTTACTGACTGTGGTAGAAATAAAATGGGAAAGACTAAGGCTAGTTTGACAAACACTTGAAGCCAGTATAAACTAGCTTTGCAGCTGAGAAAAACTATCTCCTCCTCCTCTTAGCTTTGGACATTGGTGCTGGCACAAGTACACAGGCAGTTCTGTGGTTAATACACCCTGTGCAAAATAACCCCATTAAAATTGGGGGGGGTGTGTGTGTTACTTGGGTCAGTTCTGTTATGTGGTTCTTTGCATGGCCAAGTGAATGCTTAAGTGAAAGGATGAGTATGGGGAGGGACCTGGTAGGATAGGGCTGATGCTGCTTATTCTGGTTTAGTATTCATTGAAGTTTTATCTTTCTGTATTTCTGAAAAAGACTGAACCAGGTATGATTAGAAATCTATTTATCTAAATATTGTACTGCTTTCATTTGAGATTCACACATCAAATTATGGTCTGCTGCTTCTCAGTTAAGAGAAGGGTAGATGACTCAGACAAGTAAAGGGAGGAAGGTTTCACTTTTTGTGAGCAACTTTTCACTTTGCTTTTTTGTATAAGTGAACTACTTAGCAGAATATGCTGTAAGAACCATAAACCATATTTTCAGCAGTGCCTTACATACAGTTTTGCTACATCATAACTGCCTTTATAGACAGACCTTCTCAGGGAAGCTTGTAAAAGAGCTTTTCATTAAAATATTGTGGTTTAAAAACGGACACCAGTCATCTTTTCTGTCATTCTACATCAGAAATATCTCACTCAAAGTAACAAACAAATGCCTTGACATGTCACCCTAAAAAAAAGTAAAATCATATTATATTTTAATTGCTGATGATTTTTATGTTAATTTCCTTAATATGAACACAAATATGATCGAATGGAAAATCAACTGGTATACAATGGACGTGACTGCAGTCACACGCATACGCTTTCATACTAGCCGCAAGCCATTGGAGCATACTACTGGTTTCATCATAGATAATCTAAGGTCATGTTTGTAAAGGACTGTGTCCACACTTATTATTGTTTATTTTGCAGTTCGGTGATTTAAATGCTATATCCCCTGAAAATATGGATAAAGGTAAGCAGTCAAATCTCTTAAATGTATAATTTTATTTAGAACTAATGTGTCTTTGGAGCAAAACAAGTACTTATTTTTTGAAAATATAGTAAAGTAGAATCTATTATATGGGTATAATATGCTATACGTGATATATAGTATATAATAATGACTAAATACTCTAGTTTCTCGTGCTGGTTCTGGCTAGGACAGAGTTAACTTTCCCAAGGAGCCAGCACAGGTGAGCCAAGCCAGCTAAGGTTGTTTTCCATACCACATAACATCATGCTCCCCATAAGAGGGGGCTAGCCAGGGAGGGGCAGGTCTGTGCGGCTCCAGGACAGTCTGAATGCAGTCAGTGTTCAGGTCCATAAAGTGCTCTGTGTTATCACCATTTGTGTATTCTGTCACAGGCTCTGTTGTTGTTCCCCTCGCTGTGCATTGTCAGCAAACTGTCCTTATCCCAACCCGAGGTTGCTTTGTCTGTTTCTCCTCATTTGTGGGAGGGGTGAGCAAGCAAGTTCCTCAGCTGCTGCCTGGGACTGAACCATGACAGTTCTTAATATGAAAAGATTTTTTAAAATGCTTATCATTTACAGAAAAAAAATTCAGAAATTTCACCCAGAATTTAGCTGTATATCCTGGTGAGAGAGTTGAAGTTGACATGTGGAAACAAACTTCACAACCCATAAAAGGTTATAAAGCAGGTTATATTTACTGCAGTGCTGGATGCAAGGGGGATTGTGCCTCTGAACTTGCACACCCAAGAGACAAAGCAATCGTCCTTTTACAATACAAAATCATTCATATTCACTGAGGGGGTTGGGTTATTACAATCAGTTCTGGGGTAGGCATGATTATTATTTCTCCGGACTCATTAGCATAAATCCCCTCCTCCTTGCACAGGCACGCTGCCATCTGGTGGTGGCCTTTGGGGGTCTTCTGGAGGAAGGCTCGTAGTCTTCCTTGCAGTGTGCTCTTCACCTTTGGTATGGAATGCTGAGTTCTCTGGACTCCAAACCGCAGAACTGGGTCTAACTAGATGGTTATTTCACAAAGACAATCGAGGCCCTCTTTTGCGTGCAAGCTGTTCCTGTTATCTTATACATTTTGTGTACAGCTCAGAGCTGCCTCCTTATTTTGGTTAGACTTTAGTTCCAGGCCTCAACATTTGCTGAGCTACACTAGATTTCACTAACAGCAATTAACTATTGATTCTCTGAACCAAAGCGTATGTTGGAAAAAGGAACATATGAAGAGCATGTACATATTACAGAATGACAGAATCACTAGGTTGGAAAAGACCTTTAAGATCATCAAGACCAACTGTTCCCATCCTATGCTAAATCATATCCCTAAGTACCCCATCTACCCTTTTTTTAAACACAAACTCAACCACCTCCCTGGGCAGCCTGTTCCAGGCCCTGACAACTCTTTCAATAAAAAAATTTTTCCTAATATCTGATCTAATTTTTTCCTAATATCTGATCTGAACCTACCCTGGCACAGCTTCTTGTAATTTCCCCTTGTCCTGTTACCTGGCTGAAGAGACCATCGCCCACCTCTATACAACCTCCCTTCAGGTAGTTGTAGGTGGTGATAAGGTCTCCCCTCAGCCTCCTCTTCTCCAGGCTAAACAGCCCCAGCTCCCTCAGCCTTTCCTCATAGGATTTGCCCTCCAGCCCCTTCACCAGCCTGGTTGCCCTTCTCTGGACTCGCTCCAGGACCTCAATGTCCTTCTTATGGTGAGGAGCCCAGAACTAGACACGGTACTCGAGGTGTGGCCTCACCAATGCTGAGTACAGGGACACAATCACCTCCCTAGACCTACTGGCCACACTATTTTGGATACAAACCAGGATGCCATTGGCTTTCCTGGCCATCTGGGCACACTGCTGACTCATATTCAGCCTGCAGTCAACCAACACCCCCAGGTCCTTCTCTGCCTGACAGCTCTCCAGCCAGTCTCCCCCAAGCCTGTAGCGCTGCATGGGGTTATTATGTCCCATGTGCAGCACTCTACACTTGGCCTTGTTAAACTTCATCCCACTGGTCTCAGCCCATCGGTCCAGTCTGTTCAGATCCCTCTGAAGAGCCTCCCTACCCTCAGGCAGATCAACACTTCCTCCCAGCTTAGTGTCATCTGCAAACGTACTGAGGGAGCATTCAACCCCTTCATCCAGGTCATTGATAAAGATGTTGAACAAGACTGGACCCAGGACTGAGCCCTGGGGGACGCCACTCGTGACCGGCTTCCAGCTGGATTTTGTTCCATTTACCACCACCCTTTGGGCACGGCCATCCAGCCAGTTATTAACCCAGCTGAGGGTCCACCTGTCAAGGCCAGTGGCAGCCAGTTTCTCAGTCAGAATGCTGTGAGAAACGGTGTCAAAGGCTTTACCAAAGTCCAGGTAGATCACATCCACAGCCTTCCCCTCGTCCATTAAGCGGGTCACCTTGTCATAGAAGGTGATCAGGTTAGTTTGACAGGATCTACCTTTTGTAAACCCATGTTGACTAGGCCTGATCTCCTGGCCATCACGCATGTGCTGCATGATAGCTCCCAAGATGACCCTCTCCATGATCTTCCCCGGGACTGAGGTCAGACTGACAGGCCTGTAGTTCCCCGGATCCTCCTTCCGACCCTTCTTGTATATGGCTGTAACATCTGCCAGCCTCCAGTCGAGTGGAACTTCCCCAGTCTGCCAGGATTGCTGGTAGATCATGGAAAGGGGTTTGGCAAGCACATCTGACAGCTCTCTCAGTACCCTCTGGTGGACCCCATCTGGCCCCATTGACTTGTGGGTATCTAAATGGCCAAGTAGGTCACTAATCATTTCCACACTGATCATGGGAGCTTTGTTCTTCTTCCCCTCCCTGTCAGCCAGTTCCAGAGGATGAGTACTCACAGAATATCCAACTTCACTATTAAAGACTGTGGTAAAGGAGTTGAGTACCCCAGCCTTGTCCTCATCCCTTGGCACTAATGTTCTCCCTGCATCCAATAAGGGCTGGAGATTCTCCTTGACCCTCCTTTTACTGTTAATATACCTATAGAAGGATTTTTTATTATCTTTTACAGAACCGTCCAGTCTGAGTTCCAGTTCAGCTTTAGCCCTTCTGACTTTCTCCCTATGTGATTTCACTACATCCCTATAGTCATACCAAGATACCTGCCCCTTCTTCCAAAGCTCATATTGTTCCCTCTTTTCCTGAATATCCTCCTGGATCTCTCCACTCAGCCAAGCTGGCTTCCTTCCTTGCCGACTCCTGTTCCGGCACACAGGGACAGCCTGTTCTTGTGCCACCAGGATTTCCATCTTGAAGGGCATCCAACCCTCTTGGGCTCCTTTGCCCTCAAGGGATGCCTCCCATGGAATCTTATCGAGCAGCTTTCTGAACAGTCCAAAGTCAGCCCTACGGAAGTCTAAGGTGGCTGTTTTGCTGTCCCCCTTGCTTAGTTCTCCTAGTACTAAGAATGCTATCAGCTCATGATCACTATGCCCCAGGCATCCTCCAACCTTCACATCCCCCACTAGGCCTTCTCTGTTTACAAACAACAAATCCAGCAGGGCACCTTCCCTGGTTGGTTCACTCACCAGCTGGGTCAGGAAATTGTTTTCCAAACACCCCAGGAACCTGCTGGACTGTTTCCTCCCTGCTGCATTGTACCTCCAGGAGACATCTGGTAAGTTGAAATCCCCAACAAGGGCTAGTGATCACAAGACTTCTCCCAGTTGTTTAAAAAACAACTCATCAGCTTCCTCATCCTAGCCAGGTGGTCTATAGCAGACTCCCACCACAATATCTGCCTGATTTCATGCTCCTCTGATTTTTACCCAGAGACATTTGACCCTGTCATCACCATAATCAAGCTCCAGGCTGTCAAAGCATTCTCTGACTTACAGGGCTACCCCACCTCCTCTCCTGCCACACTTAAAGAGTTTATAACCAGCCATAGCAGCACTCCAGTCATGTGAATTGTCCCACCACATTTCTGTGATGACAATCACATCATAGTCTCCTTGCCTTACAAGGACTTGTAACTCCTCCTGTTTATTGCCCATGCTGTGTGCATTGGTGCAGATGCACTTCAGCTGGGCTACTGATCTTGTTACACTCCTAGGGGGAGCCTTGCTTCCCAAGTGACAGCTGGTTAGGTTACCTAGCCCATCAGTAATGATTGCATCTCTACTGAGAATTAAAGCACTATCCCCCTGGTTTACTAGGGTGGCAGACCAGAGGTTATTGCCAGCACACCATCCCACAGACACTTGAGTGCTATTCCTAGGCTCTTTTCCATCAAGCCTGGCCCTGTCCCCCTCCCCCTTCTCATCTAGTTTAAAGCTCTATTAACAAGCCCTGCCAGCTTCATTGAGAGTAACTTTCTGCTCCTTGGGGATAAGTGCTCCCCATCCCTAGAAAGCAAGGCTGGTGGTGCTCGAGGCAGCACATTGTTGAAGAACCCAAAGTTCTGCTTCTCACACCATGCTTGGAGCCAGGTGTTCATTTCCTGGCTCTTCTCATTCCATCCCTCCCCATTCCCTGGAGTAGGAATGACGGAGGAGAACACTACCTGTGCTCCAGATCCTCGCACCACGTGTCCTAGGGCCCTTAAATCCTTTTTAATGGTCCTCAGTTTTCTTTCATGGATTTCATTACTACCTATTTGGAAAATTAAAAGCGGATAATAATCTGTGGGCCTGACCAAGGTTGGGAATTATCTATATTTGTAGTGAATGATGGGTTTGATAAGTGAAGATGGCAAAATTGGATCCAAGTACTTGTCAAATAACTTGCTAATTGTTACTGAAACTATAGTCAGAAATGAGTTTATGTCCTCTTTGTAGATTGAAGGCTTAATTTTTTTTTTCTCCATTTTTACACTGGTTGTATGATTTGGAGTGAGTCAATCTCTCTACGGTTAGGTTTCTTTATCAGTTAAATGAGGGACTTCTCCCAATAAAATGTTAAGCTTTCAGATTCTACTTTATTAGGTTGCTACACTTCCCCATGTTTTCCTATTTCGTGTTATTTCCAAAGTGAAGGCCTTTGTATTTAGATTTTTCCCTTTGTGCTTTTTGATATTTTTTTGATGCAGATGAGGGCAGCGAAGTTGAAAGTGAAATAGAAGAAGAGTTGGATGAAAATGGAGAGCCACAAGCCAAGAGGGAGAAAACAGAACTAAATCAGGCATTTCAGGTGGGCTGTATGCAGCAGCCAGTGCTTGAGGGTGGAGTGGATCAGAGTCTTCTGAACCCACTTCATAATGAGCATATTGTTACAAATACTCAGACTATCAGACAATGCAGTGCTACTGGAAATACATATACAGCAGTCTAATATTGAAGTGCCCCCCCAAGTACATTAGCTCTGTTGATGCTGGACTTAATGTGTTTCTGGGGGAGAGAATAATTCTGAAAATTGACTTATCAAATTTTAACTGTGCTGAACATTACCTTTTATTAGAGTTGTGAAATGAAATGGGTGTATGCATTTTGTCAGATATTTAAAGAAAAATTGTACACAAAATCATTTTACATTGGTTACTTTATATGAGTTTTCCTAGTTTCAAGTGTCAATGAAGATTTTTGCCAAGCTTTTAATGTTATTGCATTTGTAACTTTTCTTCATAGTTTAAAAATATTTTTTGTTAATTATTTGTCATAATGATTTCATATACATAGGTTTTTAATTAGATGCACTTCTGTGAAATATTAAAATTATACTGGAGGCATGCTCATTTGACAGCAGATGCATCAGATTTGTTATAAAATGCGCTTTTCATTGAACAAAACTGGAAGACAGTTTTGTGAGCATTTGGGGGTATTTTATCATAATGTTAGAGTGTTGGAAAGATCTACTCTTTTCTGTAAGGAAGAATTGTTTTCACTGCATTTACAAATGCAGAATGAATGATAGAATTGTAACTATGTGGTAATGTATACAGCGCAGGCATACCTAATTATCTGATCACCATGTAAACAATACAAGCTTCCTTTAAAATCAACAGCTCTGGTTTTTATTTGCATGCCATTTACTTTGTTTTTGGAGACTAATGATTTTATATTTGAGACCACTGCACAGATGCTTTTGGTTGCTGAGTGGTACTGTAATTGATACAAACTGAACCAGAAAAGAAGTGACTTGACTTTTTTTTAAGTGCACATGATACTTATGCTGAACTGCACATACAGAAAAACATTCCTTTTGAATGACTTTCTTCTATTCCAGGTCTTTTCCTACTACTAGTTCAATTTGCTGCTTTCATAAATGATAATTTATAGAATGTAAGGAATGTAGCAACCTGCATCATTTACATTTCAAAATATATATCCTGATTATTAAAGTGAATTTAAATTTTTACAAAAATTTAACAAGGTAGTGTAACTGGCACACCTCACTTGTACTTATCCAAATTCCATTGAATTTTAATAGGTGGCTAGATGGACCATTGCCATTTAAGAATGTACATCAGGGATCATTGTACCTCGGCTATTATACGGTGCCTTAAACAGAACTGAAACTAAGATTCAGTATTTTTTGTTATTCTTAATAACTCTTAAAATTTATTCAACAAGGTGTGCCTGCCACTTTCAAATTTCCTAAGTATTAAGGGCAGGTTACATAGTCTTCAAATAAATAAAAGGGCATATTATTAAGTTATTTTAATATCCCTATTAAAATTGATAATAAAAATATTTTTCTTGTTTCTAGCTGGATTTCACTTTATTACAAATAAAAAATATGCTTGGGAACTTGAAAAGCAAAACTAGCTTTAATGACAACTTCAAATGTTGTTAACAAAGTAAATGGACCCTAGTCATAAGCATGGTTATATATTTTTAAACTCTTGGCAGATTTTAATTTTAAAGTCAGACTAAATAAATGAGCAGGTACATAATGCAGCACTTATTTTCAATTTGTATATGTGGTAGGGTGTCAGCCTGATGCTATGTTTTAATGATTACATCTTATAGTGATAGTTTATACTGTCCATATTAATTGACATTAAACATCTCTGATTTTTTCTGATTATTTTAAGCATTTTCATTATTTTTAAAGCAGACACATCATAGAATAATAGAATGCTTTGGGTTGGAAGGGAACTCAAAGATCATCTAGTTCCAACCCCCCTGCCATGAGCAGGGACACCCTCCACTAGGGATTTGCTAAGATAGAATAGTGAAAATAAATAAATAAAAGAGAAAGAAAAAGAATGAGAGAACAAGAATTCAGTTTTATGGAAAGGACTGTATAAAAAATTTAGGAAGTCTTGTGTTATCTAGTGTGACTGTGGACTGATTTTTTGGAAGTAATTTATGCCGAATGGGTGAACATGTGAAATGAATAATGTATTTTTAGAAAATAAATTTGTTGCTAGAGCTTTCATGTGCTCTAAGAACAGTTGAAGATCAACTGAGATGTCCTAACATTTTTGGTGTACAAAATTATTTGTAAATCACTTAGCAGAATTCAGAGGCCAAAGCATCCTTCTCTGTTCTATGTAGGCATAATTCCTACCAATTTCCAATGTGTTTTGTCTCAGCAAAAAGTACAAATGAGGTTTATGTTCATTTATCTCTAAATTCACCTGTGAACTGAATCGTCATAGATTTTATTCTCACAAATATCACCACATCTTGTTTTATTTTTCCCTTCGAAATCAGCATCCTTCACCAAAAATCCCAAAAACTAACCTATGATAAATATTTACTCCCTTTTATTTTGGGTTATAAGATTTTAGCAAGTAAAATAAAATATTCAGCATTTTTCATTTTTACCATTGGGTGTTCTATGCTGTACCGATGGTCTGTATTGCCTGATTTCAAATTTTGTGTTGCCAAACTTTAAATGTTTTCTTATCTTTTTTTTTTTTATTGATAAAATGTTGGATTTGTTGTTGCTGAGACAAAAGTATGGTTGTAACACATAAATCTAGATTGCGAAGATATGGGACCTGAATATCTCTTAACTGATATTTTGAACAGTTGATGTATTGCAACAGTTCATGTTTTGCAAAAAGAAAAACAAAATATATGAATACAAACACAGAATGTATATCATGTATTCTAAAAGAAGTTAAACCATTGGAACTATCCCTGATTCAGAAAACTGTATGGAGTCTGTATTTCTAGGTTTATCAACTGATTATTCTCTCAATTTTTAAAGTAATATTTTCCACAGTTTAACAAAGAGTTGCTGTAATTTGCTGTGTATGCTTACACGTTTGATTTTTTTTGTGCTTTACTTTTAAATTTACTGCATTTTTGATTAAACATACATTTAAAACAATTTACACAACTTCGATATTTGTTAATAGATGGATATTATTAATTATTTAAGATACCTCAGTCCAAATTATGTGGTGTGTACTGTGTGGCTGAATTGCCACTCTGAAGCCTGATTAACTCAGCTCTAAAGAGCTGTAGCAATTATCCACTGGCTAGATAAGGGCTCATATGATTTGTGGATTTTACCCAATCCTGATGTGAAATTCAAAATAATTATTTTAGAGACATTTCTATTAGCACAAATAATCCAGGAAACACTGTGGCAGAATGGGTATTGTTGAATTACTTTTTCAAAATATGTGGCCCAACTTTTACAAGTTTAATATTTATGAAAAGTTGTTGGTAAATTTTCATATTTCTCATTGTAAATAAGTTTTTTTTAAATCCCTCTTTTCAGTTATCTATTTCTGTGTTTTGTTATTGCACTGTAGCTTGATTTGTGCACCTTTTTTTTAATGTTACATTAAAAAATCTGGATAATATTCTTTAATTTGTTTATCTACAAAATTATGATGTACAGCATTTCTGCCTTTAGTTCACAAATGTGTAAAATTTAATAATGTGTTTGTGTACTGTCACTGAGGTCCGTATAGGTCTATAAAACATTTTAATTTAAACAGAAACATTTTTAAATGTTTGAAGCACTGCTTTTGTTCAAAATAATTTCCATGGGAGGAGACCTGACCTAATATATTTGTGTTTCTCACCAAATGATATCAGCATTGTTTAGGAAATAATTTATACTAGCTAGACCTACACTGCAATCTAACTTAATTTATAGAGTGGGTTTACAAAATAAAATAACTTTTTATAGTCATGAAAAAAATTGATGAAAAATTAACTTTTGAAATAATGTAAGTATTTTTGCTACTTCATGTGACAGCGACTTCAGAGTTTAAAACATTTTTTGTGACATCAGAGTAAATTTCTGAAAATTGCATCCTTGTCTCTGTAGAACAGAAAACCTATCATGTCTGTGGCTTAAAAACAGGTTAATGAATGGTATTCTAGTATCTTTGCTACTGTGGTTATAAAAAGAAAACAGGAATAGATTCATAAATACAAAGTGCTTAGTTTTAGCCTTAGAAAACTAATGTAATGCCTTGCATTAACCCTTTGAGCATTGTAAGGATACACTTTTTAAATAATTAGACCACTGAAAATATTCTACACATTTAAGTAGCTGATTGTCTTGTAGAATTTTTTATTTATTTCTAAATTAAATGGTTTTGTTAGAAATGGCAGAAATGGTTTAGTTACAGAAGGCTCAATATATTTAGGCTAAATTGTGCATTGCCATCAACATGTGCTGTCTGGTGCAAAACTACTTCTGCTATTATGTATAATTGCATAAATATCTGGAGAAATCAAATATTTGACTCTACAGGCATAAGTTGCTTACTTTAAGATGCCTTTACAAGATGGAGATTTAGAAAAAAAATGTACTATTTTGAAAATCCTTTTTGAGTAATATTAAAATACTCAAATGCTATAAATTAAAATCTTCAAAAATAAAAATAAAGCTGCTTGTTTCACAAGATAATTAATTTTACAGAACCCTTGGTTTGTTTGTAATCTAATTTCATGCAGTATCTCTGATAAATGGAGAAAAAGGACACTGTTGTATTCATATTACTTTTAACATTCAATCACTGCGATGTGAAGTAATGGAAAGACAAAGGTGCTAGATCCAGCTTCCTCTGCATGAATGCAGTTTGGATGACTCATATTGAATGTCAGAATTTAAAAAGAAGAAAAAAACCCCCAACACCTAAAAATTGTACCTGCCTTCTAATGTATTGAAAAAGTCCTTTATTCTTACAAGTATCACTCACCAGAACAAGGGAACAAGTTCAGAAGTGTGTAGAGAGTTATTGAGCATTATAGATAGAAACACTACCTTACTGAGCTTTTCTACTGGTTCTTTGCAGTAGTAATCAGCAACACTAGGTACGGATGTATTTATTCAAATCTAGCTGAGTGAAAAAGAAGTCTCATTACATTGTTTAGTGGAATTACATCAGTAGTATGGTGCAAGTCAGTTTTAAAGATTTTTTTTCAGTTAATGAAAATTCATACATAATTAAAATGCAATACTCAAAGGGTTTTAATTTAACAACATTTTATTCAAAATTTCTTGTAAATGCTTCCCAGTTTGCATGCCTTGAACATTGCTTCTAGTGATTTTATATGCCAGCATATGTGAGTTTAATTTACACATTTTTACTTAAGAAATAGTAAAAGCCACTTACAAAGTGACTGTCTAGTTTTTGTTTGAGGAAAATATGCCTTAGTTTGATACTTTAAACTCTTTCGGTTTATTCTGATTTAAAAAAAAATGCTAGGACTGGAAGCCCTGAGTAACTAAACATTTGGTAAATTTTTTTATTGTAAATTGATCAGTAAGGCTGAAATTCACTGTAGAGAAGAAAGTCAAAAACAGGACTATAAGCATCAAAATGACCCTCACTTAAATCTGAATCTGGGAAATGCTCTTATGTTCTTATGTGCTTCCTTGATTGTGGTACAAATGCCTTGCAAGAATTTTCAGCACTGTATGAACTTTAAAATAATAAATATTTTCAAAGAATTAAGACTGGAGGGACAACCTCACCTTGGTGTTTACCAGGGACCTAATCCAATATCTTTTCACCTCCTGATATCAAAAAGAGGTTTTTTTCTTTTGGTTTCCTTTTATTTTACACAAAAAATACTAAAGGATTCCCAAATACATTGTTAAAGTGATTTCTTTGTATTTAAACATTAAATATCATATCAAAGTAACCCAATAGAGCAATTTAATATGTCAGAAAAATATAGTTTTGTACCAAAGCAAGTTTCTCATATTCACTGGAAATTTGGATTTACCGTAATAACCAATGAGGCTATTGAATAAACTGAGTGCCTTTCAAATGCTTGGGAAATTTTGCCTCAGGTGGAAAACTAATTCGGTTAATTCTACAGCTTGCCAATTAATAATTTTGTCATCACTCAGGGCTTTCTTACCTTCTAGGAAATTTACTTGGTTCCATTTATTTTCTACTGCATTTTTTTTAAGTGCCATCATTTAGATTTCACTTAGTAAGTGGCAGATTACATTATTAAATCCCACAGGAAGAGAAATGTAATAACACTAGGAGAAACTGAATTTTTGTTTTCCTATTTACTGCATACATTCTGTAAATTAAGAAAGCAATGTTTCTGTAGACTGTACATGTGACATAATGTAATGTTGTTTTGCAGTTTTTGAATTAGTTGAACACAGTTTTTAATTATTTAAGCAAATAATCTTTACAGAATAATTTGATAGATTTTTTTATATATAGTGTATTTGATTTTGTAAATATGTATTTCCTGATGTGAGGGTTTCTTTTTGTGAGAAATGCTAAATCTTTTAGTATCTCATGTCCGCTCAAAATTGGAAGGAGCTAAATAATAGTTTGTGGGCAATTTGTATTGTGTACTGTACAATTACTAGGAAAGTTTTATAATTATAAAAATATATATTAACTTTTAGTGTGTTGTTTAAAAATAATGACTGGAACATACTAAAGAGAGTAGGATTTTTCTGAATATTTCAGACATGAACTCAGGCTAGTTTTCTTGTGTTTTTCAAAATGAAATTGTGTATTGTCTTCTGAAATAAATAAATTTGTTTTCCTGTTACAAACAGTTGACATTTGAGTTGTTTTGGGGTTTATATAATTAAATATTTTAAATTGTAATACTATGGATTTTGAAAGAAAAAATATTTCAACTTCTGCCTTTTAAATAAGACAGAGAATTAATATTTATGTAGCAATATTAGGAGCAAGAAACTAACACGGAGTTTTTCTCAAACTGCAAGAGAGATTATTTGAGGTATCAACTTAATTAAATAGCCGCTCATGCTTCCAATAACTGCAGTTAATATATTAATATAAATATCAAGAACAATTTTCCATTCTAAATTTAGCTAGCTAAAATGGTTGGTTAGGAGCAAGAGGACTGTAGCATCTGGACATCATTGCTGTTTATGCATGACCACAAAAGCCTACTACTTCAAGTTTTGCTTTAGTAAAATTGTGAAAGCATTTGCAGCATTAACTGATTTCAGCGTACTTAATCTGAAAACAAAGAATAAAGTCTCTATCATATCAGGCCATGTTTCTCATGGATCTCATATGTGTGTTTTGCATATAAAAATGTAGAATGCTATTTTAATTGGGGAAGACACACCAGGTAACAGAATGCTAGAACATTAAAGGGAGCTTGGAATAACAGGATCAAAACAAACATTTCATATAAAGCTTACGGAAAAAGATAGGAAAGCTGCCTCCTAGAGCTTGAATTTATTTTGTTTGGGAAGTTCAGTTTATGAGTATTATAATCTACAGTTGTATGTCTCATACAGTTTATTTCAACTAAGTTCCAAAAATATATTACAAATACAATATTGGTTTCTTTATACCCTGATGACAAGCCAGATATATGCTTACAAAATCCTCATAAGGAGGATTTCCTGTCCTAGCTGGTGCTTTGGTTGAGACTGAGTGGGTTTAGTTTCAGCACATATTTGGTAGACGAGCTGTAAAAGACATATTTCATCCTGACTGACAGTATTTGGTCATACTAAGTTTCTTTTTCAGCAAGTGTTACCAGAGTGTTCAGCATTAGACCTCTGCTATTGCTAATATTAATTAATATAGCTTAATCATTTAAATAATCAATGGAAGTTTATTTCAACCTCCCCACAGTGCTGTAATATAAATCCCATACCATACAAAATGGTAGAAATTCAGGGAAATGAAAGGTATTGTAAGAAGACAGTAGAATAAGATGAGTTACACATCAACTACCATTTTTATTATTTCTGCAAGGTGATTTTTCTGCACTTAGCAAGTAAGTTATATTCTATATCAAGTTATTTTAACTGTATTTAATTTGCCTCTCCTCAAGCAATCACTTCTAATGTGTAAAATGTCATATAGACCACAACAATCTAAACTGTGCTAGAAAACATATCTTGACTACAGTGTGGTGCTGTTGACACCATACTGTTATTCTGAACAATTTTATGAACAGAACTATTTTCCCAAGGATATACTATGCACCCAAAATCTGGAGCATTTTCCACTACTAAAGTTTAGAACATAATCAAACGTACTTCCACAGATCTAGCTGGAGTGGACTTTAAAAAGATTCCGTCCCAGATGGAAGTTGCTGTTCCCCCAGTGGGTGGGATATGAGTACAGATGACCTGAGTACAACTAGCAGATTTCTGAGAAAAAACCAACCACCTCTGCTCAAACTAGCTGAAAGTTTGTACTAGTATCTTTATTCCATATCTTAGGAAGTCCTTAAAGCTGCCTAAGTTGTTGTAGTAGCTTAGAGGAACAAGAAAACAAGGGGATGATGATGGGCATTTATTGCATTATAGAATTATATAGGTTGTAAGGGACATCTGGAGGTGTCAAGTCCAACCCACCCCACTCCCCAAGCAAGGCCCCTATTTGTGTTTGACATAGAATCACAGAATGACAGAATCACAGAATTGCAGGGGTTGGAAGGGACCTCGAGAGATCATCGGGTCAAACCCCCCTGCCAAAGCAGGCTCCCTAGCACATATTGCACAGATAGGCATCCAGACAAATCTTGAATATCTCCAGAGAAGGAGACTCCACTACCTCCCTGGGCAGCCTATTCCAGGGCTCTGTCACCCTCACTGTGTAAAAGTTCTTCCGCATGTTGGTGCGGAACTTCCTGTGCTCCAACTTGCAGCCATTGCCCCTTGTCCTATCCCCACAGACCACTGAAAAGGGGTTGGCCAATTCCCCCTGCATCCCATACTTAAGATATTTATAAACATTAATTAGGTCCCCCCTCAGTCTTCTTTTCCCCAGACTGAACAGTTCCAGCTCACTCAGCCTTTCCTCATACGGGAGATGTTCCAGGCCCTTAATCATCTTCGTAACCCTTCTCTGGACTCTCTCAAGGAGATCCCTGTCCTTTTTATACCAGGGAGCCCAGAACTGGACACAATACTCCAGGTGGGGCCTGACCAGGGCAGAGTAGAGGGGGAGGATCACCTCCTTAGACCTGCTGGCCACACTCTTCCTGATGCATCCCAGGATCCCATTGGCCCTCTTAGCCACCAGGGCACACTGCTGGCTCATAGCCAACCTGTCATCAACCAGGACCCCCAGGTCCTTCTCCACAGAGCTCCTCTCCAGCAGGTCATCCCCCAGCCTGTACTGATACAGACGGTTATTCCTCCCCAGGTACAAGACTTTACACTTGCTTTTGTTGAATTTCATTAGGTTTCTCCCTGCCCAGCTCTCCAGCCTGTCCAGGACTCGCTGGATGGCAGCGCAGTGTCCTGCCTGTCAGCCACCCCTCCCAGCTTTGTATCATCGGCGTACTTGCTGAGGGTGGATGCTATTCCCTCATCAAGGTTGTCGATGAAGATATTGAACAGGACTGGACCCAACACTGAGCCCTGGGGAACACTGCTAGTCACAGGCCTCCATTCAGATTCTGTTCCACTGATCACGACCTTCTGAGCCCGGTCCGACAGCCAGTTCTCAACCCACCTCACTGTCCCCTCATCTATCCCATGCTTTCTCAGCTTTTCTATCAGGATGTCATGGGAGACAGTATCGAAAGCCTTGCTGAAGTCAAGGTAGATGACATCCACTGCTCTCCCTCCATCCACCCAGCCGGTGATGAGATCATAGAAGGCTATGAGATTGGTCGAGCACGATCTCCCCTTGGTGAATCCATGCTGACTATTCCTCATGACCTTCTTCTCTTCCAGTTGCTTGGTAATGGCATCCAGAACAAGCTGTTCCATCACCTTTCCAGGGACAGAAGTGAGGCTGACTGGCCTATAGTTGCTAGGATCCTCCTTCTTGCCCTTTTTAAAGACTGGAGTGATATTGGCTATCCTCCAATCCTCAGGCACCTCTCCTGTTCTCCAAGACCTGTCGAAGATGATAGCAAGCGGCTCCGCAAGCACTTCCGCCAGCTCCCTCAGCACACGTGGATGTATCCCATCCGGGCCCATGGATTTGTTTGCATTAATCCCTTTGAGCCGCTCCTGGACCACCCCTACCTCAACTAGAGGGAAGCTCTTCATTCCCCAAACACTCCTACTTTCATCCAGGATCTGCGGGTCCCGAGGGGCCTTTGGAGTGAAGACCGAGGCAAAGAAGGCATTCAGTATCTCCACCTTCTCAGCATCACCCGATACCAGGACACCTGCCTCATTCATCAAGGGACCTACATTATCCCTGGTCATCCTCTTACTATTCACGTATCTGAAAAAACTCTTTTTATTATCCTTTATGTCCCTTGCTAGCTTCATTTCCAAGCGGGCTTTAGACTTTCTAGTTGCATCCCTACAGGCCCTGACAACATCCCTATATTCCTCCCAGGTGCACAGACCCTGTTTCCACAATTCATAAACCTTCTGCTTCCCTTTGAGTTTACTCATGAGCTCCCTGCTCATCCAGACAGGTCTTCTGCCTCTCTTTCCCGATTTCTTACTCAAAGGGATGCACCTATCCTGTGCTTGGAAGAAGTGCTGTTTAAATGCTAGCCAGCTCTCACAGGCTCCCTTGCCTTCTAACAGCGTAGCCCACAGGATAGCTCCTAATAGGTTGCGGAGGAGATCAAAGTTAGCTCTTCCAAAATTCAGGGTAGCTATCCTGCTTTTTGGCTTGCTTCTTCCACTCAGGATCTTGAACTGGATCATTTCGTGGTCGCTTTGTCCTAAGCTGCCCCCGACCTTCACCTCCCTGATGAGTCCGTCCTTGTTAGTAAGAACAAGGTCCAGCACCCACCCTCCCCTTGTAGGTTCCTGCACCATCTGTAGCAGGAAATTGTCCTCAACACACTGCAGAAATTGTCTGGACTGCATACGACTGGCCGTATTGCTTGCCCAACAAATATCTGGGTAGTTGAAGTCCCCTATAAGGACCAGGGAAAAAACTTGGGGAAAAAACTTGCTACTATGTAAGTGGAATTTCCCACATTTCAACTTGTGCTCTCTGCCTTCTCTTTTGAAGGCTAAAGAATCCCAGCTCACAGCCTCTCCTTTTATGTCATATGCTCCACCCCCCGACCATCTTGGTGGCCCTCTGCTGGTCTCTACTCCAGTATGTCAATGTCTTTCTTGTACTGGGGAGCCCAAAAGTGGACACAGGACTCCAGTTGTAGTCTCATCAGTATTGAAAGGAGGAGGAAAAAAAATAATTTCTCTTGACCTTCTGGCTGCATTATTGCTAATACAGCCCAGGATGCAGTTGGCCTTGACCACAAAGTTGTGTCCTCCAGGACCTGAGGTCCTTTTCTGTAAAGCTGTTGTCTAGCCAGTCAGCTCCCAGTCTGTAGTGATGTATGGAGTTGTTCCATCCCAGATCTTGGAAATTTCCCTTTGCTGAACTCAGTGAGGTTCCTCCAGCATGTTGAGGTCTCTCTGAGTAGCAATCAGGCCTTCCAGTATATCAACTGCTGCCCCATTTTGGTATTGTCCAAAAACTTTCAGAGTGTGCACTCCATCCCATCATCCAAGTCATGAATAAAGATACTAAACAGCCCCAATATCAATCCTTGAAAAGCCACACAACAGTGAGCCAAATTTCCATCCATCTTATTGTCCACTTATCCAGTTCATATTTCACAGATTTGGCTATAAGGATACTATGGAAGATCGCGTCAAAGGCCTTGTTGAAGTCGAGATGAACAACATCCAATGATCTCCCCTCGTGCTCAGAGTTGGGCACAATTTGCCCATGGTAAATCCATTCTGGCTGTTCTCAGTCATCTTATTGTCCTTTCTGTGCTTGAGCATAGCTTCCAGGAGGTTTGTTTCATAACTTTCCCAGTGACTGAAATGAGGCTGACCAGTCTGTAGGTCCCTGGATCCTTCCTCTTTCCCTTCTTGAAGATGAATGTAACATTTTCATTTATCCAGTCATTAAGAAACTTCTTTGACCACCATGATGACCTTTTAATGTTGATAGAACAAGGCCATACAAAGGCATCGGCCAGCTCCTTCAGCCCCTTTTGCATCCTGTCTCGTCCCATAGACTTGGATATGTCCAACTGGCTTCAGTGCTCTCTACTGTGGGCAATGCTTCACTCCCACAGACTTCTAGGAGGCTCAAGGGACTGGGAGGTTTTAGGGCAGTACTTAGTGGTGAAAACTGAAGAAAAAAAAAAGGCATTGAATACCTCAGCCTTTTCTATGCCATTGGTCACTAGGTCTTCTGCCCCACTGAGTAACAGACATATTTTCTTTAGCCTTCCTTTTGCTGCCATCATACCGATAGAAGCTCTTCTATTTGGCCTTCATAGAAAGCATAGAATCATCATGGTGGGAAAAGACCTTCAAGATCATCAACTCCAACCATCAGCACTACACCACTGTAACCTCTAAACCATCTACCCGTTTTTTTAACAACTCAAGGGTTGGTGATTCCACCACTTCCTTGGACAGCCTGTTCCAATGCTTCACCACTCTTTCAGTGAAGAAATTTCTCCTAATATCCAATCTGAACCTCTCCTGGTGCAACTTGAACCCATTCCCTCTTTTTCTGTCACTGGTTATTAGGGAGAAGAGGCCAACACCTGCCTCACTACAACCTCCTTTCAGGTAGCTGTAGAAAGCAATAAGGTCTCCCCTCAGCCTCCTCTTCTCCAGGCTGAACAGCACCAGCTCCCTCAGTCACTCCTCATAAGACCTGTTGTCCAGACCCCTAATCAGCTTAGTCATCCTTCTCTGCATCCTCTTCAGCACCTCAATGTCCTTTCTATTCTGTGATGCCCAAAACTGAACAAAGTACTTGAGGTGCAGCCTCACCAGGGCTGAGTATAGGGGTAAGATCACCTCCCTGGCCCTGCTGGTCACACTGGTCCGGATACAGGCCAGGATGTCATTGGCCTTCTTGGCCACCTGGGCACACTGCTGGCTCATGTTCAGCTGGGTGTCAATCAACATCCCCAGGTCCTTCTCAGCTGGGCATCTCTCCAGCCAGTCTTTCCCAAGCCTGTAGTGCTGCTGTGGGTTGTTGTGGCCTAAGTGCAGGACCTGGCACTTGGCCTTGTTGAAACTCATACAATTGGCTTTGGCCCATCGATCAAGCCTGTCTAGGTCCCTCTGCAGAGCCTCCCTACCCTCAAGCGGATTAACATCTCCACCCAGCTTAGTGTCATCTGCAAACTTAATAAGGGTGCACTCTATCTCCTCATCCTGAACATCAATAAAGATGTCAAACAGGAGCAGCCCCCAGCACTAAGCCCTGAGGAACACCACTCGTGACCAGCTGCCAACTGGATTCAACTCTATTTAACACAACTCATATTCCTTGCTAGTTACAAGTCCAGTTGAATATTGTTTTGTCTAACTCTATCCCTGCACACTTGGCCAATGTCTTTATGTTTCTCCTGGCAACCCCATCCCTTCTTTGTCTGCTCATATCTGCCTCATCTGCTTAAAAATTGATTGCAGAAGTACTGTATGAGTATTTCGGCCCCCTCCATTAGAATGTGTTCTCTAAGAAAAATCTATATCTGCTACCGGGTTGTACCTAACATTTCCAAGCACCTATTTACCAAAAATAAATTATCTTTAATGAAGGCAGAGGAGTGATGTACTCCTTACTTTCTTTCATGATGTACTGTTGGAAGAAGCATTTTTATGACCTTTGAGTTGTCAGAGAAGAGTTAGAGCGAGCTACCAGTAGAAGAGTTGTGAATGGGAAGAGCTGAATATTTTAGGCATTTTAGAAGAGGCGTTCATGAATTGGTTCTTTGCAGAAATTGGAATTTGAGTTTGTCTTTCATGGATGCTGAAAGTCTGCACAAGCAGCTGCTATAACACCCCATTCATTCAAATGACAGACCTAAAAGTGGGATACATTGTGGGTTTTGCTACTGGCTGCAATACAGGCAGTGAATTCATGTGGCCCATGTGAATGACAAAATATATAATTTCACAACATTTGTTCAGATTGTTAGCAGCTACTTTGACCAGATAATTCACCAGACATTCAGTAGAGTTTCTGAAGTTTAGAAGAAGTTTGTTGTGGGTTGCTTTTTTTTCCTTTCTATGGTACTGAATCACAGAACAGAATGGGTTGGAAGGAACCTCTGGAGATCATCTAGTCCAACCCCCCCTGCTAAAGCAGGATCACCTTGAGCAGGTTACACAGGATTGTGTCCAGGCAGGTGTGGAATATCTCCAGAGAAGGAGACTCCACAACTGCTCTGGGCAGCCTGTTCCAGTGCTCTGTCACCCTCAAAGTAAAGAAGTTTTTCCTCATATTGAGCTGGAACTTCCTGTGTTCTGTTTGTGCCCTTTTCCCCTTGTCCTGTCGCTTGCACCACTGAAAAGAGTCTGGCACTGATGTACAGAAATAGACTCTAAATCAGAAGTTATAAAGTAGGTATGTTTAATGCGCGCAGATGCACGGGGAATCATTCCGCCAAGAAAACGTGCATCCTCAAAGTAGTGCACCATTCCACATTTATACAATAAAATAGTGAATATTCAATTGACACCTATACATATTCATTACCGAAACCCGCCTACTCCCGCTTCGTATGCTAATTAGCTTATCAGTCCTTCGCGCTTGCGCAGATTCTTCCAATAATTGTGGGCAAGGGTCTTTGGTGGTCCTTGGGAGGAAGGCTGTAGGTCTTCCTCATGATGTATTTTCAGCCTTAGCCTGGAACGCGGCGATCCTGCAAGCTTGCAGTGCTCTTATCGGTCTGAGCTAATTCATGTCCTTGTTAACCGTCTGTTTTCCTTTAGCGAGGTATAACTTATCGGTCTGGACGTAATTCATGTTCTTGCTAGCCAAAGTAAGCCCTTTGTCCAGGAAAGAAAAACAGGCTTCTTTCTCCATTAGTTATTTTATTCAAACTGTATAGTTACACAACTAAGTTCTATGACTATATTTTCTAAGTACTTATTGCCCCTATTTCAGCACCATCCTCTTGACATCCACCCTTTAGATATTTATAAGCATTGAGAAGATCCCCTCTTAGTCTTCTCCAAGCTAAACAGACCCAGCTCTCACAGCCTTTCCTCATAAGAGATGCTTCAGTCCCCTAACTGTCTTTGTAGCCCTCCATTGGACTGTCTCCATTAGTTCCCTGTCTTCTTAATGCACCATTGGCCTTCTTGGCCACAAGGGCTCATTGCTGGCTCATGGATAACTTGTTGTACACCAGGACTCACAGGTTTTTCTCTGCAGAGCTGCTTTCCAGTAGGTCAGTCCCTAACCTGTACTGGTCCATGGGGTTATTCCTCCCTAGGTGCAGGACCCTATTTTTGCTCTTATTGAATTTCATTTGATTCCTTTCCGCCCAACTCTCTATCCTGTCCAGATCTCACTGGGTGGCAGCACAGCCTTCTGGTATATCAGCCTCTTTTCCTGGTTTTGTATCATCAGCAAACTTGCTGAGGGTTCTCTCTGTCCCCTCATCCAGGACATTGATGAATGCGTTGAATAAGATTGGACAAAGTACTGACCCCTGGGGTACATCACTAGCTACAGGCCTCCAACTAGACTCTACACTGATTATCACAACCCTCTGAACTCTGCCATTCAGCCAGTTGTCAATCCACCTCACTGTCCACTCATCTAACACAGACTTCCTAAGCTTACCTATGAGGCTGTTATGAGACACAGTGTCAAAAGCCTTACTGAAGT
The DNA here is from genome assembly GCA_020800305.1 of Porphyrio hochstetteri. Lineage (NCBI taxonomy): Eukaryota > Metazoa > Chordata > Aves > Gruiformes > Rallidae > Porphyrio > Porphyrio hochstetteri. Next base: position 441,111 of record JAJHSY010000141.1, on the reverse strand, counting down.
CAATGTAGACAACATCCCTTGCTCTCCCCTCATCCACCCAGCCAATCATACCACCATAGAAGGTTATCAGATTAGTCAGGCATGATTTCCAGTTCTCAGGCACCTCTCCTGTTCTCCAGGACCTTTAAAGATGACATAGAGTGGCACAGCCACAACATGAGCCAGCTCCTTCAGCACTCATGGATGCATCCCATGAGGGCCCATGGATTAGACAAGTGGATCCCATCCCTCTCTAACAGGTTATAGTCATCAAATAATGTCCTGTTGCCATAAAAGCCAAAACTTTTGTGATGGCACCAGCCACGTAGCCAGGAGTTGATATGCATTATACACTTATTTCTGACTGCCCCTTTCTTCCAACTGGTAGAATGGAGGAAAAGATAACTTGGACACCTGTTTTTCACTTGCATCCCCAGGGCTTTATAGTCTTCCTTGATTCTGCCCAGGGTCCATCAGGAACCAGGACACTTACACTAGTAAAGGTAGTGCCCTTAAGTGTCTTAAGCGGAAAATCTGAAACATTTTTGAAACACTGCTTTGTTTAATATTATTTGAAAGAAAGATTAAATAAATAACTGTAATTTTTATTTTAACACATCTATGATAAAGGCAGGACTTTGAAAAGATTTCTGTCCTTACTTCAGCAGGGATAGAGTTAATTTTCTTCCTAGCAGCTGGCATAGCTCTGTGCTTTGAATTTAGGATGAGAATAATGTTGATAATACACTGATGTTTTTAGTTGTTGCTAAGTAGTCAAGAATTTTTCAGCTTCTCACATTGGCTGCCAATGAGAAGGTGAGGGCACCCAAGACACTGGGTGGGGATACAGCCAGGACAGCTGACCCAAACTGACCAATGGGATATTCCATACCATATGACTTCATGCTCGGTATATAACTGAGAAGTTGATCAGGAGACAGGGCAGTTTGGGAACTAGCTGAGCATCAGCTTCAGGTGGTGAGAAATTGTGCTGTTCATTACTTCTTTTGTATATTATTGTTGTTGTTGATTCTGCTGTTATTATTATCTTATTTTCTGTCCTATTAAACTATATTTATCTATCTCAACCCATGAGTTTGGGTTGGTTTTTTTTCTTTTCCATTTTCAATTTCATCCCACTAGGGGGGTGTGGAGTGAGCTGTGCGGGTATTTTAGCTGCCTGCTGGGTTAAACCATGACAACTTCAAAAGCCCATCCAGGGATTTTGATATAAGATTTGTCAATAGATGCAGCAGCTAGCCAAGATTGCTTACTGTACAATGGAAGAGGAAAAAATTTTTCATACATTCAGGATTATTGTCTTGGATCTGTACAATAATAATAATAACCACTATGAAATTGTTGTTTGTCTTCAGGTTTATAGGTTGGCTTATCACAGTGTTTCAGAGACATACATTAACTTATCTTTACAAATAATCATTCCTGAACATGTGATTTTCTACAGCCTACTTTACAAGAACAGACCACTTTTTCAGTTGTGAAGAGCATTACCAAGATAAGAATAAAGCATATACACCAAGTGGTTAAAACCAGTTTAATTTTTCTTATATGTCTTTCATCAATGATAAATATGTTCCATGTACACAGTACAAAAAACTTAAAAAGGTATAAGAATATTCAGTTAGTGATATTGTCTGATTTCCTCTGCTGTACTTGAATACACTGTACAGTGTTGTACACTGATCTGATAATGCAAAAACCAAAATCTTAAAGGGGCATTATCATCTTGTTTTAGACATATCTGGTTTTGAAAAAAGTAATTATTTTTAAAGGGGTTTTATGATGTTATAACAATGGGGGAAAACATTTGAGGGTTCAAGACTATGCAGGAAGCTTCGGGCCATGATTTAACATCTGGATAACCCCTTAATTACAAGGACTTTGTAGGAGTCTTCCCTCCATGCCATTTCATATGTTATCTGAAAGCTATGAAAAAAATTAATGCCATCCCAACTAGATCCAATACAAAACTACCTTAACCCTTCTTCTCATTCTGTGATTTCTTTGATGTTCATTTCAGAAGTGCAGTGTGACAAGTTTTCTTACATGCATTTCAGGGAATCAAATCACATCAGTGCCTTAAAAGATGTCTGTTGAGAAAGGAAGGTATGCTGAGAGCGAGATGGAATTTGAGCTATCAGCAAAATTCAAGAAAGGAGGAAATGTTTAGCCACACTTTGAATTTTTTTGGCAGATATTTGGCCTGAGTGCTTTTGTCCTGGTTTTGGCTGGGATAGAGTTACTTTTCTTCCTAGTAGCTGGTATAGTGCTGTGTTTTGAATTTAGTATGAAAATAATGTTGATAACACACTGATGATTTAGTTGTTGCAAGTAGTGCTTACACTAAGACAAAGACTTTTCAACTTCTCATGCCTGCCACTGAGAAGGCCAGAGGTGCACAAGAAGCTGGGAGGGAGCACAGACAGGTCTGCTGATCCAAACTGGCCAAAGGGATATTCCATACCACATGATGTCATGCTCAGCATATAAACTGATTTGGACAGGGGTGTGGCGATCATTTCTTGAGGACTGGCTGAGCATTGATTAGCAGGTGGTGAGTAATAGTTTTTCATTTACATCACTTGTTTTGCTTGGATTTTATTTCTTTCTCTTTTTGTTATTTTCTTTTTCATAACTACTACTATTGTTATTGTAATTGTTATGCTTCAATTCTTAAACTGTTCTTATCTCAACCCATGAGTTTTCTCACTTTTCCTTTCCATTTCTCTCCCCCATCCCACCAGGGGGTAAAGTGAGTGAGCAGCTGTGTGGTGCTTAGTTGCCAGCTGAGGTTAAAAAGAGCCCTTTTTTGCACCAAACGTGGAGCTCAAAGGGTTGAGATAATGACAGATCTGCCCAAAACATGTAAAACCAAATTTATTATAAGAATTCAATATATTAGTTTAATATTCACAATGTTTTATTTGTTCACAGGGCTGTATTATGAAATACCTCACTTGCACTATATACTCCTTGCACTGCTGTTTATCATCTCTGAAAGCTGGATCAAGGTTACCTTTTTGTTGCACTGTGTAAGACTGGTTTATTATATGATAAAATTACAGATTCTGAGTCTAATCTGGTATTTGTACTCAGCATTGCTGTCATCTCCATACTTTGGGAGCCATCTCACAGAAACTATTAATATTACAGTCTTTACCTTTTCACAATAGAAAGTCAATCTATGGTGGAGACGGGGGGGGGGGGTACTTTTCCACACTCCTTCAACTTCCCTTTCTCCTCCAGGCTTGTTACTACCCATTATTGATAGTTCAGGCAGGCAGTGACGAAGTCCCTCAGGGTAGCCTGCAAGCTATCAAAAGAGATTTCAGGGGTCTAGGGCACTTGGTTGAGGGAGGGGGAGCACAGGTGACATTTTCCTCTATCCCTTCCAGTGAGGTGAGGAATTCAGAGTGGGCTAGGAGAAACCAGACATTGAACAAGTGGCTGAAAAGCTAGTGCCATCACAGGAACTCTGGGTTCTTTGACTATGGGATGGTTTACTTGGCATCTGGCCTGATGACTGTGGATTAGTCTCACCTGTCTCCATGGGTAAAGTGGATTCTAGCCCAGAAGTTGGCAGGGCTCATTGAGAGGGCTTTAAACTAGGTATGAAGGGGATAACATGACGCTCGCTGGGGTTGAGCAAGTAGTTCAGAGGTTTCAACTAGAGTTGATGGGGGAAGAGGGTAGAGGTCAATGGGCAGTGATGGGCTTGGGGATGTTGGTGTTCTAGGTGATAGCAGGGAAAAATCTCTGGACTGTCCTGTAGGATCTTGTGAGGACTCCTCAGAGGAGGTACCCTTGCCTATTCCCCACCCAAAATCTTCTTGTGTCCCTTTAGGGAAACCTGCATCTGCTGCCTCCCTAAAGTGTCTGTATACTAATGCACTCAGCATGTGAAATAAACAGGAAGAGTTAGAGATCTTTGTGTGGTCACAAGGCCATGATCTCATTGTGATCATGGAGATGTGGTGGGACAGCTTGGGTGACTGGAATGCTGTCATGGATGGCTATGTGCTTTTTAGGAAAGATAGGCTGGGGAGGTGAGGTGATGGAGTTGCTCTTTATTGTGAGAGAGGGTGATGTATCAGTTGAGAGCTTGTGGGTGTGAATCAAGGGGCAGGCTAGTGTGGGTGACACTGTTGTGGGTGTGTACTACAGGCCCCCTGATCAGGAGCAGAAAGTTGATAATACCTTCTACAAGCAGCTAGAAGTAGCCTCGCGATACCAGGCGCTGGTCCTTATGAGGGACTTCAATTACCCAGATATCTGTTGGGTAAGCAACAGGGCCAGGCACGTGCGGTCCAGACGGTTTCTGCAATGTGTGGAAGACAACTTTCTGATACAGATGGTGGAGGAGCTGATGGGGGGGGGGGGCGGGGTGGGTACTGGATCTTGTTCTAACCAATAAGGATAGGCTTGTTAGGGAAGTGAAGGTCGGGGGCATCTTGGGACAAAGCGACCACGACATGGTGGAGTTCAGGATCCTGAGTGGAAGAAGCAAACCAAAAAGTAGGATTGCTACCCTGAACTTTAGGAGAGCAAACTTCGATCTCTTCCAGGACCTAATAGGAGCTATTCCATGGGCTAGGCTGTTAGAAGTTAAGGGGGCCTGTGAAAGCTGGCTAGCATTTAAACAGCACTTCTTCCAAGCACAGGATCGGTGCGTCCCTATGAGTAAGAAATCAGGAAAGGGTAGCATAAGACCTGTCTGGATGAGCAGGGAGCTCGTGCATAAACTCAAAGGGAAGCAGAAGGTTTATGAATTGTGGAAACAGGGTCTGTGCACCTGGGAGGAATGTAGGGATGTTGTCAGGGCCTGTAGGGACGCGACTAGAAAGTCTAAAGCCTGCTTGGAAATGAAGCTAGCAAGGGGCATAAAGGATAATAAAAAGAGTTTTTTCAGGTACGTGAATAGTAAGAGGATGACCAGGGATAATGTAGGTCCCTTGATGAATGAGGCGGGTGTCCTGGTAATGGGTGATGCTGAGAAGGTGGAGATACTGAATGCCTTCTTTGCCTCGGTCTTCACTCCAAAGGCCCCTCGGGACCCACAGATCCTGGATGAAAGTAGGAGTGTTTGTGAAATGAAGAGCTTCCCTCTAGTTGAGGTAGGGGTGGTCCAGGAGCGGCTCAAAGGGATTAATGCACACAGATCCATGGGCCCAGATGGGTTACATCCACGTGTGCTGAGGGAGCTGGCGGAAGTGCTTGCGGAGCCGCTTGCTATCATCTTCGACAGGTCTTGGAGAACAGGAGAGGTGCCTGAGGATTGGAGGATAGCCAATATCACTCCAGTCTTTAAAAAGGGCAAGAAGGAGGATCCTAGCAACTATAGGCCAGTCAGCCTCACTTCTGTCCCTGGAAAGGTGATGGAACAGCTTGTTCTGGATGCCATTACCAAGCAACTGGAAGAGAAGAAGGTCATGAGGAATAGTCAGCATGGATTCACCAAGGGGAGATCGTGCTCGACCAATCTCATAGCCTTCTATGATCTCATCACCGGCTGGGTGGATGGAGGGAGAGCAGTGGATGTCATCTACCTTGACTTCAGCAAGGCTTTCGATACTGTCTCCCATGACATCCTGATAGAAAAGCTGAGAGATCATGGGATAGATGAGGGGACAGTGAGGTGGGTTGAGAACTGGCTGTTGGACCGGGCTCAGAGGGTCGTGATCAGTGGAACAAAATCTGAATGGAGGCCTGTGACTAGCGGTGTTCCCCAGGGCTTGGTGTTGGGTCCAGTCCTGTTTAATATCTTCATCGACGACCTTGATGAGGGAATAGCATCCACCCTCAGCAAGTACGCCGATGATACAAAGCTGGGAGGGGTGGCTGACACGCAGGAACACTGCGCTGCCATCCAGCGAGTCCTGGACAGGCTGGAGAGCTGGGCAGGGAGAAACCAGATGAGGTTTAATAAAAGCAAGTCTTGCACCTGGGGAGGAATCACAGAATCACAGAATCACAGAATTATCAAGGTTGGAAAAGACCTAGAAGATCATCCAGTCCAACCATTCACCTATTACTACTAGCTCCCACTAAACCATATCCCTCAATACAACATCCAGTCTTTCCTTGAACACCCCCAGGGTTGGTGACTCCACCACCTCCCTGGGCAGTGCATTCCAGTGCCTGACTACCCTTTCTGAGAAGTAGTGCTTCCTAATGTCGAGCCTGAATCTCCCCTGGCGCAGCTTGCTACCATTCCCTCTAGTTCTGTCACTGCCTACACGGGAGAAGAGGCCGACCCCCAGCTCACTACAACCTCCCTTCAGGAAGTTATAGAGAGCTATAAGGTCTCCCCTAAGCCTCCTCTTCTCCAGGCTGAACAATCCCAGCTCCCTCAGACGCTCCTCGTAAGGCCTGTGTTCCAGACCCCTCACCAGCTTAGTAGCCCTCCTCTGAACGCGTTCCAGAGCCTCAATATCTTTCCTGTAGTGAGGGGCCCAAAACTGAACACAGTACTCGAGATGCGGCCTCACAAGTGCTGAGTACAGGGGGACAATCACCTCCCTGCTCCTACTAGTAACACTATTCTTGATGCAAGCCAGGATGCCGTTGGCCTTCTTGGCCACCCGCGCACACTGTCGGCTCATGTTCAGCCGTGCATCAATCAGTACCCCCAGGTCCATTTCCTCCACACAGTCCTCCAATAATAACCGTCTGTATCAGTACAGGCTGGGGGATGACCTGCTGGAGAAGAGCTCTGTGGAGAAGGACCTGGGGGTCCTGGTTGATGACAGGTTGGCCATGAGCCAGCAGTGTGCCCTGGTGGCTAAGAGGGCCAATGGGATCCTGGGATGCATCAGGAAGAGTGTGGCCAGCAGGTCTAAGGAGGTGATCCTCCCCCTCTACTCTGCCCTGGTCAGGCCCCACCTGGAGTATTGTGTCCAGTTCTGGGCTCCCTGGTATAAAAAAGATAGGGAGCTCCTGGAGAGAGTCCAGAGGAGGGCTACGAAGATGATTAAGGGCCTGGAACATCTCCCCTATGAGGAAAGGCTGAGTGAGCTGGAACTGTTCAGTCTGGGGAAAAGAAGACTGAGGGGGGACCTAATTAATGTTTATAAATATCTTAAGTATGGGATGCAGGGGGAATTGGCCAACCCCTTTTCAGTCATCTGTGGAGATAGGACAAGGGGCAATGGCTGTAAACTGGAGCACAGGAAGTTCCGCACCAACATGCGGAAGAACTTTTACACAGTGAGGGTGACAGAGCCCTGGAATAGGCTGCCCAGGGAGGTAATGGAGTCTCCTTCTCTGGAGATATTCAAGACTCATCTGGACGCCTATCTGTGCAATATGAGCTAGGGAGCCTGCTTTGGCAGGGGGGTTGGACCCGATGATCTCTCGAGGTCCCTTCCAACCCCTACAATTCTGTGATTCTGTGATTCTACGCACACACCCTTCCCTTGCGGCGCCATGGGGTCCCACCCACGCGAGACAGTCCTCCACGAACTTCTCCAGCGTTAGTCCTCTCTGTCGGGGAGTCATCTCCTCACCACGGGCCTCAGCACAGCTCCCTTCCATGGGGTGCTGACGTTCGGGCCCAGACTGCTCCAGGCTAGTACCCCACAGAGTCACAAGTCCCCCGGCAAACCTGCTGTGGTGTGGATCAATCTCTTCACAGGCTGTAGATGTCTCTACTCCCCATCCTTATCCATGGGCTGCAAGGAGACACCCGCTCCACCATGGTCTTCTCCACGGGCTGCAGAGGAATCCCTCTTTCCAGCACCTGGATTGCCTCATTCTTCCCTGCCCCGCCTCTCCTTTTGGCCTGGCCTTGGTGTCTGCGCAGCTTGTTACATCTTCTCACTCCCTTCTCTGGTAGCAAAATGCCTCTGCCTGTGGGTTTTTTTCCCCTATATGTGATTCACAGAGGCACTGTGACCATTGCCAATTGGCTCGGACCTGGTCAGCAGCAACTTTGGCCTTGAATTGCCGATGTTTACTGTCTGGAGCCTACAGAGAGCTTCTAGCTGCTGCTTGCAGAAGCCATCTCAGCAGCACAGCTACGCAAAACTGCAACATGTCCCTTCTAACCCCTACAATTCTGTGAATCTGATACAACAGCTTTTGAGAATTTTTAATATCTTTGGCATGTTTAAACCAGAATGTTCCTATTGCTTAGTCTCCTGAATGTTTCACATCTTGGTCAAGGTTATACATTTATTAAATAATAATTGGCCTGAGATCTGGCCTGAGGATGGAGTTGCAAGAGGCAGGGTGAGTGAGATATCATAGGTAAATGTCTAGGACAGTGGGCACCTCGAGTGTTTTGAAACTTCACCACTGAACAGGTACAGAATCCTGAAAAAGTAGGAAAATATTTGGAAAAAGTATGCTGTCACCCTGGAACTTCCAGGGAGACACAAATCACTGCAGTGTGCTGGGGCATGGCCTACCAAGCCCTGTTCCACACTGTCCTGGTTTCAGCTAGGACAGACTTAATTTTCTTTCTAGAATCTGGTGTAATGCTGCGTTTGGGAGTTAGGCTGAGAGCAGTGATGATAACACACTGATGTTTTTAGTTGCTGCCAAGCAGTCAAGGACTTTTTAGTTGTTCAGATTGCCCTGCTAACGAGAAGGTGGGTGCACCCAGGAAGCTGGGAGGGGACACAGTCGGGACAGGTGACCCAAACTGGTCAAAGAGGGTATTCTATGCCAATTACGTCATGCTCAGCATAAAGGGGGGCTGGTGAAGGGAGGAGTGCACAGCTCCAGGATGCACTGTTTTGAGGATGGTCCAGCATAATGGTGACTACCCGGCGCAGGGCCATAACCCCAACACCTTCCACAGTGGAGGTAGCCACTCAGCTTAACCAACCGCAGAAGCATGCTGCGGTGCAGGTCTTGGGGTGCAGGGACTGTCACAACATGCTTGTGGCAGCAGACAGCTCTGAACATGGCTGTGTACTGTGTGAGATCATAAGGGATCTCCTCAGCCGTGCAGCATACCTGCAAGAAGAGGTAGATGTGCTCAAAGGTAAACTAGACAGGCTCATGAGCACCAGGGAGGCTGAGGTGGGGATAGATCGGATGAGCCAGGTTCTGTCCTCCCAGCCAAAGAAATGTGAATACCCAGTAGATAGTGTCCAAGACCGGAGTGACCCTATACCCTCCCCCACGCAGGACAGTATAAATGATAAGGACGAATGGAAGCAGGTACGTGGAAAGGGCAGTAGGAGAGTACCTTCCAAGCCTGTCCTTCCTCCACAAGTGCCTCTGAGCAATAGATATGAGATCCTATTACAAGGGGACCAGCCGGATCGTGAGATGGCTGATAGGAAAATCACTTCTAAGGTTGTGTTTCCCTAGGACAAGACCCTCCAAACAAACCCAGATGGCTGATAGGAAAGTTCCTTCCGAAGCTGTGTTCCCTAGGACTAGACCCCCTAAGCAAACCATCAAAACATCCTCTGTTAAGGCAAAAAGACGGGTCATTGTCTTAAGGAGATTCCCTTCTGGAGGGAACTGAGGGCCTGATCTGTAGGCCGGACCCTCTACACAGGGAAGTCTGCTGCCTTAAGGGAGCTTCAGTTAGGGACTTAACCAAGCGAGTCCCAACCTTGGTCAGGGACATGGATTATTATCCACTTTTAATTTTTCAAATAGGTAGTAATGAAATACATAAAAGAAAACTGAGCACCATTAAGAAGGATTTTAGGGCCCTGGGACGCACGGTGCGAGGATCAGGAGCACAGGTAGTGTTCTCCTCCGTCATTCCTACTACAAGGAATAGGGAGGGTTGGTTTGAGAAGAGCCAGGAAATAAATACCTGGCTCAGAGCCTGGTGCGAGAAACAGAACCTTGGGTTCTTTGAGAATGGGCTGGCTCGAGCCTCAACAGCCTTGCTTTCGAGGGATGGGGAGCACTTATCCCCTAGGGGCAGAAGGATACTGTCCAAGAAGCTGGCAGGGCTCATTAATAGAGCTTTAAACTAGATAGGAAGGGGGAGGGGGACAGGGCCAGGCTAGATGGAAAAAAGCCTGGGTGTGGTGGTGGAGTTACTGAGGGATGGTGTGCTGGTAATGACCTCTGGTCAGTCACCCTAGTTAATCAGGGGAATAGTGTTCTAACTCAGAGTAGAGATGTAGCTACTACTGAGAGGCTAGGTAACTTAAACAGCTGTCACTTGGGAAGCAAGGCTTCCCCAAGGAGCACAACAAGATCAGTAGACCAGCTGAAGTGCATCTACACCAATGCACGCAGCATGGGGAACAAAAAAAGAGGAATTAGAAGTCCTTGTAAGTACAGGAAATAATGATGTGATTGCCATCACAGAAACATGGTGGGATAATTCACATAACTGGAGTGCTGCAATTGCCGGTTATAAACTATACAGGCGTGACAGGCTGGGTAGGAGAGGAGGTGGGGTAGCCCTGTATGTCAGAGAATGCATTGACAGCCTGGAGCTGGAGTATGATGAAGACAGGGTCGAGTGTATCTGGGTGAAAATCAGAGGAGAACAAAATCAGCGAGATATAGTGATGGGAGTCTGCTATAGACCACCTGACCAGGAGGAGGAAGCTGATGAGTTGTTTTTTAAACAACTGGGTGAAGTCTCGCGATCACCAGCCCTCGTCCTTATTGGGGACTTCAACTTACCGGATGTCTCCTGGAGGTACAATACAGCAGGGAGGAAGCAGTCTAGCAGGTTCCTGGAGGGTTTGGAAGACAACTTCCTGACCCAGCTGGTGAATGAACCCACCAGGGAAGGTGCCCTGCTGGATTTGTTGTTTGTAAACAGAGAAGACCTGGTGGGGGATGTGAAGGTTGGAGGACGCCTGGGGCATAGTGATCATGAGCTTATAGAATTCTTAGTACTGGGAGAAGTAAGGAAGGGAGACAGCAGAACAAGCACCTTAGACTTCCGTAGGGCTGACTTTGGACTGTTCAGAAAGCTGCTCGATATGATTCCATGGGAGGCATCCCTTGAGGGCAAAGGAGCCCAAGAGGGTTGGTTGCTCCTCAAGAAGGAAATCTTGGCGGCACAAGAACAGGCTGTCCCAGTCGGACAGAAGAGAGGTCGACGAGCTAGGAAGCCAGCCTGGCTGAGTAGAGAGATTCAGGCTGATCTACGGGAAAAGAAGGAAAAATATGAGCTTTGGAAGAAGGGGCAGCTGTCTTGGGATGATTATAGGAAATTAGTGAGATCATGTAGGGAGAAAGTCAGAAGGGCTAAAGCTGATCTGGAACTCAGGCTGGCCAGTTCTGTAAAAGATAATAAAAAGTCCTTCTCTAGGTATATTAACAGTAAAAGGAGGGTTAAGGAGAATCTCCAGCCCTTATTGGATGCTGATGGCACATTAGTGCCAAGGGATGAGGACAAGGCTGAGGTCCTTAATTCCTTCTTTGCCTCAGTCTTTAACAGTAAAGAAGGATATTCTGTGAGTACTCATCCTCTGGAACTGGCTGACAGGGAGGGGAAGAATCACAAAGTTCCCATAGTTCAGGAGGAAATGATTAGCGACCTACTTGGCCAGGTAGATACCCACAAGTCAATGGGGCCAGATGGGATTCACCCGAGGGTGCTGAAAGATCTGTCAGATGTGCTTGCCAAACCCCTTTCCATCATCAATCAGGAATCCTGGCAGACTGGGGAAGTTCCAGTCGACTGGAGGGTGGCAGATGTTACACCCATATACAAGAAGGGTTGGAAGGAGGATCCGGGGAACTACAGGCCTGTCAGTCTGACCTCAGTCCCAGGGAAGATCATGGAGAGGGTCATCTTGGGAGCTATCATGCAGCACATGCGTGATGGCCAGGGGATCAGGCCTAGTCAACATGGGTTTACAAAAGGTAGATCCTGTCAAACTAACCTGATCACCTTCTATGACAAGGTGACCCGCTTAATGGACGAGGGGAAGGCTGTGGATGTGGTCTACCTGGACTTTGGTAAAGCCTTTGACACCGTTTCTCACAGCATTCTGACTGAGAAACTGGCTGCCACTGGCCTGGACAGGTGGACCCTCAGCTGGGTTAAAAACTGGCTGGATGGCCGTGCCCAAAGGGTGGTGGTGAATGGAACAAAATCCAGCTGGAGGCCGGTCACGAGTGGCGTCCCCCAGGGCTCAGTCCTGGGTCCAGTCTTGTTCAACATCTTTATCAATGATCTCCACGAAGGGATCGAATGCTCCCTCTCTAAGTTTGCAGATGACACTAAACTAGGAGGAAGTGTTGATCTGCCTGAGGGTAGGGAGGCTCTTCAGAGGGATCTGAACAGACTGGACCGATGGGCTGAGACCAGTGGGATGAAGTTTAACAAGGCCAAGTGTAGAGCACTGCACATGGGACATAACAAGCCCATGCAGCGCTACAGGCTTGGGGGAGACTGGCTGGAGAGCTGTCAGGCAGAGAAGGACCTGGGGGTGTTGGTTGACTGCAGGCTGAATATGAGTCAGCAGTGTGCTCAGGCAGCCAGGAAGGCCAATGGCATCTTGGCTTGTATCAAAAACAGTGTGACCATTAGGTCTAGGGAGGTGATTGTGCCCCTGTACTGGGCATTGGTGAGGCCACACCTCGAGTACTGTGTCCAGTTCTGGGCTCCTCACCACAAGAAGGACATGGAGGTCCTGGAGCGAGTCCAGAGAAGGGCAACCAGGCTGGGGAAGGGGCTGGAGGGCAAATCCTATGAGGAGCGGCTGAGGGAGCTGGGGCTGTTTAGCCTAGAGAAGAGGAGGCTGAGGGGAAACCTTATCACCGCCTACAATTACCTGAAGGGAGGTTATAGAAAGATAGGTGATGGTCTCTTCAGCCAGGTGACAGGAGATAGGACAAGGGGGAATGGCATGAAGCTGTGCCAGGGCAGGTTTAGATTGGATGTTAGGAAAAATTTTTTTACTGAAAGAGTTGTCAGGGCCTGGAACAGGCTGCCCAGGGAGGTGGTCGAGTCACCTTCCCTGGATGTGTTCAAAAAAAGGGTAGATGAAGTACTTAGGGATATGGTTTAGTTTAGGATGTGAATGGTTGGACTCAATGATCTTAAAGGTCTTTTATTCTTATTATTCTGTGATTCTGTGATTCAGGACAGCTCTGAGCTGTATGGCTTGAGTTGTGCAGTTCAGTGAGAAACTGCATTGTGTATCACCAGTTTTGTATATTTTGCTGTAAAAGTCCTATTATTGTTATCTCTCTTTCTGTACTGTCCCAGTAAACTATCCTTATCCCAACCCACAAGGTTTGCCTTTGGATGAGGTTTTACTGTCCCACCTATTCCTTAGGCAGGTAGGGATTAGTAACAGCACACAGTCTATGAGGGGCAAAGAGGGGAATAACTACACCACCACCTTCTCCTTTGGGGGAAATATACCACCTCTTATAATAGCTTTCAAGAATTTTTAATATCCCTGGGCTTTTCAGACCAGTGTGTGGCTATTTCTAAGTCTTCTGCATGTGGTTGAGAGTCTGCATAGGATCATAGACTGACAGAATGTGAAAGGTTGGAAGGGACCTTTAGAGGTCATCTAGTCCAAGCCCCCAGCAGTAAGCAGGGACATCTTCACTAGTTCAGGTCGCTCAGAGCCCCATCAAGCCTGACCTTGAATATCTCCAGGGATGGGGCCTTAACTACTTCTCTGGGCAACCTCTTCCAGTCATCCACCACCCTCATATTGAAGAACTTTTTCCTAATATCCAAACTAAATCTACCCTTTTCTATTTCAAAACCATAACCCCTTGTCCTACTGCTCCTTACCCTTGTGAACAGCTCTTCCCCAGCTTTCTTATAGGCACCTTTCAGGTATTGGAAGGCCGCTATAAGGTCCCCCTGGCGTCTTCTCTTCTCCAAGTTGAACAAGCCCAGCACTCTCAGCCTATCTTCGTAGGAGAGGTGCTCCAACCCTTTCATCATTTTTGTGGCCCTCCTCTGGAAACATTCCAACAGGTCCATATCCTTCTTGTGTTGAGGGCTCCAAAGCTGGATGCAGTACTCCAGGTGAGTAGAGTAGAGGGGCAGAATCCCCTCTCTCGATCTGCTGGCCACACTTCTTTTGTTGCGGCCCAGGATGCGGTTGGCTTTCTGGGCTGCAGATGCACATTGGTGGCTCACATCCAGCTATTCATCCACCAGTATCGCCAAGTCTTTTTCAGCAGCCCTGAGCTTTCCAGCACATTATCTCCTAACCTGTATGGATAATGGGGGTTGTTGCGACCTAGGTGCAGGACCCGGCCCTTGGCTTTGTTGAACCTCATGAGGTTCACCTGGGCCCACTTCTCCAGCCTGTCCAGGTCTCTCCAGAGGGCATCCCATCCCTCTGACACATTAACTTCACCACTCACCTTGGTGTCATTGGTAAATTTGCTGAGGGTGCACTCAATCCCACTGTCAATATCATTAATAAAATATTAAACTGCATGGGTCCCAGTACAGACCCTTGAGGAACTCCACTTGTCACTGTCTTCCATCTGGACTTGGAGCCATTGACCACCACCCTCTGGATGTGACCATCCAGCCAATTCCTTATCCACTGAACAGTTCACCCAAGAAATCCATATCTCTCCAACTTAGAGAGAAGGATGTTGTGGGGGACTGTGTCAAAGGCCTTGCAGCAATCCAGATGGATGACATCTGTAGCTCTTCCCTTGTCCACTGATGCAGTCACTCCATTGTAGAAAGCCAAATGTCAGGCAGGACTTGCCTCTAGTAAGCCATGCTGGCTGTGACAAATCACCTCCCTGTCCTCCATGTGCCTCAGCATAGTTTCTAGGAAGATCTGTACCATGAATATTGCTATGTCTTCTTGTTGCAGTTTTGTGTAGCTGTGCTGCTGAGATGGTTTTTGTAAATAGCAGTTACAGTTTTTCTGCCAGCCTAACTATAAACAATGAGCAATTCAAGGCCATAGTGCCTCTGAGAATCACATATAGGAGAAATAAACCCGGAAGCAGATGCATTTTGCCACTGGAGAAGGGAGTGAAAAGATGTAACGAGCTGTGCAGACACCAAGCCCGGGGAGTACGGGGGAGGAGGCGCCCCAGGTGCCAGAGAGAAAGATGCCCCTGCAGCCCGTGGAGAAACCCCATGGAAAAGGCCGAGACCCCACCTGTAGCCCGTGGAGGGGCTCCACGCTGGATGGAGCAGGTGGAGACATAGAGAAGACGCTGTGACCCTACGTTGGGATAAGCCCCTGCCAGCACTTGCAGCCCATGAAGAGAATCAGAGACACAGAGATGAGCAGAGAGAGATTTGCGCCGGAACAGGTTTGCTGGGGGGCGCTGGTGACCCCATGGAGGACTGGGACTGAGAGACATTGTGATTTATGACTGCCCGCCATAGCAGTGATCCAGGCGGAGCAGCTGATGAAGAGATAAAGCCCGGGGGGAAGAGACTCACATTGGAGAAAGTTCGTGGAGGACTGTCTCTTGTGGGTGGGACCCTACGGTGCAGCAGGGGGACGGTGTGTGGAATGAATGCCCCCCCTGGCCGAGAAGCAAACCTGTCGAGTGTTCCCCGCGTCCTAATCCAGATCTTGGGAAACTTTTAGGTCCAGGGTCTTCGAAAGAGCGGGACGGCACTAGGAATCAGACCGCACACCAATATGGCTAAAAGCAGTCAGTCCGTTTATTCTACAGAGCAGCGTGATTATATACTCTCTAGCAAGCTTAACAAAGCATGGCTGGGAACCGCGGGGAGAAGAAATTAAAAACAGTGAAAGCGATAGAGTGGACACCTGTGCAAGGCCTATATCTTATCCTGTCTCAGAGGAATGTTTCAGAATTAGGAACTTCTATTCACAGTCCATACTCCCCAACTCATTATCTGACTTTGCTGCTAGCTCCACATTCCTTTAAAGTGATATTTCATTCGGGCTGTTTTGTGTGCAGGGATAGAGAGTGGGAATATGTGGCTGTTCTCACGGAGCCATTTCTCCACAGTTCCCTCTTTTTCTTTTTGAGGAAACAAAACAGCTGAAGACAAGGCCTCGCTCAGAAGTCTCTTAACAATCTGTATAATGCAAGGAATAACAGTTAAGATCAGCAAAATAACTATCAATATAATTAACACACCCTTTAACATGTCTCTAACCCACACAGTAATTCCCCATTTGTTAAACCATCCATCGAGCCAGCTACCCTCATATCTCAGCTTCGCCAGCTGGCTTCGCAATGTTGCAATACTTTGATGGATCAATTCTGAATGGTCTGACAAATTCATGCAGCACATACCCTCAAAATCTTCACAACCATGAGCTAGGAGTAAGAAACCTATTGCAGCTTGATTTTGAAAAGTAGCATGTCTAATGCTATCCACGTCAGTTAACAAACCACTTAATGCAATGGATGTAGCATTAGTTTGCTTACTCAGCCAACAGCCCAATTTCGTTAGTTTTTTTAGAGCAGCAGCAGAAGCCACTCCCTGGGCTAGTATTGATGATGCTATTATTTCTGCGGGTCCCCAAAATGTTAGCTGGTCAACACAGTCCTTCTCAAATTTGTGAATGCTTCTATGCACTCATCCTTTTAGTTTATGTTGTTTCGCATGTATCATGGCCAAGTTAGGAGTCAGCAAGGTAAGACGACCAAGACTGCAGGGGCCACCGTTCAAACGTGATGGAATTCCACTCCAGGCTCGGTCTCCACATATCAAAAAGATGCCAGGAGGCAACGTGAGCGGTATGGCTGATGATTGGGAAATATTTGGACTCGTATAACCACACCAAGCAGCAGCATTACGATATATACTAAGCATAGCGTTAACATTCTGACCTCTACAAGTAATGCTATAAGTATAATTAAAATATATACAAGCATCCATCATCACAGCACCCCATAGTGTTAACCCTTGAGGTTCCTGTGTCTGCTGCGGAAGATGGAGTAGCCACAGAAAGACACAGTGTATTCTGACCAGTGATGTTTGCAGGGGTTACCCATACATTCTGCTTCGGCTGAGCAGTTACCCAGGCCTGATTATATGGGGGTCAGCAATAAATCTGGATGGGCCACGAAACCCATTCCTCTCAATTCCCCCTTTTTGTTTATGGACCAGCCAGATTTTTGCAAAAGGTGTTATCCATCCTGTAAGAGAAACACTGTGACATATATGGCAGAAATAACTAACAAAAGCATAAGTCCTTATTTAACTATATTTAAAAGCCATCCTATAAACGAAAAGCCATACTATAAAATGTGACAAGCTAAAAACTGCTAATTGGCTATACACACTGTTCACACCAAAGTGATTAATTAGTAATTATAACGAGTTTTGATAAGCATATCTTCTAGCTAAACATTGTTAGTTTACCTTTGATGTCTAAAAGTTATCTGCACACCTGCTGTGTTTTGGCCTTCTTATTACAGCTGGTTCTTGACATACTTCTAAATAACTTCTCACAACTCCTTGGTTTAAGGCAGTCTGTCCACCTGCCTTCAAGGCCACATTTTGAAAATGTGATTACCAAATACCTCTCAGCATGAGTACTTTTCCTGTCTCGTGGGAATTCAAGGATACTGTCGGGGCCTGTGTCTTTGTGAGGAGAGCCAGGCCGCCGTCAGGCCTGCTGTCCTCCTTGACAATTTTTTTTTTTTCTTTTAGTATTTGTGTTACAAAAACTGCTTTTAGAGGTCTCTGCAAGGGCCCTTTGCAGAAAGCCCATAATTGCCAAATCCAATAACCCAAATTTGACCACTGACAATATCCATCCTGAAATTTCCCACTTGTGAAACCAATTGTCTGATCCGAACAATCCCTTTTCTTGTTGTATCTTTTGTGCTTGATCTATTAATTTCTGAATGAATTGACTGAGAGTGGTCAGCCAGGTTCTTTGTTTGCTTTGCGAATCAGGAGTGTCAGAGGTGCAGATAACATCAACCTCACACAGTCTGTGATCTTAGGCTGTGCAGAAATCACTATTTCCCTACTTTTCATTTACCACAAATACATGCATATCTCAAAGACTGTTAGATGGTTCAAAATGTCCCACAGCAAAACTCATAGTCCACTGTGGCTGCAGCTGGAACGATCGACTTCAGTTACTGTGATCAGGATCCCATCCTGGTTCATGCAAGCTTGATTTCTTCTGGATCCACAGCTTTATCCACTTCACTGGGTCCCACTTGGTTCCCATATCTGTAATGACACAGGCAGATCTCCTTCCCCAAGTTAGTGCCTGCAACTTCATTATTTTTTTTTTTTTTAACTTTTTTCTCTTGTTTTTTTTTTCTTTTTTTTTTCTTTTTTTTCTTTTTTTTTTTTTCCTTTTTCAAACCTCCTTTTAAACCTACTGCATGTTTCACCATTAGAGGTACCAAACTGTTCTGTGGCAGACATAAATAGTTCAAAACATAAAGAGCTTTGTTTAATCAATCAGCCGGAGAGATACCCTTCTCTCCCCGTTTTTGTTTGTGAAGCAAATGCTTGAGAGTTTGATTCATACGTTTCACTATGGCTTTGCATGAGGATTGCTGACAATCCAGGCACAACTGTACAATCCCTTTAGCCTCAGCAACCAACAAGTGGCATTGTCATTGAAGTACCTTAGCAGATTGGTTAAGAAAAATGCATGCAACTTCTGAGCTTGTGCAAAGCGTCTGCTGAGGGAGCAGCCCAGGCCTGTGCTAGCAGCCTGTCTGCTCTCTGGTTTCTGTCTGCTAGACCTTGAGTTAGTCAGTTAGCTCAGTGTGGCTGCAAATATGGGTAGTAAAATGCTGATGCACAATACCACACAATAATCTAATCCAGTGAATATTTTCAAGGAACTTTTGAACACCATTTAATGTGCTAACCTCAGCTTTGATTTCAATCCTCTGAGGTGTTACGGTACTTTTATCAATCTGTCAGTCCAAGTATTTCCATACTGCCTTATTTTGAATTTTCTGTAATCTGTAACCCCTTGCTTTTCAAATGCACTGTTAACTCATGAATCAAACTTTCAACATCCAAGTTTTTTCCCGCAATCAATATCTCATCCATGTAAAGATAAATTATTAGATCAGGATGCATTTTTCGTACTGGAGCAAGTGCCTGAGGTACGTAAGTCTGGCACATAGTTTGTGAATTTTTTATGCCTTGTGGGAGCGCACCCAGTGATACCTTTTGAAAAAGAAAACCCAATCTTTTAAAAATTTTGGCATGTTCCACAGACTTGTGGAAGGTTTGATATGACCCTTAGTCTAGTGCACCTGTATTAAATCTTATAAGTGGGCAATTTTTTCCTTGAGTAAGCAGACATTAATCAGCCCAAACGAGGATTTCTGTTTTCCAGGTTAAATTCTTAAAGTAAGCTTCCCACTTTCAATGGTCACTATCAAAAATCCTTTTGCTCAGTAACCAGCCTTGCTCTCAATGGATAAACGCATCCCTGACCCTATAGCACATACACTGCAAACCAATGCATCAGACAAACAACAGTGCAAGATGCAAATTGTCACATCCAGTCCGTATGGGTGGGTGTGTTGGGGGGACGGGGGGGCAGTTCTCCCACTTCTACAGCAATTCTGTCAAGGCACCTGGCTGCGCGGTACGTTGTCACGGGTCGCGGCTGCTGCCCAGCACCATTCTCCCCCCGCTGTGAACCACAGCGTGACCCCAGTAGTCACTGTGATTGAGCCCTGCATGAGTGCTAGGACCCTGTTCTGTCCACCTCCCACCGGCCTGCTATCAACTCTCTCCACCACCTGCTCATCCCCACATAAACTTTTCCCTGGTAATTTTCATGATTATGTAGGAATCAAAATACCCTGATTTAACCATTTTTCCCGCTCTGACGCCACCTTACGTGCCCAGGCTCCGACGAGCAGTCTCTGCAGAGTATCTTGGGCGTCAGGAGATGTACTGATGATGTTTGTCGGGCGGTGTGGGTGGAAGCGGTGGGTGTAGATACAAAATGTGTCCCTGATCCGATGGTTGTCGAAGCCGATAATTGTCCATGGCCGTAGGTGTCCTGTGTCCTGTCCTTAGATTTCTTGTCTGTGGGCATAGGTTCCTTGTCCATGCCATAGTCGGTGATTCTTCGTGTCGGTAGGGTCCGGGTGGGTGGGTGGGCAATTCTGCAAACCCTTTCACAGCAGGGCATGCCATTGCTACAACTGCCTGCTCCGCTTTCATGTTTTCCAGCTTTTCAAAGACAAGCTGAAGTTTTAGATGGCGGTTAACATCTCCGACAGCGTCACGGGCTCTTTTAGGCTCAGTAAAAGTTAGAGGTGAATAGATATTAAAGGCAGTCGTTTGTACAGGTTTTTTTTTTCTTCCACATTTTTTCCTTCCAAAGCTATCATAGTGGGGGGGTTTGCAGACCGTGGTGGCAGATTTACGTGCGCTACTTGCTTGCCTTCCCGGTCAGTTCCGACAGATTTATCACTTTGCTCTGATAACATGGCATAATTACTTAGCATAGTAACTGGGGTAAGTGAAAGAGCACCCAGAAACAACAAACACATTCTCCATAGTAGATGTTTTCCCTTTTGAATCGGTTCTGTAGAACTCGCAACTGGTGTTAAAGCTGCAAAGGCTGAAGCGGCAGCAACGCAAACTGCCTCCATTCCGGTTAGAGTCCTTTCAATTAATCTCCAGAGAGTTATTAATGACTTAGCTTCTTTCGCCCCAACTGAGGGTTCGTCAAGGAGTTAAACTCCAATAGCCTCCCAAGTAGGCAAATCAAACGCTGTATTTACGTTTGTTATAAGATTCCTTTCTTCGCTCCACAAAAGGAGCTATTTTAAAGCATTTTTAATTACTCTCTTAGAGAGCATATTGTATAACTCCAGTCCAACGGGAGGGAAGACTACGAACTCCCGGGTCCGGAGGAGCAGAAGGCAATGATGGAGTAACTGCTGCCTCCTCCTTTACTTTTTTTTATGTTGATTGCTTTTCTGTAATTTTTCTCTTCGTGATATTTCCAATTTCTGCAATCGCCCAGTGAGTTTACACATTTCAGTCTCCTCCCCTTCTGAATCTGGCCAAGTAGCTTCGGAGGAAGGAGGGCAACTAGGAGTTAAATTCGAGGGAGTATTCTCAACAGCAGAAGCTGGAGTTTGTGTTGACTCGTTAGTTTTTAAAGCAGAGTTAGTTTTCGGAGTAGAATTAAAGGACTCAGAAACTTCACCCCCGAGGTGTTAGATTGCTGTTTTTCAATTGAGTCCTGTTACTCCGCAGCACTTGAACAAACCAGGTGAACCAGTCTGCGTACCGGAGTTTCTAACAGGGTGGTAGATGGTGTCACTGAGCCAGACAGAGCTTGAACAGCTACAGCAGCTACTTGCCTCTCTGCCTGCATGGCGTTTAGGGTGTTAAATACTACACGCCAAGTCGCACCCAACGATAGCAGTAATTTTTCTTCCTTTCCTCCAGTAATCACCACATCCCAAATATGATCTCCTATCGCTCGCTACTCAGCAACACTGAATATCAGCGCTACTTCTTCCAGGTGTCCTGACCTGCGGGCCCATTTAATTAAATCTGAAAGCCCTATTGGAGTCACCATCTCGCTTTTCTTTGAGAAAATAACTAGAGTCGGCTTCTCCGCAGCTAGCCCTATTGGAGATTCCTGCTCGCCTCTCTTAGAGAGGGTACTGAAGAGCGGTTTCTCCGCAGCTCCCCACTCCATTTGTGGGCACAGAGGGCGGGTAGCGACCCCGCAACCAGCTACCGCAACACTTACAATTCTCAGCGGCGCCTCCTCTGTAGCAACCGTCTCCGAAACCTTCTTTCCGGTCCCTGTTCGGGTGCCAATTGTCGAGTGTTCCCCACGTCCTAATCCAGATCTTGGGAAACTTTTAGGTCCAGGGTCTTCGAAAGAGCGGGACGGCGCTAGGAATCAGACCGCACACCAATATGGCTAAAAGCAGTCAGTCCGTTTATTCTACAGAGCAGCGTGATTATATACTCTCTAGCAAGCTTAACAAAGCATGGCTGGGAACCGCGGGGAGAAGAAATTAAAAACAGTGAAAGCGATAGAGTGGACACCTGTGCAAGGCCTATATCTTATCCTGTCTCAGAGGAATGTTTCAGAATTAGGAACTTCTATTCACAGTCCATACTCCCCAACTCATTATCTGACTTTGCTGCTAGCTCCACATTCCTTTAAAGTGATATTTCATTCGGGCTGTTTTGTGTGCAGGGATAGAGAGTGGGAATATGTGGCTGTTCTCACGGAGCCATTTCTCCACAGAAACCAACTTGCAAGGAACTGACCGAAGCACCCATCTCCCAGTCCCTGCCTCCTTGTGCCGTGATCGGGGGGAGGAAGGGAGTGAAATCATGACTAGAGTGGTCTGCTAAGAAGGGAGTGAGGGGAGAGAGGTAGAGGTGTTTTAAGATCTGGAAAAGGAAACAGCTCATGAAGAAGTAACTGAGAACCGCATTATTTTTCCTAGTCCCTGCCCCCCCCCCCCCCCCCCGTACTGCGAGCAGGGAGGGAAGAAGGGAGTAAAATCATGGCTAAAGGGAAGTCTGCTTAGAATGGAGGGGTGGGGGGAAGGTGCTACCGAGAACCCCATTTTCCCCAGTCCCTGCCCCTTCCTGTACTGCGAACGGGAGGGAAGAAGGGAGCAAAAAACCCTGACTAAAGTCTGCTAAGAAGGCAGTGGTGGGGGGAACGTGTTTTAAGATCTGGTTGCATTTGTTTTAAGATTTGGTCATGCTCCTGACTCCGGTTTTCACTGTTCTTTTTAGTATAGTGTAATAAATTAGAATAGTTTTCTTCCTTCACTCTGTATTGAGTCTGTTTTGCCCGTCTCGTTGCTGATAAAATGATCTCTCCTTGTCCTCCTAAGCCTCCCAATATATATGTTCTCCCCTGTCCAACTAAGAAGGGGAGCAATAGACTGATTTTGGTGGGCGTCTGGCCTCTGGCCAGGGCTAAACCACCACACTTCTGAATGTGTTTAAGGTTCTGTTTCACATTAAACTTTTTCTTAGGAATACCATTCAGGGATTTTCTCTTAGGCTGAATAATCAGGAGTGGCATGACACGTGGCAGAGTACGGGCAGGTACCTAGGGACCATCTCATGCCCAATGGTTTGGAACTTCTCTCACAAACAGGTACAAGATCTTGATAAAGTGACAGAATATCTAAAAAAAAATTTGCTGTAGTTATTCCAAAGCAGCACATCTTACTGCACTGTGCTGAGCCCTGGCCACTATCTACTGTCTACTGGCTGCTTGATGGAATGTAGCACTACCAAATGTGGTTACCACGACCCCTGTGACAGGCAATGTAGATGAGCCAAAAAGGAACTCACACCATTGTCAGTCACCCCTATACAGAAGAGGAAATACACAAAGAAATCAGTTTGCTTAATGAAGGTTGATGATGAACCAGCGCACCACCCCGAGAACAGGAGGCAGAAACAGAGGTCATCACCTGTCCCTGAGTGAGCTGCGAGAGGCGTGAAGATTTTTTCTGCCATCCACGTGAGCGTGTTATCTCTCGGCTACTCTGATGCTGGGAAAACGAAGCCAATATCCTGTAATTAGAATGCAGGGAGCCCAAGTAGCTGGGACCCCTGGCTAGGGAAGGAGGCATCCACAAGGTGGTTAGGAAAAAAGTTGGAAACCCTCAGCCTCTGGAGGCGATTACTGTCAAGTGTGAAGGTATTACATCAGTCACCAAAGTGGAGCACCATAGAGAAAGCTATCCAGTACTTGAGAGAATTGGCCATACAGTAGATGATTTATTATGATCTGGACAAGGCAATGGAAAGCCTACTTCAAACCTCCTAGCATGAGTAAATGAGGTGCAAGGTAAAACAATCACACAAAGAGATTCTGCCAGGAAAAATGCTGCACCAGTTTCTACTGGGAAGTTCCCTAGACCAAGTGGAAGGCCTACCTATATGTCTGATCCTCTTGAAGGCACCTCTAAGTCTTTTTTGCAAGATGTGAACAGCAAATATGATGAGCAAGATTAGAGGGTCCCCGCCTCAAGCCAGGTGGAGGAGAGGGACAACTGAGTTTATTGGACTGTGTGAATCCGATGGCCTGGCACGTCAGATCTACAAGAGTACAAGACTCTAGTGGATATCAGTGCCCAGTGTGCACTAATGCCACTGAATCATGAAGGGGCAGAACCCATCTGTATTTCTGGAGGGACAGGGGGAATCCCAACAGTTGACTCGGCTGAAGTGAGCCTAACTGGGAAGGACTAGGAAAAACACTCCATTGTGACTGGCCCATGCATCTTAGACTATCTCTGTAGAAGGTATTTTAAAGACCCAAAGGGGTACAGGTGGGCTTTTGGCATACCTCCCTAGAGACAGAGGAAACTGAAAAATTGTCTGTTTTGCCTGGAGTCTCAGAAGACTCTTCTGTTGTGGGGTTGCTGAAGGTTGAAGAACAGCAGGTGCCAATTGCTACCACAATGGTGCACAGATGATACTGCACCAACCAAGACTCCCTGACCCCCATCCAGAAGCTGATTTGTTGAGTGTTCCCCGCGTCCTAATCCAGATCTTGGGAAACTTTTATGTCCAGGGGCTTTGAAAGAGCGGGACGGCGCTAGGAATCAGACTGCACACCAATGTGGCTAAAAGCAGTCAGTTCCTTTATTCTACAGAGCAGCGTGATTATATACTCTCTAGCAAGCTTAACAAAGCATGGCTGGGAACCACGGGGGGAGGGAAGTGAAAACAGTGAAGGCGATAGAGCGGACACCTGTGCAAGGCCTATATCTTATCTTGTCTCAGAGGAATGTTTCAAAATTAGGAGCTTCTATTCACAGTCCACACTCCTTAACTCATTATCTGACTTTGCTGCTAGCTCCACATTCCTTTAGAGCGATGTTTCATTCTGGCTGTTTTGTTCGCAGGGATAGAGAGTGAGGAATATGTGGCCGTTCTTACGGAGCCATTCCTCCACACTGATTCATCAACTGGAGAGTCAGGGAATGATCAGTAAAGCTTGCTCACCTTTTAACAGTCCCATATGGCCAGTGAAGAAGTCTAATGGAGAGTGGAGCCTGACAGTGGACTATCGTGGCCTAAATTAAGTCACACCGCCCATGAGTGCTGCTGCGCCGAACATGCTGGAACTCCAGTATGAACTGGAGTCAAAGGCAGCCAAGCAGTATGCCACAATTGACATCGCAAATGCTTTTTTCTCGATTCCTTTGGCAGATGATTGCAGACCACAGTTTGCTTTCACTTGGAGTGGCATCCAATACACCTGGAATCGTCTGCCCCAGGAGTGGAAACAAAGCCCCACCATCTTCCATGGTCTGATCCAGTCTGCATTAAAAAAGGGTGAAGCCCCAGAGCACCTACAGTATATTGATGACATCATAGTATAGTGCAACACAGCAGAGGAAAGTTTTGAGAAAGGAAAAAAGATAGTACAAATCCTTTTGAAAGCTGTTTTTTCTATAAAACAAAGTAAAATTAAAGGACCTGCACAAGAGATCCAATTTTTAGGAATAAAATGGCAGGATGGATGTCATCAGATCCCAATGGACATCATCAATAAAATAGCAGCTATGTCTCCACCAACCTACAAGAGGGAAACAGAAGCCTTTTTAGGCAGTGTGGGTGTCTGGCAAATGCATATCCCAAATTACAGTCTCACTGTGAGCCCTCTCTACCATGTCACCTGGAAAAAGAATGATTTCAAACGGGGCCCTGAGCAGTGACAAGCCTTTGAACAAATCAAGCAGGAAATAATCCACACAGTAGTCATTGGGTCCTTCCAAACAGGGCCAGATATCGAAAACGTGCTTGTGGTGGCTTGACTAGTCAGTGTGGCGACAAGCAGCAGCGAGCAGCAGTGGCAACAGTGACAGTTGAGGTAAGCCCAGGGGCTCTCCATGAGATCCTGATGTACAGGGGGGTCCCGATATCAGGGCATCCTGTGCAGCCAACCAGAATCATGGCGAAAACCCAGAAGCTCTCCCAGCCAATCAGGTGCAGCAGGTGGCGTGTTTGGAGCAACCACAGGTGTTTTAAACGTCTCTAGGGAGCACAAGCGACCCGGAGTGGGCAAACAGGTGTGGAGCACATCAGAAAAGCAGGGCACGTCAGTTCACACAGTGTGGTGGTTTGAGCCTGTCTGAAGGCCAGATGCCCACCAAAGTCACTCTATCACTCCCCTTTTCAGCTGGACAGGGGAGAAAATAGATATTAAAAGGCTTAGGAGTGGAGATAAGGACAGAGAGAGATCATTCCGCAATCAGCGTCATGGGCAGAACAGACTCAACACAGAGTGAAGGAAAGAAAACTAATTTATTACACTACACCACACACACAGTGAAACCTGAGTCGGATAATGAGAAAATCTTAAAGCATCTCCCCCCACCCCTCCCTTCTTAGCAGACTTCACTTTATTCATGATTTTGCTCCCTTCTTCCCCCCCACCACAGCACGGGGAGGGGTGGGGACTGGGGGAATGGGGATTTCGGTCAGTTTCTCACAAGTTGTTTTCCTGCTTAGCTGGGGGGGGACATTCCGCACACCCTTCCCCTGCTCCAGCGTGGAGTCCCACCCACAGGAGACAGTCCTCCACAAATGTCTCCGTGAGTCCTTTCTGTCGGGTCGTCAGCTCTTCACCAACTGCCTCAGCGTGGCTCCCTTCCATGGGGTGCTGACCTTCAGGCCCAGACTGTTCCAGCCTGGTCCCCCCCAGAGTCACAAGTCCCCCAGAAAACCTGTTCCAGCATTGGTTGGACCCTCCACAGGCTGCAGGTTTTGCTGCCAGGAGCTTGCTCCAACGCGGGCTTCCTATGGGGTCAGAGTGTCCTTCAGGTGTCTCCACCCGCTCCAGAGTGGGGTCTTCCATGGGCTGTAGATAGGATCTCTGCTTCCCGTCATTATCTGTGGGCTGCAGGGGGACAGCCTGCTTCACCCTGGTTTTCTCCACAGGCTGCAGGGGAATCTCTCCCTCTGGCATCTTGAGCACCTCACCACCCCACCCCCACTTCACTGACATTGGTGTCTGCACAGTTTCTTACATCTTCTCACTCCCTTCTCAAAGGGAACCTGCTCAATTACTCCTTGAGTTCTGCCACAAAGCAGAGGAGTTTCTCCACCCAAGCACAACTCCTGCAAAGTGAATTCCCCACTGGTGGCCAGTATCAGTGTAAGAGGGGAACATGCACTGCAGCCCAGCATCTGGGTGGTGGCATGTACTCTCTGGGGCTCTATCTGGGAGGCTGCATCAGTCATGGCTGATATTAAGGTAGGAGCAGCCTTAATTTTCTGCCAAGTAGCCACCATGGTCCTTGGGTCCTACTGGCAGATCTCCAACACCCTCTCTATACCCTCTCTGCTCACCCTGCCTGCGTGTCACAGTTTTGCGTGGCTGGGTTCTGGTGGAGAAGGGGGGGCCTGCAGGGGTGGCTTCTGCCAAGTAAGAAACTGTGCAGACACCAAGGCCAGGAAAGAGCAGGGGAAGGAAGCGCCCCAGGTGCTGGAGAGAAAGATGCCCCTGCAGCCTGTGGAGAAACCCATGGTGGAGCAGGTGTCTCCCTGCAGCCCATGGAAAAGGATAAGACCTGCAGCCCATGGAGAGGCCCCAGACTGGAGCAAGTGGAGACATACAGAAGATTCTGTGTGCCAGCACTTGCAGCCCATAGAGAGAGAGAGAGAGACACAGAGATGAACGAGAGAGAGATCTGCGCCAGAGAAGGTTTGCTTGGGGGGGAGTGGGGTGGGGTGTGACCCGGTGGAGGACTAGGCTGGAGCAGTCTGGTCTTGAGAGACTGAGAAACATTCTATGATTTTATGACTGCACCCCATAGAAATGAAAATGGTGAAGATCTGAAGCCCTGTGGGAAAGGACTCACGTTGGAGACATTCCTGGAGGACTGTTTCCCATGGGTGGGTGCCGGAGCCGAAGTTTTGCGGACTCAACTCGGATCAATATGATCAATGCTGAGCTTGTTTATTGAAACACACACACAGCTTATATAGGCTTCTATATCAGTACACAAGTTACATTACATTCCTATTGGTTATATGCTCTGTTCACCTGCCTTACATGCGCCTCAATATCGCTAATAATTGGTTAAGGCTACACAGTCACGTTGTTCCTTTTTAAGGCAGTTAACATTCTTGCAGTTTCTTATCAGGTTCTCACAGGCATCTACTCTCCTGTTACTGCATACTGATCGTTGTTTAACATGTCTTCACTCAATCCCTAGGTCTGATTTTATGGGGGTCCAGCTGTGCGGCAATAAATCTGGGTGGGCCACAAGCCCACTCCTCTCAAGATACATTGCTACAATTCCCCTTTCTTGTTTATAGACCAGCCAGACCTTGCGAAAAACATTATCCATCCTGCAAGAAAAACACTGTGACATACACGGCAAAAATAACACTAAAGCAAAAATAACTAACAAAAACATAAGTCCTTATTTAACTAAATCTAAAAGCCATCCCATAAATAGAAAATCATACTGTAAAATGTGGCACCAACCTGATTAATTAGTAATTATAACGAGTTTTGATAAGCATATCTTATAACTAAACATTGTTAGTTTACCTTTGATGTCTAAAAGTTATCTGCACACCTGCTGTGTCAACCATTTATTATGGATAGTTCATAACATGTTCACTTACTTCCAAATACCTTCTCACAACTCCTTCTTGGTTTAAGGCAGTCTGTACATCTGCCTTCAAGGCCGTCGTGTTTTGAGAATGTGATTACCAAATACCTCTCAGCATGAGTAATTTTCCTGTCTCACGGGAATTAGAGGATATTATCAGGGCCTATGTCTTCTGTGAGGAGAGCCAGGCCGCCGGCAGGCCTGCTGTCCTCACCAACAATTTTTTCCCTTTTAGTATTTGTGTTACAAAAACTGCTTGTTAGAGATTTCTGCAGGGCCCTTTGCAGAAAGCTCAATAAACATGGCAGTAAGAGTAAGACAAGTACTGTAATTATCAAAACCAATAATCCAAATTTGACCATTGACAATATCCATCCTGAAATTCCCCACTCATGAAACCAATTGTCTGATCCAAAGAATTCCCCTTTTTTTTCTTTTTTTTTTTGTTGTTGTTGTATCTTTTGTGTTTGATTTATTAATTTCTGAATGCTTGCATGAATTGACTGAGAGTGGTCAGACAGATTCATGCAGCACGTGCTGCATGAAAAAATCTTCAAGACCATGTCTGTGAGCCAGCAACAAAAATCAATTGCTGCACGATTCTGTAAGGTGGCATGTCTTACAGAATCCACATCTATAGCTAAGTGCCTTAATACCTTTGCTGTTGTATTTGTTTGCTTTGCCAATCAGGAGTGTCAGGAGTGCAGATAACACCAGCCTGACATTTTCATGCAGGCACACATTGTAGTCTGTGATCTTAGGCTGTGCAGAAGTCAGTATATTCCTGATTTTCATTTACCACAAACACATGCATATTTCAAAGACTGTTAGACGGTTCAGTATGTCCCGCAGCAAAACTCATACTCCACTGTGGCAGCAGTTGGAACACTTGACTTCAGTTACTGGGATCAGGATCTCATCCTGATTCATGCAGGCTTGCTTTCTTCTGGATCCACAGCTTTATCCACTTGGTTCCCGTATCTGTAATGACACAGGCAGATCTCCTTCCCCAAGTTAGTACCTGTAACTTCATTTCTTACTAACACCTGACATTGACTTTTTTTTCTTTTTTTTTCCTCTTTTTTTTCTTTTTTTCCCCTCTTTTTTTCTCTTTTTTTTTCCCCTTTTATTTTGTTCCCTATTAAACCTACTGCATGTTTCACCATTGGAGGTATCAGACTGTCCTGTGGCAGACATAAATTGTTCAAAACATAAAGAGCTTTGTTTAATCGGTCAGCTGGAGAGATGTCCTTCTCTCCCCCTTTTTCTTTGTGAAAAAAATGCTTGAGAGTTTGATTCATACGTTCCACTATGGCTTGGCCTGTAGGCGAATGTGGTGTCCCTGTAACATAGGTAATGTTCCATAACTGGAAAAAGGTTTGTGTTGTCTGTGCTATATATCCTGGGCTGTTGTCGGTTTTGATTTCACAGGGCAGAGCACACGTGGCGTTGGACATGTTTACTAGATTCCCCCTTATGTGCAGTAGCCCATACTGCCAGAAAAAAAGAAACCTTTTTTTTTTTTTCCAAACTTCTAGTAGGCCTGTGCCACGAGGATTCATGCCAGGGGCAAGGCCACTGGTGAATTGCTGACAGTCCAGGCTTGACTGTACAATCCCTTTAGCCTCAGCAACTGACAAGTGGTATTGTCGTTAAAGCACCTTATCAGATTGATGAAAGAATTCATAGAACTTCCGTGCTTATGGGGGTCCAGCCATGCGGCAATAAATCTGGGTGGGCCACAAGCCCACTCCTCTCAAGATACATTGCTACTGGTGGGACCCTGTGCTGGAGCAGGAAAAGGGTGTGAGGAATGCCTCCATGTTGGTCAGGATCCCAACACCTTCCAGTGTGGAAATAGGAACCCAGCTCAAGCAACCACAGCAGCATGTAGCTGTGCAGGTCTCAGGATGCCACAGTGTGCTGGTAGCAGGAGGTAGCTCTGATCAGGACTGTGTGAACAGATAAGGGATCTCCTCAGCCAAGTGGCACACCTGCAAGATGAGGAGGATGTACTCAAAGACAAACTAGAAAGACTCATGAGTATTAGGGAGGCTGAGATAGAGATAGATCGGTGGAGCCAGGCTCTGTCCTCCCAGCAACGGAAATGTGAGCACCCAGTAGGTAGCATCCAGTATCAGGGTGAACCTGTACACTCCCACAGGCAGGACAGCCTAAATGAAAGGGATGAATGGAAGCAGGTTTGTGGCATGGGCAGTAGGAGAGCGCCTTCCATGCCTGTCCTTCCTCCCCAGGTTCCCCTGAGTAATAGATATGAGGCCCTAGTGGAAGGTGACCAGCCAGATAATGAGATGGCTGATAGGATAACTGTACCTGAGGTAGCGTTCCCTAGGACAAGACCCCCTAAGCAGACCATCAAAACAGCATCTTTTAAGAAGAAAAGATGGGTCACTGTCTTAGGGGACTCCCTTCTGGAGGGAACTGAGGGCCCGATCTGTAGGCCGGACACATTAAATAGGGAGGTCTGCTGCCTTCAGGGAGCCTCAGTTAGGGACTTAACAAAAAGACTTCCAACCTTGCTCAGGCCCACAGATTATTATCCACTTTTAATTTTCCAAATAGGAAGTAATGAAATCCGTAAAAGAAAACTAAGGACCATTAAAAAGGATTTCAGGGCCCTGGGAAACATGGTGCAAGGATCTGGAGCACAGATAGTGTTTTCCTCAGTCATTCCTACTACAGGGAATGGGGAGGGATGGAATGAGAATAATGAGTTAATAACTGGCTGGATGGCCGTGCCCAAAGGGTGGTGGTAAATGGAACAAAATCCAGCTGGAGGCCCGTCACGAGTGGCGTCCCCCAGGGCTCAGTCCTGGGTCCAGTCTTGTCCAACATCTTTATCAATGACCTCGATGAAGGGATTGAATGCTCCCTCAGTAAGTTTTCAGATGACACTAAACTAGGAGGAAGTGTTGATCTGCCTGAGGCTCTTCAGAGGGATCTGAACAGACTGGAATGATGGGCTGAGTCCAATGGGATGAAGTTTAACAAGGCCAAGTGTAGAGTGCTGCACCTGGGACATAACAACCCCATGCAGTGCTACAGGCTTGAGGGGGGACTGTCAGGGAGAGCTGTCAGGCAGAGAAGGACCTGGGGGTGTTGGATAACTGCAGGCTGAATATGAGTCAGCAGTGTGCTCAGGCGGCCAAGAAGGCCAATGGTATCTTGGCTTGTATCAAAAACAGTGTGGCCAGTAGGTCTAGGGAAGTGATTGTGCCCCTGTACTCGGCATTGGTGAGGCCACACCTCAAGTACTGTGTCCAGTTCTGGGCTCCTCACCATAAGAAGGACATGGAGGTCCTCGAGCGCGTCCAGAGAAGGGCAACCAAGCTAGTGAAGGGCAACCAAGCTAGTGAAGGGGCTGGAGGGCAAATCCTATGAGGAGCAGCTGAGGGAGCTGGGGCTGTTTAGCTTAGAGAAGAGGAGGCTGAGGGGAGACCTTATCACCGCCTACAATTACCTGAAGGGAGGTTACAGAAAGATAGGTGATGGTCTCTTCAGCCAGGTGACAGGAGATAGGACAAGGGGGAATGGCATGAAGCTGTGCCAGGGCAGGTTTAGATTGGACATTAGAAAAAATTTTTTTACTGAAAGAGTTGTCAGGGCCTGGAACAGGCTGCCCAGGGAGGTGGTCGAGTCACCTTCCCTGGATGTGTTCAAAAAAAGGGTAGACGAGTTACTTAGGGATATGGTATTGTTTTGGATGTGAATGGTTGGACTTGATGATCTTAAGGGTCTTTTCCATCCTTGTGATTCTGTGATTCTGTGAGAAAAGCCAGGAAATGTATAACTGGCTCCAAGCATGGTGTGAGAAGCAGAACTTTGGGCTGCCTTGAGCATTACTAGCCTTGCTTTCTAGGGATGGGGAGCACTTATCCCCAAGGAGCAGAAAGTTACTCTCAATGAAGCTGGCAGGGCTTGTTAATAGAGCTTTAAACTAGATGAGAAGGGGGAGGGGGACAGGGCCAGGCTTGATGGAAAAGAGCCTAGGAATAGCACTCAAGTGTCTGTGGGATGGTGTGCTGGCAATAACCTCTGGTCTGCCAGCCTAGTAAACCAGGGGGATAGTGCTTTAATTCTCAGTAGAGATGCAATCATTACTGATGGGCTAGGTAACCTAACCAGCTGTCACTTGGGAAGCAAGGCTCCCCCTAGGAGTGTAACAAGATCAGTAGCCCAGCTGAAGTGCATCTGCACCAATGCACACAGCATGGGCAATAAACAGGAGGAATTAGAAGTCCTTGTAAGGCAAGGAGACTATGATGTGATTGTCATCACAGAAATGTGGTGGGACAATTCACATGACTGGAGTGCTGCTATGGCTGGTTATAAACTCTTTAAGTGTGGCAGGAGAGGAGGTGGGGTAGCCCTGTAAGTCAGAGAATGCTTTGACAGCCTGGAGCTTGATTATGGTGATGACAGGGTCAAATGTCTCTGGGTAAAAATCAGAGGAGCATGAAATCAGGCAGATATTGTGGTGGGAGTCTGCTATAGACCACCTGGCTAGGATGAGGAAGCTGATGAGTTGTTTTTTAAACAACTGGGAGAAGTCTTGTGATCACTAGCCCTTGTTGGGGATTTCAACTTACCAGATGTCTCCTGGAGGTACAATGCAGCAGGGAGGAAACAGTCCAGCAGGTTCCTGGGGTGTTTGGAAAACAATTTCCTGACCCAGCTGGTGAGTGAACCAACCAGGGAAGGTGCCCTGCTGGATTTGTTGTTTGTAAACAGAGAAGGCCTAGTGGGGGATGTGAAGGTTGGAGGATGCCTGGGGCATAGTGATCATGAGCTTATAGAATTCTTAGTACTGGGAGAAGGAAGGGGCACAGCAGAATATCCACCTTAGACTTCTATAGG
Organism: Porphyrio hochstetteri; assembly: GCA_020800305.1. NCBI lineage: Eukaryota > Metazoa > Chordata > Aves > Gruiformes > Rallidae > Porphyrio > Porphyrio hochstetteri. The sequence continues at coordinate 407,760 of JAJHSY010000141.1, read as the reverse complement.
ACTGTTCAGAAAGCTGCTTGATTCTGTGGGAGGCAGTCCTTCAGGGCAAAGGAGCCCAAGAGGGTTGGATGCCCTTCAAGAAGGAAATCCTGGTGGCACAAGAACAGGCTGTCCCTGTGTGCCAGAGGAGGAGTCGGTGAGGAAGGAAGCCAGCTTGGCTGAGTGGATAGATCTGGGAGAATATTAGGAAAAAGAGGGAAATCTAAGCTTTGGAAGAAGGGGCAGGTGTCTTGGGATGACTATAGGGATGTAGTAACATCATGTAGAGAGAAAGTCAGAAGGGCTAAAGCTGAACTGGAACTCAGACTGGACAGTTCTGTAAAAGATCGGAAAAGGAAATGGTCCGGGGCAATATTGGCAGATTGATTTTTCAGAACTCCCTAGAAAAAGGGGGGTATCGATATCTATTAGTACTAATTGATACCTTTTCAGGCTGGCCAGAAGTTTTCCTGTGCAGAACTGCTAAGGCCCAGGAAGTAACCAAAGTACTACCCCAAGAAATAATACCCAGGTTCGGAGTCCCAGTTGTGATGTCCTCGGATAGAGGACCATATTTTGTGTCTAAAATAGTGCAACAGATTAGCCACCATCTAGGAATAGATTGGCAGTTACAATCAAGTGGCCAAGTAGAGAAAATGAATCATCTAATCAAACAACAGATTGTCAAATTGGGTCAGGAAACAAATAAAACTTGGCCTCAGTCTTTATCCCTGGCTCTTCTACGGATACAAACCAGACCAAGAGCAAAAGAAGGGCTCAGCCCATCTGGGAATGTTGTATGGACGACCCTACGGGGTGCAAAAAGGAACGTCTTCACAAATTGGTGACAAAATAATGACTTCCTATATGGTGGCCCTAAACAAACAATTAAAAAGAATTGAAAAGCAGTAGGGGTCTGGATGGGCCTGTTCATGATATACAACCAGGGGACTATGTATATGTTAAGTCTTTTGCAGAAAGAACCTTGGAACCACAGTGGACCGGACCTTTTCAAGTCTTCCTCACCACCTACACGGCAATCAAGGTTGAGGGACAGAACTCCTGGATTCACCATACCTGGATTAAGAAAGTCCCCACAACTTCATGGAAAGTAACTCCAGACGACAAAGACTGAAACTTAAACTCGTTCGGACAAATGAGAGTAGGGACAAAGTTGGTAAAAAGTAAGTGAACAAAAACAGTTGTGGACCCACCATATGGGAAGGGCACCACACCAAACAATATCAAACAAAAGAAACCATCCTAAATTCATCCTAATCTCTTTATGGTAGCCGTACTAACCATCTAGAACAATAATGCGGGCAGTAACACTGAATTTCGTAACCGTTGTGTTTTGGCTCAATTGTGGCTGTGATAAGTGTGGTCGTACTTTCAAACTGCAATACACAAGTCCAATCTGGAAAACTATGTTTTTCACGGTCCTAATCATAATTCAAAATTGGGAGAGAATCTTTGGCCAAGAGGATATTGAGTGGCCATAGTCTCAAGCTTACATCGGGTCTGTGTATCGTGGTTATGCATGGAAATCAAGTATATACAAGGGAAGAATGGAGCAGGGATATAGAACAGGAAATCTATCAACTTCAGGGGACCACAGGGAAAGAAATCAGAGTAGGATGTCGAATGGTTAATGGAACCACCCATAAAAGGGCATCCCAAATCACTGTATCAGTTGTTCCTACCTACAAGAGCACCAAGATCTGTACTTTTGAGGAACAAGATTGTTGGCATAACTTCACCCTAGCACAGACCACTAAAGTGGTTTGTCTTTGGGCTCATAATACTATTGGACTCTCATTTGAATTTGAAATAAAGGCCATCAGAAGGTCAGCTACAACAAAAGGTCCTGCTACAAAATCTATAAAATTGGCCCATATGTAATCAAAAACACAGGACAACAACAGGTACTATTTAACCCAGAATGGTCTCTTAAAAGGATAGAGTTATTGGTGCAAGTCAATGTTTCTGACATAAACACATCCTGTTCCCCCTTGAGAATGAAACTTGCAAGTAGGAATCTTCACAGGAAAGATCAACAGCTGTTGGAGAAAGTGTGTATTCATGAGTGAGGTAGGAAGGATTGTGACATCAAACCATTCTTAAAAATTGAAGCTAGATGAGATGCAGCTTCTAGCAAGGAATGAAGAGACCTCTCCTCTTCATAGTAGACTCGAAGTATAAAGCAGTGGATCCGCGAGTGACGATCAGCGGCGACAGCGATTACTCTGGTAAGCTCAGGGCCTGTGTGTCAGATCGGGCTTTACAGAGAGGTACCCTACATCTGGGCACCCCGTGCAGCTCCTTCGATCCGCGCCAAAGCTCACCCGCCCCCTGACGTCACGTGACCCCACCCTCTAACCTTAAAAGGTGAGCAGGCAAGCAAGCAGAGAGCTCAGATGAGACAGCCAATCAGCCTGCTTGCCGGGCAGAGGAAGTAGAGGAGCCCAGCAAACTGACAGGTGAGGGTCACTAACATTTGGGAAGGTTTTGCATAATGGTGTCTACCTGGCGCAGGGCCATAACCCTAACACCTTCCACTGTGGAGGTAGCAACCCAGTTCAACCAACCGCAGAAGCATGTTGCAGTGCAGGTCTTGGGGTGCAGGGAGTGTCACAACATGCTTGCAGCAGGAGACAGCTCTGATCATGGCTGTGTGAGATCATAAGGGATCTCTTCAGCCATGCAGCATACTTACAAGAAGAGGTAGATGTGCTCAAGGATAAACTAGACAGGCTCATGAGCACCAGGGAGGCTGAGGTGGGGATAGATCGGATGAGCCAGGTTCTGTCCTCCCAGCCACAGAAATGTGAATACCCAGTAGATAGTGTCCAGGACCAGAGTGACCCTATACCCTCCCCCACACAGGACAGTATAAATGATAAGGACGAATGGAAGCAGGTACGTGGCAAGGGCAGTAGGAGAGTACCTTCCAAGCCTGTCCTTCCTCCACAAGTTCCTCTGAGCAATAGATACGAGATCCTACTACAAGGTGACCAGCCAGATAATGAGATGGCTGATAGGAAAATCACTTCTGAGGTTGTGTTCCCTAGGACAACACCCCCTAAGCAAACCATCAAAACATCCTCTGTTAAGACAAAAAGACGGGTCATTGTCTTAGGAGATTCCCTTCTGGAGGGAACTGAGGGCCTGATCTGTAGGCCGGACCCTCTACACAGGGAAGTCTGCTGCCTTAAGGGAGCTTCAGTTAGGGACTTAACCAAGCGAGTCCCAACCTTGGTCAGGGACACGGATTATTATCCACTTTTAATTTTTCAAATAGGTAGTAATGAAATACATAAAAGAAAACTGAGGACTATTAAGAAGGATTTAAGGGCCCTGGGATGCATGATACAAGGATCTGGAGCACAGGTAGTGTTTTCCTCCATCATTCCTAATACAGGGAATGGGGAGGGTTGGTTTGAGAAGAGCCAGGAAATAAATACCTGGCTCAGAGCCTGGTGCGAGAAACAGAACCTTGGGTTCTTTGAGAATGGGCTGGCTCGAGCCTCACCAGCCTTGCTTTCGAGGGATGGGGAGCACTTATCCCCTAGGGGCAGAAGGATACTGTCCAAGAAGCTAGCAGGGCTCATTAATAGAGCTTTAAACTAGATAGCAAGGGGGAGGGGGAAAGGGCCAGGCTAGATGGAAAAAAGCCTGGGTGTGATGGTGGAGTTACTGAGGGATGGTGTGCTGGCAATGACCTCTGGTCAGCCACCCTAGTTAACTAGGGGGTTATTGTCCTAACTCAGAGTAGAGATGTAACTACTACTGATAGGCTAGGTAACTTAAACAGCTGTCACTTGGGAAGCAAGGCTTCCCCAAGGAGCACAACAAGATCAGTAGACCAGCTGAAGTGCATCTACACCAATGCACACAGCATGGGTAACAAACAAGAGGAATTAGAAGTCCTTGTAAGTACAGGAAATTATGATGTGATTGCCATCACAGAAACATGGTGGGATAATTCACATGACTGGAGTGCTGCTATGGCTGGTTACAAACTATACAGATGTGACAGGCTGGGTAGGAGAGTAGGTGGGGTAGCCCTGTATGTCAGAGAATGCATTGACAGCCTAGAGCTGGAGTATGGTGAAGACAGGGTCGAGTGTATCTGGGTGAAAATCAGAGGAGAACAAAATCAGGGAGATATAGTGATGGGAGTCTACTATAGACCACCTGAGCAGGAGGAGGAAGCTGATGAGCTGTTTTTTAAACAACTGGGTGAAGTCTTGCGATCACCAGCCCTCGTCCTTATTGGGGACTTCAACTTACCGGATGTCTCCTGGAGGTACAATACAGCAGGGAGGAAGCAGTCTAGCAGGTTCCTGGAGGGTTTGGAAGACAACTTCCTGACCCAGCTGGTGAATGAACCCACCAGGGAAGGTGCCCTGCTGGATTTGTTGTTTGTAAACAGAGAAGACCTGGTGGGGGATGTGAAGGTTGGAGGACGCCTGGGGCATAGTGATCATGAGCTTATAGAATTCTTAGTACTGGGAGAAGTAAGGAAGGGAGACAGCAGAACAAGCACCTTAGACTTCCGTAGGGCTGACTGTGGACTGTTCAGAAAGCTGCTCGATAAGATTCCATGGGAGGCATCCCTTGAGGGCAAAGCAGCCCAAGAGGGTTGGTTGCTCCTCAAGAAGGAAATCTTGGTGGCACAAGAACAGGCTGTCGGAAGAGGAGTCGGCGAGCAAGGAAGCCAGCCTGGCTGAGTAGAGAGATCCAGGCAGATATACGTGAAAAGAGGGAAAAATATGAGCTTTGGAAGAAGGGGCAGGTGTCTTGGGATGATTATAGGAAATTAGTGAGATCATGGAGGGAGAAAGTCAGAAGGGCTAAAGCTGATCTGGAACTCAGGCTGGCCAGTTCTGTAAAAGATAATAAAAAGTCCTTCTATAGGTACATTAACAGTAAAAGGAGGGTCAAGGAGAATCTCCAGCCCTTGTTGGATGCAGGGGGATGAGGGCAAGACTGAGGTCCTTAATTCCATCTTTACCTCAGTCTTTGATAGTAAAGTAGGATGTTCCCTCAGTATTCATCCTCAGGAGCCAGCTGACAGGGAGGGAAGAGAACAAAGCTCCCACAACTCAGGTGGAAATGATTAGTGACCTACTTGGCCAGTTAGATACCCACAAGTCAAGGGGGCCAGATGGGATCCATCTGGGGGTATTGAGAGAGCTGTCAGATGTGCTTGCCAAACCCCTTTCCATGATTTACCAGCAATCCTGGCTGACTCAGGAAGTTCCACTTGAATGGAGGCTGGCAGATGTTACACCCATATATGAGAAGGGTCGGAAGGAGGATCTAGGGAACTACAGGCCTGTCAGTCTGACCTCAGTCCCGGAGAAGATCATGGAGAGGGTCATCTTGGGAGCTATCATGCAGCACATGCATGATGGCCAGGGGATCAGGCCTAGCCAACATGGGTTTACAAAAGGTAGATCCTGTCAAACTAACCTGATCACCTTCTATGACAAGGTGACCCGCTTAATGGACGAGGGGAAGGCTGTGGATGTGGTCTACCTGGACTTCGGTAAAGCCTTTGACACCGTTTCTCACAGCATTCTGACTGAGAAACTGGCTGCCACTGGCCTGGACAGGTGCACCCTCAGCTGGTTTAAAAACTGGCTGGATGGCCATGCCCAAAGGGTGGTGGAACAAAATCCAGCTGGAGGCCAGTCACGAGTGGCGTCCCCCAGGGCTCAGTCCTGGGTCCAGTTTTGTTCAACATCTTTATCAATGACCTCGATGAAGGGATTGCAAACTAGAAAGAATACTAGAGGTGGAAAAGATAAACTGGGTTTCAAATTATAGTAAACAAGAGTCTGAGGGAGGGTGACCCCCACCTCAAATGGGAGGATCGGGATTACACAGCATCCAGCAGAGATATTCTGCGTTTCATTTGGAAAATGCAATCCCTAAAGCAATACATTGGTCAGCTTTATATGCTGTGAAACAAAATCACTCCTACAGAGTTCTTGGAAAGACTGAGGCTTGCAATGCACAGATACACCACCCTGGATCCGTCAGCAGACGAAGGCCAGTGACAGTTGGTCTTACTGTTTTTGGGAAGGAATCTAGTAAAAACATCCAACACCACGTGTGCTCTGCCATAGCAGCACTTGAATACCCCGTGAAATCAAAACCGACAACGACAGCCTGGAATATATAGCAGACAATTTCCTGCTACAGATGGTGCAGGAACCTACAAGGGGAGGGCGGGTGCTGGACCTTGTTCTTACTAACAAGGACGGACTCATCAGGGAGGTGAAGGTCGGGGGCAGCTTAGGACAAAGCGACCACGAAATGATCCAGTTCAAGATCCTGAGTGGAAGAAGCAAGCCAAAAAGCAGGATAGCTACCCTGAATTTTGGAAGAGCTAACTTTGATCTCCTCTGCAACCTATTCGGAGCTATGCCGTGGGCTACGCTGTTAGAAGGCAAGGGAGCCTGTGAGAGCTGGCTAGCATTTAAACAGCACTTCTTCCAAGCACAGGATAGGTGCATCCCTTTGAGTAAGAAATCGGGAGAGAGAGGCAGAAGACCTGTCTGGATGAGCAGGGAGCTCATGAGTAAACTCAAAGGGAAGCAGAAGGTTTATGAACTGTGGAAACAGGGTCTGTGCACCTGGGAGGAATATAGGGATGTTGTCAGGGCCTGTAGGGATGCGACTAGAAAGTCTAAAGCCCGCTTGGAAATGAAGCTAGCAAGGGACATAAAGGATAATAAAAAGAGTTTTTTCAGATACGTGAATAGTAAGAGGATGACCAGGGATAATGTAGGTCCCTTGCTGAACGAGGCGAGTGTCCTGGTAACGGGTGATGCTGAGAAGGTGGAGATACTGAATGCCTTCTTTGCCTCGGTCTTCACTCCAAAGGCCCCTCGGGACCCGTAGATCCTGGATGAAAGTAGGAGTGTTTGTGGAATGAAGAGCTTCCCTCTAGTTGAGGTAGGGGTGGTCCAGGAGCGGCTCAAAGGGATTAATGCACACAAATCCATGGGCCCGGATGGGATACATCCACGTGTGCTGAGGGATCTGGTGGAAGTGCTTGCGGCGCCGCTTGCTATCATCTTCGACAGGTCTTGGAGAACAGGAGAGGTGCCTGAGGATTGGAGGATAGCCAATATCACTCCAGTCTTTAAAAAGGGCAAGAAGGAGGATCCTAGCAACTATAGGCCAGTCAGCCTCGCTTCTGTCCTTGGAAAGGTGATGGAACAGCTTGTTCTGGATGCCATCACCGAGCAACTGGAAGAGAAGAAGGTCATGAGGAGTAGTCAGCATGGATTCACCAAGGGGAGATCGTGCTCGACCAATCTCATAGCCTTCTATGATCTCATCACCGGCTGGGTGGATGGAGGGAGAGCAGTGGATGTCATCTACCTTGACTTCAGCAAGGCTTTTGATACTGTCTCCCATGACATCCTGATAGAAAAGCTGAGAGATCATGGGATAGATGAGGGGACAGTGAGGTGGGTTGAGAACTGGCTGTCGGACCGGGCTCAGAGGGTCGTGATCAGTGGAACAGAATCTGAATGGAGGCCTGTGACTAGCGGTGTTCCCCAGGGCTCGGTGTTGGGTCCAGTCCTGTTTAATATCTTCATTGACGACCTTGATGAGGGAATAGCATCCACCCTCAGCAAGTACGCCGATGATACAAAGCTGGGAGGGGTGGCTGACACGCAGGAACACTGCGCTGCCATCCAGCGAGACCTGGACAGGCTGGAGAGCTGGGCAGGGAGAAACCTAATGAAATTCAAGAAAAGCAAGTGTGAAGTCTTGCACCTGGGGAGGAATAACCGTCTGTATCAGTACAGGCTGGGGGATGACCTGCTGGAGAGGAGCTCTGTGGAGAAGGACCTGGGGGTCCTGGTTGATGACAGGTTGGCTATGAGCCAGCAGTGTGCCCTGGTGGCTAAGAGGGCCAATGGGATCCTGGGATGCATCAGGAAGAGTGTGGCCAGCAGGTCTAAGGAGGTGATCCTCCCCCTCTACTCTGCCCTGGTCAGGCCCCACCTGGAGTACTGTGTCCAGTTCTGGGCTCCATGGTATAAAAAGGACAGGGACCTCCTTGAGAGAGTCCAGAGAAGGGCTACGAAGATGATTAAGGGCCTGGAACATCTCCCGTATGAGGAAAGGCTGAGTGAGCTGGGGCTGTTCAGTCTGGGGAAAAGAAGACTGAGGGGGGACCTAATTAATGTTTATAAATATCTTAAGTATGGGATGCAGGGGGAATTGGCCAACCCCTTTTCAGTCATCTGTGGAGATAGGACAAGGGGCAATGGCTGCAAATTGGAGCACAGGAAGTTCCGCACCAACATGCGGAAGAACTTTTACACAGTGAGGGTGACAGAGCCCTGGAATAGGCTGCCCAGGGAGGTGGTGGAGTCTCCTTCTCTGGAGATATTCAAGACTCGTCTGGACGCCTATCTGTGCAATATGAGCTAGGGAGCCTGCTTTGGCAGGGGGGTTGGACCCGATGATCTCGAGGTCCCTTCCAACCCCTATGATTCTGTGATTCTGTGATTCAAATGCTGGTGTAAACCAGGCACACTCAGGAGTGGTGGCCTGTCCTTGCGTTAGTTTGTATTTACATTGAAGTTCTGGTACCCAGTTTCATTTTTCCAAACAACTCCCTAGCAAACCTCTTTAACCCTGTCAAAAATGGCATTGTGGTCGGCAAGATTTTATTTCCAGCCCATTTATCCCAAACCAATCTTTCCCTTCTCTCCAACACATTGTACTTGGATCTAGTTGTGACTGTGTAAGTAATGGAATTTAACCTACATGAACAATACAGCCTGATATCTCCCCAGGACATGCAATTCCTTACACAGGTGATATTACCTCCTACTATTCCTAAGAGCCAGTTTTGCCTCAAAGAAGTTCGTGTTATTTACTGGCACACACAGCATTACCTCTGTCATTTCATTCTGATCCATAAACTAATTGCATGTAGGATTTCTATAGAGTTGAATTGGAGTTTTGGGGTGTTTGTAATTGCTGATCATGTAAATGGGAAAGGAGGAAAAAAAAGTGGTTTAGGCTCTAGCCCTGCTACCAGCACCTCTTTTGAAGTTTTTGAATAGTAGGTTTTTTACCCCTATGTTTAACAAATGGGAATCGTGAATCTCTCTTCATTGGGCTGTTCCCTAGGTGCTTTTCTCGCTCCCTCTTCTACTATTTCCCTTCTCCGTGCTTCCAACTCCTCCAATCTCCTTTCTTGCCAGTCCTCCGGCTTTTCTAATTTTCTTCTTATGTTCCCCCCCCAGGTTTTAGCTACAAATTGTCCTTTTTTTTTTGTTGTTGTTGTTTTCCCGGGGGTCCTGCCTCATTCTCTTTCCCAAATTCTCATTCCAGCATGCTAATCGTTCCTTTCTTGGAATTTCTTACATTTGTAGTGTTTAATGGGACTGCCACAAACACAATGCCTCCCTTATTACCTCCGAGGGGTACCTCTCATGAGAGATATAGAGAAGTTCCCTCAGATATGGCAGTCCTACTTCTCGCACGTGCAGCCGGAGGTCAGTCTAATTCCGGTGCTGTTGATGGCGGAGGCAGGGGCAACGGTGGCACTGGTGTAAATACCACGACTACCAGAGGGGGAGCCGCCGCCGGGGCTGGATTATTAAGATAAGGAGGTGGTATATTATCCAAAGGCTCACATTTATCATCTTTTTCTTTTTCCTGTTGTTCTTTTTCTTCAAGTCCTTCTCCTGCTTTTAGTGCAAACATTGAAGCTGGAAAAGGACGTAAAGTCCTGATTGCACAATCACTCTCCTCCTGACTAAAAGGCCTTTTTGAATTTACATGCATGTTTGTACATCTTGGTGTTTCAAAGGATCGAAATACAGGCCAAAAGATATGTAGTCTTAAAAGCTCCTTTGGCCATTCTATCACACAACACTGAACTAATTTTAATTTACTTTTTCCTTTTCTGGGGCCCCTATCATTCCAATTTTTAATCGTTATTCCTAATGGATGTCCAATAATTTGCTCCCTTTTCTTCTGGTCCTCGGGTCTGTCATCTGACCCACCTAGGAGTTTTACTATGGCAGTTCCTACAGCCCTTAGTTACCTTAGTAAGAGTGTCTTGCAGGGGGTTTAGGGTTTCCTCCACAGTCCACATATGACTGTGGGCACACCCAACCGAACGGTATACGCAAAATGCTTATGACTCTGTCGTCTTCACTCGGATCCAACCAATGTTGGTTGGATAAATGGTATACACCTACACACATATAAATGGTATACACCTACACACATGACTCCTGTCGCCTTCGTTTGGGAAGCCGAACGGTATACGCCTTATGCTTTACGATGGTCGTCCTTCGTTCGGGTCTTCGCGCGCAGAATTACGGGCAAAAACTGCTGCAGCTGGTAAGGGAGCTTAAAAAATCAAATTCTTTGCTTGCCTCTATTCGGGTTCAGGATGGCGTTAATCCCGATCCGACCTGAACAGGAGCCACCAAGTGGTGGGGCGCCCCTCCTAGATCAAGTCAGAATTCAGGAACTATAGCCATCCCGGACGAGCCCCCAATTGTTATAAATGACTCGGTCCCAAACAGGATTTTAACCAAATTGAACAATTTATTAAATGAATAAAGGCAAGCAAACGGCGCTGCGGTGCACAGGCAGCGCCGGGTGCGCCGGGAGTCTCTGCTCCACCAAGATGCACGCTGTACAGTTCCAGTCCCTGGCTTTTATGTCTTCCAGGGATAGGCACATCTTCATTCTACGCATGCCCTCTTGCCCCATCTGGTGAATGTTTTGGCTAGCTTCACCGCCCACCGGCTTAAACTGAGCAACCATATACTGACATGCTGGAGTGTCTCGCCAGGCAACCCCCACAAGATGTAACAACCATATACATCTTAAACTGACATGCTGGAGTGCCCGTCAGGCGACCCCCACAAGACATCCTGTAGGTGAGCTTTAGCTTTTGTCTTGCTAACGAACTCAGGCAGCTGGCTCTGCAGACTTGAGGCACCTTCCTATTCTTCTTTCCTTCTTCTTCTTCTTTAACTCCTTTTCAGAGACCAGATGTTTCTCCTGAGGTATCACAATGCTAACATTGTGGTCCTTTAGGCAAAGCTTTGCACATCCTTTATAGAGTTTGTTGCTGCTTCAACATACTTCATTCAGTACATGCAAAAACCTTAAACTGTCCCTCCTAGGCCCGTAGCCATACAAGGGTATGTCATTATGCACCCCCAACATTATTCCATATTAACACGAATCAGATGGACATATATCGCATGTGGAACATGCCAAAATTTTTAAAAGATTGGGGTTTTTTCACTGTTCCTTTACACTCTGATGATTATGGAAAAATTTGCTTTTTCAGTCCCTACTATAAACAAAAATGAACCCATGAAAAAGGTATCACTGGGTGCGCTCCCACAAGGCATAAAAAATTCACCAACTGTGTGCCAGACTTATGTAGCCTGGGCACTTGCTCCGGTACGAAAAACGCATCCTGATCTAATCTTTTATCATTACATGGATGATATACTGATTGCAGGAAAAAACTTGGACATTGAAAGTTTGATTCATGACTTAACAGTGCATTTGAAAAGCAAGGCATTACAGATTACTCCACAGAAAATTCAAACGAAGCCAGTGTGGAAAGATTTGGAATGGCAGATTGATAGAAATACCATAACACCTCAAAAGATTGAAATCGGAGCTGAGGTCGGCACATTAAATGATGTTCAAAAGTTGCTTGGAAATATTAACTGGGTTAGATTGTAATAAATAAATCCATAAGGAATTTGTTCTCAAACCAGCAGATAAGGGCGAAGGGGGGTAGGTCACCCAATTGTTAATTGTTTGAATGTTTTGATTGTAGCTATTGAACTATTGTGCACACACTTTTACTTACTAACAAGATGCTTACAAAGGGTTAAAGGGGGGGCTTACTAACAGGATGGTTTGAAGTGCCATAGTGGTTATGTCAGAGACAACCCCACATAAACAATGTCCCACTTGAACAACTCTAGTGTAGTCAGTCCTGAGTGATTAGTGTCCTTGGAATAATTTAAAGCGGACCCAGGACTGATAAGGAGGAAGCATCCCTAGGAAGGTGGTGCCTGAGATAGATAAGAAAGAAACATCCCAAGGATAATTGTGCTCATCTGGAACAATCACAACTACGCATGTGCCAGGGGAAGGAGGTGAAAAGTTCAACCTGAGGAAGACTACGGCCTTCTTCTTTACGACCACCAGAGAGACTAGGACGACCCCCTAGCAACAGTACGTGCAGCCGCAGAAAGATATCAGAATGTGCCACTTAAATCCGGGACTCCGGAACTATAAAAAGGGACTCTGGTGGGGAGTGATGCACACGCCATTGGTAGAGCAGGAGACTCCCCAGCCGCCCAGCGCTGTTGTTGCAGTTTTGTGTAGTTGGGTGCTGGAAAAGAACAGGGGTGCAGAAAATGGCTGCTGCGAGGAGCTGCTGGAATTCTCCAGAGCTTCTAACTATAAACAATTCTAGGCCAGAATCATTGTTTACCAGGGCCAAGCCAATGAGAGATAGTCTCAGTGCCTCCGAGAATCACATATAGGAGAAAACAACCCAGAAGCAGCTGCATTTTGCCACCGGAGAAGGGAGTGAAGAGACGTAACGAGCTGTGCAGACACCAAGGCCAGGGAAGACGGGGGAGGAGGCGCCCCAGGTGCCGGAGAGAAAGATGCCCCCTTGCAGCCCGCGGAGAAACCACCCCCACGGAAAAGGCCGAGACCCCACCTGTAGCCCGTGGAGGGGCTCCACGCTGGATGGAGCAGGTGGAGAAATAGAGAAGACGCTGTGACCCTACGTTGTGACCCCCTGCCAGCACTTGCAGCCCATGAAGAGAATCAGAGACACAGAGATGAGCAGAGAGAGTTTTGCGCTGAAACAGGTTTGCTGGGGGGAGGCTGGTGACCCCATGGTGGACTGGGACTGAGAGACATTGTGATTTATGGCTGCTCGCCATAGCAGTGATCCAGGCGGAGCAGCTGATGAAGAGATAAAGCCCGGGGGGAAGAGACTCACGTTGGAGAAAGTTCGTGGAGGACTGTCTCCCGTGGGTGGGACCCACGGTGCAGCAGGGGGAGGGTGTGTGTGTGGAATGAATGCCCCCTCCCCGGCCGAGAAGGAAACCAACTTGCAAGGAACTGACCGAAGCCCCCATCTCCCAGTCCCTGCCCCCCTGTGCTGTGATTGGGGGGAGGAAGGGAGTGAAATCATGACTAGAGTGAAGTCTGCTAAGAAGGGAGTAGGGGGAGAGGTAGAGGTGTTTTAAGATCTGGGAAAGGAAACTGCTCATGAAGAAGTAACCGGGAACCCCATTATTTTTTCCTAGTCCCTGCCCCTCCCCGCACTGCGAGCAGGGAGGGAAGAAGGGAGTAAAATCATGGCTAAAGGGAAGTCTGCTTAGAATGGAGGGGTGGGGGGAAGGTGCTACCGAGAACCCCATTTTCCCCAGTCCCTGTCCCCCCTGTACTGCGAACGGGAGGGAAGAAGGGAGCAAATAAACCCTGACTAAAGTCTGCTAAGAAAGGAGTGGTGGGGGCAACGTGTGTTTAAGATCTGCTTGCATTTGTTTTAAGATTTGGTTGTGCTCCTGACTCCGGTTTTCTCTGTTCTTTTTAGTGTAGTGCAATAAATTAGAGTAGTTTCTTTCTTCATTCTGTGTTGAGTCTGTTTTGCCCGTCTCGTTGCTGATCTCTACTTGTCCTTATCTGGACTCCTAAGCCTCTTGATATATATTTTCTCCCCTGTCCAATTAAGAAGGGGAGCAATAGACTGATTTTGGTGGGTGTCTGGCCTCCGGCCAGGGCTAAACCATCACAGCTGTTTTGCCTGCTTATTGCTTGCTCAAATAAATTCTATTTTGATATTTTAAACCGAGTGAACAATTTGTCATTGCCGTTTATAACAAGATCATTGTGTGGTATTATGCATCAGTATTTTATTACCTATATTTGCAGCCACGCTGGACTAACTGACTAACACAAGGTCTAGCAGAAGAAAATCAGAGAGCAGACAGGCTGGTAGCACTGGCATGGGCTGCTCCCTTAGCAGACCAATTTGCACAAGCTCAGAAGTCGCATGAATTTTTTTTTTTTTTTTTTTTTACCAATTTGCTAAGGTACTTCAATGACAATACCACTTGTTGGTTGCTGAGGCTAAAGGGATTGTACAGTTGTGCCCAGATTGTCAGCAATTCACCAGTGGCACAGGCCCACTAGAAGTTTGGAAAAAAAAAAAAAAAGGTTTCTTTTTTCTGGCAGTGTGAGCTACTGCACAAATGGGGGAATCTAGTAGAAACATCCAGCGCCACGTGTGCTCTGCCATAGCAGCACTTGAATACCCCGTGAAATCAAAACCGACAACGACAGCCCGGAATATATAGCACAAACAACACAAACCTTTTTCCAATTATGGAACATTACCTATGTTACAGGGACACCAGATTTACCTACAGGCCAAGCCATAGTGGAACATGTGAATCAAACTCTCAAGCATTTTGCTTTACAAACAAAAAAGGGAGAGAAGGATATCTCCAGCTGATCGATTAAACAAAGCTCTTTATGTTTTGAACTATTTATGTCTGCCACAGGACAGTTTGGTACCTCCAACGGTGAAACATGCAGTAGGTTTAAAAGGAGGTTTGAAAGGGAACAAAAGAGAAAAAAAAAAAAAAAGAGAAAAAAAATAAAGAAAATGGAAAAAAAAAGAGAAAAAAAAAAGAGAAAAAAAAGAAAGAAAGTCAATGTCAGGTGTTAGTAAGAAATGAAGTTACAGGTACTAACTTGGGGAAGGAGATCTGCCTGTGTCATTACAGATATGGGAACCAAGTGGATAAAGCCGTGGATCCAGAAAAAATCAAGCTTGCATGAATCAGGATGGGATCCCGATCGCAGTAACTGAAGTCAAGTGTTCCAACTGCTGCCACAGTGGAGTATGAGTTTTGCTGCCGGACATATTGAACCATCTAACAGTCTTTGAAATATGCATGTGTTTGTGGTAAATGAAAATTAGGGAACACAGACTACAATGGGTGCCTGCATGAAAATGTGAGGCTGGTGTTATCTGCACTCCTGACACTCCTGACACTCCTGATTGGCAAAGCAAACAAATACAACAGCAAAGGTATTAAGGCACTTAGCTATAGATGTGGATTCTGTAAGACATGCCACCTTACAGAATCGTGCAGCAATTGATTTTTGTTGCTGGCTCACAGACATGGTCGTGAAGATTTTTTCATGCAGCATGTGCTGCATGAATCTGTCTGACCACTCAGAATTCAGAAATTAATAGATCAAACACAAAAGATACCAAAAAACCAAACCAAACAAAAAACCAAACAAATCACACACAAATAAAAGGGAATTCTTTGGATCAGAGAATTGGTTTCCGATGAGGGGAAAAGGGGAAATTTCAGGATGGACATTGTCAATGGTCAAATTTGGATTATTGGATTTAGTAATTATAGTACTTGTTTATTGAGCTTTCTGCAAAGGGCCCTTGCAGAAATCTCTAACAAGCAGTTTTTGTAACACAGATACTAAAAGGGAAAAAATTGCTGGGAACGACAGCGGGCCTGCCGGCGGCCTGGCTCTCCTCACAGAAGACACAGGCCCTGACAATATCCTCGAATTCCCATGAGACAGGGAAATTACTCATGTTCATAGGTATTTGGTAATCACATCTTCAAAACAGAGCAGCCTTGAACACAGGTGTACAGACTGCCTTAAACCAAGAAGGAGTTGTGGGAAGGTATTTGGAAGTAAGTGAACATGTCATGAACCAGCCATAATAAATGGTCGAGACAGCAGGTGTGCAGATAACTTTTAGACATCAAAGGTAAACTAACAATGTTTAGCTATAAGATATGCTTATCAAAACTCGTTATAATTACTAGTTAATCACTTTGGTGTGAACAGTGTGTGTAGCCAATTAGCAGATTGGCTAGCAAGAACATGAATTACGTCCAGACCGATAAGTTATACCTCGCTAAAGGAAAACAGACGGTTAACAAGGACATGAATTAGCTCAGACCGATAAGAGCACTGCAAGCTTGCAGGATTGCTGCATTCCAGGCTAAGGGTGAAAAATACATCATGAGGAAGACCTACAGCCTTCCTCCCAAGGACCACCGAAGACCCTTGCCCACAATTATTGGAAGAATCTGCGCAAGCCGGAAGGACTGATAAACTAATTAGCATACGAAGCAGGAGTAGGTGGGTTTAGGTAATGAATATGTATAGGCGTCAATTGAATATTCACTATTTCATTGTATAAATGTGGAATGGTGCACTATTTCGAATATGCATACTTGTGGCGGAGCGATCCCCCGTGCATCGGCGCGCAATAAACATACCTACTTTATAACTTCCGAGTTACAGAGTCTATTTCCGTACGTCATTTTGGCGAGCCAGGCAGAAGGATTTCTGCTCGGCTGAGGGACCAGCTGCGGAGCGGATGCTCCTAGGCGCGCCCTGAGAGATTTCCTTGAAGGAGACTCCCCTTCCCAGCTGTTCACCCGGGAGCAGAAAAGAAACCCCTGGATCTATGGACCAAAACAGTATGTTTGCAAACAGGGCTGCTGATAAGACGCACGGAGACGTCCGGCGCACAGCATAGTCTCTAGGAGGAAAGGTACCTAAGGTGGGGGGGGGGTGGTTTGCTGACCAAAGGGTGGCCGCTAGCGATCTTGAGAGCAGATTGAGCAAACCCAAGGTTACTGATAAATTATTTGGTGTGGTGAGTGTGAGAGAAACTGAGTGGGAGAACTCCTGCCTGTCACACAGGAGACGGGTTTCATTCCCAAAGGGAGTTGCTTCTCTGGTGGCACTGATTTATTGGTATTGACTTCGGATATTGTTACAAGGAACGGCGTTTTGAAAATTGGTTTGGATTTGACAAACTGTTTGTGTGAGTGAAATGAGTTAACTCTGGTGTGAGTGGTGAGTGGCTGAGCTGCAGCATATCTGTGTGAGAGAGAAAGAAAAATACCCACTAGAAATTTATGGTTTGTTTTTGTTTGGTGTTAATTCTCGTTAGTATTACTGGAGAAATACTGATTTTTGATTTGCAAACTAGAAAGAATATTAGAGGTGGAAAAGATAAACTGGGTTTCAAATTATAGTAAAAACTTTATACCCCCTTCTGAGGAACAAGAGTCAGAGGGAGGGTGACCCCACCTCAAACGGGAGGATCGGGATTACACAGCATCCAGCAGAGCTATTCTGCGTTAGCTTGTGATTTGTATACTTCAAGAAGACAAACCCCTTGTCTCAAGCATTACCCAAACCTAAGACACAGAGCCTGGGTAAAGTTTGAGTGCACAGCTGCCACAGCACCCGGCACTTTAGGTACAAGTGTCAGTGTCCTGCATGCATCACTCTATTTTGTGTCTGGGAATTAGGGATAACAACCTTGTGGGAAATCACCTGATTGTTAAGACCCAGGACGCTGACTGGCAAGATATAGATGCAATACTAGATGCAATGACAGAGACAGAAAAGCAGTTGGTTTTGAAAATGGCCAGAACACAGGTGCAAGCTCAATTTACAGCGGGAACACTGGGGGGGACGGGTGGAATAATATACTCCCCCAACAGATCCAGGATGGGACCTGAATGATAGTGATGATTATCAACAATTGAAGCGATATCAGGCTTGGATAAAGTTTGGTTTGGAAAATGCAATCCCCAAAGCAATAAATTGGTCAGCTCTATATGCTGTGAAACAAAATCACTCCTACAGAGTTCTTGGAAAGACTGAGGCTTGCAATGTGCAGATACACCACCCTGGATCCGTCAGCAGACGAAGGCCGGCGACAGTTGGTCTTACTGTTTTTGGGAAGGGAGCCAGATATATGGGATATAGAAAAGCTAATTGAAGAAGCATGGAGAGTATTCAGGAACAGGGAAAGTGCTGAGAAAAGGAAATCAGAAAGGAGAATAACCAACGCTACTGTTGCAGCTTTGGAACAGTACAGGTTACGAGAAGGGGGGCTGCGGGGACTGGATAGAGACCAATGTGCGTGGTGTAAGAAAAAGGGGGCACTGGAAAAACGAATGTCCAGAAAAACGCAGAGAAAAGGGGGGTAGACAAAGGAAGAAACCTATAGTGGCAAATGCTGAAGACTGATGGGGACCTGGGGGATCTACGTGAGTGGATCCACTGGTTAAACTAAAGCTGGGGGAAAAAAAAACCAAGTAGAATTTGTAGTAGATACAGGAGCAACATTTTCTGTTTTAAATCAGGCATTAGTACCAGTAAGTAATGACTGTGTGGTGGTACAAGGGGCTACTGGCCAACATGAAAAGGCATATTTCTGTGAA
The DNA here is from genome assembly GCA_020800305.1 of Porphyrio hochstetteri. Lineage (NCBI taxonomy): Eukaryota > Metazoa > Chordata > Aves > Gruiformes > Rallidae > Porphyrio > Porphyrio hochstetteri. Next base: position 389,422 of record JAJHSY010000141.1, on the reverse strand, counting down.
CCCTTGAAATTTAAACTTGGGAAACAGGTGGGAATTCACAAATTTCTATATGCCCAATTCCCCAAAAGCACTCTTGGGAAGAGATTTATTAGAACAATTGGAAGCCATAATTAAATTTGAAAAAGGGAACATTACTCTGGAGGTAAACGATCAGCAATATATACAAATAATGAGTTTATCGTTAACTAACATTCCCACAGAAGAAAAAATTAGTGAAGAAATCACAGATCAAGTATATCCAGGAGTATGGGAACCAACCAATGTACCTGGGAGAGCAAAAATGCTCCACCTGTGGAGGTAAAACTCAAAGAAGGATGACAGCCAGTAAGAATTAAACAGTATCCCCTGAAGAGAGAAGACAGGGAAGGAGTTGTATAAATGTGGAACGGTGCACTACTTCGGGTATGCACACTTTTGGCGGAACGATCCCCCGTGCACCTGCGCGCAATAAACATACCTACTTTATAACTTCCGAGTTACAGAGTCTATTTCCGTATGTCAGCCCAGGATTTGGCACCTCGACGGCCAGTGCTGGTCTGGATGTTCATGGGGAAAGCCCCTTCTATGCACCATGCCACCAACGCTATGTGGAGCAAGTAGGTCGCACTTATGCAGCAGGCTCGAATAGGGAACCCCAATAGTCCAGGAATCCTGGAAGTGATCACAGACTGGCCAGAAGGCAAAGATTTTGGAATATCACTGGAGGAGGCGGTGATGCATGCTGAAGAGGCCCTTCTGTATAGTGAACTGCCAGAAAATGAGAAAAAATATGCCCTGTTCACCGATGGGTCCTGTTGCATTGTTGCTAAACATCAGAGGTGGAAGGCTGCTGTATGGAGTCCCACATGACAAGTTGCAGAAGCTGCTGAAGGAGAAGGGGAATCCAGCCAGTTTGAAGAGGTAAAAGCCATCCAGTTGGCTTTAAACATTGCCAAACGAGGTAAGTGGCTGAAATTGTTCCTCTATACTGACTCCTGGATGGTGGCCAATGCCCTGTGGGGGTGGTTGCAGCAATGGAAACAAAGCAACTGGCAGCGCAGAGGCAAACCCATCTGGGCTGCTCCATTGTGGCAAGGCATCTCTGCCCAGTTAGAGAACCTAACTGTAACAGTATGTCATGTAGATGCCCACATACCCAAGAGCCCAGCCACTGAAGAACATCAAAACAACAAGCAGATGAATCAGGCTACTAAGATTGAGGTGGCTCAAGTAGGCCTCTATTGGCAATGTAAGAACAAATTATTTATAGCTCGTTGGCCCCATGACACCTCAGGCCATCAAGGAAGAGATGCCACATATAGATAGACTTGTGATTGAGGGGCGGATTTGACCATGGACACTATCTCACAGGTCATCCATGAATGTGAAACGTGTGCCTTGATCAAGCAAGCCAAGCAGTTAAAGCCTCTGTGGTATGGAGGACAATGCCCGAAATGTAAATATGGAGAGGCTTGGCAGATCTATTACATCGCCCTCCCACAGACACACCAAGGCAAGTGGTATGTGCTTACAATGTTAGAAGCAACCACCAACTGGCTAGAAACTTATACTGTACCCCATGCTACTGCCTGCAACACCATCCTGGGTCATGAGAAGCAAGTCCTCTGGCAACATGGCACTCCAGAAAAAAACCCACCAAAACTCCTTAAAAAAACCCCACCAAAAAAACAACCCCCACACAAATAAAAAACCCACCTTCCTCTTGGATTTTAGCAGGAAGTGGAAATTTGACATAGATGTCAGTGCCCAAACATCCCCCGTATGTACAGGGGCAAAGAATTGGAAGAGATGGCGGATGGGATTTCTTTGAGAAGCTTCAGTAATCCAGCCTTCACTGGTCATCCTTGTATTTGGAGTCGGAAATCACAGAATCACAGAATCACAAGGTTGGAAAAGACCTTTAAGATCATCAAGTCCAACCATTCACATCCTAAACTAAACCATATCCCTAAGTACTTCATCTACCCTGTTTTTGAACACATCCAGGGAAGGTGTGTTGTTTTGGAAACTAAAACTTTAACAGATGCATTGAAGTTGTTCATTCTGTCACCTCAGTCATCATGTCCTGGCCACCACCTCTCTTCAGAGAAGAAGATGATCAAGTTCAGTGTTTTATCCAAGTCTATTACAGTCTTGTTTTAAAGTAATTTTTCATCTTTTCATTCTTTTCTACTCTTTCTCACTGTAACTGAACAGCTGAACTGTCCAACTGTATGCCTGTAGGCACCAGCCTCGTGACTCTGGTCTCTTCCTCCTGGCTTTGATTGCAGTGTACATCTAGATTTTTATTTTTCCTTAAACCAGTATCCATTGTCTGGCATGTAATAATGCTTAATTTCCCCCCTGCCATTTGTAAGAAAATCCTAGTTTAGTTTAGTCTTCTGACCTCTTTGTGATCTGTGTGATCCTGTATAATAGAATCATGTTTTGTTTGTGGATTCTTACCTTGCAGTGTTGTGAGACACAGTATCTCAGTAAAAAAAGCCTGTAGATTCTTGAATGATTCCAGTCTATAAGTTTTTTCAATGCTGTGAGATTCCAGAATTAGTATGAAATATGTGTTTATGCTCCTTGAATTAATTCTTAGCCCGTAAGTGTGTTTGCAGTTGCTGTTAGGCTTGACATAAGCCCATGTTCTGAGACTGGGCTAAACTTTACAAAGGCAGCCTGCTTTAGTAGCATTATGCACAAGATAAGTCTTGGGCTGCGTGGTGTAATTTGTAATACTGGACACTTCATCTTTATTAGATTTAATGATATCAAATATTCTGATTGTTTTAACAAGTTTTGTCAAATGACAAATCTAGTTAGCGTCATTTATCAATAAAATTTAAATTTTTTTGCCTCCAGCTTTGGACTGGCAATATTATGTGTGTGCATGTCTGTGTATAATATAGAGAGATTCATTGTTAGCTGTAAAAGAACAGAGATTAAGGCCTTAAAGTATCAAATAAGAAATCACACTCTACAGAAGGCTTGAGGGAATGTTAGAAACAAGGAGTATTTGTCACTTCCGAGCTAAAGCAAAGTGGTTATAAATACGTTGTTCACATTAACATCACACTTCCTTTTGGGTCTGCTGTGCATAAGGGTTTTGAAATAATTGAAATGAAGAAACTAAGTTACCGAGAACAGTAGAATTACTGATCATAGGTCGAAGAATAGTGTTTAGGACCTAATGGAGTTTAGCTGATTGTTGTAGAGATATGAAGAAGGTCCTACCCAAAGAGTGCTCTGTGAGATAATTCAAGCTGTAGATAGGTTGTATTCTATAAGAATCTATAAGAATATATATATTTTTTTTTTAACTTAGCCGCTTACTTCTTCATAAAAACTTGGAATAATTATAGCAAAAAAGGAAGCAGGAGGAATGGAACATAGTGTTTGGAGAGCTCCAGAGAAGCTGGTCGGTGACTCGTTGGTGGGGACTTGCCTACTTGTACTTGGTATTGTTTCCCTCCCAGAAAGAATTTATGGGTTTAGCTAGAGTAGCTTTTGCCTCTTTGCTTTGGGAGAAGGTGAGATTATGACATGTGTTGAGCATGGTGGCTCTGAAATGCTTTAAAGCACGTAGTTTGTGTCCTAAAGTACAGATCTGTTAGAGATCTGTTAAATGCAGACTGAGTGTAAAGCCTGGATGCTGTAGGCAGGACCAGGGCATCTGTTCTCTGCTGCCAGCACCTGAACTTTGTCACAAAGAGGGTAGATAATGCCTACAGAGATATCTTTACATGATGACGTGTCCCATGCTGGGAAATGGGAGTTAGGAAGTGATTGCATGGGCATCCAGCTACTGCCTCCTCCTCCCTGACTTTTCCAACCTGTCTTGTCTTGGAAGACAAGGGCTGTAGAGCTATCTGCAGCTGGGGATGGAGAGGTGGAGTGGGGGAAGAGCTTGGCCTTCTATGTCCAGATCACTGCTATGTTTATCTTGCCACTGTAAAAGCTCATAACATGCCTTAAAGATAGATTTACAGTGATTATTAACTCTTAAAAAACCCCACCTCTGTTAAGGGAGCTAAAATACCACCTACAATACAGAAATGTGGAAAACAGAGGAGTGTGTTTTAGGGAGGATCTAGGTACCATTTGAAACTGTGCCTGTAGTGGTGTAGCTGCTGCTCTGGGCTCCATGTGTCCTACTTCGAGCTCCAGCATCCATTCGGCTCTTGCACAGAACCACTCCATTTCAGGGCATCCTCAGCCTTCTGCACCTCTCAGCACAGAAACCAGCCTGACTCTTTTAATCCTGAATCAAGTCCAAAATTATTAACATTTATTATGTAGCCACTTAATGGCTAGTGGCTATCCAGTCAAAGGAGATTTATATCTCCTTACAACAGCTTAATGTGTACTTAGGCTCCCCCGGGGTCGCTTGTCCAGCTGAACGGCCAACATGAACATGCTCAGTTCTCCCTCTTACAGCAAACTATAGACCCAATGGCTACTTGCGCATTTTTATCTGATGTATCTTGTCAAGGATAATGCCAATGCCAAACTAAGCTGTAACAGCAAATCTCATGCAGGGTCCTGCCTACAAGAATTGTTTTCAAGTGACTGTCCTGAACTGTTAATCGAGTCAGACAATGGAACCCATTTCCAGAATAATCTCATAGATGCCTGTGCCAAAAAATATGGCATCAAATGGGTATATCATATACCCTACCATGCACCAGCCTCCGGGAAAATCGAGAGGTACCATGGACCGTTAAAAACTACACTAAAAGCAATCGGTGGTAGAACCCTAAAACACTGGGATATGCATTTAGCCAAAGCCACATGGCTATTTGATTCCAGGGGATCTAACCAATTGAGCTGGCCTCCCCCAATGAAAACTCCCACAGACTGTGGAGGGGGATAAAGTCCCTGTAGTGCGCATGAAAAACCTGTTGGGGAAGACAGTCTGGGTTGTTCCAATTCAGGCAAAGGAAAACCCATTCGTGGGATTGCTTTTGATCAGAGACCTGGGTGCACTTGGTGGGTGACGCTGTTAGCGGTCGCAATCATGAAGAACTTATCTACACAAAGCAGATAAGCAGGCACTTCTTTATTCCAGCGCTGGGGAACACGGGGGATAGCTCCACCAAAGACGTGTTCCCCCAAAGGTACAAAGCACAACATATTTATACAATTTTTAGTGAAATCATTACGCAAAATGCTCGCTTCTTAGCTTGACCTTTGCAATGATTGGCTTTTGATTGCTTCACTTTATCTATATTCTTATTCTATAAAAATCATTGGTTAGCTATGCTGATTGTTTTAAATACAAAGAGGGGAGGGTAATGATTAGCATATTTATGTTATTTCCTGGAAATCATTATCATACGTAAATGTCCTCCGCGCATGCATAGTTATGTTGAGCGGGGGTCTTCTGATGGTCGTCGATAGTCTTCCTCACTCTGTCCATGAGTGAACCCCATTCTTGTGCAAGCTCATTTCGTCTTCGGCTGGTTTTTTGTAACCATAGCCAGTTTCTTCATATACCTATTGTTTTAACTCAAAGTCCATAACCAGTACCCATTGTTTTAATTCAGAGTCCATAGCAGTTTTCCATAGTGATTGTCACCAACGTTTGCTGATTCTTCTCCTGGGAAACTCACAAACATGGTCATTGTAAAATTTGTTTGATTAATCTCGAAAGGGTCTCCTTGAGAACCTTTACGCTCGCATAAGCTTAAACAAATGTGATTGTACTTGCAAATCTTTAGATCTTAGTATCTCCATGCTTGCGTTAACTTAGATAAATGTGAAACCTACCCTAAGAGATTTTTTCGTAAGAAACTTTATGCTTGTATTGGTCTGAAACAAACATAATTATGAGACCTGTAGATCTTAGTGCATAGAAACGAGAGATAAGGAATGGTCAAACAAACCCGAAAGAAACACCTGGAGCATAACACCTGACCACAATGGCAGGAGGGAGGCCCTCCGAAACTAACCACAAGACGCATCAGCGGACTGAAACAAAAACCCTAGTTAATGATTGGATCAGAAGATGATGAAATGAACATATATGGAATTGTGTCTGTCGACCATGAAGATGGCTAGATAACTCGAAAAATAGATTACTTTGTTTGTCACTGAGTATAAATATCTGTAGCCCACCTCTCCTCGGCGCAGTGTGGTGTGACTTAGGTCCCTGCCCGCCCGGCGCCGCTGTTTCTTTCTCTCTGAATAAATTGCTGCTTATTACACTCCCGGGGTGAGTGTCCTTTTGTCGATAACAGTGATAAAGGCACACACCGTCTTGTTCCTAAAAGCCTTAACATTGCTGTACATTCTCATAGCTGCTATAACTCCTTTAAAATCAAAATCATATCCTAAACTAAAACCTAAATAACCTAGAAGTTAAGCTATTTTATTAGGGTGACCGTAACATTTCCCCCCTTTGAAAGTATTGATAATTATACTCAATACTTTCACATATTCAAATTGTGGCTTCATTGAATGTCAAATTGTCATATGATGGTGGATCTTTTCACTTGTGCCAAATGCAAATTTTTATTTCCTTTAAAGGGAGATTTCTTCCAATTGAGCATAGTGTAGGTTGTCCTAAACTAATTTGTGCTATATTTTGCCAATTTGCAAATTCTTTAATCAAATTACAATTTTTTAAATTTTTACCTTCTATTGATATTTGGTTTGTATTTATTTCCTTATCCGAGCTTGTTCACCTACTTTTACTTGCCAATCATTCACGTTAAAGGTTTGTATCTGAGTACTATTTGTTACCTGCGCTTGGTTTGACGATGGTTTTTCTTTTATTCATGTTTCCACCACCATAGACTGCAGAGTGATTGAAAGGGTTAAAAGGGAGCTGCGATAGAAGTAGTGCTGCTTAATAGTTGCTGTGATGTTTTACCAACCATTATACAAACTAATTGAAGCATAGGGTCTTGCACTGTTTATTGCTTAAACTAACCAAAGCATAGGGTTTTGCATTGTCTTGATAAGGTTAGCTCCTGGAAGTTGCTTTGCGAGCCAGCAAGAACCAACCCTGCAGTTTGGATAAGAACCAAGAGACGACTGAGCCTGCGCAGGAACAAAAGGTTACTAGCGGTGATGAAGAGGAGCCATCAGCCTTCATCCTGATGACCACCAACAACCACCACAACGAGGCAATGCGCAAGCGCAATCGAGAGGAACTTATGGAAATGAGTTATTGGAACTAATTTTAATACGAAGCGGGATAGGTCATGCACACGTATAGGTGTTTGGTGAAATCACATCAATATGTAACACTTGATTGTATAAGTTGAGACGGTGAGTTGCTGCCTGGCACGCACGACTTTGGTGGGGTTGCCCGCCCCCCCCTTCCGTGTGGCCCGGCGCCGAATAAACATACCTACTTTACAATCTTACAGATTGTGGAGTCTGTTTTCCACATGTCAGAGCAAACAGAAAAACAAATTTGTTAATCATGTTTCAAAGTTAACTTGAAAGTCTGGATTTCCAACCATTCTACAGCTATTGGGTGTCGCCTTCTTCACTCTGGTGTAGTGGATCCAAGCATCTGATTTAGCAATCTTGATTGCAGTAAAGGTGGTTAACAACACCTGGTAGGGTCCGTTACACTTTCCTTGTAGAGGTTTTTAATTCCAGGTTTTTATATAGACATAATCTTCAGGTTGAAAGTTGTGTACTGGATTCTCCAGTGTCGGGGTCAATTTCACAGCACTACACTCTGTGGAGTTTTTCCAAGAGAAAGCAAATAATTATACACATCTTGTTTTTCCGTTAGATGCATATTTGGATTAGGAGCTTCACATGGCTTTCCATACTTTATTTCATAAGGACTCACTGGCATTCCACTTCGGGGTTTTACTCTTATTCATGACAGTGCTAGTGGAAGTGCCTGAGGCCCTTTCAATTTGGCTTCTTGACAGATTTTGCTAAAGTTTGATTTATCTTTTCCACTTTTCCACTAGACTGTGGTCTTCAGGAGGCATGCAAATCCCAGGTCATTCCTAGGATCTTGCACATGTTCTGCACCACTGTGGCCACAAAATGTGGTCCTCTATCAGATGATATCCCAAAAGGTACTCCAAATCTAGGAATAATCTCCTGTAGGAGCCACTTAACTGTTCCCTTAGCTTGTTTTGTGCCACAGGGAAAGGTTTCTGGCCATCCAGAAAAAGTATCAACCCCAATCAAAACATACTTATAGCTGTTATATTTAGGTAATTCTGTAAAATCAATTTTCCAGTAAAATCTCTCGGATTCACCCTTGTTTTTAACTTACCCATTTGAATTTTCTTTTGTACTACTGGATTTTCTAAACATACCTTACGCTTTGCTGTTACTGACTTAGCTATTTCTAGCATTTGCACTGACACTAAGTGCCTTTTTAGGAACATCACAAGGGCGTCTGCACTCCAATGGCATTCTTGATGTCTTATTTGCAATATTTCTCTCATGATTAAGGGAGGCAATATTACCTGACTCTTGATAGTTGTTCACCATCCTTCTGAATTTTTCTTTTTGCTATTTTTAAATTTCCAGTCTGATGTGCTTTACAGTGCATGATTGCTACTTGGACCGGTTCTTGAACCTCCAACAATAACCGTAAGATTTCCTTTTTGATGCTTAATATTTGCCCCCTGGGAGGACAATAGTCCTTGTTCTTTCCATAGGGCTCCATGGACGTGGACTACTCCAAAGGCATATTTTGAGTCTGTCCGTATATTTACTTTCTTTCCTTTACTCAATTCCAGTGCTCTTGTTAATGCAATCAGTTTTGCTTTCTGTGCAGCAGCTGTATTGGGTAATGCGTTTGCTTCTATTACGGTATTCTTAGTTGTTACCGCATATCCAATGTGTTCCATTCTGAACAAAGTTGTTGCCATCTGTAAACACCTCCCATTCAGGATCCTCATCGGGAATGTCCTTCAAATCCTCTCACCTGGAGTATGTATGTTCAATGGTCACAGTACAGTCATGTTCAAGTTGTTCTTCCTGCGTAGCACTCAAGAAAACTGCAGGATTCACAAGGTTAGTTGTTTTCAAGATTACATCATTTTGTTCTGTAAGAATTGCCTGGTCTTTCATCATCCTTCTAGGGAAGAGCCAGTGTGTCCCCTTTTGTTCCAACACTGTGACCACTATGTCGGACATGGACCGTGATGGTTCTTGCCACTGCTTGTAGGCAAGAAGGTCATACTTTGCTTACCGAGTCCAATTGCTTAGAAAAGTATCCCACTGGTCTTTTGCCAACTTCCCATTCTCTGGGTCAGAACTCCCAAAGCAAGATGTTGCCATTCGTGGACAAACAATTGGAAGTCTTTAGTTAAGTCTGGTAATCCCAAGGCTGGTGCTGTCATCAAGGTTAGTTTAAGTTTCCAAAAAGCCTTTTGTTGGTGTCTATTTCATATAAAAGGGATAGACTTCTGGGCTTTATACAGTGGTTTGGCTGTTAGACCATAATGCACCATAAAGCCGACACCATCCTACCATTCCCAGAAATGCTCTCAGTTCATGTACAGTCTGAGGCTCTGGAATACCACAAATTGCCTCTCTTCAGTCTGTCCCCAGCCTTTGTTGTCCTTGTGAAATCTCCAAGCCCAAATATATTGCAGTTTGGCTTGCTATTTGAGCGTTCTTCTTGGATACCTCGTACCCATATTAAGTCCCCAAAAGTTTAAAAGTTCAATGGTTACCTGTATCCAGGCCGACTTTTCTTCGGTAGCTATTAGAATATCATCCATGTATTGCAAGAGCAGCTGTTCTGGTCGCGGAGTCACTGTTTTCTCGTTTGTCCAGATCTCCAGTTCTTTTGCTGGTTGGCTGCCAAAGTTGGTCGGACTGTTTTTAAATCCTTGGGGTAGCCGTGTCCATGTCAGCCGTACCTTGCACCCTGTTTGTGGATTCTCCCACTCAAAAGCAAATAATTTACGACTCTTTTTCCAGGGGTATGCAAAATAAAGCATCTTGTAAATCAAGCACTGTAAACCATTGATAATTTTCCTTCAGAGCAGTCAACACTGTATAAGGATTTGTCACTACTGGGTGCATGTCTTTCACAATTTGACTTATAGCTCTTAGATCCTGTACCAATCTATACTCACCATTTGGCTTTCGTACTGGTAAAATAGGTGTGTTATATTTTGATTCACACTCTTCTATAATCTTATTTTTCAAAATTTATTGATCGACTTTTTAATTCCCTGTTTTTGCCTCAGGTTTAATTGGGTATTGTTTAATCCTAACTGGTTTTGCACTTTCCTTCAATTCAATTTTTAGAAGTTAAGCTATTTTATTAGGATGACTGTAACAATGCGAAAGGATGGAGAAGTCCAGTGTGTACTCCAAGGGGATTTAATTCTAGGTAAGGACAGCCGCTAAATTGTTGGTGTATAAAAAAATCAGTCCATGGCAGATGTTCTACATAATAGATAAATGATGTTATGAACCTCCCAGATACTTGTAAAATGTAAGATCTGGGCGCAACGTAGATGGTGTGGAAAAAGGGGTGGATAATGTCCTGGTTCTGTCCAGGCCAGAGTCAACCTTCCCAAGCAGCCAGCACAGGTGAGCTGAGTTAGCCTGGGCTGTTTTCCATACCACCTGACATCACTTCCCTATAAAAGGGGCTGGTTAGGGAAGGGTACTGGCTTGGTGCCTCTAGGACAGTCTGAGTGTGACTGGGGTGTTGGTTTGGTTGGCCCTTGTGTTTGGCAGTACTCTGTGTTATCGCCAGGTGTGAGTGTAATTGTCTGTTATTGACAGGGAGGCTCTGTCTCTTTCTCCTGTGGGAGTGAGCGAGTGGTGTGTGCTGCTCAGCCACTGGTTGGGGCTAAACCACCACACAAGTATGATTATGAAGCTTGCAAACAAAACCACACCACACTATATATTTGGAGCAACGGACTACAAATAGTAGAACTTAGCAGAACTGGAAATGCTGTTAATATTATGTGCCAAGAATAAGGTTAGAAGTTGAGAGTGAGAAAGAGAGTAAAAGAGAGAGAAAAATTACGAAGATATCACCACCCAGGGATCCAGTGTAGGTTGTCATAAAGTTCTAGTCCGTGGATGGTGGGTGCGTGCCAGATGTCCCAAATCTGCATCTCTTATGCTCCCTGGCCCCACCCTTCTCGGGAGGCCTAGCATATCTTGTGCAGACTCAGTGTTGAGTTCTAGAGCGTTCTGGAAATGAGTCGGTGGGGAATGGGGATCCCAAGTGGTCATTTGATGTCCCCAACTGGGCTGATGGAGCAATGACCCTGTTTAGTGGCCTCACACAGGATTTAAGCAAGAAGGCGCTTTGCCTCAGCAGGGCCCTGCTCACTTGTCACTGTTACTTATCAGATAAGTATCCTGTTTATCAGGTTGTCCTTGTAGGGACAGTGTCCAGATGGCTTATCGAATGAGGACCCCACCTAAGCACAATGTCCAGTTTGTCAGAGCAGCTTCTTTGAGATTAAGACTCTACAGGCCCTCCCAACGATTGGTGGACAGAGGCCCTAGTCCAACACCCCGCAGATGCTTGCAGCATCAAGCCCCTTGTGAGGCGAGAGCCAGTCTGCAAAACATTACCCTGCCTCTGCAGGTTCTGTTATGTTGCAAGACAGATTGTTTGAGGCAAAGCACTCATTCCAGTTCCAGCGAAATGATATTTGGAGCAATACACCCTGTAGTGCACATGAAAAACCTTTTGGGGAAAACAGTCTGTTTCAGGTAAAGGCAAGCTCATCTACGGGACTGGTTTTGCTCAGGGTCTCGGGTGTACTTGGTGCATAATATGAAAGGATGGGGAAGTTCAGTGTGTACCCCGAGGGGATTTGATTTTGGTTGAGAACAGCCAATAAATTAAACTATGTTGTTAATTGCTCTATGATGCATCAATGGTATTTTGTTATGAACCGTTCAAACTAGTGAAGGATGGATTATGATGAAACTGAGCAAAGGTCTGTTATGAAGAGACTAGAGCTGACTTCAGCAACCAGTGCCCAGTATCTCCCTTGAGATTGATATCTGCAACATGCAGACTGCAGTCTCAAGCCTGGACCATGCCAGGCATGCCAGCCACAGGTTCCAGATGCAGCATTCAACAACTCAACATCACACACCACCACTCCTGCCCTGAGAGACTGTTATGACGAATTGAACCTGAAGACATGGACTAAATGAACTCACTCAACATTTTAGAGGGATGGCCTATAGACTAAAGGAATGTCATCTGTATATATATCTCAAAGGTGAGGAAAGTGGCAGTGATTAACTGAAAATGTAGGATCCCAGCATGATGCAGATGGTACGGAAAAAGGGGTGGATCATGCCCTGGTTTCAGCCAGGACTGAGTTAATTTTCCCAAGCAGTCAGCAGGGGTGAGCTGAGCTGGCCAAGGATGTTTTCCATACCATGTGATGTCATGCTCCCCATAAAATGGGGCTAGTTGGGGAGGTGCTGGTCCAAGTGGCCCTGGGAGGTCTGAGTGGGGGCAGAGTGGTTGGTTGGTCATCAGGTCGGTAAAGTGCTTTGTGTTATCACCATTTGTGCATTCTGTCACAAGTCCTGTTGTTGTTGTTGTTCCCCTCTCACTGCGCTGTGTCAATAAACTGTCTTTATCCCAACCCCGAGGTTGCTTTTGTCCATTTTTCCTCCCTATGGGAGGGCTGAGCAGCATGTGGTGCTCAGCTGTCGCCTGAGCTATGACAATTGATCTCTGACTGTTGGTTTGATTATTGGCACTACAGATTTTGGGTTTTTGTGTGTTTAGATCAGATAGTTGTTTTGTTATTTATACTTAATATGGGTGGGGTGTCATCTAAGGGAGGCATCCTGAAAAAGTCACCTTTGGGTTTTATCGTAAAACACTGGACACAGATTGCTGGACCCCCAGGCAGGGTTGCAACAAAGGAAACTTTGATCAAATACTGAGATCAGTGCTGGCCATTGTATAAATTTTGTTGGTTTTGAGAAGAAAAGGAAAATAGGATGAAGTGTTATATGCTGATATGTTTACTTTGAGAAGATATCCAGAATGGCAAAAACAGTGTGGTATAAGCCTTGCATCAAATGATCCCCTGGTTTTAGCATTGGAAAAAGAGAAGAGTAAAACTTTGAAAAGATGTTGTTCTGCCTGTAGCATGGGTCAAAGATGTTTGAAGATTCCTGAGAGAGAGGAGGATGATATCGATATCGATTTGGTGGTCCCTGCATGGAGGTTGGGAAACCCCAATACTGGGTACGGTGGTGGGGCAGAGAATGGGGGCGAGTTGGTTTTGGGGACTGAAGATTTTAGCCTGGTAGTGGGACGAACCAGCGGAAGACTAGGGAAAGTTATATAGGCACCCCTGTGGCAAGCTGTGGGGAATGAGGGACTGGGAATTACAAAGGTTCCTTTTCCAATTACTTATCTTAATAATTGGGAATTGGCTGCTGGAAATTATAGAGATGATCCGGATATTGGAAGGATATTGAGGCAATTATGCAGGTTTTGTTTGATAGCACAGAAAGAGAAATGGTTCATAAAATGGCTAGAACACAGGTTGAGGCACAGGTTGCATCAGGAAATTTACAAGGGACCACTGAGGTCCACTTTCCCTTTGTTGATCCAGATTGGGATCTGAATATACCAAGATCAAGGCAGCTGGGAAACTACGTCTGGGATTTAGGTAAATTGTTAGATATCACCTGGACCGTGTATAGAAACAGAGAAAGAAAAAAGAAATGGAGAATAGCAGATTAATAGCCATGTTGGAGGACAGTCAAAGAAGGGGATTATTCAGGGATGGGGAGGCTTTACATCATCACAAAATCCCAGGCCCCATATGGGAGAAAATCAGTGTGCTTACTGTAAAAAGGAAGGGCACTGGAAATGAGAGTGTTCCCTCCAAAAGCAGAGTGCCTCTCCAATCTCTTTACTTACAGTGGGAGAGGATTGAAGGAGACCGAAGGAGTCTTTCCCAGCAGACCCTGTGGTTAAAGTAAGGCTGGAAAATGAGGACATAGAATTTTTAGTTGACACTGGAACTTCGTATTCCATCTTAAACACTTTAGAAGGAAATTTAAACAAAAGAAGTATAAATGTTATTGGTGCGACAGGGACATGTGATATCTGGCCATTTTTCAAACCTTTGCAATTCAAACTCTGAAAACAATGGGTAACTCACCAATGTTTTTATATTTATCAAATTCTCTGAAAACTTTATTGGGTAGAGACCAGCTTGAAAAGATAGAAGCTTAAATTAAGTTTAAGGACGGAGAAGTGTCAATTTTAATCCCAGAATCTAAATATGTTGAAGCTATAGCCTTATTGTTACAGGATATAAATACCAATAAGGACAAGATACCTCAAGAAATCAAAGATGCAGTGATTCTTATAGTTTGGGCAGGGGAAGTTCCAGGAAGATCCAAATGAGCGGAACAAGTAAGAATTGATCTGGTAAGAATTAAAAACTATCCTTTAAAAATAGAAGCAAGAATTGTCCTGGTACCAGAAGTCCAGAAATTTTTAAAATACATATTACTGGTAGAATGTGAACCAAAGCACAATACACCTATCTTACCAGTAAAGAAAAATTACTGTTTAGCTCAAGATCTTAGGACAATAAATCATCCAGTAGTTGTGAATCCGTATACATTACTAACTACCCTCACTAATGAGCAAGGCTGGTTTACAGTTTTAGATTTAAAAGTTGCCTTTTTCAGCATTCCTCTTGATACTGAAAGCCAAGAGCTCTTTGCCTTTGAATGGGAAAATCTGGAAACAGGGAGGAAAACAATATGCTTGGACAGTTTTGCCCGAAAGCTTCAAAAATAGCCCAATGGTCTTTGGGAACTGACTGGCAAAAGAGAGAAAGGTGTGGAGAAAGGCAAATGACCAAGGGACTGTCCTGCAGCATGTGAACGACATCCTGATTGCAGCAGAAACTCCTTCTAAACCTTTTAGGAATGGGTGGATATCATGTATCAAAAGAGAAGGCACAAGTTGCTCAAGAGAAGTAATTGAAGAAGTTTATTCCAGCTGACCAGACCTCAAGGATACTGCTCTAGAAGATTCAGACTGGGAGTTGTAAACAGATGGCAGCAGTTTTGTTCTAGATGAAAAACTAATGTCAGGATATGCTGTAATGGCTATTGATGAAGTAACTGAATCTTGAGCCTTGCTGTCCTGGGTTCAGCTAGGATAGAGTTAATTTTCTTCCTAGTAGCTGGTGTAGTGCTGTGTTTTAGGATGAGAGCAATGTTGATAACAGACTGATGTTTTTAGATGTTGCCAAGCAGTGAAGGACTTTTCCACTTTTCATGCTGTCCTGCTAACAAGAAGGCACGGGACACCCAGGAAAACTGGAAGGGACACAGCCAGGGCAGGTGACCCAAACTGTCCAAAGGGGGTATTCCATACCAATTATGTCATGCTCTGCATAAAGGGGGGCTGGTGGGTAGGAATGCACAGCTCCAGGATGCATGGTTTGCCTTCAGGATGGCTCTGAGCTGTATGGCCTGAGTTGTGCGGTTTGGTGAGAAACTGCATTGCGTATCACCAGTTTTGTATATTTTGCTATAAAGTCCTGTAATAGTTTTTTCTCCCTCTCTTTGCTGTCACAGTAAACGATCCGTATCCCAACCCACAAGGTTTGCCTTGTGTTTTTTGGGGTTCCTTCCTTCCTTCCTAGAGAGAGCAGCAGCATGGTGCTCAGCTGCCATCTGGGGCAAAACCATGACACTTGCCTACAAAAGTATCGCCTCAGAAAGCAGAACTGATAGCTCTTTCAAGAGCCCTAGACCTGAGCAAAGGAGAGTTGACGTATGGACAGACTCTAAGTATACCTTTGGATTCATACACACACGGAGCAATTTGGAAAGAAAGGGGAGTGTTTTCAGCCCAAGGAATTAAGCAGGTCACCTTGTCATAGAAGGTTATCAGGTTAGTCTTTTCCAACCTAAATGATTCTATAATTAAAGCAGGTAATTTTTACCCAAAAATAAGACTTTCTCAAAATGCAAGGTTCCACTTTTTGGTTAGATCCATCTCCAAAGTGCTTCTTCTAATGAAGGGAAAAATATATGTCCCTCTTATCTAGAATTTGATTATACATTAGCTGCTTTTTTTTCCCCCCTCATCTTCATGCACAATGAAGCATGTTAAAACTACTTATCCATATGAATGCAAAATATTCTTGGGAATGGATTTTTATCTCTCATTGAAGCTAATGTATCATTTAATGACTAGCATCCGTATACTTGCACATAGGTGGACATATATCGTTAATACACTATATACAATAATAGTGAGGAACACGCTGCCCCTGACAATCAGGGCAAGCAGCAACAGTAGCACGAGCTTCCGCATTGGACAGATGAAATTGACGTTTCAGGGCATGATAACTTTGGTGATAAAACTGATGGGAGGCAATTGCCTGTTGTTTTACATTTGGAATAGGTCCCATTGCAACAGCTGAGACCAGGGCATCTGCTCTTGCATTTCCTTCCACAATAAATCCAGGTAAAGTCGTATGACTTTTAACATGCATCACATAATACACATGATGATGTTTCTGTATTTCAGTCCACAAAAGTTTCAATACTCCAAACAATTTCTCATTTGACGCATGTCCCAGGACTGCCTTGTCCAATCGTTGCACTAGTCCAGCAACATAGGCTGAATCTGTAACAACATTCACTGGGCAATGGAATTGTTGAAAGTTCCACAATTTGGCTAGATCCCTCCTGATGTTCCACTTTGTGCTGCCACTGTTGGCCATCCTTCCATACAATGGCTGCTTTTCCAGGAATACCGTGGGACCTTCTACTGGATTTGGCTGGCTCAATTGTTTTTGTCCAAATCGGACCTGACTATGTAGTTTAACAAGAGGGTGAGATGGCAAATGATAACTAATTTGTCCTGTATAATTTGTAAGTGCTGCTTGCAATGCAGAGCTATTGGCAAGACACCATTCAAAATAATCGTTCCGCACAGGTATTGTAATGTTTTCTGGATCCCTTGCCAACAGCTCCATACATCGAGTCCTAGTTTTTATAATAATTTGAGCTATTAATTCAAAAAGTCCTGGGGCTGTTTTCTTGATTTGTAGGGCAAAAAGGCCCATTCCAAAACATGTAGAGGGTCTGGCCATTTATCACGCCATTGTGCAGTCATTGCAAAGGGCACCATTTGATCAATTAAGACAAATATTTGTAGCACTACCGTCAAATCAATTCTCCATACTTGCTTTTGTGTAATTGCTGTCTCTATTTCTGCAATTGCTTGTTTTGCCTCTGATGTTAAACTTCACGGAGCAGAGATGTTTCCTTGCAAGAGATCTAAAAGAGGTTGTAATTTTGAAGATGGAATTCCAATATATGGTCAAATCCAATTGATCATACCTGCTAACTTTTGCACATCATTCAAGGTTTTTACTTCTATTTGCAATTGAATGGGTTGTGGCATTACCGTTTGAGCTAGCACCTTCATGCCCAAATAGAGCCATGGTTGTACTCGTACTTTTTCCGGGGCAATAACCAACCCATATTGTTGTAGGGATCCATTTCACTTAGTGTCTGAGGACATGAAGCAGCTAATAAAATGTCATCCAGATAATGATAACAATATCCTGATGGAAACAAAGCACGTATTGGGCTCAGGGCTTTTGCCACAAACCATTGGCACATGGTTGGTGAATTACCTTGTGGTAATAGAGAGTTTTCTTTCCTTTGTTCTGAGTCTGTTTTGCCCGTGACGCTAATTACGGAATGATCTCTCCCTGTCCTTATCTCAACTCCTAAGCCTCTCAATATATATTTTCTCCCCTGTCCAGCTGAAAAAGGGAATGATGACTTTGGTAGGAATCTGGCTTCCAGCCAGGGTCAAACCACCACAGAGTCAGAAAACAGCACTCATTTCCAAAACACTCTCATAGACACCTGGACCAAAGAGCATGGCATTGAGTGGGTATATCACATTCCCTGACGTGCACCAGCCTCTAGAAAAATTGAACCATTCAATGGGCTGCTAAAGACTATGCCAAGAACACCGGGTGGTGGGACTTTCACACACTGGGATACACATTTAACAAAGCCCCCCAGTTAGTTAACACTAGTGTGTCTACCAATTGAGCTGCACCTGCCCAAACAAATTTTTGCATACTGTAGAACGAGAGTGCATAAAGAATATATTAGAATATATAATTCACTTACTCCAAGCCATGGAAGGAACCATCAAAGAAAGCCGTGAAATTTTGTGGGTCGATCTTCAGTAGCATTGTGGACTTTCAGTTCAACTGATACAGGTTCTTACCCACCCATTCTGTTTCTGTAATTTATCGATTATTGTTATGTTGGGGACCACTACTCCTAATGTGCATGCTCCTTGCCAGTTTTTAGGTAGTACATTCAGAGCATGATTTCTTCAGCCAATACCAACCACTTCCTTTTGAGACTGGGAGGCCTGGAAAGCTTGTGTCAGGCATATGGCTTGTGATGGGTCTCCAATATGATGCAGTATGATGACATCCTGGAAAACATCCTATAAAAGTTTTATTATTTTGTTTGATGATATAATTATCGCATCCATTATACCCAGTCTTAAGGAAATAGGCATCTTTGGGATATATTGTGGAATTCTGATTATCGTTTAAATTAGTAACTCGAAATATTTCTTGCACTTTTCCCAGGAATGTTGGCCACCACGAATTGTTCTGGTGGCTTGGGCCAATTTGTGGATTGCTTAAAAGCAATCAGGATAGGAATGCCTATTAGGGGCATGCTTTTACCAGAATGTTCAGGTGTATGCATAAAAATCCACTAATCAGTTTGGTTAAGTATTCGAGTAATGTTCTGTATCAGGAAATGGAAATTCTGATCCCATTGGGGAGTTTACCAAACCTGACTCGTGGTTGCCTGTATTAGAATGAAGAAATTTACCAAAACAATCATGACCTTTTCAGTTTTAGCTTTAGAGGGGCTTGTTGCTCTAATGACCACAGGGAAGGAGCTTTCTTAGTAATGATTTCTTTTAGTAAAGCTTTCACTCCCTCTCATGCTTTATTGGTGTGACAAGGAAAGGCCTCTGGCCATCCATTTGTATCCTTTTTTCCTAGGCAGTTCTGTAAAATCTATTTGCCAATAGTCTTCAGGGGAGTTACCTCCTTTTGTGACCCCAAAAACTACTTTGTGTCGTGGTTTTGCCCCAGCCGGGGGCCGCACCCCACACAGTCGCTTGTACTTTTAAAAGGAAGGGGGAGGGAAAGTTGGGGGAAGGGGAAAAAGGAAGGAAGAAAGGAGGAAAAGAAACCACAACCTAGAAACCAGAACCACGCAGGTTGGGATAAGGATAGTTTACTAAACAATAACAGAAAACTAGATATAACAATAACATGAGTTTAAAGCACAAAATAGATGAAACTGGTGATACACAATGCAATTTCTCACCAAACCACACAACTCAGGCCGCACAGCTTAGAGCCCGTCCCGGACAACCCGACCGCCCCAGAAACTGCACGTCCTGGCGTTGTCTCCCCCTCTTCCCCCCAGTCCCCCTTTATACCGAGCATGACGTAACTGGCATGGAATATCCTCTTTGGCCAATTCGGGTCACCTGTCCTGGCTGCGTCCCCTCCTTTCTCACTAGTAAGGAAGTATGCAGAGCTGAGAAAGGTCCTTGATTGCCCGGCAACAAATCGGAAACATCAGGGTGCTATCAGCACTGTTCTCATGCTAACACCCAAACATGGCATTCCATCCACTGCTAAAAAAAAAAAATTTAACTCCATCATAGCTGAAACCAGGACATTATCCACCCCTTATTCCACACCATTTACGTCATGACCAGATCCAACAATTTTCTTTGGGTACAACCAGTTTCGTGTTTCACACACCCATATATGTATGTACACATGTATACACACATACGTGCATACAGATCTTATTCCCTCAGTCTGTGAATCATCCCTCTGAAGTTGTTGAGTTCATTTAGTCCATGATTTTCAGGCTCCATTTGTCGTAACAGTTTCTCAGGATAATTGTATGTTCCATTGGCTCGTTGCACGCTGCATCTCAGGCTCTTGGCTGATACACCTGGCATGGTCCATGCTCATAGTCTGTGGGTCAGAGTTTATTTTCAACGGGAGCAAAAAGTTCTTGAGAGGCCAGGCTTTAGTTCCATCATCATGGCACTCATTCTTCATTAACTTGTATGACTCCGGCTATAATGCTATGGTACAACATACAGCAATCATAACAATAATGAATATACAATAATGGGTTATTTGGCAATTATTATAATTTCTACTTTATTAATTATATTGGCTATTCTCACCCAAAATCAAATCCCCTTGAGGTACACATCGAACTTCTCCATCCCTCTGCATTACCCACCAAGTACAGCCAGGTCCTTGAGCAAAAACAATTCCAGACATGGGTTTACCTTTGCCTGAAGCAGGGATGACCCAAACTGTCTTTCCCAATACACTCTTCACATGCACTACTGGGACTCTGTCTCCCTCTACAGTACGTGGAAATTTTGCCTGGGCAGGGCCAGCCCGATTGGTAGATCCCCTAGAGTTAACTAACCACGTGGCTTTGGCCAAATGTGTATCCCAATGCTTGAATGTCCCACCACCCATTGCTTTCAGTGTAGTTTTTAAAAGTCCATTATATCGTTCAATTTTCCCAGAGGCCGGTGCATGATAAGGAATGTGGTACACCCACTCAATGCCATGCTCTTTGGCCCAGGTGTCTATGAGAGTGTTTCGGAAATGAGTCCCATTGTCTGACTCGATTCTTTCTGGAGTACCATGTCGCCAGAGGACTTGCCTTTCAAGGCCCAGAATTGTGTTTCGAGCAGTGGCATGGGGTACGGGATATGTTTCTAGCCAGCCGGTAGTTGCCTCCACCATTGTAAGCACATAATGTTTGCCATGGCGGGTTTGTGGGAGGGTGATGTAATCAATCTGCCAAGCCTCCCCATATTTATATTTCATCCACCGTCCTCCATACCAAAGGGGCTTTAACCGCTTAGCTTGCTTGATTGCGGCACATGTCTCACATTCGTGGACAACTTGTGCGATGGCGTCCATGGTCAAGTCCACCCCTCGATCCCGAGCCCATCTATATGTTGCATCTCTCCCTTGATGACCCGAGGTATCATGAGCCCATCGAGCCATGAATAATTCACCCTTACGTTGCCAGTCTAGATCTACCTGAGCCACTTTAATCCTAGCAGCCTTATCTACCTGATGGTTGTTTTCATGTTCCTCCATGGCCCGACTCTTAGGTACATGGGCGTCGACATGACGTACCTTTACAACAAGTTTCTCTAACCGAGCAGAGATATCTTGCCATAAGTCATCAGCCCATATAGGTTTGCCTCTACGCTGCCAGTTGTTCTTTTTCCACTGCTGCAACCACCCCCACAGGGCATTCGCCACCATCCATGAATCAGTATAAAGGTAGAGCCTTGGCCACTTTTCTCTCTCAGCAATGTCCAGGGCTAACTGGATGGCCTTCACCTCAGCGAACTGGCTTGATTCACCTTTTCCTTCAGTGGCTTCTGCTACTCTTCTTATAGGATTCCATACAGCGGCTTTCCATCTCCGATGCTTACCCACAATGCGACAAGACCCATCAGTGAACAGGGCATATCGCTTCTCATTCTCTGGCAGTTCGTTGTAGGGTGGGGCTTCTTCAGCGCGTGTTACCTCCTCATCCTCTGGTGACATCCCAAAATCTTTGCCTTCTGGCCAGTCTGTGATCACCTCCACGATTCCTGGGCGATTGGGGTTTCCTATTCGAGCCCGCTGTGTAATTAGTGCAACCCACTTGCTCCACGTAGCATCAGTGGCATGGTGTGTAGAAGGAACCTTCCCTTTGAACATCCAGCCCAGCACCGGCAGTCGGGGTGCCAGGAGGAGCTGGGCTTCAGTTCCAATCACTTCTGAGGCGGCTCGAACCCCTTCATAGGCGGCCAGTATTTCCTTTTCTGTTGGAGTATAATTGGCCTCAGATCCTTTGTAGGCCCGACTCCAAAACCCCAGCGGTCGACCTCGAGTCTCCCCTTGTGCTTTCTGCCAGAGACTCCAGGTCGGGCCGTTCTCCCCAGCTGCAGTGTAGAGCACGTTTTTAATATCTGTCCCTGTCCGGACAGGCCCAAGGGCCACTGCATGGACTATCTCGCGTTTGATCTGCTCAAAGGCTTGCTGTTGCTCAGGGCCCCATTGGAAATCATTCTTCTTTCGAGTTACATGGTAGAGTGGGCTCACAATGAGACTGTAGTTTGGGACATGCATTCGCCAAAAACCTATAACACCTAAGAAAGCTTGTGTTTCCTTTTTGTTGCTTGGTGGAGACATAGCTGCTATTTTATTAATAATGTCCATTGGGATCTGACGACACCCATCCTGCCATTTTATTCCTAAAAACTGGATTTCTTGCCTAGGCCCCTTGACTTTACTTCGTTTTATAGCAAAACCGGCTTCTAAAAGGATTTTAATTACCCTGTTTCCTTTTTCAAAAACTTCCTCTGCTGTGTTGCCCCATACAATGATGTCATCAATATACTGCAGGTGCTCTGGTGCTTCACCCTTTTCTAGTGTATTCTGGATTAGTCCATGGCAGATGGTGGGGCTATGTTTCCACCCCTGGGGCAGACGATTCCACGTGTATTGGATGCCTCTCCAGGTGAAAGCAAACTGTGGCCTGCACTCTGGCGCCAGTGGGATCGAGAAGAAAGCATTCGCAATGTCGATTGTGGCGTACCACTTGGCTGCCTTTGATTCCAATTCATACTGGAGCTCTAACATGTCTGGCACAGCAGCACTCATACCTGGAGTGACTTCATTTAGGCCACGATAATCTACTGTCAGCCTCCACTCTCCATTGGACTTCCTCACTGGCCATATGGGACTATTAAAGGGTGAGTGGGTTCGGCTGATCACTCCCTGATCCTCCAGTTGACGAATCAGCTTATGGATGGGAATCAGGGAATCTCGGTTAGTACGGTATTGTCGTCTGTGCACCGTCATCGTAGCAACTGGCACTTGCTGTTCTTCACCCTTCAACAACCCCACAACAGCAGAATCCTCCGAGAGTCCAGGCAAGGCACACAATTGTTCAATTTCTTCTGTTTCCAAAGCAGCTATTCCAAAAGCCCATCGGTACCCTTTTGGGTCTTTAAAATACCCTCTACGTAGATAATCTATACCTAAAATGCACGGAGCTTCTGGACCAGTCACAATGGGGTGTTTTTCCCAGTCCTTCCCAGTTAGGCTCACCTCAGCCTCTAGCACAGTTAGTTGTTGGGATCCCCCTGTCACTCCAGAAATACAAACGGGTTCTACCCCTTCATGATTCGATGGCATTAGAGTACACTGGGCACCAGTATCCACCAGAGCTTTGTACTCTTGTGGGTCTGACGTGCCAGGCCATCGGATCCACACAGTCCAATAAACCCGATTATCCCTCTCCTCCACCTGGCTGGAGGCAGGGCCCCTCTATTGCTGCTGATCATATTTGCTTTCCACTGGTTGCATAAAGGACTTAGAGGTCCCTTCAAGAGGATCAGACACATCAGACATATAGGTAGGCCTTCCAGTTGGTCTAGGGAACTGCCCAGTAGAAACTGGTGCAGCCTTCTTCCTGGCAGAATCTCGTTGTGCGAATGTTTTACCCCACAGCTCATTTACTCATGCTCGAAGGGCTGAGGTGGACTGCATATCCCATTTCCTCATGTCCTCTCCATGATCAAGCAGGTAAAACCATAATGTACGTCGTGGTGTGTATTCTCCCTCTTGGAACGATGGACACTTTCTCCCAGTAGCTGCAACATTGCTCCATATGGGTTGGGAGTTGGACACATTGTTGTCAAGTCGTTGAACCAGTTTCTCTACTGCTGCAATGACGGAGAGGGAAACATTGTCTTGGTATTTCCGGAGTCGGCAGGCCACCTCATTTACGGTTGGCGGATCCATATCATTCCAGTCAATTGCTGCCAGTGAATTGGTATACCCTGCTGGTGCACTTCGTACAACCTTACGCCACATATCTGAAGTGCATAGGACTTCATCGGGATCAGCGGGAAGCCGTGAATTGTCCAGATCATAATAAATTATCTCCCGTACAGCTAATTCTCTCAGGTGCTGGACAGCTGTCTCTATGCTGTTACACTTGGGTGTCTGACATGTAATATATTCCTTTATGGGATATCTTTCCTGCACACTTGACAGTAGTCGCCTCCAGAGGCTGAGGATTTCCGGCCTCCTCCCAATTGCTTTGTCAATTCCTCCTTCTCTAGCTAGGGATCCCAACTGCTTGGCCTCTCTGCCTTCTAATTCCAAACTACTGGCCCCGTGATCCCAACATCGGAGCAACCAAGTGATAATGTGCTCACTTGGGTGGCGAGTGAAATCTTTTCGAACCTCACGCAGCTCACTCAGAGTCAGGGATCGGGTAACAATCTCTGGTTCTGCCTCATTCTGATATCCTCGAGATGATCCCGGTTGATCATCATCATTATCCGTCACTATGCGAACTGATTTCTTTGTGCATTTCCTCTTTTGTACGGGAGCAACAGACACTGGTGTGGGTTGGTTTTTCGGATCATCTGCAGTGTCTGCTGTAGAGATTACAGTAGCTGCAGTGTCGGTCACAGGGGTTGCAGTAGCTGCAGTGTCAGCCCCAGTGGTTGCAGCAGCTATAGTTTCTGCCAGTCTGTTTCCTTTCCCTTCTCCCTGACAGTGCTGACAGTGCTGACAGTGCTGACAGTGCTGCCTGCTATCAAGCAGTGTTTGATAAATAGTGGCCAGAACCCAGCACAGTGCAGTAAGGTGTCCATCTCTGGGAAACCTACAGCAATTTTTCCTTAGGTATGCAGTCACTTGATCGGGGTCTTGTAGCTGTTCAGGAGTGAAGTTCCAAACCATCGGGCGTGAGAAAGTACCTAGGTACTTGCCCATACTTTGCCACATGCCCTGCCACTCGTGATTATTCTGTCTCGGAGACAGCTCTTCAGTGGTATTCATAAACCTATGCTTGATATATAACAAAAACTGAACCATCTGCACCAAACCTACCAATAGCAAAATGCTAGTTTGAATATCCCAGAGATATTGAAGATTTTCAAAAACTGTCATAAGAGCTGTTGTATTTAGCCCAAAGGAAAAGAAAGCAGTGCCCCCACCATACCGGCTGCTGTTATTAACCCCTCCCTGTCCAAAGAATGGACAGGACAGCAAAACCTCATACAAGTACCAGCTTAAGCTCATGATCTTCGATATTATTGTATCATAGACCGATATCATAAAATACACTATGATGAAGTATGGGAACAAATACGGGAGCCGCAGACCTGAGAGAGTAAAGAATCCTGCCAGGATTGTATACAGCATGCGGTGGTTTTGCTGCCACAGCCTTGTGAATAAATACCACAGCATCGTGACCAGAGATTGCTTAAACAACAGTGCTTATCTTAATTGCGATAGTTAGGGTCAGATCTACCGTTATCCCAACCGTTCGTGCCCCACGTTGGGCGCCAAAATGACTGTCGTGGTTTTGCCCCAGCCGGGGGCTGCACCCCACACAGTCGCTTGTACTTTTAAAAGGAAGGGGGAAGGAAAGTTGGGGGAGGGGGAAAAAGGGAAGGAAGAAAGGAGGAAAAGAAACCACAACCTAGAAACCAGAACCACGCAGGTTGGGATAAGGATAGTTTACTAAACAATAACAGAAAACTAGATATAACAATAACAGAAGTTTAAAGCACAAAATAGATGAAACTGGCGATACACAATGCAATTTCTCACCAAACCACACAACTCAGGCCGCACAGCATAGAGCCCGTCCCGGAACCCGACCGTCCCCAGAAACTGCACGTCCTGGCGTTGTCTCCCCCTCTTCCCCCCAGTCCCCCGCCAATTCGGGTCACCTGTCCTGGCTGCGTCCCCTCCTTTCTCATTAGTAAGGAAGTATGCAGAGCTGAGAAAGGTCCTTGATTGCCCGGCAACAATCAGAAACATCAGGGTGCTATCAGCACTATTCTCATGCTAACACCCAAACATGGCATTCCATCCACTGCTAAAAAAAAAAAATTTAACTCCATCATAGCTGAAACCAGGACACTTTGTTATTACCGTTCAAATTATTTTTCAGGCAAATTTTACACTTCTCTGTGTCAAGTTCTCTGCCCCCCAATGCACTTTGTCATGCTCCCTCTTAGCAATTTCTCACATTAGTGGGGGTATGATTATTGTCCGATGGGCATAACAGCCCATCTATTTATTTGTTTGTTTATTTGTTCTTTAGTTTCTAATTTTGCTATCAATTTAAGATCTTTCTCAAATTTGGAACCTGCCAAAAGGTATCATTGGAAAGTATTACCACAAGGTATGAAAAATTCACCAACCATGTGCCAATGGTTTGTGGCAAAAGCCCTGAGCCCAATACGTGCTTTGTTTCCATCAGGATATTGTTATCATTATCTGGATGACATTTTATTAGCTGCTTCATGTCCTCAGACACTAAGTGAAATGGATCCCTACAACAATATGGGTTGGTTATTGCCCCGGAAAAAGTACGAGTACAACCATGGCTCTATTTGGGCATGAAGGTGCTAGCTCAAACGGTAATGCCACAACCCATTCAATTGCAAATAGAAGTAAAAACCTTGAATGATGTGCAAAAGTTAGCAGGTATGATCAATTGGATTTGACCATATATTGGAATTCCATCTTCAAAATTACAACCTCTTTTAGATCTCTTGCAAGGAAACATCTCTGCTCCGTGAAGTTTAACATCAGAGGCAAAACAAGCAATTGCAGAAATAGAGACAGCAATTACACAAAAGCAAGTATGGAGAATTGATTTGACGGTAGTGCTACAAATATTTGTCTTAATTGATCAAATGGTGCCCTTTGCAATGACTGCACAATGGCGTGATAAATGGCCAGACCCTCTACATGTTTTGGAATGGGCCTTTTTGCCCTACAAATCAAGAAAACAGCCCCAGGACTTTTTGAATTAATAGCTCAAATTATTATAAAAACTAGGACTCGATGTATGGAGCTGTTGGCAAGGGATCCAGAAAACATTACAATACCTGTGCGGAACGATTATTTTGAATGGTGTCTTGCCAATAGCTCTGCATTGCAAGCAGCACTTACAAATTATACAGGACAAATTAGTTATCATTTGCCATCTCACCCTCTTGTTAAACTACATAGTCAGGTCCGATTTGGACAAAAACAATTGAGCCAGCCAAATCCAGTAGAAGGTCCCACGGTATTCCTGGAAAAGCAGCCATTGTATGGAAGGATGGCCAACAGTGGCAGCACAAAGTGGAACATCAGGAGGGATCTAGCCAAATTGTGGAACTTTCAACAATTCCATTGCCCAGTGAATGTTGTTACAGATTCAGCCTATGTTGCTGGACTAGTGCAACGATTGGACAAGGCAGTCCTGGGACATGCGTCAAATGAGAAATTGTTTGGAGTATTGAAACTTTTGTGGACTGAAATACAGAAACATCATCATGTGTATTATGTGATGCATGTTAAAAGTCATACGACTTTACCTGGATTTATTGTGGAAGGAAATGCAAGAGCAGATGCCCTGGTCTCAGCTGTTGCAATGGGACCTATTCCAAATGTAAAACAACAGGCAATTGCCTCCCATCAGTTTTATCACCAAAGTTATCATGCCCTGAAACGTCAATTTCATCTGTCCAATGCGGAAGCTCGTGCTACTGTTGCTGCTTGCCCTGATTGTCAGGGGCAGCGTGTTCCTCACTATTATTGTATATAGTGTATTAACGATATATGTCCACCTATGTGCAAGTATACGGATGCTAGTCATTAAATGATACATTAGCTTCAATGAGAGATAAAAATCCATTCCCAAGAATATTTTGCATTCATATGGATAAGTAGTTTTAACATGCTTCATTGTGCATGAAGATGAGGGGGGAAAAAAAAGCAGCTAATGTATAATCAAATTCTAGATAAGAGGGACATATATTTTTCCCTTCATTAGAAGAAGCACTTTGGAGATGGATCTAACCAAAAAGTGGAACCTTGCATTTTGAGAAAGTCTTATTTTTGGGTAAAAATTACCTGCTTTAATTATAGAATCATTTAGGTTGGAAAAGACTAACCTGATAACCTTCTATGACAAGGTGACCTGCTTAATTCCTTGGGCTGAAAACACTCCCCTTTCTTTCCAAATTGCTCCGTGTGTGTATGAATCCAAAGGTATACTTAGAGTCTGTCCATACGTCAACTCTCCTTTGCTCAGGTCTAGGGCTCTTGAAAGAGCTATCAGTTCTGCTTTCTGAGGCGATACTTTTGTAGGCAAGTGTCATGGTTTTGCCCCAGATGGCAGCTGAGCACCATGCTGCTGCTCTCTCTAGGAAGGAAGGAAGGAACCCCAAAAAACACAAGGCAAACCTTGTGGGTTGGGATACGGATCGTTTACTGTGACAGCAAAGAGAGGGAGAAAAAACTATTACAGGACTTTATAGCAAAATATACAAAACTGGTGATACGCAATGCAGTTTCTCACCAAACCGCACAACTCAGGCCATACAGCTCAGAGCCATCCTGAAGGCAAACCATGCATCCTGGAGCTGTGCATTCCTACCCACCAGCCCCCCTTTATGCAGAGCATGACATAATTGGTATGGAATACCCCCTTTGGACAGTTTGGGTCACCTGCCCTGGCTGTGTCCCTTCCAGTTTTCCTGGGTGTCCCGTGCCTTCTTGTTAGCAGGACAGCATGAAAAGTGGAAAAGTCCTTCACTGCTTGGCAACATCTAAAAACATCAGTCTGTTATCAACATTGCTCTCATCCTAAAACACAGCACTACACCAGCTACTAGGAAGAAAATTAACTCTATCCTAGCTGAACCCAGGACAGCAAGGCTCAAGATTCAGTTACTTCATCAATAGCCATTACAGCATATCCTGACATTAGTTTTTCATCTAGAACAAAACTGCTGCCATCTGTTTACAACTCCCAGTCTGAATCTTCTAGAGCAGTATCCTTGAGGTCTGGTCAGCTGGAATAAACTTCTTCAATTACTTCTCTTGAGCAACTTGTGCCTTCTCTTTTGATACATGATATCCACCCATTCCTAAAAGGTTTAGAAGGAGTTTCTGCTGCAATCAGGATGTCGTTCACATGCTGCAGGACAGTCCCTTGGTCATTTGCCTTTCTCCACACCTTTCTCTCTTTTGCCAGTCAGTTCCCAAAGACCATTGGGCTATTTTTGAAGCTTTCGGGCAAAACTGTCCAAGCATATTGTTTTCCTCCCTGTTTCCAGATTTTCCCATTCAAAGGCAAAGAGCTCTTGGCTTTCAGTATCAAGAGGAATGCTGAAAAAGGCAACTTTTAAATCTAAAACTGTAAACCAGCCTTGCTCATTAGTGAGGGTAGTTAGTAATGTATACGGATTCACAACTACTGGATGATTTATTGTCCTAAGATCTTGAGCTAAACAGTAATTTTTCTTTACTGGTAAGATAGGTGTATTGTGCTTTGGTTCACATTCTACCAGTAATATGTATTTTAAAAATTTCTGGACTTCTGGTACCAGGACAATTCTTGCTTCTATTTTTAAAGGATAGTTTTTAATTCTTACCAGATCAATTCTTACTTGTTCCGCTCATTTGGATCTTCCTGGAACTTCCCCTGCCCAAACTATAAGAATCACTGCATCTTTGATTTCTTGAGGTATCTTGTCCTTATTGGTATTTATATCCTGTAACAATAAGGCTATAGCTTCAACATATTTAGATTCTGGGATTAAAATTGACACTTCTCCGTCCTTAAACTTAATTTAAGCTTCTATCTTTTCAAGCTGGTCTCTACCCAATAAAGTTTTCAGAGAATTTGATAAATATAAAAACATTGGTGAGTTACCCATTGTTTTCAGAGTTTGAATTGCAAAGGTTTGAAAAATGGCCAGATATCACATGTCCCTGTCGCACCAATAACATTTATACTTCTTTTGTTTAAATTTCCTTCTAAAGTGTTTAAGATGGAATACGAAGTTCCAGTGTCAACTAAAAATTCTATGTCCTCATTTTCCAGCCTTACTTTAACCACAGGGTCTGCTGGGAAAGACTCCTTCGGTCTCCTTCAATCCTCTCCCACTGTAAGTAAAGAGATTGGAGAGGCACTCTGCTTTTGGAGGGAACACTCTCATTTCCAGTGCCCTTCCTTTTTACAGTAAGCACACTGATTTTCTCCCATATGGGGCCTGGGATTTTGTGATGATGTAAAGCCTCCCCATCCCTGAATAATCCCCTTCTTTGACTGTCCTCCAACATGGCTATTAATCTGCTATTCTCCATTTCTTTTTTCTTTCTCTGTTTCTATACACGGTCCAGGTGATATCTAACAATTTACCTAAATCCCAGACGTAGTTTCCCAGCTGCCTTGATCTTGGTATATTCAGATCCCAATCTGGATCAACAAAGGGAAAGTGGACCTCAGTGGTCCCTTGTAAATTTCCTGATGCAACCTGTGCCTCAACCTGTGTTCTAGCCATTTTATGAACCATTTCTCTTTCTGTGCTATCAAACAAAACCTGCATAATTGCCTCAATATCCTTCCAATATCCGGATCATCTCTATAATTTCCAGCAGCCAATTCCCAATTATTAAGATAAGTAATTGGAAAAGGAACCTTTGTAATTCCCAGTCCCTCATTCCCCACAGCTTGCCACAGGGGTGCCTATATAACTTTCCCTAGTCTTCCGCTGGTTCGTCCCACTACCAGGCTAAAATCTTCAGTCCCCAAAACCAACTCGCCCCCATTCTCTGCCCCACCACCGTACCCAGTATTGGGGTTTCCCAACCTCCATGCAGGGACCACCAAATCGATATCGATATCATCCTCCTCTCTCTCAGGAATCTTCAAACATCTTTGACCCATGCTACAGGCAGAACAACATCTTTTCAAAGTTTTACTCTTCTCTTTTTCCAATGCTAAAACCAGGGGATCATTTGATGCAAGGCTTATACCACACTGTTTTTGCCATTCTGGATATCTTCTCAAAGTAAACATATCAGCATATAACACTTCATCCTATTTTCCTTTTCTTCTCAAAACCAACAAAATTTATACAATGGCCAGCACTGATCTCAGTATTTGATCAAAGTTTCCTTTGTTGCAACCCTGCCTGGGGGTCCAGCAATCTGTGTCCAGTGTTTTACGATAAAACCCAAAGGTGACTTTTTCAGGATGCCTCCCTTAGATGACACCCCACCCATATTAAGTATAAATAACAAAACAACTATCTGATCTAAACACACAAAAACCCAAAATCTGTAGTGCCAATAATCAAACCAACAGTCAGAGATCAATTGTCATAGCTCAGGCGACAGCTGAGCACCACATGCTGCTCAGCCCTCCCATAGGGAGGAAAAATGGACAAAAGCAACCTCGGGGTTGGGATAAAGACAGTTTATTGACACAGCGCAGTGAGAGGGGAACAACAACAACAACAGGACTTGTGACAGAATGCACAAATGGTGATAACACAAAGCACTTTACCGACCTGATGACCAACCAACCACTCTGCCCCCACTCAGACCTCCCAGGGCCACTTGGACCAGCACCTCCCCAACTAGCCCCATTTTATGGGGAGCATGACATCACATGGTATGGAAAACATCCTTGGCCAGCTCAGCTCACCCCTGCTGACTGCTTGGGAAAATTAACTCAGTCCTGGCTGAAACCAGGGCATGATCCACCCCTTTTTCCGTACCATCTGCATCATGCTGGGATCCTACATTTTCAGTTAATCACTGCCACTTTCCTCACCTTTGAGATATATATACAGATGACATTCCTTTAGTCTATAGGCCATCCCTCTAAAATGTTGAGTGAGTTCATTTAGTCCATGTCTTCAGGTTCAATTCGTCATAACAGTCTCTCAGGGCAGGAGTGGTGGTGTGTGATGTTGAGTTGTTGAATGCTGCATCTGGAACCTGTGGCTGGCATGCCTGGCATGGTCCAGGCTTGAGACTGCAGTCTGCATGTTGCAGATATCAATCTCAAGGGAGATACTGGGCACTGGTTGCTGAAGTCAGCTCTAGTCTCTTCATAACAGACCTTTGCTCAGTTTCATCATAATCCATCCTTCACTAGTTTGAACGGTTCATAACAAAATACCATTGATGCATCATAGAGCAATTAACAACATAGTTTAATTTATTGGCTGTTCTCAACCAAAATCAAATCCCCTCGGGGTACACACTGAACTTCCCCATCCTTTCATATTATGCACCAAGTACACCCGAGACCCTGAGCAAAACCAGTCCCGTAGATGAGCTTGCCTTTACCTGAAACAGACTGTTTTCCCCAAAAGGTTTTTCATGTGCACTACAGGGTGTATTGCTCCAAATATCATTTCGCTGGAACTGGAATGAGTGCTTTGCCTCAAACAATCTGTCTTGCAACATAACAGAACCTGCAGAGGCAGGGTAATGTTTTGCAGACTGGCTCTCGCCTCACAAGGGGCTTGATGCTGCAAGCATCTGCGGGGTGTTGGACTAGGGCCTCTGTCCACCAATCGTTGGGAGGGCCTGTAGAGTCTTAATCTCAAAGAAGCTGCTCTGACAAACTGGACATTGTGCTTAGGTGGGGTCCTCATTCGATAAGCCATCTGGACACTGTCCCTACAAGGACAACCTGATAAACAGGATACTTATCTGATAAGTAACAGTGACAAGTGAGCAGGGCCCTGCTGAGGCAAAGCGCCTTCTTGCTTAAATCCTGTGTGAGGCCACTAAACAGGGTCATTGCTCCATCAGCCCAGTTGGGGACATCAAATGACCACTTGGGATCCCCATTCCCCACCGACTCATTTCCAGAACGCTCTAGAACTCAACACTGAGTCTGCACAAGATATGCTAGGCCTCCCGA
This sequence comes from Porphyrio hochstetteri, assembly GCA_020800305.1. NCBI lineage: Eukaryota > Metazoa > Chordata > Aves > Gruiformes > Rallidae > Porphyrio > Porphyrio hochstetteri. The sequence goes on along the minus strand of JAJHSY010000141.1, from coordinate 356,563 downwards.
GAAGGGTGGGGCCAGGGAGCATAAGAGATGCAGATTTGGGACATCTGGCACGCACCCACCATCCACGGACTAGAACTTTATGACAACCTACACTGGATCCCTGGGTGGTGATATCTTCGTAATTTTTCTCTCTCTTTTACTCTCTTTCTCACTCTCAACTTCTAACCTTATTCTTGGCACATAATATTAACAGCATTTCCAGTTCTGCTAAGTTCTACTATTTGTAGTCCGTTGCTCCAAATATATAGTGTGGTGTGGTTTTGTTTGCAAGCTTCATAATCATACTTGTGTGGTGGTTTAGCCCCAACCAGTGGCTGAGCAGCACACACCACTCGCTCACTCCCACAGGAGAAAGAGACAGAGCCTCCCTGTCAATAACAGACAATTACACTCACACCTGGCGATAACACAGAGTACTGCCAAACACAAGGGCCAACCAAACCAACACCCCAGTCACACTCAGACTGTCCTAGAGGCACCAAGCCAGTACCCTTCCCTAACCAGCCCCTTTTATAGGGAAGTGATGTCAGGTGGTATGGAAAACAGCCCAGGCTAACTCAGCTCACCTGTGCTGGCTGCTTGGGAAGGTTGACTCTGGCCTGGACAGAACCAGGACATTATCCACCCCTTTTTCCACACCATCTACGTTGCGCCCAGATCTTACATTTTACAAGTATCTGGGAGGTTCATAACATCATTTATCTATTATGTAGAACATCTGCCATGGACTGATTTTTTTATACACCAACAATTTAGCGGCTGTCCTTACCTAGAATTAAATCCCCTTGGAGTACACACTGGACTTCTCCATCCTTTCGCATTGTTACAGTCATCCTAATAAAATAGCTTAACTTCTAAAAATTGAATTGAAGGAAAGTGCAAAACCAGTTAGGATTAAACAATACCCAATTAAACCTGAGGCAAAAACAGGGAATTAAAAAGTCGATCAATAAATTTTGAAAAATAAGATTATAGAAGAGTGTGAATCAAAATATAACACACCTATTTTACCAGTACGAAAGCCAAATGGTGAGTATAGATTGGTACAGGATCTAAGAGCTATAAGTCAAATTGTGAAAGACATGCACCCAGTAGTGACAAATCCTTATACAGTGTTGACTGCTCTGAAGGAAAATTATCAATGGTTTACAGTGCTTGATTTACAAGATGCTTTATTTTGCATACCCCTGGAAAAAGAGTCGTAAATTATTTGCTTTTGAGTGGGAGAATCCACAAACAGGGTGCAAGGTACGGCTGACATGGACACGGCTACCCCAAGGATTTAAAAACAGTCCGACCAACTTTGGCAGCCAACCAGCAAAAGAACTGGAGATCTGGACAAACGAGAAAACAGTGACTCCGCGACCAGAACAGCTGCTCTTGCAATACATGGATGATATTCTAATAGCTACCGAAGAAAAGTCGGCCTGGATACAGGTAACCATTGAACTTTTAAACTTTTGGGGACTTAATATGGGTACGAGGTATCCAAGAAGAACGCTCAAATAGCAAGCCAAACTGCAATATATTTGGGCTTGGAGATTTCACAAGGACAACAAAGGCTGGGGACAGACTGAAGAGAGGCAATTTGTGGTATTCCAGAGCCTCAGACTGTACATGAACTGAGAGCATTTCTGGGAATGGTAGGATGGTGTCGGCTTTATGGTGCATTATGGTCTAACAGCCAAACCACTGTATAAAGCCCAGAAGTCTATCCCTTTTATATGAAATAGACACCAACAAAAGGCTTTTTGGAAACTTAAACTAACCTTGATGACAGCACCAGCCTTGGGATTACCAGACTTAACTAAAGACTTCCAATTGTTTGTCCACGAATGGCAACATCTTGCTTTGGGAGTTCTGACCCAGAGAATGGGAAGTTGGCAAAAGACCAGTGGGATACTTTTCTAAGCAATTGGACTCGGTAAGCAAAGTATGACCTTCTTGCCTACAAGCAGTGGCAAGAACCATCACGGTCCATGTCCGACATAGTGGTCACAGTGTTGGAACAAAAGGGGACACACTGGCTCTTCCCTAGAAGGATGATGAAAGACCAGGCAATTCTTACAGAACAAAATGATGTAATCTTGAAAACAACTAACCTTGTGAATCCTGCAGTTTTCTTGAGTGCTACGCAGGAAGAACAACTTGAACATGACTGTACTGTGACCATTGAACATACATACTCCAGGTGAGAGGATTTGAAGGACATTCCCGATGAGGATCCTGAATGGGAGGTGTTTACAGATGGCAACAACTTTGTTCAGAATGGAACACATTGGATATGCGGTAACAACTAAGAATACCGTAATAGAAGCAAACGCATTACCCAATACAGCTGCTGCACAGAAAGCAAAACTGATTGCATTAACAAGAGCACTGGAATTGAGTAAAGGAAAGAAAGTAAATATACGGACAGACTCAAAATATGCCTTTGGAGTAGTCCACGTCCATGGAGCCCTATGGAAAGAACAAGGACTATTGTCCTCCCAGGGGGCAAATATTAAGCATCAAAAAGGAAATCTTACGGTTATTGTTGGAGGTTCAAGAACCGGTCCAAGTAGCAATCATGCACTGTAAAGCACATCAGACTGGAAATTTAAAAATAGCAAAAAGAAAAATTCAGAAGGATGGTGAACAACTATCAAGAGTCAGGTAATATTGCCTCCCTTAATCATGAGAGAAATATTGCAAATAAGACATCAAGAATGCCATTGGAGTGCAGACGCCCTTGTGATGTTCCTAAAAAGGCACTTAGTGTCAGTGCAAATGCTAGAAATAGCTAAGTCAGTAACAGCAAAGCGTAAGGTATGTTTAGAAAATCCAGTAGTACAAAAGAAAATTCAAATGGGTAAGTTAAAAACAAGGGTGAATCCGAGAGATTTTACTGGAAAATTGATTTTACAGAATTACCTAAATATAACAGCTATAAGTATGTTTTGATTGGGGTTGATACTTTTTCTGGATGGCCAGAAACCTTTCCCTGTGGCACAAAACAAGCTAAGGGAACAGTTAAGTGGCTCCTACAGGAGATTATTCCTAGATTTGGAGTACCTTTTGGGATATCATCTGATAGAGGACCACATTTTGTGGCCACAGTGGTGCAGAACATGTGCAAGATCCTAGGAATGACCTGGGATTTGCATGCCTCCTGAAGACCACAGTCTAGTGGAAAAGTGGAAAAGATAAATCAAACTTTAGCAAAATCTGTCAAGAAGCCAAACTGAAAGGGCCTCAGGCACTTCCACTAGCACTGTCATGAATAAGAGTAAAACCCCGAAGTGGAATGCCAGTGAGTCCTTATGAAATAAAGTATGGAAAGCCATGTGAAGCTCCTAATCCAAATATGCATCTAACGGAAAAACAAGATGTGTATAATTATTTGCTTTCTCTTGGAAAAACTCCACAGAGTGTAGTGCTGTGAAATTGACCCCGACACTGGAGAATCCAGTACACAACTTTCAACCTGAAGATTATGTCTATATAAAAACCTGGAATTAAAAACCTCTACAAGGAAAGTGTAACGGACCCTACCAGGTGTTGTTAACCACCTTTACTGCAATCAAGATTGCTAAATCAGATGCTTGGATCCACTACACCAGAGTGAAGAAGGCGACACCCAATAGCTGTAGAATGGTTGGAAATCCAGACTTTCAAGTTAACTTTGAAACATGATTAACAAATTTGTTTTTCTGTTTGCTCTGACATGTGGAAAACAGACTCCACAATCTGTAAGATTGTAAAGTAGGTATGTTTATTCGGCGCCGGGCCACACGGAAGGGGGGGGCGGGCAACCCCACCAAAGTCGTGCGTGCCAGGCAGCAACTCACCGTCTCAACTTATACAATCAAGTGTTACATATTGATGTGATTTCACCAAACACCTATACGTGTGCATGACCTATCCCGCTTCGTATTAAAATTAGTTCCAATAACTCATTTCCATAAGTTCCTCTCGATTGCGCTTGCGCATTGCCTCGTTGTGGTGGTTGTTGGTGGTCATCAGGATGAAGGCTGATGGCTCCTCTTCATCACCGCTAGTAACCTTTTGTTCCTGCGCAGGCTCAGTCGTCTCTTGGTTCTTATCCAAACTGCAGGGTTGGTTCTTGCTGGCTCGCAAAGCAACTTCCAGGAGCTAACCTTATCAAGACAATGCAAAACCCTATGCTTTGGTTAGTTTAAGCAATAAACAGTGCAAGACCCTATGCTTCAATTAGTTTGTATAATGGTTGGTAAAACATCACAGCAACTATTAAGCAGCACTACTTCTATCGCAGCTCCCTTTTAACCCTTTCAATCACTCTGCAGTCTATGGTGGTGGAAACATGAATAAAAGAAAAACCATCGTCAAACCAAGCGCAGGTAACAAATAGTACTCAGATACAAACCTTTAACGTGAATGATTGGCAAGTAAAAGTAGGTGAACAAGCTCGGATAAGGAAATAAATACAAACCAAATATCAATAGAAGGTAAAAATTTAAAAAATTGTAATTTGATTAAAGAATTTGCAAATTGGCAAAATATAGCACAAATTAGTTTAGGACAACCTACACTATGCTCAATTGGAAGAAATCTCCCTTTAAAGGAAATAAAAATTTGCATTTGGCACAAGTGAAAAGATCCACCATCATATGACAATTTGACATTCAATGAAGCCACAATTTGAATATGTGAAAGTATTGAGTATAATTATCAATACTTTCAAAGGGGGGAAATGTTACGGTCACCCTAATAAAATAGCTTAACTTCTAGGTTATTTAGGTTTTAGTTTAGGATATGATTTTGATTTTAAAGGAGTTATAGCAGCTATGAGAATGTACAGCAATGTTAAGGCTTTTAGGAACAAGACGGTGTGTGCCTTTATCACTGTTATCGACAAAAGGACACTCACCCCGGGAGTGTAATAAGCAGCAATTTATTCAGAGAGAAAGAAACAGCGGCGCCGGGCGGGCAGGGACCTAAGTCACACCACACTGCGCCGAGGAGAGGTGGGCTACAGATATTTATACTCAGTGACAAACAAAGTAATCTATTTTTCGAGTTATCTAGCCATCTTCATGGTCGACAGACACAATTCCATATATGTTCATTTCATCATCTTCTGATCCAATCATTAACTAGGGTTTTTGTTTCAGTCCGCTGATGCGTCTTGTGGTTAGTTTCGGAGGGCCTCCCTCCTGCCATTGTGGTCAGGTGTTATGCTCCAGGTGTTTCTTTCGGGTTTGTTTGACCATTCCTTATCTCTCGTTTCTATGCACTAAGATCTACAGGTCTCATAATTATGTTTGTTTCAGACCAATACAAGCATAAAGTTTCTTACGAAAAAATCTCTTAGGGTAGGTTTCACATTTATCTAAGTTAACGCAAGCATGGAGATACTAAGATCTAAAGATTTGCAAGTACAATCACATTTGTTTAAGCTTATGCGAGCGTAAAGGTTCTCAAGGAGACCCTTTCGAGATTAATCAAACAAATTTTACAATGACCATGTTTGTGAGTTTCCCAGGAGAAGAATCAGCAAACGTTGGTGACAATCACTATGGAAAACTGCTATGGACTCTGAATTAAAACAATGGGTACTGGTTATGGACTTTGAGTTAAAACAATAGGTATATGAAGAAACTGGCTATGGTTACAAAAAACCAGCCGAAGACGAAATGAGCTTGCACAAGAATGGGGTTCACTCATGGACAGAGTGAGGAAGACTATCGACGACCATCAGAAGACCCCCGCTCAACATAACTATGCATGCGCGGAGGACATTTACGTATGATAATGATTTCCAGGAAATAACATAAATATGCTAATCATTACCCTCCCCTCTTTGTATTTAAAACAATCAGCATAGCTAACCAATGATTTTTATAGAATAAGAATATAGATAAAGTGAAGCAATCAAAAGCCAATCATTGCAAAGGTCAAGCTAAGAAGCGAGCATTTTGCGTAATGATTTCACTAAAAATTGTATAAATATGTTGTGCTTTGTACCTTTGGGGGAACACGTCTTTGGTGGAGCTATCCCCCGTGTTCCCCAGCGCTGGAATAAAGAAGTGCCTGCTTATCTGCTTTGTGTAGATAAGTTCTTCATGATTGCGACCGCTAACAGCGTCACCCACCAAGTGCACCCAGGTCTCTGATCAAAAGCAATCCCACGAATGGGTTTTCCTTTGCCTGAATTGGAACAACCCAGACTGTCTTCCCCAACAGGTTTTTCATGCGCACTACAGGGACTTTATCCCCCTCCACAGTCTGTGGGAGTTTTCATTGGGGGAGGCCAGCTCAATTGGTTAGATCCCCTGGAATCAAATAGCCATGTGGCTTTGGCTAAATGCATATCCCAGTGTTTTAGGGTTCTACCACCGATTGCTTTTAGTGTAGTTTTTAACGGTCCATGGTACCTCTCGATTTTCCCGGAGGCTGGTGCATGGTAGGGTATATGATATACCCATTTGATGCCATATTTTTTGGCACAGGCATCTATGAGATTATTCTGGAAATGGGTTCCATTGTCTGACTCGATTAACAGTTCAGGACAGTCACTTGAAAACAATTCTTGTAGGCAGGACCCTGCATGAGATTTGCTGTTACAGCTTAGTTTGGCATTGGCATTATCCTTGACAAGATACATCAGATAAAAATGCGCAAGTAGCCATTGGGTCTATAGTTTGCTGTAAGAGGGAGAACTGAGCATGTTCATGTTGGCCGTTCAGCTGGACAAGCGACCCCGGGGGAGCCTAAGTACACATTAAGCTGTTGTAAGGAGATATAAATCTCCTTTGACTGGATAGCCACTAGCCATTAAGTGGCTACATAATAAATGTTAATAATTTTGGACTTGATTCAGGATTAAAAGAGTCAGGCTGGTTTCTGTGCTGAGAGGTGCAGAAGGCTGAGGATGCCCTGAAATGGAGTGGTTCTGTGCAAGAGCCGAATGGATGCTGGAGCTCGAAGTAGGACACATGGAGCCCAGAGCAGCAGCTACACCACTACAGGCACAGTTTCAAATGGTACCTAGATCCTCCCTAAAACACACTCCTCTGTTTTCCACATTTCTGTATTGTAGGTGGTATTTTAGCTCCCTTAACAGAGGTGGGGTTTTTTAAGAGTTAATAATCACTGTAAATCTATCTTTAAGGCATGTTATGAGCTTTTACAGTGGCAAGATAAACATAGCAGTGATCTGGACATAGAAGGCCAAGCTCTTCCCCCACTCCACCTCTCCATCCCCAGCTGCAGATAGCTCTACAGCCCTTGTCTTCCAAGACAAGACAGGTTGGAAAAGTCAGGGAGGAGGAGGCAGTAGCTGGATGCCCATGCAATCACTTCCTAACTCCCATTTCCCAGCATGGGACACGTCATCATGTAAAGATATCTCTGTAGGCATTATCTACCCTCTTTGTGACAAAGTTCAGGTGCTGGCAGCAGAGAACAGATGCCCTGGTCCTGCCTACAGCATCCAGGCTTTACACTCAGTCTGCATTTAACAGATCTCTAACAGATCTGTACTTTAGGACACAAACTACGTGCTTTAAAGCATTTCAGAGCCACCATGCTCAACACATGTCATAATCTCACCTTCTCCCAAAGCAAAGAGGCAAAAGCTACTCTAGCTAAACCCATAAATTCTTTCTGGGAGGGAAACAATACCAAGTACAAGTAGGCAAGTCCCCACCAACGAGTCACCGACCAGCTTCTCTGGAGCTCTCCAAACACTATGTTCCATTCCTCCTGCTTCCTTTTTTGCTATAATTATTCCAAGTTTTTATGAAGAAGTAAGCGGCTAAGTTAAAAAAAAAATATATATATTCTTATAGATTCTTATAGAATACAACCTATCTACAGCTTGAATTATCTCACAGAGCACTCTTTGGGTAGGACCTTCTTCATATCTCTACAACAATCAGCTAAACTCCATTAGGTCCTAAACACTATTCTTCGACCTATGATCAGTAATTCTACTGTTCTCGGTAACTTAGTTTCTTCATTTCAATTATTTCAAAACCCTTATGCACAGCAGACCCAAAAGGAAGTGTGATGTTAATGTGAACAACGTATTTATAACCACTTTGCTTTAGCTCGGAAGTGACAAATACTCCTTGTTTCTAACATTCCCTCAAGCCTTCTGTAGAGTGTGATTTCTTATTTGATACTTTAAGGCCTTAATCTCTGTTCTTTTACAGCTAACAATGAATCTCTCTATATTATACACAGACATGCACACACATAATATTGCCAGTCCAAAGCTGGAGGCAAAAAAATTTAAATTTTATTGATAAATGACGCTAACTAGATTTGTCATTTGACAAAACTTGTTAAAACAATCAGAATATTTGATATCATTAAATCTAATAAAGATGAAGTGTCCAGTATTACAAATTACACCACGCAGCCCAAGACTTATCTTGTGCATAATGCTACTAAAGCAGGCTGCCTTTGTAAAGTTTAGCCCAGTCTCAGAACATGGGCTTATGTCAAGCCTAACAGCAACTGCAAACACACTTACGGGCTAAGAATTAATTCAAGGAGCATAAACACATATTTCATACTAATTCTGGAATCTCACAGCATTGAAAAAACTTATAGACTGGAATCATTCAAGAATCTACAGGCTTTTTTTACTGAGATACTGTGTCTCACAACACTGCAAGGTAAGAATCCACAAACAAAACATGATTCTATTATACAGGATCACACAGATCACAAAGAGGTCAGAAGACTAAACTAAACTAGGATTTTCTTACAAATGGCAGGGGGGAAATTAAGCATTATTACATGCCAGACAATGGATACTGGTTTAAGGAAAAATAAAAATCTAGATGTACACTGCAATCAAAGCCAGGAGGAAGAGACCAGAGTCACGAGGCTGGTGCCTACAGGCATACAGTTGGACAGTTCAGCTGTTCAGTTACAGTGAGAAAGAGTAGAAAAGAATGAAAAGATGAAAAATTACTTTAAAACAAGACTGTAATAGACTTGGATAAAACACTGAACTTGATCATCTTCTTCTCTGAAGAGAGGTGGTGGCCAGGACATGATGACTGAGGTGACAGAATGAACAACTTCAATGCATCTGTTAAAGTTTTAGTTTCCAAAACAACACACCTTCCCTGGATGTGTTCAAAAACAGGGTAGATGAAGTACTTAGGGATATGGTTTAGTTTAGGATGTGAATGGTTGGACTTGATGATCTTAAAGGTCTTTTCCAACCTTGTGATTCTGTGATTCTGTGATTTCCGACTCCAAATACAAGGATGACCAGTGAAGGCTGGATTACTGAAGCTTCTCAAAGAAATCCCATCCGCCATCTCTTCCAATTCTTTGCCCCTGTACATACGGGGGATGTTTGGGCACTGACATCTATGTCAAATTTCCACTTCCTGCTAAAATCCAAGAGGAAGGTGGGTTTTTTATTTGTGTGGGGGTTGTTTTTTTGGTGGGGTTTTTTTAAGGAGTTTTGGTGGGTTTTTTTCTGGAGTGCCATGTTGCCAGAGGACTTGCTTCTCATGACCCAGGATGGTGTTGCAGGCAGTAGCATGGGGTACAGTATAAGTTTCTAGCCAGTTGGTGGTTGCTTCTAACATTGTAAGCACATACCACTTGCCTTGGTGTGTCTGTGGGAGGGCGATGTAATAGATCTGCCAAGCCTCTCCATATTTACATTTCGGGCATTGTCCTCCATACCACAGAGGCTTTAACTGCTTGGCTTGCTTGATCAAGGCACACGTTTCACATTCATGGATGACCTGTGAGATAGTGTCCATGGTCAAATCCGCCCCTCAATCACAAGTCTATCTATATGTGGCATCTCTTCCTTGATGGCCTGAGGTGTCATGGGGCCAACGAGCTATAAATAATTTGTTCTTACATTGCCAATAGAGGCCTACTTGAGCCACCTCAATCTTAGTAGCCTGATTCATCTGCTTGTTGTTTTGATGTTCTTCAGTGGCTGGGCTCTTGGGTATGTGGGCATCTACATGACATACTGTTACAGTTAGGTTCTCTAACTGGGCAGAGATGCCTTGCCACAATGGAGCAGCCCAGATGGGTTTGCCTCTGCGCTGCCAGTTGCTTTGTTTCCATTGCTGCAACCACCCCCACAGGGCATTGGCCACCATCCAGGAGTCAGTATAGAGGAACAATTTCAGCCACTTACCTCGTTTGGCAATGTTTAAAGCCAACTGGATGGCTTTTACCTCTTCAAACTGGCTGGATTCCCCTTCTCCTTCAGCAGCTTCTGCAACTTGTCATGTGGGACTCCATACAGCAGCCTTCCACCTCTGATGTTTAGCAACAATGCAACAGGACCCATCGGTGAACAGGGCATATTTTTTCTCATTTTCTGGCAGTTCACTATACAGAAGGGCCTCTTCAGCATGCATCACCGCCTCCTCCAGTGATATTCCAAAATCTTTGCCTTCTGGCCAGTCTGTGATCACTTCCAGGATTCCTGGACTATTGGGGTTCCCTATTCGAGCCTGCTGCATAAGTGCGACCTACTTGCTCCACATAGCGTTGGTGGCATGGTGCATAGAAGGGGCTTTCCCCATGAACATCCAGACCAGCACTGGCCGTCGAGGTGCCAAATCCTGGGCTGACATACGGAAATAGACTCTGTAACTCGGAAGTTATAAAGTAGGTATGTTTATTGCGCGCAGGTGCACGGGGGATCGTTCCGCCAAAAGTGTGCATACCCGAAGTAGTGCACCGTTCCACATTTATACAACTCCTTCCCTGTCTTCTCTCTTCAGGGGATACTGTTTAATTCTTACTGGCTGTCATCCTTCTTTGAGTTTTACCTCCACAGGTGGAGCATTTTTGCTCTCCCAGGTACATTGGTTGGTTCCCATACTCCTGGATATACTTGATCTGTGATTTCTTCACTAATTTTTTCTTCTGTGGGAATGTTAGTTAACGATAAACTCATTATTTGTATATATTGCTGATCGTTTACCTCCAGAGTAATGTTCCCTTTTTCAAATTTAATTATGGCTTCCAATTGTTCTAATAAATCTCTTCCCAAGAGTGCTTTTGGGGAATTGGGCATATAGAAATTTGTGAATTCCCACCTGTTTCCCAAGTTTAAATTTCAAGGGTTCACAGAAATATGCCTTTTCATGTTGGCCAGTAGCCCCTTGTACCACCACACAGTCATTACTTACTGGTACTAATGCCTGATTTAAAACAGAAAATGTTGCTCCTGTATCTACTACAAATTCTACTTGGTTTTTTTTTCCCCCAGCTTTAGTTTAACCAGTGGATCCACTCACGTAGATCCCCCAGGTCCCCATCAGTCTTCAGCATTTGCCACTATAGGTTTCTTCCTTTGTCTACCCCCCTTTTCTCTGCGTTTTTCTGGACATTCGTTTTTCCAGTGCCCCCTTTTTCTTACACCACGCACATTGGTCTCTATCCAGTCCCCGCAGCCCCCCTTCTCGTAACCTGTACTGTTCCAAAGCTGCAACAGTAGCGTTGGTTATTCTCCTTTCTGATTTCCTTTTCTCAGCACTTTCCCTGTTCCTGAATACTCTCCATGCTTCTTCAATTAGCTTTTCTATATCCCATATATCTGGCTCCCTTCCCAAAAACAGTAAGACCAACTGTCGCCGGCCTTCGTCTGCTGACGGATCCAGGGTGGTGTATCTGCACATTGCAAGCCTCAGTCTTTCCAAGAACTCTGTAGGAGTGATTTTGTTTCACAGCATGTAGAGCTGACCAATTTATTGCTTTGGGGATTGCATTTTCCAAACCAAACTTTATCCAAGCCTGATATCGCTTCAATTGTTGATAATCATCACTATCATTCAGGTCCCATCCTGGATCTGTTGGGGGAGTATATTATTCCACCCGTCCCCCCCAGTGTTCCCGCTGTAAATTGAGCTTGCACCTGTGTTCTGGCCATTTTCAAAACCAACTGCTTTTCTGTCTCTGTCATTGCATCTAGTATTGCATCTATATCTTGCCAGTCAGCGTCCTGGGTCTTAACAATCAGGTGATTTCCCACAAGGTTGTTATCCCTAATTCCCAGACACAAAATAGAGTGATGCATGCAGGACACTGACACTTGTACCTAAAGTGCCGGGTGCTGTGGCAGCTGTGCACTCAAACTTTACCCAGGCTCTGTGTCTTAGGTTTGGGTAATGCTTGAGACAAGGGGTTTGTCTTCTTGAAGTATACAAATCACAAGCTAACGCAGAATAGCTCTGCTGGATGCTGTGTAATCCCGATCCTCCCGTTTGAGGTGGGGTCACCCTCCCTCTGACTCTTGTTCCTCAGAAGGGGGTATAAAGTTTTTACTATAATTTGAAACCCAGTTTATCTTTTCCACCTCTAATATTCTTTCTAGTTTGCAAATCAAAAATCAGTATTTCTCCAGTAATACTAACGAGAATTAACACCAAACAAAAACAAACCATAAATTTCTAGTGGGTATTTTTCTTTCTCTCTCACACAGATATGCTGCAGCTCAGCCACTCACCACTCACACCAGAGTTAACTCATTTCACTCACACAAACAGTTTGTCAAATCCAAACCAATTTTCAAAACGCCGTTCCTTGTAACAATATCCGAAGTCAATACCAATAAATCAGTGCCACCAGAGAAGCAACTCCCTTTGGGAATGAAACCCGTCTCCTGTGTGACAGGCAGGAGTTCTCCCACTCAGTTTCTCTCACACTCACCACACCAAATAATTTATCAGTAACCTTGGGTTTGCTCAATCTGCTCTCAAGATCGCTAGCGGCCACCCTTTGGTCAGCAAACCACCCCCCCCCCACCTTAGGTACCTTTCCTCCTAGAGACTATGCTGTGCGCCGGACGTCTCCGTGCGTCTTATCAGCAGCCCTGTTTGCAAACATACTGTTTTGGTCCATAGATCCAGGGGTTTCTTTTCTGCTCCCGGGTGAACAGCTGGGAAGGGGAGTCTCCTTCAAGGAAATCTCTCAGGGCGCGCCTAGGAGCATCCGCTCCGCAGCTGGTCCCTCAGCCGAGCAGAAATCCTTCTGCCTGGCTCGCCAAAATGACGTACGGAAATAGACTCTGTAACTCGGAAGTTATAAAGTAGGTATGTTTATTGCGCGCCGATGCACGGGGGATCGCTCCGCCACAAGTATGCATATTCGAAATAGTGCACCATTCCACATTTATACAATGAAATAGTGAATATTCAATTGACGCCTATACATATTCATTACCTAAACCCACCTACTCCTGCTTCGTATGCTAATTAGTTTATCAGTCCTTCCGGCTTGCGCAGATTCTTCCAATAATTGTGGGCAAGGGTCTTCGGTGGTCCTTGGGAGGAAGGCTGTAGGTCTTCCTCATGATGTATTTTTCACCCTTAGCCTGGAATGCAGCAATCCTGCAAGCTTGCAGTGCTCTTATCGGTCTGAGCTAATTCATGTCCTTGTTAACCGTCTGTTTTCCTTTAGCGAGGTATAACTTATCGGTCTGGACGTAATTCATGTTCTTGCTAGCCAATCTGCTAATTGGCTACACACACTGTTCACACCAAAGTGATTAACTAGTAATTATAACGAGTTTTGATAAGCATATCTTATAGCTAAACATTGTTAGTTTACCTTTGATGTCTAAAAGTTATCTGCACACCTGCTGTCTCGACCATTTATTATGGCTGGTTCATGACATGTTCACTTACTTCCAAATACCTTCCCACAACTCCTTCTTGGTTTAAGGCAGTCTGTACACCTGTGTTCAAGGCTGCTCTGTTTTGAAGATGTGATTACCAAATACCTATGAACATGAGTAATTTCCCTGTCTCATGGGAATTCGAGGATATTGTCAGGGCCTGTGTCTTCTGTGAGGAGAGCCAGGCCGCCGGCAGGCCCGCTGTCGTTCCCAGCAATTTTTTCCCTTTTAGTATCTGTGTTACAAAAACTGCTTGTTAGAGATTTCTGCAAGGGCCCTTTGCAGAAAGCTCAATAAACAAGTACTATAATTACTAAATCCAATAATCCAAATTTGACCATTGACAATGTCCATCCTGAAATTTCCCCTTTTCCCCTCATCGGAAACCAATTCTCTGATCCAAAGAATTCCCTTTTATTTGTGTGTGATTTGTTTGGGTTTTTGTTTGGTTTGGTTTTTTGGTATCTTTTGTGTTTGATCTATTAATTTCTGAATTCTGAGTGGTCAGACAGATTCATGCAGCACATGCTGCATGAAAAAATCTTCACGACCATGTCTGTGAGCCAGCAACAAAAATCAATTGCTGCACGATTCTGTAAGGTGGCATGTCTTACAGAATCCACATCTATAGCTAAGTGCCTTAATACCTTTGCTGTTGTATTTGTTTGCTTTGCCAATCAGGAGTGTCAGGAGTGTCAGGAGTGCAGATAACACCAGCCTCACATTTTCATGCAGGCACCCATTGTAGTCTGTGTTCCCTAATTTTCATTTACCACAAACACATGCATATTTCAAAGACTGTTAGATGGTTCAATATGTCCGGCAGCAAAACTCATACTCCACTGTGGCAGCAGTTGGAACACTTGACTTCAGTTACTGCGATCGGGATCCCATCCTGATTCATGCAAGCTTGATTTTTTCTGGATCCACGGCTTTATCCACTTGGTTCCCATATCTGTAATGACACAGGCAGATCTCCTTCCCCAAGTTAGTACCTGTAACTTCATTTCTTACTAACACCTGACATTGACTTTCTTTCTTTTTTTTCTCTTTTTTTTTTCTCTTTTTTTTTCCATTTTCTTTATTTTTTTTCTCTTTTTTTTTTTTTTTCTCTTTTGTTCCCTTTCAAACCTCCTTTTAAACCTACTGCATGTTTCACCGTTGGAGGTACCAAACTGTCCTGTGGCAGACATAAATAGTTCAAAACATAAAGAGCTTTGTTTAATCGATCAGCTGGAGATATCCTTCTCTCCCTTTTTTGTTTGTAAAGCAAAATGCTTGAGAGTTTGATTCACATGTTCCACTATGGCTTGGCCTGTAGGTAAATCTGGTGTCCCTGTAACATAGGTAATGTTCCATAATTGGAAAAAGGTTTGTGTTGTTTGTGCTATATATTCCGGGCTGTCGTTGTCGGTTTTGATTTCACGGGGTATTCAAGTGCTGCTATGGCAGAGCACACGTGGCGCTGGATGTTTCTACTAGATTCCCCCATTTGTGCAGTAGCTCACACTGCCAGAAAAAAGAAACCTTTTTTTTTTTTTTTCCAAACTTCTAGTGGGCCTGTGCCACTGGTGAATTGCTGACAATCTGGGCACAACTGTACAATCCCTTTAGCCTCAGCAACCAACAAGTGGTATTGTCATTGAAGTACCTTAGCAAATTGGTAAAAAAAAAAAAAAAAAAAAATTCATGCGACTTCTGAGCTTGTGCAAATTGGTCTGCTAAGGGAGCAGCCCATGCCAGTGCTACCAGCCTGTCTGCTCTCTGATTTTCTTCTGCTAGACCTTGTGTTAGTCAGTTAGTCCAGCGTGGCTGCAAATATAGGTAATAAAATACTGATGCATAATACCACACAATGATCTTGTTATAAACGGCAATGACAAATTGTTCACTCGGTTTAAAATATCAAAATAGAATTTATTTGAGCAAGCAATAAGCAGGCAAAACAGCTGTGATGGTTTAGCCCTGGCCGGAGGCCAGACACCCACCAAAATCAGTCTATTGCTCCCCTTCTTAATTGGACAGGGGAGAAAATATATATCAAGAGGCTTAGGAGTCCAGATAAGGACAAGTAGAGATCAGCAACGAGACGGGCAAAACAGACTCAACACAGAATGAAGAAAGAAACTACTCTAATTTATTGCACTACACTAAAAAGAACAGAGAAAACCGGAGTCAGGAGCACAACCAAATCTTAAAACAAATGCAAGCAGATCTTAAACACACGTTGCCCCCACCACTCCTTTCTTAGCAGACTTTAGTCAGGGTTTATTTGCTCCCTTCTTCCCTCCCGTTCGCAGTACAGGGGGGACAGGGACTGGGGAAAATGGGGTTCTCGGTAGCACCTTCCCCCCACCCCTCCATTCTAAGCAGACTTCCCTTTAGCCATGATTTTACTCCCTTCTTCCCTCCCTGCTCGCAGTGCGGGGAGGGGCAGGGACTAGGAAAAAATAATGGGGTTCCCGGTTACTTCTTCATGAGCAGTTTCCTTTCCCAGATCTTAAAACACCTCTACCTCTCCCCCTACTCCCTTCTTAGCAGACTTCACTCTAGTCATGATTTCACTCCCTTCCTCCCCCCAATCACAGCACAGGGGGGCAGGGACTGGGAGATGGGGGCTTCGGTCAGTTCCTTGCAAGTTGGTTTCCTTCTCGGCCGGGGAGGGGGCATTCATTCCACACACACACCCTCCCCCTGCTGCACCGTGGGTCCCACCCACGGGAGACAGTCCTCCACGAACTTTCTCCAACGTGAGTCTCTTCCCCCCGGGCTTTATCTCTTCATCAGCTGCTCCGCCTGGATCACTGCTATGGCGAGCAGCCATAAATCACAATGTCTCTCAGTCCCAGTCCACCATGGGGTCACCAGCCTCCCCCCAGCAAACCTGTTTCAGCGCAAAACTCTCTCTGCTCATCTCTGTGTCTCTGATTCTCTTCATGGGCTGCAAGTGCTGGCAGGGGGTCACAACGTAGGGTCACAGCGTCTTCTCTATTTCTCCACCTGCTCCATCCAGCGTGGAGCCCCTCCACGGGCTACAGGTGGGGTCTCGGCCTTTTCCGTGGGGGTGGTTTCTCCGCGGGCTGCAAGGGGGCATCTTTCTCTCCGGCACCTGGGGCGCCTCCTCCCCCGTCTTCCCTGGCCTTGGTGTCTGCACAGCTCGTTACGTCTCTTCACTCCCTTCTCCGGTGGCAAAATGCAGCTGCTTCTGGGTTGTTTTCTCCTATATGTGATTCTCGGAGGCACTGAGACTATCTCTCATTGGCTTGGCCCTGGTAAACAATGATTCTGGCCTAGAATTGTTTATAGTTAGAAGCTCTGGAGAATTCCAGCAGCTCCTCGCAGCAGCCATTTTCTGCACCCCTGTTCTTTTCCAGCACCCAACTACACAAAACTGCAACAACAGCGCTGGGCGGCTGGGGAGTCTCCTGCTCTACCAATGGCGTGTGCATCACTCCCCACCAGAGTCCCTTTTTATAGTTCCGGAGTCCCGGATTTAAGTGGCACATTCTGATATCTTTCTGCGGCTGCACGTACTGTTGCTAGGGGGTCGTCCTAGTCTCTCTGGTGGTCGTAAAGAAGAAGGCCGTAGTCTTCCTCAGGTTGAACTTTTCACCTCCTTCCCCTGGCACATGCGTAGTTGTGATTGTTCCAGATGAGCACAATTATCCTTGGGATGTTTCTTTCTTATCTATCTCAGGCACCACCTTCCTAGGGATGCTTCCTCCTTATCAGTCCTGGGTCCGCTTTAAATTATTCCAAGGACACTAATCACTCAGGACTGACTACACTAGAGTTGTTCAAGTGGGACATTGTTTATGTGGGGTTGTCTCTGACATAACCACTATGGCACTTCAAACCATCCTGTTAGTAAGCCCCCCCTTTAACCCTTTGTAAGCATCTTGTTAGTAAGTAAAAGTGTGTGCACAATAGTTCAATAGCTACAATCAAAACATTCAAACAATTAACAATTGGGTGACCTACCCCCCTTCGCCCTTATCTGCTGGTTTGAGAACAAATTCCTTATGGATTTATTTATTACAATCTAACCCAGTTAATATTTCCAAGCAACTTTTGAACATCATTTAATGTGCCGACCTCAGCTCCGATTTCAATCTTTTGAGGTGTTATGGTATTTCTATCAATCTGCCATTCCAAATCTTTCCACACTGGCTTCGTTTGAATTTTCTGTGGAGTAATCTGTAATGCCTTGCTTTTCAAATGCACTGTTAAGTCATGAATCAAACTTTCAATGTCCAAGTTTTTTCCTGCAATCAGTATATCATCCATGTAATGATAAAAGATTAGATCAGGATGCGTTTTTCGTACCGGAGCAAGTGCCCAGGCTACATAAGTCTGGCACACAGTTGGTGAATTTTTTATGCCTTGTGGGAGCGCACCCAGTGATACCTTTTTCATGGGTTCATTTTTGTTTATAGTAGGGACTGAAAAAGCAAATTTTTCCATAATCATCAGAGTGTAAAGGAACAGTGAAAAAACCCCAATCTTTTAAAAATTTTGGCATGTTCCACATGCGATATATGTCCATCTGATTCGTGTTAATATGGAATAATGTTGGGGGTGCATAATGACATACCCTTGTATGGCTACGGGCCTAGGAGGGACAGTTTAAGGTTTTTGCATGTACTGAATGAAGTATGTTGAAGCAGCAACAAACTCTATAAAGGATGTGCAAAGCTTTGCCTAAAGGACCACAATGTTAGCATTGTGATACCTCAGGAGAAACATCTGGTCTCTGAAAAGGAGTTAAAGAAGAAGAAGAAGGAAAGAAGAATAGGAAGGTGCCTCAAGTCTGCAGAGCCAGCTGCCTGAGTTCGTTAGCAAGACAAAAGCTAAAGCTCACCTACAGGATGTCTTGTGGGGGTCGCCTGACGGGCACTCCAGCATGTCAGTTTAAGATGTATATGGTTGTTACATCTTGTGGGGGTTGCCTGGCGAGACACTCCAGCATGTCAGTATATGGTTGCTCAGTTTAAGCCGGTGGGCGGTGAAGCTAGCCAAAACATTCACCAGATGGGGCAAGAGGGCATGCGTAGAATGAAGATGTGCCTATCCCTGGAAGACATAAAAGCCAGGGACTGGAACTGTACAGCGTGCATCTTGGTGGAGCAGAGACTCCCGGCGCACCCGGCGCTGCCTGTGCACCGCAGCGCCGTTTGCTTGCCTTTATTCATTTAATAAATTGTTCAATTTGGTTAAAATCCTGTTTGGGACCGAGTCATTTATAACAATTGGGGGCTCGTCCGGGATGGCTATAGTTCCTGAATTCTGACTTGATCTAGGAGGGGCGCCCCACCACTTGGTGGCTCCTGTTCAGGTCGGATCGGGATTAACGCCATCCTGAACCCGAATAGAGGCAAGCAAAGAATTTGATTTTTTAAGCTCCCTTACCAGCTGCAGCAGTTTTTGCCCGTAATTCTGCGCGCGAAGACCCGAACGAAGGACGACCATCGTAAAGCATAAGGCGTATACCGTTCGGCTTCCCAAACGAAGGCGACAGGAGTCATGTGTGTAGGTGTATACCATTTATATGTGTGTAGGTGTATACCATTTATCCAACCAACATTGGTTGGATCCGAGTGAAGACGACAGAGTCATAAGCATTTTGCGTATACCGTTCGGTTGGGTGTGCCCACAGTCATATGTGGACTGTGGAGGAAACCCTAAACCCCCTGCAAGACACTCTTACTAAGGTAACTAAGGGCTGTAGGAACTGCCATAGTAAAACTCCTAGGTGGGTCAGATGACAGACCCGAGGACCAGAAGAAAAGGGAGCAAATTATTGGACATCCATTAGGAATAACGATTAAAAATTGGAATGATAGGGGCCCCAGAAAAGGAAAAAGTAAATTAAAATTAGTTCAGTGTTGTGTGATAGAATGGCCAAAGGAGCTTTTAAGACTACATATCTTTTGGCCTGTATTTCGATCCTTTGAAACACCAAGATGTACAAACATGCATGTAAATTCAAAAAGGCCTTTTAGTCAGGAGGAGAGTGATTGTGCAATCAGGACTTTACGTCCTTTTCCAGCTTCAATGTTTGCACTAAAAGCAGGAGAAGGACTTGAAGAAAAAGAACAACAGGAAAAAGAAAAAGATGATAAATGTGAGCCTTTGGATAATATACCACCTCCTTATCTTAATAATCCAGCCCCGGCGGCGGCTCCCCCTCTGGTAGTCGTGGTATTTACACCAGTGCCACCGTTGCCCCTGCCTCCGCCATCAACAGCACCGGAATTAGACTGACCTCCGGCTGCACGTGCGAGAAGTAGGACTGCCATATCTGAGGGAACTTCTCTATATCTCTCATGAGAGGTACCCCTCGGAGGTAATAAGGGAGGCATTGTGTTTGTGGCAGTCCCATTAAACACTACAAATGTAAGAAATTCCAAGAAAGGAACGATTAGCATGCTGGAATGAGAATTTGGGAAAGAGAATGAGGCAGGACCCCCGGGAAAACAACAACAACAAAAAAAAAAGGACAATTTGTAGCTAAAACCTGGGGGGGGAACATAAGAAGAAAATTAGAAAAGCCGGAGGACTGGCAAGAAAGGAGATTGGAGGAGTTGGAAGCACGGAGAAGGGAAATAGTAGAAGAGGGAGCGAGAAAAGCACCTAGGGAACAGCCCAATGAAGAGAGATTCACGATTCCCATTTGTTAAACATAGGGGTAAAAAACCTACTATTCAAAAACTTCAAAAGAGGTGCTGGTAGCAGGGCTAGAGCCTAAACCACTTTTTTTTCCTCCTTTCCCATTTACATGATCAGCAATTACAAACACCCCAAAACTCCAATTCAACTCTATAGAAATCCTACATGCAATTAGTTTATGGATCAGAATGAAATGACAGAGGTAATGCTGTGTGTGCCAGTAAATAACACGAACTTCTTTGAGGCAAAACTGGCTCTTAGGAATAGTAGGAGGTAATATCACCTGTGTAAGGAATTGCATGTCCTGGGGAGATATCAGGCTGTATTGTTCATGTAGGTTAAATTCCATTACTTACACAGTCACAACTAGATCCAAGTACAATGTGTTGGAGAGAAGGGAAAGATTGGTTTGGGATAAATGGGCTGGAAATAAAATCTTGCCGACCACAATGCCATTTTTGACAGGGTTAAAGAGGTTTGCTAGGGAGTTGTTTGGAAAAATGAAACTGGGTACCAGAACTTCAATGTAAATACAAACTAACGCAAGGACAGGCCACCACTCCTGAGTGTGCCTGGTTTACACCAGCATTTGAATCACAGAATCACAGAATCATAGGGGTTGGAAGGGACCTCGAGATCATCGGGTCCAACCCCCCTGCCAAAGCAGGCTCCCTAGCTCATATTGCACAGATAGGCGTCCAGACGAGTCTTGAATATCTCCAGAGAAGGAGACTCCACCACCTCCCTGGGCAGCCTATTCCAGGGCTCTGTCACCCTCACTGTGTAAAAGTTCTTCCGCATGTTGGTGCGGAACTTCCTGTGCTCCAATTTGCAGCCATTGCCCCTTGTCCTATCTCCACAGATGACTGAAAAGGGGTTGGCCAATTCCCCCTGCATCCCATACTTAAGATATTTATAAACATTAATTAGGTCCCCCCTCAGTCTTCTTTTCCCCAGACTGAACAGCCCCAGCTCACTCAGCCTTTCCTCATACGGGAGATGTTCCAGGCCCTTAATCATCTTCGTAGCCCTTCTCTGGACTCTCTCAAGGAGGTCCCTGTCCTTTTTATACCATGGAGCCCAGAACTGGACACAGTACTCCAGGTGGGGCCTGACCAGGGCAGAGTAGAGGGGGAGGATCACCTCCTTAGACCTGCTGGCCACACTCTTCCTGATGCATCCCAGGATCCCATTGGCCCTCTTAGCCACCAGGGCACACTGCTGGCTCATAGCCAACCTGTCATCAACCAGGACCCCCAGGTCCTTCTCCACAGAGCTCCTCTCCAGCAGGTCATCCCCCAGCCTGTACTGATACAGACGGTTATTCCTCCCCAGGTGCAAGACTTCACACTTGCTTTTCTTGAATTTCATTAGGTTTCTCCCTGCCCAGCTCTCCAGCCTGTCCAGGTCTCGCTGGATGGCAGCGCAGTGTTCCTGCGTGTCAGCCACCCCTCCCAGCTTTGTATCATCGGCGTACTTGCTGAGGGTGGATGCTATTCCCTCATCAAGGTCGTCAATGAAGATATTAAACAGGACTGGACCCAACACCGAGCCCTGGGGAACACCGCTAGTCACAGGCCTCCATTCAGATTCTGTTCCACTGATCACGACCCTCTGAGCCCGGTCCGACAGCCAGTTCTCAACCCACCTCACTGTCCCCTCATCTATCCCATGATCTCTCAGCTTTTCTATCAGGATGTCATGGGAGACAGTATCAAAAGCCTTGCTGAAGTCAAGGTAGATGACATCCACTGCTCTCCCTCCATCCACCCAGCCGGTGATGAGATCATAGAAGGCTATGAGATTGGTCGAGCACGATCTCCCCTTGGTGAATCCATGCTGACTACTCCTCATGACCTTCTTCTCTTCCAGTTGCTCGGTGATGGCATCCAGAACAAGCTGTTCCATCACCTTTCCAAGGACAGAAGCGAGGCTGACTGGCCTATAGTTGCTAGGATCCTCCTTCTTGCCCTTTTTAAAGACTGGAGTGATATTGGCTATCCTCCAATCCTCAGGCACCTCTCCTGTTCTCCAAGACCTGTCGAAGATGATAGCAAGCGGCTCCGCAAGCACTTCCACCAGATCCCTCAGCACACGTGGATGTATCCCATCCGGGCCCATGGATTTGTGTGCATTAATCCCTTTGAGCCGCTCCTGGACCACCCCTACCTCAACTAGAGGGAAGCTCTTCATTCCACAAACACTCCTACTTTCATCCAGGATCTACGGGTCCCGAGGGGCCTTTGGAGTGAAGACCGAGGCAAAGAAGGCATTCAGTATCTCCACCTTCTCAGCATCACCCGTTACCAGGACACTCGCCTCGTTCAGCAAGGGACCTACATTATCCCTGGTCATCCTCTTACTATTCACGTATCTGAAAAAACTCTTTTTATTATCCTTTATGTCCCTTGCTAGCTTCATTTCCAAGCGGGCTTTAGACTTTCTAGTCGCATCCCTACAGGCCCTGACAACATCCCTATATTCCTCCCAGGTGCACAGACCCTGTGTCGTGGTTTTGCCCCGGCCGAGGGCCGCACCCCACACAGTCGCTTGTACTTTTAAAAGGAAGGGGGAGGGAAAGTTGGGGGAGGGGAAAAGGGAAGGAAGAAGGAGGAAAAGAAACCACAACCTATAAACCAGAACCACGCAGGTTGGGATAAGGATAGTTTACTAAACAATAACAGAAAACTAGATATAACAATAACAGAAGTTTAAAGTACAAAATAGATGAAACTGGTGATACACAATGCAGTTTCTCACCAAACCACAGAACCCAGGCCGCACAGCTTAGAGCCGTCCTCGAACCCGGAAACTGCCCGTCCTGGTGTTGTCTCCTCCTCTTCCCCCCAGTCCCCCTTTATACTGAGCATGACGTAACTGGCATGGAATATTCTCTTTGGCCAGTTCGGGTCACCTGTCCTGGCTACGTCCCCTCCTTTCTCACTAGTAAGGAAGTATGCAGAGCTGAGAAAGGTCCTTGATTGCCCGGCAACAACTAGAAACATCAGGGTGCTATCAGCACTGTTCTCATCCTAACACCCAAACATGGCATTCCATCCACTGCTAAAAATAATTAACTCCATCATAGCTGAAACCAGGACATTATCCACCCCTTATTCCATACCATTTACGTCATGACCAGATCCAACAATTTTCTTTGGGCACAACCAGTTTCGTGTTTCACATACCCATATATGTATGTACACATGTATGCACACATACGTGCATACAGATCTTATTCCCTCAGTCTGTGAATCATCCCTCTGAAGTTGTTGAGTTCATTTCGTCCATGATTTTCAGGCTCCATTTGTCGTAACAGTTTCTCAGGATAATTGTATGTTCCATTGGCTCGTTGCATGCTGCATCTCAGGCTCTTGACTGATACACCTGGCATGGTCCATGCTCATAGTCTGTGGGTCAGAGTTTATTTTCAAAGGGAGAAAAAAAAAAGTTCTTAAGAGGCCAGGCTTCGGTTCCATCATCATGGCACTCATTCTTCATTAACTTGTATGACTCCGGCTATAATGCTATGGTACAACATACAGCAATCATAACAATAATGAATATACAATAATGGGTTATTTGGCAATTATTATAATTTCTACTCTATTAATTATATTGGCTATCATAACAATAATGAATATACAATAATGGGTTATTTGGCAATTATTATAATTTCTACTCTATCAGTTATATTGGCTATTCTCACCCAAAATCAAATCCCCTTGAGGTACACATCGAACTTCTCCATCCCTCTGCATTACCCACCAAGTACAGCCAGGTCCTTGAGCAAAAACAATTCCAGACATGGGTTTACCTTTGCCTGAAGCAGGGATGACCCAAACTCTCTTTCCCAATACACTCTTCATATGCACTACTGGGACTCCGTCTCCCTCTACAGTACGTGGAAATTTTGCCTGGGCAGGGCCAGCCCGATTGGTAGATCCCCTAGTGTTAACTAACCATGTGGCTTTGGCCAAATGTGTATCCCAATGCTTGAATGTCCCACCACACATTGCTTTCAGTGTAGTTTTTAAAAGTCCATTATATCGTTCAATTTTCCCAGAGGCCGGTGCATGATAAGGAATGTGGTACACCCACTCAATGCCATGCTCTTTGGCCCAGGTGTCTATAAGAGTGTTTCGGAAATGAGTCCCATTGTCTGATTCGATTCTTTCTGGAGTACCATGTCGCCAGAGGACTTGCCTTTCAAGGCCCAGAATTGTATTTCGAGCAGTGGCATGGGGTACGGGATATGTTTCTAGCCAGCCGGTAGTTGCCTCCACCATTGTAAGCACATAACGTTTGCCATGGCGGGTTTGTGGTAGGGTGATGTAATCAATCTGCCAAGCCTCCCCATATTTATATTTCATCCACCGTCCTCCATACCAAAGGGGCTTTAACCGCTTAGCTTGCTTGATTGCAGCACATGTCTCACATTCGTGGACAACTTGTGCGATGGCGTCCATGGTCAGGTCCACCCCTCGATCCCGAGCCCATCTATATGTTGCATCTCTCCCTTGATGACCCGAGGTATCATGAGCCCATCGAGCTAGGAATAATTCACCCTTATGTTGCCAGTCTAGATCTACCTGAGCCACTTTAATCCTAGCAGCCTTATCTACCTGATGGTTGTTTTCATGTTCCTCCATGGCCCGACTCTTAGGTACATGGGCGTCGACATGACGTACCTTTACAACAAGTTTCTCTAACCGAGCAGAGATATCTTGCCATAAGTCATCAGCCCATATAGGTTTGCCTCTACGCTGCCAGTTGTTCTTTTTCCACTGCTGCAACCACCCCCACAGGGCATTCGCCACCATCCATGAATCAGTATAAAGGTAGAGCCTTGGCCACTTTTCTCTCTCAGCAATGTCCAGGGCTAACTGGATGGCCTTCACCTCAGCGAACTGGCTTGATTCACCTTTTCCTTCAGTGGCTTCTGCTACTCTTCTTATAGGGCTCCATACAGCAGCTTTCCATCTCCGATGCTTACCCACAATGCGACAAGACCCATCAGTGAACAGGGCATATCGCTTCTCATTCTCTGGCAGTTCGTTGTAGGGTGGGGCTTCTTCAGCGCGTGTTACCTCCTCATCCTCTGGTGACATCCCAAAATCTTTGCCTTCTGGCCAGTCTGTGATCACCTCCACGATTCCTGGGCGATTGGGGTTTCCTATTCGAGCCCGCTGTGTAATTAGTGCAACCCACTTGCTCCACGTAACATCAGTGGCATGGTGTGTAGAAGGAACCTTCCCTTTGAACATCCAGCCCAGCACCGGCAGTCGGGGTGCCAGGAGGAGCTGGGCTTCAGTTCCAATCACTTCTGAGGCGGCTCGAACCCCTTCGTAGGCGGCCAGTATTTCCTTTTCTGTTGGAGTATAATTGGCCTCAGATCCTTTGTAGGCCCGACTCCAAAACCCCAGCGGTCGACCTCGAGTCTCCCCTTGTGCTTTCTGCCAGAGACTCCAGGTCGGGCCGTTCTCCCCAGCTGCAGTGTAGAGCACATTTTTAATATCTGTCCCTGTCCGGACAGGCCCAAGGGCCACTGCATGGACTATCTCGCGTTTGATCTGCTCAAAGGCTTGCTGTTGCTCAGGGCCCCATTGGAAATCATTCTTCTTTCGAGTTACATGGTAGAGTGGGCTCACAATGAGACTGTAGTTTGGGACATGCAGTCGCCAAAAACCTATAACACCTAAGAAAGCTTGTGTTTCCTTTTTGTTGCTTGGTGGAGACATAGCTGCTATTTTATTAATAATGTCCATTGGGATCTGACGACGCCCATCCTGCCATTTTATTCCTAAAAACTGGATTTCTCGCGTAGGCCCCTTGACTTTACTTCGTTTTATAGCAAAACCGGCTTCTAAAAGGATTTTAATTACCCTGTTTCCTTTTTCAAAAACTTCCTCTGCTGTGTTGCCCCATACAATGATGTCATCAATATACTGCAGGTGCTCTGGTGCATCACCCTTTTCCAGTGTATTCTGGATTAGTCCATGGCAGATGGTGGGGCTATGTTTCCACCCCTGGGGCAGACGATTCCACGTGTATTGGATGCCTCTCCAGGTGAAAGCAAACTGTGGCCTGCACTCTGGCGCCAGTGGGATCGAGAAGAAAGCATTCGCAATGTCGATTGTGGCGTACCACTTGGCTGCCTTCGATTCCAATTCATACTGGAGCTCTAACATGTCTGGCACAGCAGCACTCATACCTGGAGTGACTTCATTTAGGCCACGATAATCTACTGTCAGCCTCCACTCTCCATTGGACTTCCTCACTGGCCATATGGGACTATTAAAGGGTGAGTGGGTTCGGCTGATCACTCCCTGATTCTCCAGTTGACGAATCAACTTATGGATGGGAATCAGGGAATCTCGGTTAGTACGGTATTGTCGTCTGTGCACCGTCGTCGTAGCAACTGGCACTTGCTGTTCTTCAACCTTCAACAACCCCACAACAGCAGAGTCCTCCGAGAGTCCAGGCAAGGCACACAGTTGTTCAATTCCTTCTGTTTCCAAAGCAGCTATTCCAAAAGCCCATCGGTACCCTTTTGGGTCTTTAAAATACCCTCTACGTAGATAATCTATACCTAAAATGCACGGAGCTTCTGGACCAGTCACAATGGGGTGTTTTTCCCAGTCCTTCCCAGTTAGGCTCACCTCAGCCTCTAGCACAGTTAGTTGTTGGGATCCCCCTGTCACTCCAGAAATACAAACGGGTTCTACCCCTTCATGATTCGATGGCATTAGAGTACACTGGGCACCAGTATCCACCAGAGCTTTGTACTCTTGTGGATCTGACGTGCCAGGCCATCGGATCCACACAGTCCAATAAACCCGATTATCCCTCTCCTCCACCTGGCTGGAGGCAGGGCCCCTCTATTGCTGCTGATCATATTTGTTTTCCACTGGTTGCATAAAGGACTTAGAGGTCCCTTCAAGAGGATCAGACACATCAGACATATAGGTAGGCCTTCCAGTTGGTCTAGGGAACTGCCCAGTAGAAACTGGTGCAGCCTTCTTCCTGGCAGAATCTCGTTGTGCGAATGTTTTACCCCGCAGCTCATTTACTCGTGCTCGAAGGGCTGAGGTGGGCTGCATATCCCATTCCCTCATGTCCTCTCCATGATCAAGCAGGTAAAACCACAATGTACGTCGTGGTGTGTATTCTCCCTCTTGGAACGATGGACGCTTTCTCCCAGTAGCTGCAACATTGCTCCATACGGGTTGGGAGTTGGACACATTGTTGTCAAGTCGTTGAACCAGTTTTTCTACTGCTGCAATGACGGAGAGGGAAACACTGTCTTGGTATTTCCTGAGTCGGCAGGCCACCTCATTTACGGTTGGTGGATCCATATCAGTCCAGTCAATTACTGCCAGTGAATTGGTGTACCCTGCTGGTGCACTTCGTACAACCTTACGCCACATAGCTGGAGTGCATAGGACTTCATCGGGATCAGCGGGAAGCCGTGAATTGTCCAGATCATAATAAATTATCTCCCGTACAGCTAATTCTCTCAGGTGCTGGATAGCTGTCTCTATGCTGTTACCCTTGGGTGTCTGACATGTAATATATTCCTTTATGGGATATCTTTCCTGCACACTTGACAGTAGTCGCCTCCAGAGGCTGAGGACTTCCGGCCTCCTCCCAATTGCTTTGTCAATTCCTCCTTCTCTAGCTAGGGATCCCAACTGCTTGGCCTCTCTGCCTTCTAACTCCAAACTATTGGCCCCGTGATCCCAACATCGGAGCAACCAAGTGATAATGTGCTCACTTGGGTGGCGGGTGAAATCTTTTCGAACCTCACGCAGCTCACTCAAAGTCAGGGATCGGGTAACAATCTCTGGTTCTGCCTCCTCCTGATATCCTCGAGATGGCCCTGGTTGATCATCATCATCATCCGTCACTGTGCGAACTGATTTCTTTGTGCATTTCCTCTTTTGTACGGGAGCAACAGACACTGGTGTGGGTTGGTTTTTCTGATCATCTGCACTGTCTGCTGTAGAGATTACAGTAGCTGCAGTGTCAGCCCCAGTGGTTGCAGCAGCTATAGTATCTGCCAGTCTGTTTCCTTTCCCTTCTCCCTGACAGTGCTGACAGTGCTGACAATGCTGCCTGCTATCAAGCAGTGTTTGATAAATAGTGGCCAGAGCCCAGCACAGTGCAGTAAGGTGTCCATCTCTGGGAAACCTACAGCAATTTTTCTTTAGGTATGCAGTCACTTGATCGGGGTCTTGTAGCTGTTCAGGAGTGAAGTTCCAAACCATCGGGCGTGAGAAAGTACCTAGGTACTTGCCCATACTTTGCCACATGCCCTGCCACTCGTGATTATTCTGTCTCGGAGAAAGCTCTTCAGTGGTATTCATAAACCTATGCTTGATATATAACAAAAACTGAACCATCTGCCCCAAACCTACCAATAGCAAAATGCTAGTTTGAATATCCCAGAGATATTGAAGGTTTTCAAAAACTGCCATAAGAGCTGTTGTATTTAGCCCAAAGGAAAAGAAAGCAGTGCTGTTATTAACCCCTCCCTGTCCAAAGAATGGACAGGACAGCAAAACCTCATACAAGTACCAGATTAAGCTCATGGTCATCGATATTATTGTATCATAGACCGATATCATAAAATACACTATACTGAAGTATGGGAACAAATATGGGAGCCGCAGACCTGAGAGAGTAAAGAATCCTG
Source organism: Porphyrio hochstetteri (assembly GCA_020800305.1). Lineage (NCBI taxonomy): Eukaryota > Metazoa > Chordata > Aves > Gruiformes > Rallidae > Porphyrio > Porphyrio hochstetteri. Next base: position 327,551 of record JAJHSY010000141.1, on the reverse strand, counting down.
CCAGGATTGTATACAGCATGCGATGGTTTTGATGCCACAGCCTTGTGAATAAATACCACAGCATCGTGACCAGAGATTGCTTAAACAACAGTGCTTATCTTAATTGCGATAGTTAGGGTCAGATCTACCGTTATCCCAACCGTTCGTGTCCCTGTTCGGGCGCCAAAATGACTGTCGTGGTTTTGCCCCGGCCGAGGGCCGCACCCCACACAGTCGCTTGTACTTTTAAAAGGAAGGGGGAGGGAAAGTTGGGGGAGGGGAAAAGGGAAGGAAGAAGGAGGAAAAGAAACCACAACCTATAAACCAGAACCACGCAGGTTGGGATAAGGATAGTTTACTAAACAATAACAGAAAACTAGATATAACAATAACATAAGTTTAAAGCACAAAATAGATGAAACTGGTGATACACAATGCAGTTTCTCACCAAACCACAGAACCCAGGCCGCACAGCTTAGAGCCGTCCCCGAACCCGGAAACTGCCCGTCCTGGTGTTGTCTCCTCCTCTTCCCCCCAGTCCCCCTTTATACTGAGCATGACGTAACTGGCATGGAATATTCTCTTTGGCCAGTTCGGGTCACCTGTCCTGGCTACGTCCCCTCCTTTCTCACTAGTAAGGAAGTATGCAGAGCTGAGAAAGGTCCTTGATTGCCCGGCAACAACTAGAAACATCAGGGTGCTATCAGCACTGTTCTCATCCTAACACCCAAACATGGCATTCCATCCACTGCTAAAAATAATTAACTCCATCATAGCTGAAACCAGGACACCCTGTTTCCACAGTTCATAAACCTTCTGCTTCCCTTTGAGTTTACTCATGAGCTCCCTGCTCATCCAGACAGGTCTTCTGCCTCTCTCTCCCGATTTCTTACTCAAAGGGATGCACCTATCCTGTGCTTGGAAGAAGTGCTGTTTAAATGCTAGCCAGCTCTCACAGGCTCCCTTGCCTTCTAACAGCGTAGCCCACGGCATAGCTCCGAATAGGTTGCAGAGGAGATCAAAGTTAGCTCTTCCAAAATTCAGGGTAGCTATCCTGCTTTTTGGCTTGCTTCTTCCACTCAGGATCTTGAACTGGATCATTTCGTGGTCGCTTTGTCCTAAGCTGCCCCCGACCTTCACCTCCCTGATGAGTCCGTCCTTGTTAGTAAGAACAAGGTCCAGCACCCGCCCTCCCCTTGTAGGTTCCTGCACCATCTGTAGCAGGAAATTGTCTGCTATATATTCCAGGCTGTCGTTGTCGGTTTTGATTTCACGGGGTATTCAAGTGCTGCTATGGCAGAGCACACGTGGTGTTGGATGTTTTTACTAGATTCCTTCCCAAAAACAGTAAGACCAACTGTCACCGGCCTTCGTCTGCTGACGGATCCAGGGTGGTGTATCTGTGCATTGCAAGCCTCAGTCTTTCCAAGAACTCTGTAGGAGTGATTTTGTTTCACAGCATATAAAGCTGACCAATGTATTGCTTTAGGGATTGCATTTTCCAAATGAAACGCAGAATATCTCTGCTGGATGCTGTGTAATCCCGATCCTCCCATTTGAGGTGGGGGTCACCCTCCCTCAGACTCTTGTTTACTATAATTTGAAACCCAGTTTATCTTTTCCACCTCTAGTATTCTTTCTAGTTTGCAATCCCTTCATCGAGGTCATTGATAAAGATGTTGAACAAAACTGGACCCAGGACTGAACCCTGGGGGACGCCACTCGTGACTGGCCTCCAGCTGGATTTTGTTCCACCACCCTTTGGGCATGGCCATCCAGCCAGTTTTTAAGCCAGCTGAGGGTGCACCTGTCCAGGCCAGTGGCAGCCAGTTTCTCAGTCAGAATGCTGTGAGAAACGGTGTCAAAGGCTTTACCGAAGTCCAGGTAGACCACATCCACAGCCTTCCCCTCGTCCATTAAGCGGGTCACCTTGTCATAGAAGGTGATCAGGTTAGTTTGACAGGATCTACCTTTTGTAAACCCATGTTGGCTAGGCCTGATCCCCTGGCCATCATGCATGTGCTGCATGATAGCTCCCAAGATGACCCTCTCCATGATCTTCTCCGGGACTGAGGTCAGACTGACAGGCCTGTAGTTCCCTAGATCCTCCTTCCGACCCTTCTCATATATGGGTGTAACATCTGCCAGCCTCCATTCAAGTGGAACTTCCTGAGTCAGCCAGGATTGCTGGTAAATCATGGAAAGGGGTTTGGCAAGCACATCTGACAGCTCTCTCAATACCCCCAGATGGATCCCATCTGGCCCCCTTGACTTGTGGGTATCTAACTGGCCAAGTAGGTCACTAATCATTTCCACCTGAGTTGTGGGAGCTTTGTTCTCTTCCCTCCCTGTCAGCTGGCTCCTGAGGATGAATACTGAGGGAACATCCTACTTTACTATCAAAGACTGAGGTAAAGATGGAATTAAGGACCTCAGTCTTGCCCTCATCCCCCTGCATCCAACAAGGGCTGGAGATTCTCCTTGACCCTCCTTTTACTGTTAATGTACCTATAGAAGGACTTTTTATTATCTTTTACAGAACTGGCCAGCCTGAGTTCCAGATCAGCTTTAGCCCTTCTGACTTTCTCCCTCCATGATCTCACTAATTTCCTATAATCATCCCAAGACACCTGCCCCTTCTTCCAAAGCTCATATTTTTCCCTCTTTTCCCGTATATCAGCCTGGATCTCTCTACTCAGCCAGGCTGGCTTCCTTGCTCGCCGACTCCTCTTCCGACAGCCTGTTCTTGTGCCACCAAGATTTCCTTCTTGAGGAGCAACCAACCCTCTTGGGCTGCTTTGCCCTCAAGGGATGCCTCCCATGGAATCTTATCGAGCAGCTTTCTGAACAGTCCACAGTCAGCCCTACGGAAGTCTAAGGTGCTTGTTCTGCTGTCTCCCTTCCTTACTTCTCCCAGTACTAAGAATTCTATAAGCTCATGATCACTATGCCCCAGGCGTCCTCCAACCTTCACATCCCCCACCAGGTCTTCTCTGTTTACAAACAACAAATCCAGCAGGGCACCTTCCCTGGTGGGTTCATTCACCAGCTGGGTCAGGAAGTTGTCTTCCAAACCCTCCAGGAACCTGCTAGACTGCTTCCTCCCTGCTGTATTGTACCTCCAGGAGACATCCGGTAAGTTGAAGTCCCCAATAAGGACGAGGGCTGGTGATCGCAAGACTTCACCCAGTTGTTTAAAAAACAGCTCATCGGCTTCCTCCTCCTGGTCAGGTGGTCTATAGTAGACTCCCATCACTATATCTCCCTGATTTTGTTCTCCTCTGATTTTCACCCAGATACACTCGACCCTGTCTTCACCATACTCCAGCTCTAGGCTGTCAATGCATTCTCTGACATACAGGGCTACCCCACCTACTCTCCTACCCAGCCTGTCACATCTGTATAGTTTGTAACCAGCCATAGCAGCACTCCAGTCATGTGAATTATCCCACCATGTTTCTGTGATGGCAATCACATCATAATTTCCTGTAGTTACAAGGACTTCTAATTCCTCTTGTTTGTTACCCATGCTGTGTGCATTGGTGTAGATGCACTTCAGCTGGTCTACTGATCTTGTTGTGCTCCTTGGGGAAGCCTTGCTTCCCAAGTGACAGCTGTTTAAGTTACCTAGCCTATCAGTAGTAGTTACATCTCTACTCTGAGTTAGGACAATAACCCCCTAGTTAACTAGGGTGGCTGACCAGAGGTCATTGCCAGCACACCATCCCTCAGTAACTCCACCATCACACCCAGGCTTTTTTCCATCTAGCCTGGCCCTTTCCCCCTCCCCCTTGCTATCTAGTTTAAAGCTCTATTAATGAGCCCTGCTAGCTTCTTTGACAGTATCCTTCTGCCCCTAGGGGATAAGTGCTCCCCATCCCTCGAAAGCAAGGCTGGTGAGGCTCGAGCCAGCCCATTCTCAAAGAACCCAAGGTTCTGTTTCTCGCACCAGGCTCTGAGCCAGGTATTTATTTCCTGGCTCTTCTCAAACCAACCCTCCCCATTCCCTGTATTAGGAATGATGGAGGAAAACACTACCTGTGCTCCAGATCCTTGTATCATGCATCCCAGGGCCCTTAAATCCTTCTTAATAGTCCTCAGTTTTCTTTTATGTATTTCATTACTACCTATTTGAAAAATTAAAAGTGGATAATAATCCGTGTCCCTGACCAAGGTTGGGACTCGCTTGGTTAAGTCCCTAACTGAAGCTCCCTTAAGGCAGCAGACTTCCCTGTGTAGAGGGTCCGGCCTACAGATCAGGCCCTCAGTTCCCTCCAGAAGGGAATCTCCTAAGACAATGACCCGTCTTTTTGTCTTAACAGAGGATGTTTTGATGGTTTGCTTAGGGGGTGTTGTCCTAGGGAACACAACCTCAGAAGTGATTTTCCTATCAGCCATCTCATTATCTGGCTGGTCACCTTGTAGTAGGATCTCGTATCTATTGCTCAGAGGAACTTGTGGAGGAAGGACAGGCTTGGAAGGTACTCTCCTACTGCCCTTGCCACGTACCTGCTTCCATTCGTCCTTATCATTTATACTGTCCTGTGTGGGGGAGGGTATAGGGTCACTCTGGTCCTGGACACTATCTACTGGGTATTCACATTTCTGTGGCTGGGAGGACAGAACCTGGCTCATCCGATCTATCCCCACCTCAGCCTCCCTGGTGCTCATGAGCCTGTCTAGTTTATCCTTGAGCACATCTACCTCTTCTTGTAAGTATGCTGCATGGCTGAAGAGATCCCTTATGATCTCACACAGCCATGATCAGAGCTGTCTCCTGCTGCAAGCATGTTGTGACACTCCCTGCACCCCAAGACCTGCACTGCAACATGCTTCTGCGGTTGGTTGAACTGGGTTGCTACCTCCACAGTGGAAGGTGTTAGGGTTATGGCCCTGCGCCGGGTAGACACCATTATGCAAAACCTTCCCAAATGTTAGTGACCCTCACCTGTCAGTTTGCTGGGCTCCTCTACTTCCTCTGCCCGGCAAGCAGGCTGATTGGCTGTCTCATCTGAGCTCTCTGCTTGCTTGCCTGCTCACCTTTTAAGGTTAGAGGGTGGGGTCACGTGACGTCAGGGGGCGGGTGAGCTTTGGCGCGGATCGAAGGAGCTGCACGGGGTGCCCAGATGTAGGGTACCTCTCTGTAAAGCCCGATCTGACACACAGGCCCTGAGCTTACCAGAGTAATCGCTGTCGCCGCTGATCGTCACTCGCGGATCCACTGCTTTATACTTCGAGTCTACTATGAAGAGGAGAGGTCTCTTCATTCCTTGCTAGAAGCTGCATCTCATCTAGCTTCAATTTTTAAGAATGGTTTGATGTCACAATCCTTCCTACCTCACTCATGAATACACACTTTCTCCAACAGCTGTTGATCTTTCCTGTGAAGATTCCTACTTGCAAGTTTCATTCTCAAGGGGGAACAGGATGTGTTTATGTCAGAAACATTGACTTGCACCAATAACTCTATCCTTTTAAGAGACCATTCTGGGTTAAATAGTACCTGTTGTTGTCCTGTGTTTTTGATTACATATGGGCCAATTTTATAGATTTTGTAGCAGGACCTTTTGTTGTAGCTGACCTTCTGATGGCCTTTATTTCAAATTCAAATGAGAGTCCAATAGTATTATGAGCCCAAAGACAAACCACTTTAGTGGTCTGTGCTAGGGTGAAGTTATGCCAACAATCTTGTTCCTCAAAAGTACAGATCTTGGTGCTCTTGTAGGTAGGAACAACTGATACAGTGATTTGGGATACCCTTTTATGGGTGGTTCCATTAACCATTCGACATCCTACTCTGATTTCTTTCCCTATGGTCCCCTGAAGTTGATAGATTTCCTGTTCTATATCCCTGCTCCATTCTTCCCTTGTATATACTTGATTTCCATGCATAACCACGATACACAGACCCGATGTAAGCTTGAGACTATGGCCACTCAATATCCTCTTGGCCAAAGATTCTCTCCCAATTTTGAATTATGATTAGGACCGTGAAAAACATAGTTTTCCAGATTGGACTTGTGTATTGCAGTTTGAAAGTACGACCACACTTATCACAGCCACAATTGAGCCAAAACACAACGGTTACGAAATTCAGTGTTACTGCCCGCATTATTGTTCTAGATGGTTAGTACGGCTACCATAAAGAGATTAGGATGAATTTAGGATGGTTTCTTTTGTTTGATATTGTTTGGTGTGGTGCCCTTCCCATATGGTGGGTCCACAACTGTTTTTGTTCACTTACTTTTTACCAACTTTGTCCCTACTCTCATTTGTCCGAACGAGTTTAAGTTTCAGTCTTTGTCGTCTGGAGTTACTTTCCATGAAGTTGTGGGGACTTTCTTAATCCAGGTATGGTGAATCCAGGAGTTCTGTCCCTCAACCTTGATTGCCGTGTAGGTGGTGAGGAAGACTTGAAAAGGTCCGGTCCACTGTGGTTCCAAGGTTCTTTCTGCAAAAGACTTAACATATACATAGTCCCCTGGTTGTATATCATGAACAGGCCCATCCAGACCCCTACTGCTTTTCAATTCTTTTTAATTGTTTGTTTAGGGCCACCATATAGGAAGTCATTATTTTGTCACCAATTTGTGAAGACGTTCCTTTTTGCACCCCGTAGGGTCGTCCATACAACATTCCCAGATGGGCTGAGCCCTTCTTTTGCTCTTGGTCTGGTTTGTATCCGTAGAAGAGCCAGGGATAAAGACTGAGGCCAAGTTTTATTTGTTTCCTGACCCAATTTGACAATCTGTTGTTTGATTAGATGATTCATTTTCTCTACTTGGCCACTTGATTGTAACTGCCAATCTATTCCTAGATGGTGGCTAATCTGTTGCACTATTTTAGACACAAAATATGGTCCTCTATCCGAGGACATCACAACTGGGACTCCGAACCTGGGTATTATTTCTTGGGGTAGTACTTTGGTTACTTCCTGGGCCTTAGCAGTTCTGCACAGGAAAACTTCTGGCCAGCCTGAAAAGGTATCAATTAGTACTAATAGATATCGATACCCCCCTTTTTCTAGGGAGTTCTGAAAAATCAATCTGCCAATATTGCCCCGGACCATTTCCTTTTCCGATCTTTCCAAACTTTTGCCCTTTTACAACTTTAGGGTTAGTCTGAAGACAAAGATCACATTGTTGAGTTACTTGTGCCTGTGCACCGCAGCGCCGTTTGCTTGCCTTTATTCGTGTAATAAATTGTTCAATTTGGTTAAAATCCTGTTTGGGACCAAGTCATTTATAACACACAGATTTGTGGAAGGCTTAATATGACCCTTAGTCAGTTGCTCCCATATTAAATCTTGTAGGTGGGCAAGTGTTTTTTTGAGTAAGCAGACATTGATCAACCGAAACGGGGATTTGTGTTTTCCAGGTTAAATTTAAAGTAAGCTGCCCACTTTCAATGGTCGCTATCAAAAATCCTTTTGCTTAGTAACCAGCCTTCCTCTCAGTTGGATAAGCGCATCCCTGAACCTGCAGCACATACGAACAAATGCTGCAAACCAACCCGTCAAAGGACATTGCAAGATGCGAGTTGTTACATCCACTCCGTATGGGTGGGGGGGGTGGGGGTGGCAGTTCTTCCACTTCTACGGCAATTCTGCCAAGGCACCTGGCTGCCCGGCATGCTCTCGCGGGTCTCGGCCGCGGCCCGCAGCACCGTTCTTCCCCCGCCGTGAACCACAGCATGACCCTGCCGGTCACCGGGGCTGAGCCCCGGGAGAGCGCTAGGACCCGGCGGAGCGCCAGAACCCGGCGGAGCGCCAGGACCCGCCGCGCGGTCTCCATCTTCCGTCCACCTCCCACCGGCCCACTACTAACTCACTCCACCACCCACTCGTTCCCACATAAACTTTTCCCTGGTAATTTCCACGATTGAGTAGGAATCAAAATACCCTGATTTAACTGTTTTTCCCGTTCTGACGCCACCTTACGTGCCCAGGCTCCAACGAGCAGTCTTTCCAGAGTCTCTCGGGCGTCAGGAGACAGTGATGTGGGTGGGAGTGGTGGGTATAGATACGAAATGTGTCCCTGATCCGATGGTTGTCGAAGTCGATACTTGTCCATCTCCGTAGGATTCTTGTCCCTGTCCTTAGGTTTCTTGTCCATGTCCATAGGTTCCTTGTCCGTGGGGGCAACACTGCCCTGTGCCTTAGTCGGTGATTCTTCGTATCTGTAGTTTTTGTCTCTGTCGTTTTTGGGTGGGTGGGCAGGCAGTTCTGAGACTAGAGGCTCAAACCCTTTAACAGTAGGGCATGACATTGCCGCAGATGCCTGCTCTGCTTTCATGTTTTCCAGCTTTTCAAGGTCAAGCTGGAGCTGTTGATCTCTGTTAACATTTTTGACTTCTTCATGGGGTGTTTTAGGCTCAGTAAAAGTTAGAGGTGAACAGATATTAAAGGCAGTCAGTTGTACATTTGTTTTCACAACTTTTTCTTCCAAAGGCATAATAGTGGAGGGGGGGTGCAGACCATGGTAGCAGATTTACGCGCACTACTCCCTCCCCTTCCTGATCAGTTCCAACGGATTTATCACTTTGCTCTGATAACATGGCATTATTACTTAGCATAGTAACTGGGGCAGGTGAAAGGGCACCCAGAAACATAAACACATTCTCTGTAGTAGATTTTTTCCTTTTTTGAATCGGTTCTGTAGAACCCAGAACTGGTTTTAAAGCTTCAAGGGCTGAAGCGGCAGCAACACGTTCTGCCTCCATTTCAGTTAAAGTCCTTTTAATTAATTTCCAGAGAGTTATTAACGACTTCGTTTTTTCCGCCCCATCCGAGGCTTCATCAAAGATTTGAGCTCCAATAGCTCCCCAAGTAGGTAAATCAAATGCCCTGTTAAGGCTTGTTATCAGTTCTCTTTAGAGACTTTTCATCATATTTAATTCCTCTCTTAGAGAGAGTATGGTAGAGGAGTTTCACTAACGCCTGTTCTTCTTTATCGGGTGTATTCCCCATTCCTCCCCGACCGCTCACCTTATAGGCAAGATTCGATTACTGGCAGCGCTGCACTTCCCGTCTCAGAGGACGCTGTCCTTCTTCCTCAGAGGACGCACCGGCCGGGGACAGCCGGAATTTCCGCCGGTTGCCGCCTTCAGGGCTCTCTCTGGCTCCCTCCTATTCCAGCCGCTATACAATCCTCTACGGAATCCTGCAACAAGAGGGTTATCACTCTCCTTATTCCAGTCGTTTTTCATTCCTGTTCAGAATCCTGACAACGAGAGAGGTCGTTTGGTCCCTGTTCGGGCACCATTTGCTGGAGCCGAAGTTTTGTGGACTCAACTTGGATCAATGTGATCAAATGCTGAGCTCATTTACTGAAACACACACACAGCTTATATAGGTTTCTATATCAGTACACGAGTTACATTACATTGCTATTGGTTAGATGCTCCGTTCACCCGCCTTACATGCGTCTCACTATTGCTAATAATTGGTTAAAACTACACACAGTCACGTTGTTCCTTTTTAAGGCAGTTGTTAACATTCTTGCAGTTTCTTATCTCATTAATTGTTTCTTACAAGCTCCTGTTCTCATAGACATCTGCTCTCCTGTTACTGCATACCGACATGTCTCTGCTAGCTTCCCCAGGCCTGATTATATGGGGGTTAGCAATAAATCTGGATGGGCCACAAAACCCACTCCTCTCATACATTGCTGCATTAATGAAGGTGTTGAACAGGATCAGACCCAGTATTGATCCCTGGGGTACACTGCTAGTTACTGGCCACCAACTAGATTTTGATCCACCAATCACCACTCTCTGGGCCCAGCTGTTCAACTAGTTGTCTGCACATCCAGGTCAAACTTCAACAGCTTCTCTATGAGGATCTTGTGGAAGACAGTGTTGAAGGCCTTACTTGAGCTGAGGTAAACAATATCACAGAATCACAGACTCACAGAATTGTAGGGGTTGGAAGGGACCTCAAGAGATCATCGGGTCCAACCCCGCTGCCAAAGCAGGTTCCTTAGGACAGATCGCACAGGTAGGCATCCAGACAGGTCTTGAATATCTCCAGAGAAGGAGACTCCACAACCCCTCTGAGCAGCTTGTCCCAGTGCTCTGTCACCCTCACTGTGATAAAGTTCTTGTGCATATTGGTGTGGAACTTCCTGTGCTCCAACTTGAAGCTGTTGCCCCTTGTCCTGTCTCCACACACCATTGAAAAGAGGCTAGCTATTTCCCCTTGTCTCCCACACTTAAGATATTTATAAACATTAATCAGATCCCCTCTCAGTCTTCTTTTCTCAAGGCTGAATAGCCCCAGTTCATTCAGCCTTTCCTCGTAGGGCAGATGCTCCAGTCCTTTAATCATCTTCGTAGCCCTCCGCTGGACTCTCTCCAGGAGATCCCTGTCCCTTTTATACCAGGGAGCCCAGAACTGGATACAATATTCCAGGTGGGGCCTGACCAGGGCAGAGTAGAAGGGGAAAATCCCTGGGGAAGTTGTCCCAGTGATTCTTTCTTATATCAGGAGGGAACCTGTCCTGGTACAACTTGTGCCCACTGCCCCTTGTCTTTTCCATGTGACTCCTTGTGAAAAGACACCCTCCAACTGCTTCACAGGTGCCCTTTAAGTACTGGAATACTGTGACGAGGTTTCCTCTGAGCCTACTCTTCTCCAGTGAAAAAAGACCCAACTCCTTCAGTTGATTTTTGCCTGACTTCCTGCTTGTTAGGATGGACTGCTCTTGAGCTTGGAGGGGAAGACCCTTGAACATTAACCAACTTTCTTGGGCCCCTCTTCCCTCTGGGGCCTTATCTCATGGGACTCTACCGAACCAGTACCTGAAGAGGCCAAAGTCTGACATCCAGGGTTGTGATCTGGCTTATTGCCCTGCTCCCTCCCCTCAGGATCCTGAATTCTACCATCTCATGGTCACTGCAGCCAAGGTTGCCTCTGACCTTCACATCTATAGCGAGCCCTTGTTTGTGAATATGAGGTCCAGCAGAGCACATCTCCTCAGTCACACCTTTGTCACTTGGATCAGGAAATTGTTGTCAGTGCTCTTCAGGTATCTTGTGGATTGCTTATGCCCTGCTGTGTTGTTTCTCCAGCTTGCTCTCAGTGCCTTCTGGGGCAGGATGTTTCCTCTTTATCAGCCTTTCAGCTCTTCTTCAAGGATAGTTGTTAGCAAAGCAGGGTAGTGTATTTAGCCCTAAATTATGCAGTGTCTAAGCACTAACCCAAACAAATTTCTGTCCCCTAAAGTGGAAAATTCTACTTTCGAAATATCACACAGAGGTTTAATTCCTCATGCTTCTTCCCTATGCTATGTGTATTAGTGTACATGCACTTCACAGAGAAGTTTTTTACCATAATGTTGCCTTGTAGGCGCTTCCCTGCTTACACGAAAATTTTGGAGGTGACCTCGCTTAAGCCCTATTTTGTTGATTTTGCATTCCCTTTCAATCATATCGTTTGAGGCATTTTGCTCCTCATCCCTGTCTATTGCTCCTTTACAGGGCTGCTGGTAACTCCCTCACCTGTCATTCCTAGTTTAAAACTCTCCTTTCTGGGTCAGCCATCCTACTGGCAAATATACCTTTCCTCGCTTGGTGAAGTGGAGCCCATATCTCCCAAGCACACATTCATCCTCAAACAGGCTCCCATGGTCATAGAAGCCAAAAGCCTGTTGCTTACAAAAGCTCAACAATCAATTATTGTATGTGTCATCCTCCTTACACCCTTTACCTTCACTTACAGGACTGAGGAGAATACTACCTGGGACTCCATGCCCCTGCCTGTCACCCCCAAAGCTCAGTAGTCACTTTTGATATTCTCCCAGTTGCCCCTGTCACTGTCATTGGTGCCCACACGGAAGAGCAGAGGGTGATAGTCAGAGGGTTGGACAATCTTCAGCATTCTCTCCACAACATCCTGGATCCAGGCCCCCAACAAGCAACAAACTTCTCTAGACAATAGAGAAGGGGGTCTTGCATGGTTCAGGGTCAGTTGGTCCAGATGCTTTGCTTGAAAGCACATCCAGCTCCTCCTCAACTTTGAGGACAGTGAACCTCTTTTGTAGTTGTAAGCCCTTAGGTGGAGCAGGAGCCTTCCTCTTGGTGCTGGAGTCACCAGCTTCCATTCTTTGCCTTCCCCAGAGGTTGCACTTACCATTCTGCTAGGGACAGTCTGCTTGTGTCTGCATCACACCTGGGGTCTGGGGCTCTTGAAGCTGTTGTGTCTCTGAGAATATACTGTCTATCTCTCTCTCATCCTCTCTGATGCCGTGCAGCCTGCTGACTTCCTCCTGTAACTTCTTCAGGATTGAGTTCTTTTAGTGAGAAAATACACGCACACACAATGTGGAGCTGTGGTGGGTTGACCTTGGGCATCTGCTAGACACACACACCCCCCCCCACCCCCAACAAGACACAGGGAGAAAATAAGATGAAAAAGCTTGTGGGTTGTGATTTATTGCCAATTACTGTCACATGCAAAACAGACACAATTTCAGGAATCCTGTAGTCTGAGGGGAATGAAGAAAGGCTTTAAGGCCTTGGTGAAAGAGTCTGGAGCGCAAGTTACTTTCTCTTCCTGCCGGAGCCGAAGTTTTGCGGACTCAACTCGGATCAATGTGATCAATGCTGAGCTTGTTTATTGAAACACACACACAGCTTATGTAGGTTTCTCTATCAGTACACGAGTTACATTACATTGCTACTGATAAAATGCTCTGTTCACCCGCCTTATATGCGTCTCACTATTGCTAACAATTGGTTAAAGCTACGCAGTCACGTTATTCCTTTATAAGGTAGTTGTTAACATTCTTGCAGTTTCTTATCTTGTTCTCAGAGACTTCTGCTCTTCTCTTACTGCATTCCAATCATGCCTTAACATATCTTCGCTCCACCCCCAGGCCTGATTTTATGGGATTCGAGCTGTGCGGCAATAAATCTGGGTGGGCCACAAACCCACTCCTCTCAAGATACATTGCTACATCTTCCCTCCTTCCAGTTGTGGGCAATGACATGGGATGGAATAGAAAGATCCAGTCCATAAATACCTGGCTCCAAGACTGGTGCTACAGGCAGGGCTTTGGGTTCTTTGATCATGGCGGGTTTTATAAAACACCAGGCCTGACAGGAGTATGTGGGAAAGGCTTATCTTCCAGGGGGAAAATGGTTCTAGGAAAAAAATTAGCAGGTGTCGTGGTTTTGCCCCAGCCGAGGGCCGCACCCCACACAGTCGCTTGTACTTTTAAAAGGAAGGGAGAAGGAAAGTTGGGGGAGGGGGAAAAGGGAAGGAAGAAAGGAGGAAAAGAAACCACAACCTAGAAACCAGAACCACGCAGGTTGGGATAAGGATAGTTTACTAAACAATAACAGAAAACTAGATATAACAATAACAGGAGTTTAAAGCACAAAATAGATGAAACTGGTGATACACAATGCAGTTTCTCACCAAACCACACAACTCAGGCCGCACAGCTTAGAGCCGTCCCGGAACCCGACCGTCCCCAGAAACTGCACGTCCTGGCGTTGTCTCCTCCTCTTCCCCCCAGTCCCCCTTTATACTGAGCATGACGTAACTGGCATGGAATATCCTCTTTGGCCAATTCGGGTCACCTGTCCTGGCTGCGTCCCCTCCTTTCTCATTAGTAAGGAAGTATGAAGAACTGAGAAAGGTCCTTGATTGCCCGGCAACAACCAGAAACATCAGGGTGCTATCAGCACTGTTCTCATCCTAACACCCAAACATGGCATTCCATCCACTGCTAAAAAAAATTAACTCCATCATAGCTGAAACCAGGACATTATCCACCCCTTATTCCATACCATTTACGTCATGACCAGATCCAACAATTTTCTTTGGGCACAACCAGTTTCGGGTTTCACACACCCATATATGTATGTACACATGTATGCACACATACGTGCATACAGATCTTATTCCCTCAGTCTATGAATCATCCCTCTGAAGTTGTTGACTTCATTTAGTCCATGATTTTCAGGCTCCATTTGTCGTAACAGTTTCTCAGGATAATTGTATGTTCCATTGGCTCGTTGCATGCTGCATCTCAGGCTCTTGACTGATACACCTGGCATGGTCCATGCTCATAGTCTGTGGGTCAGAGTTTATTTTCAAAGGGAAAAAAAGAGTTCTTGGGAGGCCAGGCTTTAGTTCCATCATCATGGCACTCATTCTTCATTAACTTGTATGACTCCGGCTATAATGCTATTGGTACAACATACAGCAATCATAACAATAATGAATATACAATAATGGGTTATTTGGCAATTATTATAATTTCTACTTTATTAATTATATTGGCTATTCTCACCCAAAATCAAATCCCCTTGAGGTACACATCGAACTTCTCCATCCCTCTGCATTACCCACCAAGTACAGCCAGGTCCTTGAGCAAAAACAATTCCAGACATGGGTTTACCTTTGCCTGAAGCAGGGATGACCCAAACTGTCTTTCCCAATACACTCTTCACATGCACTACTGGGACTCTGTCTCCCTCTACAGTACGTGGAAATTTTGCCTGGGCAGGGCCAGCCCGATTGGTAGATCCCCTAGAGTTAACTAACCACGTGGCTTTGGCCAAATGTGTATCCCAATGCTTGAATGTCCCACCACCCATTGCTTTCAGTGTAGTTTTTAAAAGTCCATTATATCGTTCAATTTTCCCAGAGGCCGGTGCATGATAAGGAATGTGGTACACCCACTCAATGCCATGCTCTTTGGCCCAGGTGTCTATGAGAGTGTTTCGGAAATGAGTCCCATTGTCTGACTCGATTCTTTCTGGAGTACCATGTCGCCAGAGGACTTGCCTTTCAAGGCCCAGAATTGTGTTTCGAGCAGTGGCATGGGGTACGGGATATGTTTCTAGCCAGCCGGTAGTTGCCTCCACCATTGTAAGCACATGACGTTTGCCATGGCGGGTTTGTGGGAGGGTGATGTAATCAATCTGCCAAGCCTCCCCATATTTATATTTCATCCACCGTCCTCCATACCAAAGGGGCTTTAACCGCTTAGCTTGCTTGATTGCAGCACATGTCTCACATTCGTGGACAACTTGTGCGATGGCGTCCATGGTCAAGTCCACCCCTCGATCCCGAGCCCATCTATATGTTGCATCTCTCCCTTGATGGCCCGAGGTATCATGAGCCCATCGAGCTATGAATAATTCACCCTTACGTTGCCAGTCTAGATCTACCTGAGCCACTTTAATCCTAGCAGCCTTATCTACCTGATGGTTGTTTTCATGTTCCTCCATGGCCCGACTCTTAGGTACATGGGCGTCGACATGACGTACCTTTACAACAAGTTTCTCTAACCGAGCAGAGATATCTTGCCATAAGTCATCAGCCCATATGGGTTTGCCTCTACGCTGCCAGTTGTTCTTTTTCCACTGCTGCAACCACCCCCACAGGGCATTCGCCACCATCCATGAATCAGTATAAAGGTAGAGCCTTGGCCACTTTTCTCTCTCAGCAATGTCCAGGGCTAACTGGATGGCCTTCACCTCAGCGAACTGGCTTGATTCACCTTTTCCTTCAGTGGCTTCTGCTACTCTTCTTATAGGATTCCATACAGCAGCTTTCCATCTCCGATGCTTACCCACAATGCGACAAGACCCATCAGTGAACAGGGCATATCGCTTCTCATTCTCTGGCAGTTCGTTGTAGGGTGGGGCTTCTTCAGCGCGTGTTACCTCCTCATCCTCTGGTGACATCCCAAAATCTTTGCCTTCTGGCCAGTCTGTGATCACCTCCACGATTCCTGGGCGATTGGGGTTTCCTATTCGAGCCCGCTGTGTAATTAGTGCAACCCACTTGCTCCACGTAGCATCAGTGGCATGGTGTGTAGAAGGAACCTTCCCTTTGAACATCCAGCCCAGCACCGGCAGTCGGGGTGCCAGGAGGAGCTGGGCTTCAGTTCCAATCACTTCTGAGGCGGCTCGAACCCCTTCATAGGCGGCCAGTATTTCCTTTTCTGTTGGAGTATAATTGGCCTCAGATCCTTTGTAGGCCCGACTCCAAAACCCCAGCGGTCGACCTCGAGTCTCCCCTTGTGCTTTCTGCCAGAGACTCCAGGTCTGGCCGTTCTCCCCAGCTGCAGTGTAGAGCACATTTTTAATATCTGTCCCAGTCCGGACAGGCCCAAGGGCCACTGCATGGACTATCTCGCGTTTGATCTGCTCAAAGGCTTGCTGTTGCTCAGGGCCCCATTGGAAATCATTCTTCTTTCGAGTTACATGGTAGAGTGGGCTCACAATGAGACTGTAGTTTGGGACATGCATTCGCCAAAAACCTATAACACCTAAGAAAGCTTGTGTTTCCTTTTTGTTGCTTGGTGGAGACATAGCTGCTATTTTATTAATAATGTCCATTGGGATCTGACGACGCCCATCCTGCCATTTTATTCCTTAAAACTGGATTTCTTGCGTAGGCCCCTTGACTTTACTTTGTTTTATAGCAAAACCGGCTTTTAAAAGGATTTTAATTACCCTGTTTCCTTTTTCAAAAACTTCCTCTGCTGTGTTGCCCCATACAATGATGTCATCAATATACTGCAGGTGCTCTGGTGCTTCACCCTTTTCCAGTGTATTCTGGATTAGTCCATGGCAGATGGTGGGGCTATGTTTCCACCCCTGGGGCAGACGATTCCACGTGTATTGGATGCCTCTCCAAGTGAAAGCAAACTGTGGCCTGCACTCTGGCGCCAGTGGGATCGAGAAGAAAGCATTCGCAATGTCGATTGTGGCGTACCACTTGGCTGCCTTCGATTCCAATTCATACTGGAGCTCTAACATGTCTGGCACAGCAGCACTCATACCTGGAGTGACTTCATTTAGGCCACGATAATCTACTGTCAGCCTCCACTCTCCATTGGACTTCCTCACTGGCCATATGGGACTATTAAAGGGTGAGTGGGTTCGGCTGATCACTCCCTGATCCTCCAGTTGACGAATCAGCTTATGGATGGGAATCAGGGAATCTCGGTTAGTACGGTATTGTCGTCTGTGCACCGTCGTCGTAGCAACTGGCACTTGCTGTTCTTCACCCTTCAACAACCCCACAACAGCAGAATCCTCCGAGAGTCCAGGCAAGGCACACAATTGTTCAATTTCTTCTGTTTCCAAAGCAGCTATTCCAAAAGCCCATCGGTACCCTTTTGGGTCTTTAAAATACCCTCTACGTAGATAATCTATACCTAAAATGCATGGAGCTTCTGGACCAGTCACAATGGGGTGTTTTTCCCAGTCCTTCCCAGTTAGGCTCACCTCAGCCTCTAGCACAGTTAGTTGTTGGGATCCCCCTGTCACTCCAGAAATACAAACGGGTTCTACCCCTTCATGATTCGATGGCATTAGAGTACACTGGGCACCAGTATCCACCAGAGCTTTGTACTCTTGTGGGTCTGACGTGCCAGGCCATCGGATCCACACAGTCCAATAAACCCGATTATCCCTCTCCTCCACCTGGCTGGAGGCAGGGCCCCTCTATTGCTGCTGATCATATTTGCTTTCCACTGGTTGCATAAAGGACTTAGAGGTCCCTTCAAGAGGATCAGACACATCAGACATACAGGTAGGCCTTCCAGTTGGTCTAGGGAACTGCCCAGTAGAAACTGGTGCAGCCTTCTTCCTGGCAGAATCTCGTTGTGCGAATGTTTTACCCCGCAGCTCATTTACTCGTGCTCGAAGGGCTGAGGTGGGCTGCATATCCCATTTCCTCATGTTTTCTCCATGATCAAGCAGGTAAAACCACAATGTACGTCGTGGTGTGTATTCTCCCTCTTGGAACGATGGACACTTTCTCCCAGTAGCTGCAACATTGCTCCATACGGGTTGGGAGTTGGACACATTGTTGTCAAGTCGTTGAACCAGTTTCTCTACTGCTTGCAATGACGGAGAGGGAAACATTGTCTTGGTATTTCCGGAGTCGGCAGGCCACCTCATTTACGGTTGGCGGATCCATATCATTCCA
This sequence comes from Porphyrio hochstetteri, assembly GCA_020800305.1. Taxonomy (NCBI): domain Eukaryota; kingdom Metazoa; phylum Chordata; class Aves; order Gruiformes; family Rallidae; genus Porphyrio; species Porphyrio hochstetteri. The sequence continues at coordinate 309,613 of JAJHSY010000141.1, read as the reverse complement.
GTCAATTGCTGCCAGTGAATTGGTATACCCTGCTGGTGCACTTCGTACAACCTTACGCCACATATCTGAAGTGCATAGGACTTCATCGGGATCAGCGGGAAGCCGTGAATTGTCCAGATCATAATAAATTATCTCCCGTACAGCTAATTCTCTCAGGTGCTGGACAGCTGTCTCTATGCTGTTACACTTGGGTGTCTGACATGTAATATATTCCTTTATGGGATATCTTTCCTGCACACTTGACAGTAGTCGCCTCCAGAGGCTGAGGATTTCCGGCCTCCTCCCAATTGCTTTGTCAATTCCTCCTTCTCTAGCTAGGGATCCCAACTGCTTGGCCTCTCTGCCTTCTAACTCCAAACTATTGGCCCCGTGATCCCAACATCGGAGCAACCAAGTGATAATGTGCTCACTTGGGTGGCGGGTGAAATCTTTTCGAACCTCACGCAGCTCACTCAGAGTCAGGGATCGGGTAACAATCTCTGGTTCTGCCTCATCCTGATATCCTCGAGACGGTCCCGGTTGATCATCATCATCATCCGTCACTATGCGAACTGATTTCTTTGTGCATTTCCTCTTTTGTACGGGAGCAACAGACACTGGTGTGGATTGGTTTTTCGGATCATCTGCAGTGTCTGCTGTAGAGATTACAGTAGCTGCAGTGTCGGTCACAGGGGTTGCAGTAGCTGCAGTGTCAGCCACAATGGTTGCAGCAGCTATAGTATCTGCCAGTCTGTTTCCTTTCCCTTCTCCCTGACAGTGCTGACAGTGCTGACAGTGCTGCCTGCTATCAAGCAGTGTTTGGTAAATAGTGGCCAGAGCCCAGCACAGTGCAGTAAGGTGTCCATCTCTGGGAAACCTACAGCAATTTTTTCTTAGGTGTGCAGTCACTTGATCGGGGTCTTGTAGCTGTTCAGGAGTGAAGTTTCAAACCATCGGGCGTGAGAAAGTACCTAGGTACTTGCCCATACTTTGCCACATGCCCTGCCACTCGTGATTATTTTGTCTCGGAGAAAGCTCTTCAGTGGTATTCATAAACCTATGCTTGATATATAACAAAAACTGAACCATCTGCACCAAACCCACCAATAGCAAAATGCTAGTTTGAATATCCCAGAGATATTGAAGATTTTCAAAAACTGTCCTAAGAGCTGTTGTATTTAGCCCAAAGGAAAAGAAAACAGTGCCCCACCATACCGGCTGCTGTTATTAACCCCTCCCTGTCCAAAGAATGGACAGGACAGCAAAACCTCATACAAGTACCAGCTTAAGCTCATGGTCATCGATATTATTGTATCATAGACCGATATCATAAAATACACTATAATGAAGTATGGGAACAAGTACGGGAGCCGCAGACCTGAGAGAGTAAAGAATCCTGCCAGGATTGTATACAGCATGCGGTGATTTCGCTGCCACAGCCTTGTGAATAAATACCACAGCATCGTGACCAGAGATTGCTTAAACAACAGTGCTTATCTTAATTGCGATAGTTAGGGTCAGATCTACCGTTATCCCAACCGTTCGTGCCCCACGTTGGGCGCCAAAATGACTGTCGTGGTTTTGCCCCAGCCGAGGGCCGCACCCCACACAGTCGCTTGTACTTTTAAAAGGAAGGGGGAAGGAAAGTTGTGGGAGGGAGAAAAGGGAAGGAAGAAAGGAGGAAAAGAAACCACAACCTAGAAACCAGAACCACGCAGGTTGGGATAAGGATAGTTTACTAAACAATAACAGAAAACTAGATATAACAATAACAGGAGTTTAAAGCACAAAATAGATGAAACTGGTGATACACAATGCAGTTTCTCACCAAACCACACAACTCAGGCTGCACAGCTTAGAGCCGTCCCGGAACCCGACCGTCCCCAGAAAACTGCACGTCCTGGCATTTTCTCCTCCTCTTCCCCCCAGTCCCCCTTTATACTGAGCATGACGTAACTGGCATGGAATATCCTCTTTGGCCAATTCGGGTCACCTGTCCTGGCTGCGTCCCCTCCTTTCTCATTAGTAAGGAAGTATGAAGAACTGAGAAAGGTCCTTGATTGCCTGGCAACAACCAGAAACATCAGGGTGCTATCAGCACTGTTCTCATCCTAACACCCAAACATGGCATTCCATCCACTGCTAAAAAAAATTAACTCCATCATAGCTGAAACCAGGACAGCAGGCCTCATTCATAGGGCTTTAAACTAGATCTGAAGAGGGATGGGGATTGTTATAAACGGTAATGACAAATTGTTCACTCGTTCTAAATAGAATTTATTTTAGCAAGCAATAAGCAGGCAAAACAGCGCTGGGCGGCCGGAGAGTCTCCTGCTCCACCAACGGCGCGCCCTTCACTCCCCACCAGAGTCCCTTTTTATAGTTCAGGAGTCCCAGATTTACGTGGCACATTCTCATATCTTTCTGCGGCTGCACGTACTGTTGCTAGGGGGTCGTCTTAGTCTCTCTGGTGGTCGTGAAGAAGAAGGCCGTAGTCTTCCTCAGGTTGAACTTTTCACCTCCTTCCCCTGGCACATGCGTAGTTGTGATTGTTCCAGATGAGCACAATTATCCTTGGGATGTTTCTTTCTTATCTATCCCAGGCACCACCTTCCTAGGGATGCTTCCTCCTTATCAGTCCTGGGTCCGCTTTAAATTATTCCAAGGACACTAATCACTCAGGACTAACTAGAGTTGTTCAAGTGAGACATTGTTTATGTGAGATTGCCTCTGACATAACCACTATGGCACTTCAAACGATCTTGTTAGTAAGCCCCCCCTTTTAACCCTTTGTAAGCATCTTGTTAGTAAGTAAAAGTGCGTGCACAATAGTTCAATAGCTACAATCAAAACATTCAAACAATTAACAGTTGGGGGACCTACCCCCCCCTTCGCCCTTATCTGCTGGTTTGAGAACAAATTCCTTATGGATTTTTATTTATTACAGGGATGTTGCTGGGTTTCCAGAAGTGGGGCAGTGTCCTCGTATTAAGGAAGACCAGAAGGCCTCCCACCTCCCTAAGGTGAGATCAGCGTGCTCGGCTTGCTCCCTGAAATGCCTGTATACCAATGCACACAGCATGGGAAATAAACTGGAGGAGTTGGAAATCTGTGTGCAGTCAAGGGGTTATGATCTGGTGGCAATTACAGAGACATGGTTAGACAGCTCACATGACTGGAATGCGGTCATGGATGGCTATGTGCCACAGATTCTTCAGGGTTTTGGGTGCCCACGACGCAGGGAAGCAAAACGAACTCAATATGAGTGATCCAACTTCACTTTATTGCTTACAACACAAGGCTTATATAGCCAAAGAAACATACGTGGCAACATCTCATTGGTTATTCTAAACATATACGGTTACACCTATTGGTCAACTGCCTTGTTGCTAGAGCTCCTGTCTACAAGCTAGCTGATCACTTGCAAGCCAGCTGCTTGTGCCTACGTGCTTCACGTGCACCCCGTCCTGCTTCAGTGCTCCTTAGTTCCCGCCTTGCCTGTCTCTACTGCCAGTACTTTTCCATTGCTAAGGCTTCAGTACCACCACAGAGACCTTGCTCGTACACTGGTTCATGTCCTCCCTGGTCCCTTAACCATTTGCCCACAGCTATGTCCTTTTTAGGAAAGACAGGACAACAAGGCAAGGTGGTGCAGTTGCTCTTTATGTGAGACAGCCACTAGAATGTATCGAGTTCTGTCTTGACTTGAGTTTGTGGGTGACAATTAAAGGACAGGCTAGTATGGGAGATATACTGTTGTGGGTGTCTATTACAGGCCGCCTGAACATAGAATAGAATCATAGAATGGCTAGGTTGGAGAAGACCTTTGAGATCATCAAGTCCAACTGTACCTGTCTGCTACTAAACCATATCCCTGACCACCTCGTCTACCCATCTTTTAAATACATCCAGGGGTGGTGACTCAACCCCCTCCCTGGGCAGCCTGTTCCAATGTCCAATAACCCTTTCAGTGAAGAACTTTTTCCTAATGTCCAATCTGAACCTGCCCTGGCACAGCTTGAGGCCATTCCCCCTCATCCTATCACCCATCACTTGGGCGAAGAGACCAACACCAATCTCTCTACAACCTCCTTTCAGGTAGTTGTAGGCAGTGATAAGGTCTCCTCTCAGCCTCCTCTTCTCCAGGATAAACAACCCCAGTTCCCTCAGACGCTCCTTGTAAGGTTTGCTCTCCAGCCCCTTCACCAGCCTGGTTGCCCTTCTCTAGACATGCACCAGGTCCTCAATGTCTTTCTTGTAGTGAAGGGCCCAAAACTGAACCCAGTTGGACATGCTGGCCATGCTGGCCATGCTGTTTCTGATACAAGCCAGGATGCCATTGGCCTTCTTGGCCACCTGGGTACACTGCTGGCTCACATTCAGTCGACAGTCAACCAACACCCCCAGGTCCTTCTCTGCCAGGCAGCTTTCTCACCACTCTTCCCCAAGCCTGTAGCACTGCATGGGGTTATGTCCCAAGGGCAGGACACTGTACTTGGCCTTGTTACACCTCATCCTGTTGGCCTCAGCCCATCGATCCAGCCTGTTCAGATGCCTTTGCAGCCCATGGAAGATGATGAGGAGAAGAAACCCCACCTGCAGCCCATGGAGAGGCTTCACGCTGGACTGCGTGGAGACATATGGATGACACTGTGACCTGCTTTGGAGCAAGCTCCTTGTGGGACCTGCAGCCTGTAGAGAGACATCCACGCCAGAGCAGGTGTGTTGGGGGGACTTGTGACTCTGGCACACAAGGCTGGAGCAGCCTGAACCTGAGAGACTGCACCCCATAGAAGTGACCCACGCTGGGGCAGTTGGTGAGGAGCTGAAGCCCCATGGGAAAGGATTCACTTTGGAGAAGTCCATAGAGGACTGTCTCCCCTGGGTGCCTCTAAAACTTCAAAACTAGATATGGTGAGAGCAGATTTTGGGCTGCTTAGGGAACTGGTTAGTAAGGTCCACTGGGAAACTGCTTTTCAAGGCAACGAGGTCCATCAGTGCTGGTCACTTTTTAAGGACCACCTTCTAAAAGCACAGGAACAGGTAATTCCAAAACATCAGAAATCAAGCAGGTGGGGCAGGAGGCGAGCCTGGTTGAACAGGGACCTTCTAGAGCTTAGGTGGAAAAAGAAAGTGAATGGCCAATGGAAGCAAGATCAGGCAACATTGGAGGATTACAGGGATGCTGTTTGCCTTTGTAGGGAGAAAATTCATGTGGCCAAAGCTCAGTTAGAGTCTGTGGTAGTTTGACCCTGGCTGGAGGCCAGATGCCCACCAAAGCCACTCTATCACTCCCCTTTTCAGATGGACAGGGGAGAAAATAGATATTGAGAGGCTCAGGAGTGGAGATAAGGACAGGGAGAGATCATTCCGCAATCAGTGTCATGGGCAGAACAGACTCAACATGAACTAAAAAATAAAAAAGCATCTAATTTATTACCCTGTCAGCCTCACCTCATGGAGGACAGGGAGGTGATTCCTGACAGCCAGCATGGCTTTACTAAGGGCAAGTCCTGCCTGACCAAGCTAGTGGCTTTCTACAATGGAGTAATTGCATCAGTGGACAAGGGAATAGCTACGGATGTCATCTATCTAGATTTCTGCAAGGCCTTTGACACGGTCCCCAATAACATTCTTCTCTCTAAGTTGGAGAGATATGGATTTGATGGGTGGACTATTCAATGGATAAGGAATTGGCCACATCCAGAGGGTGGTGGTCAGTGGCTCCAAGTCCAGATGGAAGACAAGCAGAGTTCCTCAAGGGTCTGTGCTGGGACCGGTACCATTTAATATCTTTATTAATGATATCAATAGTGGGACTGAGTGCACCCTCTGCAAGTTTGCTGATGACACCAAGCTGGGTGGTAAAGTTAATGTGCCAGAGGGACAGGATGACATCCAGAGGGACCTGGACAGGCTGGAGAAGTGGGCCGAGGTGAACCTCATGAGGTTCAATAAAGCCAAGTCCAGGGTCCTGCACCTGGGTCAGGACAATCCCTGTTATCCATACAGGATATGTGATTACAAAAACCTTCAGCGTGAGTAACTTCCCCGTCTCACAGGAACGCAAGGATATTGTCAAGGCCTATCACTTCTGTGAGGAGAGTCAGGTTGCTAGCAGGCCCACTGCCTTCCCCAACAGGGGACCTTATAGCTGCCTTCCAATACCTGAAAGGTGCCTATAAGAAAGCTGGGAAAGAACTGTTCACAAGGGCATGGAGCGATAGGATGAGAGGTGATGATTTTAAACTCAAAAAGGGGAGATTTAGATTGGATATTAGGGAAAAGTTCTTCAATATGAGGGTGGTGGATCTCTGGAACAGGTTGCCCAGAGAGGTAGTAGAGGCCCCATCCCTGGAGATATTCAAGGTCAGGCTTGGTGGGGCTCTGAGCAACCTGATCTAGTGAAGATGTCCCAGCTTACTGCAGGGGGAAAGGACTAGATGACCACTAAAGGTCCCTTCCAACCTTACATATTCTATGATTACACTACATACACAGTGAAACCAGAGTAGGATAATGAGAAGTAAAACCAGATCTTAAAACACCTCCCCACACCCCTCACTTCTTCACAGACTTAACTTTATTCATTATTTCTGTCCTTCTCCCTCCCAGGGTCGCATGGAGGGGGAGGGGGTGTAGAAATGGATGTTTCAGTCAGTTCCTTCTTATCCGGGGGGCATTCCTCACACTCTTTCCTTGCTTCAACGTGAGTCCTTTCCCATGGGGCTTCATCTCTTCAACTGCCCCAGCGTGGGTCACACATCTATGGGGTGCAGTCATAGAATCATGGAATGTCTCTCAGGCCCAGACTGTTCGAGCCTGGTCCCCCACAGAGTCACAAGTCCCCCCATTGTAGTTTTGCTTGGCTGGATTCTGGTGGAGGAGGGGGGGCTGCAGGAGTGGCTTCTGCAAGATGCAGCTAGAAGCTTTCTGCAGGCCTGACAGAGTAAACACCAGCCAATTCAAGGCCAGAGTCATTACTGACCAAGACCGAGCCAATCAGCGATGGTCATAGCACCTCTGGGAATCACATTTAGGAGAAAACAAACACAAGCAGATGCTTTTTTGCTGCCAGAGAAGGGAATCATAGAATCATAGAATGGTATGAGTTGGAAGGGACCCCAAGGATCACAGAGCTCCAACCCCCCTGACACAGGCAGGGCCACCAACCTCAGGCCTGGATCTACACTAGGTTGCCCAGGGCCCCATCCAACCTGGCCTTGAACACTTCCAGGGACGGGGCATCCACTACCTCTCTGGGCAGCCTGTTCCAGCACCTCACCACTCTTTCTGTAAAAAACTTCCCCCTAATATCTAATCTAAACCTTCCTTCCTTTAGTTTTAATCCATTCCCCCTTGTCCTGCCATTGTCTATCCTTTTAAAAAGTTGAATCCCCTCCTGCTTATAAGCTCCCTTCAGGTACTGGAAGGCTGCAATGAGGTCCCCCCGCAGCCTTCTCTTCTCCAGGCTGAACAAATCCAGCTCCCTCAGCCTCTCTTCGTAGGGCAGGTGCTCCAGGCCTCTAATCATCTTCGTAGCCCTCCTCTGAACCCTCTCCAATGGTTCCACATCCTTCTTGTATTGGGGGCCCCAGATCTGGACACAGGACTCCAGATGGGGCCTCACGAGGGCAGAGTAGAGAGGGACAATCCCCTCCCTGTCCCTGCTGGCCACCCCTCTTGTAATGGAGCCCAGGATTCCATTGGCCTTGCGAGCTGCAAGAGCACACTGCTGGCTCATGTTAAGTTTCTCATCCACCAGAATCCCCAAGTCCTTCTCAGCAGGGCTACTCTCAAGAAGCTCTTCTCCCAGTCTGTATCTATGTCTGGGATTCTTCCGGCGCAAGTGCAACACCTGACACTTGGCAGTGTTGAACCTCATTAGGTTCACCCGGGCCCATCTCTCCAGCCTGTCAAGATCCCTCTGGATGGCTTCCTTTCCTTCTAGGGTGTTGACCATGTGGAGGAATGGCTCCGTGAGAACGGCCACATATTCCTCACTCTCTATCCCTGCGAACAAAACAGCCAGAATGAAATATCACTTTAAAGGAATGTGGAGCTAGCAGCAAAGTCAGATAATGGGTTAAGGAGTGTGGACTGTGAATAGAAGCTCCTAATTCTGAAACATTCCTCTGAGACAAGATAAGATATAGGCCTTGCACAGGTGTCCGCTCTATCGCCTTCACTGTTTTCACTTCCCTCCCCCCGTGGTTCCCCGCCATGCTTTGTTAGCTTGCTAGAGAGTATATAATCACACTGCTCTGTAGAATAAAGGAACTGACTGCTTTTAGCCACATTGGTGTGCAGTCTGATTCCCAGCGCCGTCCCGCTCTTTCGAAGCCCCTGGACCTAAAAGTTTCCCAAGATCTGGATTAGGACGCGGGAAACACTCGACACGACCACACCACTCAGCTTGGTGTCATCCACAAACTTGCTGAGGGTGCACTCAATTCCATCATCGATGTCATTGATAAAGATGTTAAAGAGAACCGGTCCCAAGACAGACCCCTGGGGGACACCGCTTGTCACCGGCCTCCACCTGGACATAGACCCATTGACCACCACCCTTTGGCTACGGTCTGTTAACCAGTTTCTTATCCACTGGATGGTCCACCCATCAAATCCACATCTCTCCAATTTAGAGATAAGGATGTGATGGGGGACTGTGTCAAAGGCCTTGCACAAGTCCAGGTAGATGACATCGGTTGCCTTCCCTTTATCTACTGATGCTGTCACTCCATCATAGAAGGTCACCAGATTGGTAAGGCACGACCTTCCCTTGGTGAAGCCGTGCTGGCTGTCCCGGATCACATGCTCTTCCCTCATGTGCTCCAACATGTCATCCAGGAGGATCTGTTCCATGATCTTCCCAGGCACAGAGGTGAGGCTCACCGGCCTGTAATTCCCTGGGTCTTCCTTGCTCCCTTTCTTATAAATGGGAGTGACGTGACCTTTTTTCCAGTCCCCAGGGACCTCTCCTGACAGCCACGACTTTGCAAATATGATGGAGAGCGGCTCAGCAACCACATCAGCCAGCTCCTTCAGGACCCTGGGATGCATGTCATCCAGCCCCATAGACTTGTAGACATTCAGTCTCACGAGGCGGTCACGGACTTGCTCTGCTCTTACAGTGGGGGGGGATTTGCTCCCCCAGTTCCCACCTGGAGTTCTGGGATTTGAGAATTATGAGAATCCTGGCTGCCAGAGAAGACCGAGACAAAGAACTCATTCAGTACCTCAGCCTTCTCCTCATCAGTTGCAGCCAATTCTCCTTTCTCATTTACCAAGGTGGGTACGTTCTCTTTGGCCTGTCTCTTCTGGCCAATGTACCTGTAAAATTCCTTCTTGTTTTTAACATCCCTCGCCAAGTTCAGTTCCATCTGTGCCTTGGCTTTCCTGATCCCATCTCTGCAAGTCCGAACAGCATCCCTGTATTCATTCCAGGCTACACACCCTTGCTTCCAGAGCTTGTGTTTGCCTTTCTTTTCCCTCAGTTTGACCAGCAGGTCCTTGCTTAGCCATGCTGGCCTCCTGCCCCTCCTGCCCACTTTCTTATTCAGAGGGACAGAGAGCCCTTGAGCTCTCAGAAAGGCATCCTTAAAGAGTAGCCAGCTGTCCTCAACATTTCTGTCTCTAAGGACCACCTCCCAGGAGATCTTGGCCAACAAGTCCTTAAACAGCGTAAAGTTTGCTCTCCTAAAGTTCAGTGCCCTGATCCCACTCTTCGCCAGGCTCACATTCCTTGAGATCGCAAACTCAACTAGAGCATGGTCACTGCAGCCCAGGCTGTCTCCAACCTTAACACCTTTAATGATCTCCCCCACACTGGTGAGCACCAGGTCCAGCAATGCATCGCCTCTGGTTGGTCTATCCACTATTTGAACCAGAAAGTTGTCATCTACAGACTCCAGGAGTCTCCTGGACCTCTTGCAGCTCGCAGTGTGGTTTTTCCAGTAGATGTCTGGGTGGTTAAAGTCCCCCATCAAGAGGAGTGCCTGTGACCGCGATGCCTCCTGCAGCTGAAGGAGGAAAGCCTCATCAGTAGTCTCACTTTGATCAGGTGGCCTGTAGTAGACCCCTATCACCAGCTGCTCTTTATTAGCCCCATCCCTAATTCTGACCCACAGGCTTTCAACCTGCTCCTGGCCACTTCTCAGAGCGAGCTCCTCACAGTCTATCCTCTTTTTAACATAGAGGGCAACTCCCTCACCCTTCCTTCCTAGCCTATCCCTTCTAAAAATGTGATACCCTTCTACAGGGGTATTCCAGCTGTGGGAATGAGAAAGCATAAGAAACTCTGCAGACACCACGGTCACTGAAAGAGGTGGGGTGGATGAGGTGCTCTAGATGCTGGAGAGAAAGATTCCCCTGCAGCCCATGGAGAAGACCATGGTAGAATGGGTGTCCCCTTGTGGCCCATGGAAGATGATGGGGAGCAGAGACCCCCACCTGCAGCCCATGGAGAGGCCACACACTGGAGCAGGTGGAGACATACAGGAGATGCTGTGACCTGCACTGGAACAAACCTCTGCCAGCACTTGAAGCCCACGGAGAGAGAGAGACACACATCAGAGCACGTTTGTTGGGGGGTGTGGGGTGTGTGTCAGGCTTGTGACCCCATGGAGGACCAGGCTAGAGCAGTCTTGTCCTGAGAGACATTCTATGATTTTATGACTGCATCCCATAGAACTGACCCACGCTGGGGCAGCTGGGGAAGAGCTGAAGCCCTGTGGGAAAGGACTCATGCTGGAGATGTTCATGGAGGACTGTCTCCTGTGGGTGGGACCCCACTGTGCAGCAGGGGAATGGTGTGAGGAATGACACCCCCCCCCCCCCCCCAACTAAGAAGGAAAACAGCTCATTAGGAACTGACCCAACCCCCTATTCCGTGCCCCTCCCTGTGCCACGATGGGGGGAGGGAAGAAGGGAGTGAAATCCTGAGTAAAGATCAGTCTGCTAAGGAGGGAGGGGGGGAAGTGCTGTAAGATCTGTTCGCACTTCTCATCACCCGACTCTGGTGTCACTGGGGGTATAGGGCAGTGTCATCAATTTGAGAGTTTTCTTTACTCTGTGCTGAGTCTGTTCTGCCCATGATGCTGATTGCAGAATGATCTCTCCCTGTCCTTATCTCCACTCCTGAGCTTCTCAATATCTATTTTCTCCCCTGTCCGGCTGAAAAGGGGAGCGATAGAGCGACTTTGGTGGGCATATGGCCTCCAGCCAGGGTCAAACCACCACAAGCTGGCTGGCGTTTACTCTGTCAGGCCTAGAGAAAGCTTGTAGCTGCTTCTTGCAGAAGCCACCCCTGCAGCCCCCCCTCCTCCACCATAACTTTGCCACAAAAAACCACAACAAATAGGTAATTCTGGCAGGGGGAATTCCAACCAACTCACAGATCACCTACCCCAATTATACCACCTACTCAAAAGATAAATGCAGAGAAAAGAACTGAGCTATTTGTTCTAGTTTGCATGCTAGGTGACAAAAGCTAAACTAATAATTTAACAACAATGCATATGTATTAGAAAGATTAACACGCTAATATTGGATGTATAAATAACTACTGATTTGGAGTTTAATACCTCTGTTCTGTGCGCATATTAGTGTATTTCACACCAGGTAAACAAACCCCAAATGTTGGGACAACAGACTTTTAAAAAGTATGTATTTAGAACAGTATCTGAGATTATCTTTTTAATCTTCTGTCCCCAGTGCTTCAGACCCAAAATGACTGCCGAGATAGGAGCCATAAGGCTCAGTCACACACACCCCCAAGCACAAAACCCTTCAGGAAGAAAACAAAAACACAAGTCACCCTGTGAAAGAAAGGGGAACCGGCACTTTCCTGTACAGCGCCTCAGGTGCCGCGGTTTCAGTATGCAAAATCAACTCTTACACAACCTCAAAGCCTTTCCTCTCCTTCCCTCGGACATGGCTGCTGGCAAGGCAGCTCAACGACGTTGAGGAATCACTACAGCGTGCAAAAAACCCCAACGATTTCCATGTATATATGTATATATTTAAAGGTTCCTTTCGGGTATTAAGGACTCTCCTCCCAGTACCTCAGTGGAGGGCAGGGAGCTGGTGAAGGTCTAGTCTCGGTGGTGATTCCCCCCTCAGTGGCACCGCAGCCCTGACGGGGTCTGGCTTCAGGCTGAACTGTGGAGGCGAATATGGTCCTACCATGAACCCGGTAAGCCTCCCTCGGTTAGCGTGAAACGGCAGATGCAGAGACTAGCCCCATGAGAAACGCTACGCTTCTTTTTCCCTTCCCTCTCGCTTCCGACTACCCCGGAGAGAAAGATAGGAACGAATAACAAAGGGACACGTCCCCTTTAAGCACCTTCCCCCCCCCCCCCCACGTTGGTTAGAGAAGGGGCGGAGATTCGACGATGCGTCATTTCTGTTTCTCACGGTATAGAGGAGCTGAGCGTGGAGTAGGACGTGAGTGTTGGGATTCTTTCTTATGTCTAGTTAGGGCTGTCGCCATTTTCTTTGTTTTTCACACCTGACTGTTGGAGGTTAGGCATCTTCTGGCTGGTACAGGAGAGGCGCGCTGGGCAACCGCATGGTGAGGCTTCCCCTTTTCCTCGAGAGCTTCCTTACAGGAGGAATGCCCCGCTGTGGAGTGGGTCTGGGGTGGGAGGAAGAGCTACTGCTCGCGGGGCAAAAAGGATTGAAGTGAGGGAGAAAATGGCGGTGGGGAGCCGCTCTGTTTTGTTCCTTCCACGCCGGGGTCTTACCCTGGTCCCTGATGACCCCCTACCTTTTTGTGTGTGTTGCCTTTTCTGTTTTTCGTCGCTAGTAGCTGCACTCCTTTTGCTGCTCCAGGGGGACCTGGGTGTCCTTGCCCGTGTCCCCCATAGGGTCCTCGCTCCTTCCCCGGGAGGGGGGCAACGCGAGCCGTAGAAAATAGAAGGGAAATGGCGGCTTAGATCTGCCTACCTGGCGTTCCTGGCTTGTGCCCGCTTGTCTTTGTGGGGGTGTTTTTTTTTTTTTTTTTTTTTTTTTCTCTCCCTAGCTCTCATCGGTGCTTCAGTATCTCTGCACGCTCTGCCTGCTCGCTTCTCACAAGGGGCACACATCCTCCCCCATTTCTTTTTAATCCAGGTTCTGCCCCCACCTTCCTCCATATTATTACTCCGTCATCCTGATGCGGTCTCTGTCCTCTGCTGGTGCCCCCGCCCCCTGCGTATTAGACATTTCTTGTTCGGTTTCCCAATTTAATGTAATAGCTGTGCTTATTTTTGTATTGTCACGTTCCATCTCTCCTCTGCCTCCATCCTGCTGCGTGACTTATGCGTGGATCCCATACCCTGTTTCATTTTTAGTGCTACAGGTTCCATCGTTGTGTTCCAAACTGTTACAGAAGATTCTGCCCTACTTAAGAACCAAATCGATCCATTAGCATTATTTGGAGTCTGATTTTTTTTCCTTTGCACGTGGTTTATTTCACTACCAGTTTAAAAACATTGCTATTTTTATTTTCTGAAATATACTGGTTTAATCTTTTATTAGCCTTTTGTAGCTGTAGCTTAGTTTATGCAGTTTCTCTCTGTGGTGCTTATTTTTATTCTGAAAGAACAAATGAGCTATTTATTTGTTATAAAGAGTTTCTAGTAGCAGGCAAAATGTTCAACTGCTATATCTAACCACATGTTTGTGTAGTAGAGGGATGTAGAAGTACACCTGGCAGTATGCATTCAAGGAAATTTGAACGTCTGCTTGCTTGGCAAATTAATAGACTTTAATGTGGTAAAGCTGCAGCAGAAATAATAATTACAATACTATAGTTCACTATAATTAAAATGTTTCCGACTTTTGTATTATTGATGGGATCTTTAGCTTTATGGTGATTATGTAGCTGTTGCTTGTAAATTCAACTAGGTGAAATGGCCCTGTAAGAATATACATAATGCTGGGGCTTTAATTGTTCATGAATGTAATACTGAGAATTCAGCTAGAGGATAGTATTGTAATTTTTTTTTTGTGGTTTCTACCATACCCAGGGTATATGAAACTGGTGAAATATTGTCCCATTGTCAACAGTTCAGAATCTAAAACGCTGCTTTTCAGACAGTTGCAGCAAAAAGAGGAAGAGATGAAAGATGGAAGGATGTTTGAGATGACGTTTACAGTGTATATTAAAGCTTATATGAAAAGGCAGTCAAATCTTCAGGAGGGTTTTGAATAAGATGAACCTTTGTAAACAGGTTAGAAGATCGCTTTCTAGCCATAATGGAATGTATTAATTGCATAGTGTTCTCATGTTATCTTTCTCTTTATAGAATGCCTAAGTCAAAGGAACTTGTGTCTTCAAGCTCATCTGCCAGTGAATCGGATAGTGACATTGATAAAAAGGTGAACATTATATGCAGTTCATAACTACTGTATTAACACTTATATTTCAGGCTGGTGTTAAGGAATTAAATGAGCATTATATCACAAAGAATGTCATTGCATATGATTTATTGAACACTTAAAAGAAAAGCAACCACAAAAATCAACAAAACAAACCCCACCCCCAAGATTAGGGTTTGGGTGGATGCTTTGTGTTTTGCAGCAAGCTCTTCTTCTTAAGTTGCGTTTTGTTTTCTTTGGGATATCTAGCCGCAAGCTTCCTGGACTTTGCTGCTTCATGGCAAGTAACAGAAGGCTTCTGTATAAGCTGCCCCTGGTGGCAAGAATTTGGACTAATTTTGAGGACACACCACATGCCCACCTTCATTTTGGTATCTGGATTACTTGCAATTCCAAACCAAAATCCTCCACTTGCCCTGTCATCCTTGTGCTCTTTTTCTCTGTCGGATTCTTATGTTTACTGTAATACCATTTGCTAGTTTCTCACTTAAAGGTTAAGCACACCTGAATGTCTCTGAGTTGATAATTTTAACATTACATTTAGTGTTCTTATTAGTTTTTAATATTTAATTTATATGTTTTTATAGATGAGTCAGTCATTATGAACAAAAATGAAAGCAACAGTGAATTTATCTTTTTAAGAAATGTTAGCTGGTAATGCAGACATCAAGTCTTTCAGTGCAGTATGTGAAGAGGCTCAGTCAGCTTTACTGAACTGGTTCAAATGTGACTTGGTTGCACTTAGAAAATTGGGTGTTTTGTCAGATCTTAATATAAGAGAAAATGATCAGGTGGCTTCTGTTGTTAGGGAAATGTATTCCTGAAAAGGCATAGTCTAACAGTCTGCTTCAGTGGGCAGTGAGGTGCTAGATTGTGTTGTGTTTTTTCCTGTGACAACCTCCCATATTTGTGGAACTGTTTGTTTTTAAAATAGGTTATCTGCAAAGTCTCCTCTGGTTTTGATTTCCAGATCCTTTCTTTATCTCGTTTATTTTTTCTTTTTTAGAAGAGTTGTGAGCTGTCCTGCATTTTCCATTGCACTCAGTGGAAAGGAAGGTGAAACTTCCATCAGACTTTAAAATCTTAATTAAAACTACTGAACTGACAATATTACTGTGCAAAAAGAGTAGCTTTATTGAAATGTATTTTTATCTAATTCAACTCTCTTTAATGCCAAACTTAGAGCAGAACGCAGTGATGCCATTGGTAAGTTATGTAGCAAAGTGTTAGATTGAGACGGAGTTCCTGGAGCCTGAGAAACCTGAGGAAGAGTGGAGACAGCCATCAGGAGCTGGCAATTCTTGCAAGTAAGGCTGATGTAGCATGGGCATTGCCAGGGAGCGACCATGGGAGATTTAAATAGCCTTAGAAGGCCCTGTAACCTGCTTGTAGGCCCACAGCCTGGGGAAGCACTCTAGGTCTCTGCCAAAATGGTGGGCCCTTGCCTCAGCTAAAACCAGTGGTCCTACAGAGACATCGAAACAGAATGGTTTTCTTTTGAAGGGACCAACTTCTCTGGGCAAGCAGATGTTCCTTAGTCTGCCTCTCAAGATGAGAACCAGAAAGCCAACCACCTCAAGGATGTGCATGGCTGTGGTGGACCCTCTTGCGCCCCTCCAGGGAAACCTGAATGCTCAATTACCTGTTTGAAATGCCTGCACACTAATGCACACAACATGGGGAATAAACAGTAAGAACTAGAGGCCTGTGCATGGTCACAGGGCTGTGATCTCATTGAGATTAGAGACATGGTGGGATAGCTTGCATGACTGGAATGCTGTTATGGATGGCTACATGCTTTTTAGGAAAGGCAGGCCAGCAAGACAAGGTGGTAGAGTTGTTCTATGTGAGAGAGCAACTGGAATATATCAAGGTCTGATGTGAGGTGAATGAAGAATGAGTTGAGGGCTTATGGGTAAGGATTAAGGGGCAGGTTAATATGGGTGACACTGTGGGTGTTTACTACAGGCCACCTGATCAGGAAGACAAGGTCAATGAGGCCTTCAGTGGACAGCTGGAAGTAGCCTCATGATCACAGGCCCTGGTTCTCATGGGGGGACATCAACTGCCTTGATATTTGTTGGAGAAGCAACACAACCAGGCACGCACAATCCAGAAGGCTCCTGCAGAGCATTGATAATAATTCTTTTACGAGGGTGGTGGAGGAGTCCACAGGGAGATGGGGTGTTGCTTGACCTTGTACTAACAAACAAAAGAAAGAGTGGTAGGAGATGTGAACGTTGGGGGTGGCCTTTGCTGCAGTGACCGTGAGAGGATGTTTTTTGCCATCCTGCATGGAAGGAGCAGGGCAATAAGTAGGATTACAACCCTGGACTTCAGGAGAGCTCCCTTTGGCCTCTTCAAAGACCTGCCTGGGAGAATTCTATGGGTTTGGGCTCTAGAAGATTATGGGGTCCAAGAGAGCTGGTCGTTATTCAAGCACCATTTCTTCTAAGCTTAAGATCAGTGCATCCTAATGAATAGGAAATTGGGCAAAGGAGGCAGGAGGTGTAGCCTCCTCTGATGCATGACTGGCTGGGTGGATGAAGGGTCTACTACTATGAGCAGTAGATGTTGCCTATCTTGACTTCAGTAAGGCTTTTGACACTGTCTCTCAACAGTCTCGTAAGCAAGTTTAGGAAGTGTGGGCTGGATAGTAGACAGTGAGGTGGGTTGAGAATTGGCTGAATGGCAGAGCCCAGAGGGCTGTGATAAGCAGCGCAGACTTTAGTTGGAGGCCTATAGCTAGTGTCAACCTTTGACACAGTTTCTCACAGAATTCTGACTGAGAAACTGGCTGCCACTGGCCTAGACAGGTGGACACTCAGCTGGGTTAAAAACTGGCTGGATGGCCAACCCCAAAGGGTGGTGGTAAATGGAACAAAATCCAGCTGGAGGCCGGTCACGAGTGGTGTCCCCCAGGGCTCAGTCCTGGGTCCAGTCTTGTTCAACATCTTTATCAATGATCTCGATGAAGGGATTGAATGCTCTCTTAGTAAGGTTGCAGATGACACTAAACTAGGAGGAAGTGTCGATCTCCCTGAGGGTAGGGAGGCTCTTCAGAGGGATCTGAACAGACTGGACCCATGGGCAGAGACCAATGGGATGAAGCTTAACAAGGCCAAGTGTAGAGTGCTGCACATGGGACATAACAAGCCCATGCAGCGCTACAGGCTTGGGGGAGACTGGCTGGAGAGCTGTCAGTCAGAGAAAAACCTGGGGGTGTTGGGTGACTGCAGGCTGAATATGAGTCAGCAGTGTGGCCAGGAAGGCCAATGGCATCTTGGCTTGTATCGAAAACAGTGTGGCCAGTAGGTCTAGGGAGGTGATTGTGCCCCTGTACTGGGCATTGGTGAGGCCACACCTCGAGTACTGTGTCCAGTTCTGGGCTCCTCACCATAAGAAGGACATGGAGGTCCTGGAGCGAGTCCAGAGAAGGGCAACCAGGCTGGTGGAGGGGCTGGAGGGCAAATCCTATGAGGAGCGGCTGAGGGAGCTGGGGCTGTTTAGCTTAGAGAAGAGGAGGCTGAGAGGAGACCTTATCACCACCTGCAATTACCTGAAGGGAGGTTATAGAGAACCCCTTTTAGCTGAAAATAAGAGCTACTCTCTCTTAATTGGTCATTGGTCTCATTATTTATGACTCCCCTATCTTCGCTTCTTTGTCTTCTTGGCTCTTCCACTGTTATGGTTAAATTTTGTAGCTACTCTAACAAGACAGCTCAAACAGCTAGAGCCATACTCCACTAACGTCCAAACCATGCAAATACTGTCTATTCTCAAAACATGCAAATTCTCCTTATATTAAAGGTATATTAATTAATTGTCTCTTAATCTACATCTATATCAATCTATCCAGTGTTATCATGCAACATTTAATCAGGTTGACCTGCTGGAAAGCAGTGCTGCAGAAAAGGGCCTGGGAGTCCTGGTGGACAACAAGTTCTGCATGAGCCAGCATTACCTTTGTGACCAAGAAGGCTAATAGTATCCTGGGGTGCATTAAGAAGAGTGTAGCTAGTGGGTTGAGGGAAGATATTCTCCCCCTTTCCTCTGCCCTGGTGAGGCAACATCTGGAGTGCCATGTCCAGTTCTGGGCTTCGCAGTTCAAGTAAAGCAGGGAACTACCGGAGAGAGTCTAGCGGAGGGCTACAAGGATGATTAGGGAATTGGAGCATTTGTTGTATGAGGAAAGTCTGAGAGCTGGGTCTGGTTAGCCTGGAGAAGACCAAGAGGAGATTTTATCAACACTTATAAATATCTACAGGGTGGGTGTCTAGAGGAAGAGGCTAGCTAGTCTCTTCTCAGTGGTGCCCAGTGACAGGATAAGGGGCAGCAGGCACCAACTGGAACATAGGAAGTTCTGTCTGAGTATGAGGAAAAGCGTGTTTACTTTGAGGGTGACAGAGCATTGGAACAGATTGTCCAGAGAGGTTGTGGAGTCTCCTTTTCTGGAGAGGTTCAAAACCCACCTGGATGTGATCCTATGCAACCTTTTCTAGGTGATCCTGCTCTAGCAGAGGGGTTGGACTAGGTGATCTTTCAAGGTCCCTTCCATTCTGTGATTTATGGTAAATTTAACTGGGAACCAAATTAGGATCGTTTGATGTGGTGGTGGTGGTTTTGTTGTTTGGGTTTGGATTTTTTTTTTTTAATATACAGTATTAGATTCCTGTCTTTACAGAAGTAAGGTGATAGTGTGTATTGCGTAGTAGTAGTTTGTGACCTCTAACATTAACATTTTTGTAATTGAGAAAATGAGTTTTGGTTCATTTATTTCTTTTTTTCTTTTTTTTTTTTTTCCCCCTCCTTGTTCCAAGGTAAAGCGGAAAAAGCAAGTGGCTCCAGAAAAGCCTGTAAAGAAAATAAAGACTGGTGAAAGTTCAAAAGGTGCAGCTTCTTCTAAGCAAAGGAGTAACAGAGATGAGAATATGTTTCAGGTAAAACTGCCGTTTTTCTTTGAGCTTGGCTAAGGTAACTGTTTACATCATATTCAATATAAATTCTATGAGGCGATCTGAATATCTTGATAGTGTAGTTGTCCTGAAACCTTAACCAAAGGGGATTATAATGCTAGCATGCAGATGAAATTGTCAGGAAAATCTTTGTCAGGTTTCAGCAGAGTAAAAGGATCCAAGCTGTGGCAATTTATTCTAATCCTCATGTCTTTGCCTGTGATAACTGAGACCAATGGGATCAGGTTTAACAGTGCCAAGTGTAGAGTGCTGCACATGGGACATAACAACCCCATGCAGTGCTACAGGCTTGTGGGGGACTGGCTGGAGAGCTGTCAGGCAGAGAAGGACCTGGGGGTGTTGGGTGACTGCAGACTGAGTATGAGCCAGCAATGTGGCCAGGAAAGCCAATGGCATCCTGGCTTGTATCAGAAATAGTGTGGCCAGTAGGTCTAGGGAGGGGATTGTGCCCCTGTACTCGGCATTGGTGAGGCCGCACCTCGAGTACTGTGTCCAGTTCTGGGCTCCTCACCATAAGAAGGACATGGAGGTCCTGGAGCGTGTCCAGAGAAGGGCAACCAGGGTGGTGTAGGGGCTGGAGGGCAAATCCTATGAGGAGCGGCTGAGGGAGCAGGGGATGCTTATCCTGGAGAAGAGGAGGCTGAGGGGAGACCTTATCACCACCTACAATTACCTGAAAGGAGGTTGTAGAGAGGTGGGCGATGGTCTCTTCATCCAGGTGACCGGAGATAGGATAAGGGGAAATGGCACAAAGCTGTGCCAGGGCAGGGTCAGATGAGATGTTAGGAAAAAATTATACTGAAAGAGTTGTTGGGGCCTGGAACAGGCTGCCCAGGGAGGGGTTGAGTCATTGACCCTGGGTGTGTTTAACAGGCGGGTAGATGAGGTATATAGGGATATGGTTTAGCACAGGATGGGAACGGTTGGACTTGATGATCTTAAAGGTCTTTTCCAACCTTGTCATTCTGTGATTCTCTA
This sequence comes from Porphyrio hochstetteri, assembly GCA_020800305.1. NCBI lineage: Eukaryota > Metazoa > Chordata > Aves > Gruiformes > Rallidae > Porphyrio > Porphyrio hochstetteri. Next base: position 289,316 of record JAJHSY010000141.1, on the reverse strand, counting down.
GGTAGTCATTTTGTCTGTAAATACAGCACTTAACATGAGTATGCTGTACATATTAGACCAAGTCAGTGTCTACATGGAAATTTTTTTTATCTGGGGCTTTTGGAAAAATATTGGAAACAGGTATGGTGAAGGTGTTTTCCTCACTGAACATCCAAGAAGATTGTGATTTTTTTTTTTTTTTTTTTAATGTCTTAAAATGGAATGAATGTACATTTTAAGTAGCAAGAAGCCTTGCAGAGCTGCCCCTCTCTGACTAGCCCCCTTTTTATGAGGAGCATGATGTCACATGGTATGGAAAACATCACTGGCTAGCTCAGCTCACCTGTCCTGGCTCCTTGTGAAAATTAATTATCCTAGGCAAAACCAGGACCCCTTATTCCATACAATCTATGTCATGCCCAGATCCTGCATTTTCAGTTAATTGCTACCACATTCCCCACCTTTGAGATAGATATATGCTCCTTGCAGAAGCCCCCCACTCCACCAGAACTTTGCCATATGAAACTACAACACTTCCTTAAAATCAAATCCCCTCAAGGCACACATTGGGCTTCCCAGTACTTCTGTATCACCCACCAAGTGCACCCAGGTCTTTGAGCAAAAGCAGTACTGCAGATGTGTTTGCCTTTGCCTGAAACAGGGATCACCTAGACTGTTTTCCCTAACATTTTTTTACATGCAGTATTGTCGTGGTTTTGCCCCAGCCGGGGGCCGCACCCCACACAGTCGCTTGTACTTTTAAAAGGAAGGGGGAAGGAAAGTTGGGGGAGGGGGAAAAAGGGAAGGAAGAAAGGAGGAAAAGAAACCACAACCTAGAAACCAGAACCATGCAGGTTGGGATAAGGATAGTTTACTAAACAATAACAGAAAACTAGATATAACAATAACAGAAGTTTAAAGCACAAAATAGATGAAACTGGTGATACACAATGCAATTTCTCACCAAACCACACAACTCAGGCCGCACAGCTTAGAGCCCGTCCCGGACAACCCAACCATCCCCAGAAACTGCCCGTCCTGGCGTTGTCTCCCCCTCTTCCCCCCAGTCCCCCTTTATACTGAGCATGACGTAACTGGCATGGAATATCCTCTTTGGCCAATTCGAGTCACCTGTCCTGGCTGCGTCCCCTCCTTTCTCACTAGTAAGGAAGTATGCAGAGCTGAGAAAGGTACTTGATTGCCCGGCAACAAATCGGAAACATCAGGGTGCTATCAGCACTGTTCTCATCCTAACACCCAAACATGGCATTCCATCCACTGCTAAAAAAAAAAATTTAACTCCATCATAGCTGAAACCAGGACATTATCCACCCCTTATTCCATACCATTTACGTCATGACCAGATCCAACAATTTTCTTTGGGTACAACCAGTTTCGGGTTTCACACACCCATATATGTATGTACACATGTATACACACATACGTGCATACAGATCTTATTCCCTCAGTCTGTGAATCATCCCTCTGAAGTTGTTGAGTTCATTTAGTCCATGATTTTCAGGCTCCATTTGTCGTAACAGTTTCTCAGGATAATTGTATGTTCCATTGGCTCGTTGCATGCTGCATCTCAGGCTCGACTGATACACCTGGCATGGTCCATGCTCATAGTCTGTGGGTCAGAGGTGTTTATTTTCAAAGGGAGAAAAAAGTTCTTGAGAGGCCAGGCTTCGGTTCCATCATCATGGCACTCATTCTTCATTAACTTGAATGACTCCGGCTATAATGCTATGGTACAACATACAGCAGTCATAACAATAATGAATATACAATAATGGGTTATTTGGCAATTATTATAATTTCTACTTTATTAATTATATTGGCTATTCTCACCCAAAATCAAATCCCCTTGAGGTACACATCGAACTTCTCCATCCCTCTGCATTACCCACCAAGTACAGCCAGGTCCTTGAGCAAAAAACAATTCCAGACATGGGTTTACCTTTGCCTGAAGCAGGGATGACCCAAACTCTCTTTCCCAATACACTCTTCATATGCACTACTGGGACTCTGTCTCCCTCTACAGTACGTGGAAATTTTGCCTGGGCAGGGCCAGCCCGATTGGTAGATCCCCTAGAGTTAACTAACCACGTGGCTTTGGCCAAATGTGTATCCCAATGCTTGAATGTCCCACCACACATTGCTTTCAGTGTAGTTTTTAAAAGTCCATTATATCGTTCAATTTTCCCAGAGGCCGGTGCATGATAAGGAATGTGGTACACCCACTCAATGCCATGCTCTTTGGCCCAGGTGTCTATAAGAGTGTTTCGGAAATGAGTCCCATTGTCTGACTCGATTCTTTCTGGAGTACCATGTCGCCAGAGGACTTGCCTCTCAAGGCCCAGAATTGTATTTCGAGCAGTGGCATGGGGTACGGGATATGTTTCTAGCCAGCCGGTAGTTGCCTCCACCATTGTAAGCACATAACGTTTGCCATGGCGGGTTTGTGGGAGGGTGATGTAATCAATCTGCCAAGCCTCCCCATATTTATATTTCATCCACCGTCTTCCATACCAAAGGGGCTTTAACCGCTTAGCTTGCTTGATTGCAGCACATGTCTCACATTCGTGGACAACTTGTGCGATGGCATCCATGGTCAAGTCCACCCCTCGATCCCGAGCCCATCTATATGTTGCATCTCTCCCTTGATGACCCGAGGTATCGTGAGCCCATCGAGCTATGAATAATTCACCCTTACGTTGCCAGTCTAGATCTACCTGAGCCACTTTAATCCTAGCAGCCTTATCTACTTGATGGTTGTTTTCATGTTCCTCCATGGCCCGACTCTTAGGTACATGGGCGTCGACATGACGTACCTTTACAACAAGTTTCTCTAACTGAGCAGAGATATCTTGCCATAAGTCGTCAGCCCATATAGGTTTGCCTCTACGCTGCCAGTTGTTCTTTTTCCACTGCTGCAACCACCCCCACAGGGCATTCGCCACCATCCATGAATTAGTATAAAGGTAGAGCCTTGGCCACTTTTCTCTCTCAGCAATGTCCAGGGCTAACTGGATGGCCTTCACCTCAGCGAACTGGCTTGATTCACCTTTTCCTTCAGTGGCCTCTGCTACTCTTCTTATAGGATTCCATACAGCGGCTTTCCATCTCCGATGCTTACCCACAATGCGACAAGACCCATCAGTGAACAGGGCATATCGCTTCTCATTCTCTGGCAGTTCGTTGTAGGGTGGGGCTTCTTCAGCGCGTGTTACCTCCTCATCCTCTGGTGACATCCCAAAATCTTTGCCTTCTGGCCAGTCTGTGATCACCTCCACGATTCCTGGGCGATTGGGGTTTCCTATTCGAGCCCGCTGTGTAATTAGTGCAACCCACTTGCTCCACGTAGCATCAGTGGCATGGTGTGTAGAAGGAACCTTCCCTTTGAACATCCAGCCCAGCACCGGCAGTCGGGGTGCCAGGAGGAGCTGGGCTTCAGTTCCAATCACTTCTGAGGCGGCTCGAACCCCTTCATAGGCGGCCAGTATTTCCTTTTCTGTTGGAGTATAATTGGCCTCAGATCCTTTGTAGGCCCGACTCCAAAACCCCAGCGGTCGACCTCGAGTCTCCCCTTGTGCTTTCTGCCAGAGACTCCAGGTCGGGCTGTTCTCCCCAGCTGCAGTGTAGAGCACATTTTTAATATCTGTCCCTGTCCGGACAGGCCCAAGGGCCACTGCATGGACTATCTCGCGTTTGATCTGCTCAAAGGCTTGCTGTTGCTCAGGGCCCCATTGGAAATCATTCTTCTTTCGAGTTACATGGTAGAGTGGGCTCACAATGAGACTGTAGTTTGGGACATGCAGTCGCCAAAAACCTATAACACCTAAGAAAGCTTGTGTTTCCTTTTTGTTGCTTGGTGGAGACATAGCTGCTATTTTATTAATAATGTCCATTGGGATCTGACGACGCCCATCCTGCCATTTTATTCCTAAAAACTGGATTTCTTGCGTAGGCCCCTTGACTTTACTTCGTTTTATAGCAAAACCGGCTTCTAAAAGGATTTTAATTACCCTGTTTCCTTTTTCAAAAACTTCCTCTGCTGTGTTGCCCCATACAATGATGTCATCAATATACTGCAGGTGCTCTGGTGCTTCACCCTTTTCCAGTGTATTCTGGATTAGTCCATGGCAGATGGTGGGGCTATGTTTCCACCCCTGGGGCAGACGATTCCACGTGTATTGGATGCCTCTCCAGGTGAAAGCAAACTGTGGCCTGCACTCTGGCGCCAGTGGGATCGAGAAGAAAGCATTCGCAATGTCGATTGTGGCGTACCACTTGGCTGCCTTCGATTCCAATTCATACTGGAGCTCTAACATGTCTGGCACAGCAGCACTCATACCTGGAGTGACTTCATTTAGGCCACGATAATCTACTGTCAGCCTCCACTCTCCATTGGACTTCCTCACTGGCCATATGGGACTATTAAAGGGTGAGTGGGTTCGGCTGATCACTCCCTGATCCTCCAGTTGACGAATCAGCTTATGGATGGGAATCAGGGAATCTCGGTTAGTAGGGTATTGTTGTCTGTGCACCGTCGTCGTAGCAACTGGCACTTGCTGTTCTTCACCCTTCAACCACCCCACAACAGCAGAATCCTCCGAGAGTCCAGGCAAGGCACACAATTGTTCAATTTCTTCTGTTTCCAAAGCAGCTATTCCAAAAGCCCATCGGTACCCTTTTGGGTCTTTAAAATACCCTCTACGTAGATAATCTATACCTAAAATGCACGGAGCTTCTGGACCAGTCACAATGGGGTGTTTTTCCCAGTCCTTCCCAGTTAGGCTCACCTCAGCCTCTAGCACAGTTAGTTGTTGGGATCCCCCTGTCACTCCAGAAATACAAACGGGTTCTACCCCTTCATGATTCGATGGCATTAGAGTACACTGGGCACCAGTATCCACCAGAGCTTTGTACTCTTGTGGGTCTGACGTGCCAGGCCATCGGATCCACACAGTCCAATAAACCCGATTATCCCTCTCCTCCACCTGGCTGGAGGCAGGGCCCCTCTATTGCTGCTGATCATATTTGTTTTCCACTGGTTGCATAAAGGACTTAGAGGTCCCTTCAAAAGGATCAGGCACATCAGACATATAGGTAGGCCTTCCAGTTGGTCTAGGGAACTGCCCAGTAGAAACTGGTGCAGCCTTCTTCCTGGCAGAATCTCGTTGTGCGAATGTTTTGCCCCGCAGCTCATTTACTCGTGCTCGAAGGGCTGAGGTGGGCTGCATATCCCATTCCCTCATGTCCTCTCCATGATCAAGCAGGTAAAACCACAATGTACGTCGTGGTGTGTATTCTCCCTCTTGGAACGATGGACACTTTCTCCCAGTAGCTGCAACATTGCTCCATACGGGTTGGGAGTTGGACACATTGTTGTCAAGTCGTTGAACCAGTTTCTCTACTGCTGCAATGAGGGAGAGGGAAACATTGTCTTGGTATTTCCGGAGTCGGCAGGCCACCTCATTTACGGTTGGCGGATCCATATCATTCTAGTCAATTGCTGCCAGTGAATTGGTATACCCTGCTGGTGCACTTCGTACAACCTTACGCCACATATCTGGAGTGCATAGGACTTCATCGGGATCAGCGGGAAGCCGTGAATTGTCCAGATCATAATAAATTATCTCCCGTACAGCTAATTCTCTCAGGTGCTGGACAGCTGTCTCTATGCTGTTACACTTGGGTGTCTGGCATGTAATATATTCCTTTATGGGATATCTTTCCTGCACACTTGACAGTAGTCGCCTCCAGAGGCTGAGGATTTCCGGCCTCCTCCCAATTGCTTTGTCAATTCCTCCTTCTCTAGCTAGGGATCCCAACTGCTTGGCCTCTCTGCCTTCTAATTCCAAACTACTGGCCCCGTGATCCCAACATCGGAGCAACCAAGTGATAATGTGCTCACTTGGGTGGCGAGTGAAATCCTTTCGAACCTCACGCAGCTCACTCAGAGTCAGGGATCGGGTAACAATCTCTGGTTCTGCCTCATCCTGATATCCTCGAGATGATCCCGGTTGATCATCATCATTATCCGTCACTATGCGAACTGGTTTCTTTGTGCCTTTCCTCTTTTGTACGGGAGCAACAGACACTGGTGTGGATTGGTTTTTCGGATCATCTGCAGTGTCTGCTGTAGAGATTACAGTAGCTGCAGTGTTGGTCACAGGGGTTGCAGTAGCTGCAGTGTCAGCCACAATGGTTGCAGCAGCTATAGTATCTGCCAGTCTGTTTCCTTTCCCTTCTCCCTGACAGTGCTGACAGTGCTGACAGTGCTGCCTGCTATCAAGCAGTGTTTGATAAATAGTGGCCAGAGCCCAGCACAGTGCAGTAAGGTGTCCATCTCTGGGAAACCTACAGCAATTTTTCCTTAGGTATGCAGTCACTTGATCAGGGTCTTGTAACTGTTCAGGAGTGAAGTTTCAAACCATCGGGCGTGAGAAAAGTACCTAGGTACTTGCCCATACTTTGCCACATGCCCTGCCACTCGTGATTATTTTGTCTCGGAGAAAGCTCTTCAGTGGTATTCATAAACCTATGCTTGATATATAACAAAAACTGAACCATCTGCACCAAACCTACCAATAGCAAAATGCTAGTTTGAATATCCCAGAGATATTGAAGACTTTCAAAAACTGTCATAAGAGCTGTTGTATTTAGCCCAAAGGAAAAGAAAGCAGTGCCCCCACCATACCGGCTGCTGTTATTAACCCCTCCCTGTCCAAAGAATGGGCAGGACAGCAAAACCTCATACAAGTACCAGCTTAAGCTCATGATCTTCGATATTATTGTATCACAGACCGATATCATAAAATACACTATAATGAAGTATGGGAACAAATACAGGAGCCGCAGACCTGAGAGAGTAAAGAATCCTGCCAGGATTGTATACAGCATGCGGTGGTTTTGCTGCCACAGCCTTGTGAATAAATACCACAGCATCGTGACCAGAGATTGCTTAAACAACAGTGCTTATCTTAATTGCGATAGTTAGGGTCAGATCTACCGTTATCCCAACCGTTCGTGCCCCACGTTGGGCGCCAAAATGACTGTCGTGGTTTTGCCCCAGCCGGGGGCCGCACCCCACACAGTCACTTGTACTTTTAAAAGGAAGGGGGAAGGAAAATTGGGGGAGGGGGAAAAAGGGAAGGAAGAAAGGAGGAAAAGAAACCACAACCTAGAAACCAGAACCACGCAGGTTGGGATAAGGATAGTTTACTAAACAATAACAGAAAACTAGATATAACAATAACAGAAGTTTAAAGCACAAAATAGATGAAACTGGTGATACACAATGCAATTTCTCACCAAACCACACAACTCAGGCCGCACAGCTTAGAGCCCGTCCCGGACAACCCAACCATCCCCAGAAACTGCCCGTCCTGGCGTTGTCTCCCCCTCTTCCCCCCAGTCCCCCCTTATACTGAGCATGACATAACTGGCATGGAATATCCTCTTTGGCCAATTCGGGTCACCTGTCCTGGCTGCGTCCCCTCCTTTCTCATTAGTAAGGAAGTATGCAGAGCTGAGAAAGGTACTTGATTGCCCGGCAACAAATCGGAAACATCAGGGTGCTATCAGCACTGTTCTCATGCTAACACCCAAACATGGCATTCCATCCACTGCTAAAAAAAATTTAACTCCATCATAGCTGAAACCAGGACAAGTATGGGGGCTCTGTCTCCTTCTACAGTACCCAGGAGTTCACGGAGAGATTTATTAGGCATTGGAATGGGCTGCCCAGGGAAGTGGTGGAGTCTCCATCCCTGGAGGTGTAAGATGATTAGATGTGGTGCTGAGGGACATGATTTAGTAGTGGATGGCAGGTTAGGGTGATAGTTGGACTTGATGATCTAAAGGGTCCCTTTCAACAAAGTTCTATGATTGGGCAGGCCCAGTTCAGTGAACAGGCCCAGACCCATCGGTGAACAGGGCATACTGGTTCTCATTCTCTGGTAGTTTATTGTATGCTGGGGCTTCTTCAGCAGGTTACTTCTGGTGGCATTCTGAAATCTTTACCTTCTGGCCAGTCCATGATTACTTCCAGACTTCCTGGGTGATTGGGGTTTCCTATTCAAGCCCACTGTGTAATCAGTGCAACCCATTTGCTCACCATAGCAGCCTTTGTATGATGTGTAGAGGGCACGTTCCCTTTGAACATCCACCTCAGCCCTAGCTGTTGGGGAGCCAGGAGGAGCTGCGCTTCAGTACCAATCACTTCTGAAGCCATTTGAACCCCTTCATGTGCTGCCAGTATTTCCTTTTCTGTTGGAGTGTAACAGGACTCGGATCCTCTGTAGCCCCAACTCCAAAACCCCAGGGGTCAGCCTCGAGTCTCCCCTGGTGCTTTCTGCCAGAGACTCCAGGCAGGGCCATTCTCCCCGGCTGCGGTGTAGAGCATGTTTTTACATCTGGCCCTGTCCGGACCGGCCCAAGGGCTACTGTGTAGACTACCTCCTGTTTGATCTGTTCAAAGGCTTGTTGCTGCTTTAGGGCCCCACTGGAAATTGTTGTTGTTCTGGGTTCCATGGTAGAGAGGGCTGACAGCGAGACTGTAATTTGGGATAAGCATTCACCAGAAACCCACAATGCCTAGGAAAGTTTGTGTCTCCTTTTTGTTGTCAGTGCAGACATAATTGCTATTTTATTGATCACATCCATTGGTTTCTGATGATGCTGTCCTGGTTTTGGCCAGGATAGAGTTAATTTTCACAAGGAGCTAGTATAGGTTCAGTCCACGAGGTCGACTGCTCGGAACCGGCACAGCCGGAGCTGCAGCGATTGATCATGAACTGCAAGAGCGTTTTTAAGAGATTGCCAGGAGAAGCTGCTGTGGAAGCAGAGAAACCCGGCTGTATGAGAGACTGATGTGGAATAGGTGTTGCCAGGGCAACGGTGGCCCCAGCTCCGCCCATCACCTAGAAAAAGCCTCAGGGAGGGCAGCGACACGTCACCTGACGCAGAGAAGGCAGGTCAGCACATGTGGGGTGCTGAGCCAGTAGGTTGTGTGGCCGGGCAGGTAAGTTCCGACTCTCATCACCCGGAGGACTGTCTCACCTACTGACAGTCTCTGAGACTGCAGATTACCATGGCCTCCACCAGGCAGAGGGCTCGCCCCATTAAGAGCGTGGAGACCCAGACTGAGGGCCTGCCCAGGAGTGAGGCTGTGCAAGACTGTGACTGCAGGGAGTACCTGAGCCTGCTCCTGCCAGCAGACGGTGGCGACAATTTCACCTGTGTGAGGTGTGAGCAGGTGGAAGATCTGCTTAGCATGGGGGCAGAGCTCAAAAGAAGAGGTGGAGAGACTGAGAAGCATTAGGGAGTGTGAGAGGGAGATTGATTGGTGGAGCAACTCGCTGGCATGCCAGAAGGAAAGTCACCAGGGAAATTTTCCCCCTAAAATGATGGATCCCCAGCCCTATCAGGCAGAACAGGGAGAAGTTGTTGACCAGAAAGATGGAGAGGGTTGGAAGATAGTCCCGGCTCGGCGCCGTGGGAAAACCTCCTCCCTGCCTACCTTGGTTCCTCAGGTCCCTCTAAGCAATAGGTTTGAGGTGCTGGAAGTTGAAGAGGAGGCAAATGGGAAGGTAGGGGACAATCCCCCTAATAGGAGACCAAGAGTGAGGAAGTCAATTCCACGCCTCAAGACTGCCTCCACTAGGAAAGACAGAAAGGTGGTTTTGGTTGGGGATTCTCTTCTCAAGGGAACAGAGGGCCCCATATGCAGTCCAGACCCTACCCGTAGGGAAGTGTGCCGCCTCCCTAGGGCGCGGATTAAGGACATAACTAGAAAACTCCCGGATCTGGTTCGTCCCTCAGATTACTACCCATTACTTATTGTTCAGGCAGGCAGTGATGAAATCTCTCAAAGAAGTCTGAGAAGTATTAAAAGAGACTTCAGGGGTTTAGGGAGGCTGATTGAGGGAGGGGGAATGCAAGTGGTGTTTTCTTCTATCCCATGTGGGGCAGCGGAGATCACGAAGTGGGCCAGGAAAATGGAGGTGTTGAATAGTTGGCTGAGGGGCTGGTGCTGCGTTATGAACTTTGGGTTTTTCAGTCACGGGGCCATTGTTGTGGTTTTGCCCCAGCTGAGGGCCACACCCCACACAGTTGCTTGTACTTTTAAAAGAAAGAGGGAAGGAAAGTTGGGGGAGGGGGGAAAGGGAAGAAAGAAAGGAGGAAAAAAAAAAAGAAACCACAACCTAGAAACCAAAACCCCGCAGGTTGGGATAAGGATAGTTTACTAAAAAAACCCAGAAAACTAGATATAACAATAACAGGAGTTTATAGCACAAAATAGATGAAACTGATGATGCACAATGCAGTTTCTAACCAAACCACACAACTCAGGCCGCACAGCTTAGAGCCGTCCCGGAACCCGACCGTCCCCAGAAACTGCACATCCTGGCATTGTCTCCTCCTCCTCCCCCCAGTCCCCCTTTATACTGAGCATGACGTAACTGGCATGGAATATCCTCTTTGGCCAATTTGGGTCACCTGTCCTGGCTGCGTCCCCTCCTTTCTCATTAGTAGGGAAGTATGAAGAACTGAGAAAGGTCCTTGATTGCTTGGCAACAATCAGAAACATCAGGGTGCTATCAGCACTGTTCTCATCCTAACTCCCAAACATGGCATTCCATCCGCTGCTGAAAAAAATTAACTCCATCGTAGCTGAAACCAGGACATTATCCACCCCTTATTCCATACCATTTACGTCATGACCAGATCCAACAATTTCCTTTGGGTACAACCAGTTTAGTGTTTCACAAACCCATATATGTATGTACACATGTATGCACACATACGTGCATACAGATCTTATTCCCTTAGTCTGTGAACCATCCCTCTGAAGTTGTTGAGTTCATTTAGTCCATGATTTTCAGGCTCCATTTGTCGTAACAGTTTCTCAGGATAATTGTATGTTCCATTGGCTCGTTGCATGCTGCATCTCAGGCTCTTGGCTGATACACCTGGCATGGTCCATGCTCATAGTCTGTGGGTCAGAGGTGTTTATTTTCAAAGGAAAAAAAAGTTCTTGGGAGGCCAGGTTTTAGTTCCATCATTGTGGCACTCATTCTTCATTAACTTGTATGACTCCGGCTATAATGCTATTGGTATAACATACAGCAATCATAACAATAATGAATATACAATAATGGGTTATTTGGCAATTATTATAATTTCTACTTTATTAATTATATTGGCTATTCTCACCCAAAATCAAATCCCCTTGAGGTACACATCGAACTTCTCCATCCCTCTGCATTACCCACCAAGTACAGCCAGGTCCTCGAGCAAAAACAATTCCAGACATGGGTTTACCTTTGCCTGAAGCAGGGATGACCCAAACTCTCTTTCCCAATACACTCTTCATATGCACTACTGGGACTCTGTCTCCCTCTACAGTACGTGGAAATTTTGCCTGGGCAGGGCCAGCCCGATTGGTAGATCCCCTAGAGTTAACTAACCACGTGGCTTGGGCCAAATGTGTATCCCAATGCTTGAATGTCCCACCACCCATTGCTTTCAGTGTAGTTTTTAAAAGTCCATTATATCGTTCAATTTTCCCAGAGGCCGGTGCATGGTAAGGAATGTGGTACACCCACTCAATGCCATGCTCTTTGGCCCAGGTGTCTATAAGAGTGTTTCGGAAGTGAGTCCCATTGTCTGACTCGATTCTTTCTGGAGTACCATGTCGCCAGAGGACTTGCCTCTCAAGGCCCAGAATTGTATTTCGAGCAGTGGCATGGGGTACGGGATATGTTTCTAGCCAGCCGGTAGTTGCCTCCACCATTGTAAGCACATAACGTTTGCCATGGCGGGTTTGTGGGAGGGTGATGTAATCAATCTGCCAAGCCTCCCCATATTTATATTTCATCCACCGTCCTCCATACCAAAGGGGCTTTAACCGCTTAGCTTGCTTGATTGCAGCACATGTCTCACATTCGTGGACAACTTGTGCGATGGCGTCCATGGTCAAGTCCACCCCTCGATCCCGAGCCCATCTATGTGTTGCATCTCTCCCTTGATGACCCGAGGTATCATGAGCCCATCGAGCTATGAATAATTCACCCTTATGTTGCCAGTCTAGATCTACCTGAGCCACTTTAATCCTAGCAGCCTTATCTACCTGATGGTTGTTTTCATGTTCCTCCATGGCCCGACTCTTAGGTACATGGGCGTCGACATGACGTACCTTTACAACAAGTTTCTCTAACCGAGCAGAGATATCTTGCCATAAGTCATCAGCCCATACGGGTTTGCCTCTACGCTGCCAGTTGTTCTTTTTCCACTGCTGCAACCACCCCCACAGGGCAAGCAAGGACCTGCTGGTCAAACTGAGGGAAAAGAAAGGCAAACACAAGCTCTGGAAGCAAGGGTGTGTAGCCTGGAATGAATACAGGGATGCTGTTCGGACTTGCAGAGATGGGATCAGGAAAGCCAAGGCACAGATGGAACTGAACTTGGCGAGGGATGTTAAAAACAAGAAGGAATTTTACAGGTACATTGGCCAGAAGAGACAGGCCAAAGAGAATGTACCCACCTTGGTAAATGAGAAAGGAGAATTGGCTGCAACTGATGAGGAGAAGGCTGAGGTACTGAATGAGTTCTTTGCCTCAGTCTTCTCTGGCAGCCAGGATTCTCATAATTCTCAAATCCCAGAACCTTGCCTCCCTAGAACTCCAGGTGGGAACTGGGGGAGCAAATCCCCCCCCACTGTAAGAGCAGAGCAAGTCCGTGACCGCCTCGTGAGACTGAATGTCTACAAGTCTATGGGGCTGGATGACATGCATCCCAGGGTCCTGAAGGAGCTGGCTGATGTGGTTGCTGAGCCGCTCTCCATCATATTTGCAAAGTCGTGGCTGTCAGGAGAGGTCCCTGGGGACTGGAAAAAAGGTCACGTCACTCCCATTTATAAGAAAGGGAGCAAGGAAGACCCAGGGAATTACAGGCCGGTGAGCCTCACCTCTGTGCCTGGGAAGATCATGGAACAGATCCTCCTGGATGACATGTTGGAGCACATGAGGGAAGAGCATGTGATCCGGGACAGCCAGCACGGCTTCACCAAGGGAAGGTCGTGCCTTACCAATCTGGTGACCTTCTATGATGGAGTGACAGCATCAGTAGATAAAGGGAAGGCAACCGATGTCATCTACCTGGACTTGTGCAAGGCCTTTGACACAGTCCCCCATCACATCCTTATCTCTAAATTGGAGAGATGTGGATTTGATGGGTGGACCATCCAGTGGATAAGAAACTGGTTAACAGACCGTAGCCAAAGGGTGGTGGTCAATGGGTCTATGTCCAGGTGGAGGCCGGTGACAAGCGGTGTCCCCCAGGGGTCTGTCTTGGGACCGGTTCTCTTTAACATCTTTATCAATGACATCGATGATGGAATTGAGTGCACCCTCAGCAAGTTTGCGGATGACACCAAGCTGAGTGGTGTGGTCGACCCCCTAGAAGGAAAGGAAGCCATCCAGAGGGATCTTGACAGGCTGGAGAGATGGGCCCGGGTGAACCTAATGAGGTTCAACACTGCCAAGTGTCAGGTGTTGCACTTGCGCCGGAAGAATCCCAGACATAGATACAGACTGGGAGAAGAGCTTCTTGAGAGTAGCCCTGCTGAGAAGGACTTGGTGATTCTGGTGGATGAGAAACTTAACATGAGCCAGCAGTGTGCTCTTGCAGCTCGCAAGGCCAATGGTATCCTGGGCTCCATTAGAAGAGGGGTGGCCAGCAGGGACAGGGAGGTGATTGTCCCTCTCTACTCTGCCCTCGTGAGGCCCCATCTGGAGTACTGTGTCCAGATCTGGGGCCCCCAATACAAGAAGGATGTGGAACTGTTGGAGAGGGTTCAGAGGAGGGCCACAAAGATGATTAGAGGGCTGGAGCACCTGCCCTACGAAGAGAGGCTGAGGGAGCTGGGCTTGTTCAGTCTGGAGAAGAGAAGGCTGCGGGGGGACCTCATTGCAGCCTTCCAGTACCTGAAGGGAGCTTATAAGCAGGAGGGGATTCAACTTTTTAAAAGGATAGACAATGGCAGGACAAGGGGGAATGGATTGAAGCTAAAGGAAGGAAGGTTTAGATTAGATATTAGGGGGAAGTTTTTTACAGAGAGAGTGGTGAGGTGCTGGAACATGCTGCCCAGAGAGGTGGTGGATGCCCCGTCCCTGGAAGTGTTCAAGGCCAGGTTGGATGGGGCCCTGGGCAACCTAGTGTAGATCCAGGCCTAAGGTTGGTGGCCCTGCCTGTGGCAGGGGGGTTGGAGCTCTGTGATCCTTTGGGTCCCTTCCAACTCATACCATTCTATGATTCTATGGTAGGTTAGCTGAGCTGGCCAAGGGTGTTTTCCATACTATGTGACATCATGCTCCCCATAAAAGGGGACTAGTCAAAGTGTGGGCAGAGTGTCTGTTTGGTCATTGGGTTGGTAAAGTACTCCTAGTTCTCTTGTTTCCATCTCCCTGCACTGTCAGTAAACTGTCCTTATCTCACCCCCGTGGTTTGCCTCTGTTTCTCCTCCCTATTCTGCTGCGGGAGGAGTGAACGAGTGGTTCATGGTGCTCAGCTACTGGCTGGGGCTGAACCACAAGAGTTCTTTTTGATGCCCAACATGGGGCTCAAGGGCTTGGGATAACAGTAGATCTCTAAGTCCTTTTTGCAAGAAGTGAGCTGTGAATATGATGAGCAGGATTAGTGGGGCCCTGCCTCCAGCTAGGTGGAGTAGAGGAAAAATTGGGTAGATTTAGACCATAGGGATCCAGTGGCCTGGCATGTCAGATCCACAAGAATCCACTTGCCTGGCCATCACACGTCATCTTTGCTGAAAGGATACCTTTCCCACACTTTTGACAACAGTCACTTCCAGAGGCCAAGGGCTTGAGTCTTTTTTCCAATTTCAATGTCAGCACCTCCTTCCCTAGACAGGGATCCCAGCAGCTTGGCCTCCCTGCCTTCTCATTCCAGGCTACTGGCCCCATTATCCCAGCATCAGAGAAGCCAAGTGATAATGTGCTCAACCTGGAAGGCAGCTGAAATCTTTTCTCCTATCTCAGCTCACTCAGGGACAGGGGTTGGCTGATGACTTCTAGTTCTGCCTCATCCTCCTGTTTTCTGGATGGTCCTGGCTCATCACAGTCCTTCACTAAGTGAACTGATTTCTTTGTGTATTTCTTCTGTATAGGGGCGACTGATACCGGTTGGTTTTTTTCCGCTCAGCTCTACTGCCTGTTGTGAAGGTTGGAGTAGCTGCAGTGCCTGTAGGTGTGCTTTTCCTCTCTTTCCCCTGATGGTGCTGCCTACTATGGAGTAGTGTTTGGTACATAGTGGCCAGGGCCCAGCACAGTGCAGTGAGTTGTGGCTCCTTGAAATAGTTACAGCGTTTCCCTTTCAAAGATTTTGTCACTTTATCAGGGCCCTGTAGCTGTTCAGGAGTGAAGGGTCCAGATCATTGGGGGTGAGAAGGTCTCTAGATACCTGCCCATATTCTCCCACATGCCGTGCCACCCCTGACTATTCAGCCTTGACGAAGATCTCTGTGTGATATTCTTAAAGCAATATTTTGTAACCCTAACAGGACTTGAAAAACATGCAGGAGACCTAGGAGAAACAGGAATGTAGTAGTCTGAACATTGCAAGGGTATTCAAAATTCTCAAAAGGTGTTGTAATCAGCATGAAGGGCTTGCCCATAAATTGGGTGCAATTATTAAACAATTCTGAAAGATTTTATCCAATATATGGATAGAACAGAAATTCCACATACAAATACCAGCTTAGGCTTGTGACCACCGATGTTATAATTTGTAATGACCCAATACAACACAATGAGAATCCTGACCCTTCTCCCAGAGGTGATAACACATCAGGGATTACATAGAGCAAGTGTGGGTTTACATACCACAGCCACATGACCAAACAAAACATCATCGTGACCAGTGGCTGTTTAAATAACATGATGAATATTTATCGCAACTTTTTAACATGCTTGGGTCATATCTACTGTTATCCCAACACTTTGAGGCCCACTTTGAGTGCCAAAAAGGACTGGTGCGTTGACCCTGGCTGAAGGATGGGTGCCCACCAAAGCTGCTCTGTCATTTCCCCCTCCTCAGCTGGACAGAGGAGAGAACACATAATGAATAGCTTACAGGTCAGGATAAGGACAGGGGGAGAGATTATTCAGCAATTACTGTCAGGGGCAAAACAGACTTGGCAAGGAATAAAATTAATCTAATTTATTACCCAATCAGAACAGAGTAGCATAACGAAACTAAAACTAAATCTTAAAACATCTCCCCCCACCCCCTCTTCTTTGTGGGCTCAAAATAGAAATCCTAGAATCTCCTGAGTTGGCAGGGACCTATAAGGACCGTTGAGTCCAACTCCTGGTTCCATACAGGGCCAGCCAAGTCCGAGCATGGGAATGACTGCATCATGCATTCTTGAACTCAGTCAAGGTCAGTGCTCTATCTCCTCCCCCTGAACGGCACAGGGGAATGGGGATTGTGGTCAGTTCATGACACATTGTCTCTGCTGCTCCTTCTTCCTAAGGGGGAGGTCTCCATGCGCTCTTCCCCTGCTCCAGTGTGAGTCCTTCCCATGGGGGCTTCAGTTCTTCACCAACTGCCCCAGCATGGGTCCCTTCCATGGGGTGCAGACCTTCAGGAACTCCAGTATGGGACACAAGTCTTGCCAGCAAACCTGCTCCAGCATGGGCTCCTCTCTCCACAGACTGCAGGTCCTGTCAGGAGCTTGTTTCAGTGCTGGCTTCTTACAGGGTCACAGCCTCTTTCAGGTGTCTCCACCTGCTCCAGTGTGGAGTCCTCCATAGGCTGCAGGCAAATCTCTGCTTCAGTGCCTGGAGTGCCTTCTCCCCCTCCTTTTTTACTGACCTTGGTGTCTGCAGAGTTTCTCAAATCTTCTCACTCCTTTCTCTGATAGCAAAAAGCTGCTGCTTGAGTTTGTTATTTAAGTATGTTATCACCGAGGTGCTACCACCATTGCTGATTGGCTTGGCCTTGGTCAGTGGCAAGTCTGTCTTGGAGCTGGCTGGTATTGGCTCTGTTGAACCTTGAAGCTACCCCTACATCCCCCCCTTCCCAAAACCGTGTTACACACAAACCCACAACTTTTCAACCCTTACCTCTGAATCATGCATTTAAGAATTATCATTAAAATCCACATTCATCACATATTATTCACAGTCATCAATCACATCACGATCACATCACACAAAAAAGCTCCTTACACCTAAATCAAAATAATCTCATCACAACACTGAACAAAAGTGGACAATTTGCACACGCAATCCACTATTCTTCCATTCAGCACAATTAGAACAACAGATATTATCCATAATTATTCCCCTCTCCGACTATATTCAACCCATGTTTTCATAGAATGCTTTGGGTTGGAAGGAATCTCAAAGATCATCTAGTTCCAACCCCGCCTGCCAGGGGCAGGGACACCCTCACTAGACCAGGTTGGCCAAAGCCCCATCTAACTTGGCCTTCAATGCTTCCAGGGATGGGGCTTCCACACCCTCTCTGGGCACCCTGTGCCAGGGCCTCCCCACCCTCAGAGTAAAGAATTTCTTCCTAACACCTAATCCAAACCTGCCCTCTTTCAGCTTGAAGCCATCGCCCCTTGTCCTGTCACTACACTCCCTGGTGAACAGTCCCTCTCCCACTTTCCTGTAGGATCCCTTTAAGTATTGGTATGCTGCAATTAAGTCACCCTGGAGCTTTCTCTTCTCCAGGCTGAACAAGCCCAACTCTCACAGCCTGTCTTCATAGGAGAGGTGCTCCAGGCCCCCGATCATCTTTGTGACCTCCTCTGGACTCGCTCCAACAGCTCTATGTCTTTCCTGTACTGGGGACCCCAGAGATGGACGCAGTACTTCCAGTGGGGTCTCCAAGAGCATAATAGAGGGGCAGAATTCCCTCCCTTGGCCTGCTGGCAACACTGTTCTTGATACAGCCCAGGACACAGTTGGCCGCCTGAGCTGCTAGCACACAGTGCCAGATCATGTTGAGCTTGTCATTGATCACCACCCCTAAGTCTTCCTCAGGTCTGCTCTCAATCCATTCTCTGCCCAGCCTGTAGTTGTGCTTGAGATTGCCTGGACTCACATGCAGGACCTTGCACTTGGCCTTGTTGCACTTCATGCAGTTTGCATGGGCCAGTCTCTCAAGCCTGTCAAGGTCCCTCTGGATGGCATCCCTTCCCTCCAGTGTGTCAACCTCACCACACAGCTTGGTGTCATCAGCAAACTTGCTGAGGGTGTGCTTGATCCCATTGTCCCTGTCACTGACAAAGATGTTGAACGGTGCCGGTCCCAGTACTGACCCCTAAGAAACACCACTTGTCACAGACCTCCACGTGGACATTGAGCAGTTGACCACAACTTTGGGTGTGACCATCCAGGCAGTTCCTTATCCACTGAGTGGTCTATTCATAGAATCCGTGTCTCTCCATTTTAGAGAGAAGGATGTTGTGCTGGACAGTGTTCAAGGCCTTGCACAAGTCTAGGAAGATGATGTCTGTTATCCTTCCCTTGTCCATCATCTCTGTCACTCCATCATAAAAGGCCACCAAATTTGTCAGGCATGATTTGCCCTTAGTGAAGCCATGTTGGCTGTCACCAATCACCTCCTTATTCTCCATGTGCCTGAGCATAGGCTCCAGGAGGATCAGCTCTGTGATCTTGCAGGGTACCGAGGTGAGACTGACCAGTCTGTAGATCCCTGGGTCTTCCTTTTCCCCTTTTTAAAAATGGGGGTTATGTTTCCCCTTTTCCAGTCAGTGAGGGCTACAGCAGACTGCCAGGACCTCTCAAATGTGATGGAGAGTGGCTTGGCCACTTCATTTCCCAGTTCCTTCAGGACACACAGAAGCACCTCATCAGGTCCCATGGACTTGTGCACCTTCAGGTTCCTTAGGTGTTCTCCAACCTGATCTTCTCCTACAGTGGACAGTTCCTCATACTCCCAGCCCCTGCCTTTGCCCTTCATGACTTGGGCAGTGTGGCTAGAGCTCTTGCCAGTGAAGACTGAGGCAAAAAAGTCATTAAGTACTTCAGCCTTCTCCATATCCCAGGTAACCAGGTCACCTGTTCCATTCTTGAGAGGGCCTACATTTTCCCTCATAATCCTTTTCTCCTTAATATACCTGGATGTGGTGGTTTAGCCCTGGCTGGAGGCCAGACGCCCACCAAAATCAGTCTATTGCTCTCCTTCTTAGTTGGACAGGGGAGAAAATATATATCAAGAGGCTTAGGAGTCCAGATAAGGACAAGTAGAGATCATTTTATCAGCAACGATACGAGCAAAACAGACTCAACACAGAATGAAGAAAGAAACTACTCTAATTTATTACACTACACTAAAAAGAACAGAGAAAACCGGAGTCAGGAGCACAACCAAATCTTAAAACAAATGCAAGCAGATCTTAAACACACGTTGCCCCCACCACTCCTTTCTTAGCAGACTTTAGTCAGGGTTTATTTGCTCCCTTCTTCCCTCCCGTTCACAGTACAGGAGGGGCAGGGACTGGGGAAAATGGGGTTCTCGGTAGCACCTTCCCCCCACCCCTCCATTCTAAGCAGACTTCCCTTTAGCCATGATTTTACTCCCTTCTTCCCTCCCTGCTCGCAGTGCGGGGAGGGGCAGGGACTAAGAAAAAATAATGGGGTTCTCGGTTACTTCTTCATGAGCTGTTTTCCTTTTCCAGATCTTAAAACACCTCTACCTCTCCCCCTACTCCCTTCTTAGCAGACTTCACTCTAGTCATGATTTCACTCCCTTCCTCCCCCCGATCACAGCACAGGGGGGCAGGGACTGGGAGATGGGGGCTTCGGGCAGTTCCTTGCAAGTTGGTTTCCTTCTCAGCCGGGGAGGGGGCATTCATTCCACACACACACCCTCCCCCTGCTGCACCGTGGGTCCCACCCACGAGAGACAGTCCTCCACGAACTTTCTCCAACGTGAGTCTCTGCCCCCGGGCTTTATCTCTTCATCAGCTGCTCCGCCTGGATCCCTGCTATGGCAGGCAGTCATAAATCACAATGTCTCTCAGTCCCAGTCCTCCATGGGGTCACCAGCCTCCCCCCAGCAAACCTATTTCGGCGCAAATCTCTCTCTCTGCTCATCTCCGTGTCTCTGTTTCTCTTCATGGGCTGCAAGTGCTGGCAGGGGGTCACAACGTAGGGTCACAGCGTCTTCTCTGTTTCTCCACCTGCTCCATCCAGCGTGGAGCCCCTCCACGGGCTACAGGTGGGGTCTCAGCCTTTTCCATGGGGGTGGTTTCTCCGCGGGCTGCGAGGGGGCATCTTTCTCTCCGGCACCTGGGGCGCCTCCTCCCCCGTCTTCCCTGGCCTTGGTGTCTGCACAGCTCGTTACATCTTTTCACTCCTTTCTCCGGTGGCAAAATGCAGCTGCTTCCAGATTGTTTTCTCCTATGTGTGATTCTCAGAGGCGCTATGACTATCTCTCATTGGCTTGGCCCTGGTCAACAGTGACTGTGGCCTTGAATTGTTTACGCTTTGGAGCTGCAGAGAATTTCAGCAGCTCCTCGCAGCAGCCATTTTCTGCACCCCTGTTCTTTTCCAGCACCCAACCACACAAAACTGCGACACTGGAAAAACTTTTCTTGTTGCCCTTTACATCCCTGTCCAGATTTAGTTCTGTCAGGGCTTTTGCTTTTCTAACCTGATCCCTGGCTGGGATCCCAGAGAGTTTCCCTGTATTCCACCCAGGCTACCTGCCCTTCCTTCCACCCATGGTAGGCGTTCTTTTTTTGTTTGAGTTTTCCCAGGAGCTCATCCATGCAGGCCTCTTGGTGTTTTTGCCTAATTTCCTCTTGGCTGGGATGCATTGCTCCTGGGATGGGAAGAGGCGACCCTTGAATACTAGCCAGCTGTCTGGGGCCCCTCTTCCCTCCAGGGCTTTGTCCCATTGTACTCTACCCAGCAGTTCCCTGATGAGACCAAAGTCTTGTCTCTTGGAATCCAGGGTAGCAAGCTTGCTGTGCACCCTCCTTGCTGCCCTGAGGATTTGGAACTCCACCATTTCATGGTCGCTACTTCCAAGACTGCCCTTGATCCTCACATCCTTTACCAGCCCCTCCTTGTTGGTGAGGACAAGCTCCAGCATGGCACCTCTCCTCATTGGCTCCTCCATCACCTGGAGGAGGAAGTTATCATCAACACATTTCAGGAACCTCCTGGATTGCTTGTGTGTTCCCTCCAACAGATATCCGGGTGATTGAAGTCCCCCATAGGCTTGTGAAAGTGAGGCTATTCCTATCTGTCTGTAGAGGGCCTCATCCGCTTGGTTCCCCTGGTTGGGTGGCCTGTAAGTGACCCCCACTATGGTGTCCCCCACACTCCCTCTGATCCTAACCCATAGGCTCTCATCAGCTCCTCATCCATGCCCAGGTGGAGCTCCATGCACTCCCATCTCATCACTGACATAGAGGGCAACACCCCCTCCTCACCTGTCCTGTCCTTCCTAAAGAGCCTGTATCCTTCTATCCTGACTCTCCAGTCATCCCACCACGCCAATAAGATCACAGCCCTGCAGGCATGCACAATTCTCCGGCTCCTCCTGTTTATTTCCCATGCTACATATGTTCTCATAGAGGCATTTCAGCTGGGCCCCCAGTGAGGCTGACATACTATCTGGAGCTCCTTTGAGGTATTTTCCCAGTGATTCCCTGTTGGTTCCCACTTCCTCAGGAGCCCCTGGCTCACCACCCCTAGTCTTCTGACGTGCTGCAGTGTGTTCAGCATGTCCCCGAGCAACAGGCTGAAGACCCTCTCCAGCACCCTCAACTTGGGCATGCCCCTCCACCTTGCCCCACAGCCTGCTGCTGGCAAGGCTGATGCTCTCCCCCTCCCCTTTCGAGCCTAGTTTAAAACCCTGTCAATAAGCCCCACAAGCTACTGGGCAAAGACCCTTTTTCCCCTTTGAAAGAGGTGATTCCCATCAAGGATCATTAAACCCAGTGCATCCGCCTTTTCCTCTCAACATCACTGCCCACAATGGGAAGGAAGGATGAAATGATAACCTGTGACCATGACCCCTTCAGTGATTGTCCCAAGACCCTGAAGTCCCTTTTGATGGCTTTGGCACTGTGCATTGTGGCCTAATCCCCACCCACATGGGTAAGGAGTAGCAGAGGTTTTGCCTGTTACCTTTTCCAATTATTCTCCTAATCTCGAATTTCTTGTGCCCCATTTTGGGTGCCAAAAAGGACCATGGTGGTTTAGCTCCAGCCAGCAGCTGCTGAGCACCACACACTGCTCCTCACTACTTCCCGAGTAGGACAGGGAGGAGAATGGGCAGAAAAAGGCAAACTGTGTGGGTTGGGATAAGGAGAGTTTACTGAGACAGCACAGGGAGAGGAAAACAACAGCACTTAAAATATACGCTGTGATAACATAAGGTACTTCACTGACCCAATTACTGACTTGGTCCACACTCAAAAGCCTCCTGGAGCTATGAAGTTTCCCCTCCCCCACTAGCCCCCCTTCATGGGGAGCATGATGTCACATGGAATGGAAAACACTCTTGACCAGCACAGATCACCTGTCCTGACTCCTTGTGAAAATTAACTCTGTCCGAGCCAAAACCAGGACACTGAGAATTACCTGTTATAGGGGTGTGGATCAAGGCTTATTAAATGTCTGTGAATAGCTGGTTTTAAAGGGGCAGGGGATAGGAAAGGAACTTAAATTATAATATGTGGTGGTTTAGCCCTGGCTGGAGGCCAGACATCCACCAAAGCCACTCTATCACTCCCCTTTTCAGAAGGACAGGGAAGAAAATAGATAGTGAGAGGCTCAGGAGTGGAGATAAGGACAGGGAGAGATCATTCCGCAATCAGCGTCATGGGCAGAACAGACTCAACACAGAGTAAAGGAAAGAAACTCTAATTGATGACACTGCCCTGCACCCCCAGTGACACCAGAGTCCGGTGATGAGAAGTGTGAACAGATCTTAAAGCACCTGAACCCACCCCTCCCTCCTTAGCATGGTGATCTTTAGGCAGGATTTCACTCCCTTCTTTCCTCTCCCCATTGTGGCACAGGGAGGGGCAGGGACTGGGGGAATGGGGGTTTCGGTCAGTTCCTCACAAGTTGTTTTCCTTCTTAGTTGAGGGGGGGGAGGCGTTCCTCACACCCTTCCCTTGCTCCAGCGTGGGGTCCCACCCACAGGTCACAGAATCACAGAATAACAAGGTTGGAAAAGACCTTTAAGATCAAGTCCAAGCATTCACATCCTAAACTAAACCATATCCCGAAGTACTTCATCTACCCTTTTGAACACATCCAGGGAAGGTGACTCGACCACCTCCCTGGGCAGCCTGTTCCAGGCCCTGACAACTCTTTCAGTAAAAAATTTTTTCCTAACATCCAATCTAAACCTGCCCTGGCACAGCTTCATGCCATTCCCCCTTGTCCTATCACCTGTCACCTGGCTGAAGAGACCATCACCTATCTCTCTCTATAACCTCCCTTCAGGTAGTTGTAGGTGGTGATAAGGTCTCCCCTCAACCTCCTCTTCTCTAGGCTAAACAGCCCCAGCTCCCTCAGCCGCTCCTCATAGGATTTGCCCTCCAGCCCCTTCACCAGCCTGGTTGCCCTTCTCTGGACTTGCTCCAGGACCTCCATGTCCTTCTTGTGGTGAGGAGCCCAGAACTGGACACAGTACTTGAGGTGTGGCCTCACCAATGCCGAGTACAGGGGCACAATCACTTCCCTAGACCTACTGGCCACACTGTTTTTGATACAAGCCAAGATGCCATTGGCCTTCCTGGCCACACTGCTGACTCATATTCAGCCTGCAGTCATTCAACACCCCCAGGTCCTTCTCTGCCTGACAGCTCTCCAGCCAGTCTCCCCCAAGCCTGTAGCGCTGCATGGGGTTATTATGTCCCATGTGTAGCACTCTACACTTGGCCTTGTTAAACTTCATCCCATTGGACTCAGCCCATCGGTCCAGTCTGTTCAGATCCCTCTGAAGAGCCTCTCTACCCTCAGGCAGATCAACACTTCCTCCTAGTTTAGTGTCATCTGCAAACTTAGTGAGGGAACATTCAATCCCTTCATCGAGATCATTGATAAAGATGTTGAACAAGACTGGACCCAGGACTGAGCCCTGGGGGACGCCACTCGTGACCGGCCTCCAGCTGGATTTTGTTCCATTTACCACCACCCTTTGGGCTCGGCCATCCAGCCAGTTTTTAACCCAGCTGAGGGTCCACCTGTCCAGGCCAGTGGCAGCCGGTTTCTCAGTCAGAATGCTGTGAGAAACAGTGTCAAAGGCTTTACCAAGTCCAGGTAAATCACATCCACAGCCTTCCCCTCGTCCATTAAGCGGGTCACCTTGTCATAGAAGGTGATCAGGTTAGTTTGACAGGATCTACCTTTTGTAAACCCATGTTGACTAGGCCTGATCCCCTGGCCATCACGCATGTGCTGCATGATAGCTCCCAAGATGACACTCTCCATGATCTTCCCTGGGACTGAGGTCAGACTGACAGGCCTGTAGTTCCCGGATCCTCCTTCCGACCCTTCTTGTATATGGGTGTAACATCTGCCAGCCTCCAATCAACTGCAACATCCCCAGTCTGCCAGGATTGCTGATAGATGATGGAAAGGGGTTTGGCAAGCACATCTGACAGCTCCCTCAGTACCCTTGGGTGAATCCCATCTGGCCCCCTTGACTTGTGGGTATCTAACTGGCCAAGTAGGTCGCTAATCATTTCCTCCTGAACCATGGGAACTTTGTGATTCTTCCCCTCCCTGTCAGCCAGTTCCAGAGGATGAGTACTCACAGAATATCCTTCTTTACTGTTAAAGACTGAGGCAAAGAAGGAATTAAGGACCTCAGCCTTGTCCTCATCCCTTGGCACTAATGTGCCATCAGCATCCAATAAGGGCTGGAGATTCTCCTTGACCCTCCTTTTACTATTAATATACCTATAGAAGGACTTTTTATTATCTTTTACAGAACTGGCCAGCCTGAGTTCCAGATCAGCTTTAGCCCTTCTGACTTTCTCCCTACATGATCTCACTAAATTCCTATAATCATCCCAAGACACCTGCCCCTTCTTCCAAAGCTCATATTTTTCCTTCTTTTCCCGTATATCAGCCTGAATCTCTCTACTCAGCCAGGCTGGCTTCCTAGCTTGCCGACCTCTCTTCTGTCCGACTGGGACAGCCTGTTCTTGTGCCGCCAAGATTTCCTTCTTGAGGAGCAACCAACCCTCTTGGGCTGCTTTGCCCTCAAGGGATGCCTCCCATGGAATCATATTGAGCAGCTTTCTGAACAGTCCAAAGTCAGCCCTACAGAAGTCTAAGCTGCTTGTTCTGCTGTCTCCCTTCCTTACTTCTCCCAGTACTAAGAATTCTATAAGCTCATGATCACTATGCCCCAGGCGTCCTCCAACCTTCACATCCCCCGCCAGGTCTTCTCTATTGACAAACAACAAATCCAGCAGGGCACCTTCCCTGGTGGGTTCATTCACCAGCTGGGTCAGGAAGTTGTCTTCCAAACCCTCCAGGAACCTGCTAGACTGCTTCCTCCCTGCTGTATTGTACCTCCAGGAGACATCCGGTAAGTTGAAGTCCCCAATAAGGACGAGGGCTGGTGATCGCCAGACTTCACCCAGTTGTTTAAAAAACAGCTCATCAGCTTCCTCCTCCTGGTCAGGTGGTCTATAGCAGACTCCCATCACTATATCTCGCTGATTTTGTTCTCCTCTGATTTTCACCCAGAGACACTCGACCCTGTCTTCATCATACTCCAGCTCTAGGCTGTCAATGCATTCTCTGACATACAGGGCTACCCCACCTCCTCTCCTACCCGGCCTGTCATGCCTGTATAGTTTATAACCGGCAATTGCAGCACTCCAGTTATGTGAATTATCCCACCACGTTTCTGTGATGGCAATCACATCATAATTTCCTGTAGTTACAAGGACTTCTAATTCCTCTTTTTTGTTCCCCATGCTGCGTGCATTGGTGTAGATGCACTTCAGCTGGTCTACTGATCTTGTTGTGCTCCTTGGGGAAGCCTTGCTTCCCAAGTGACAGCTGTTTAAGTTACCTAGCTTATCAGTAGTAGTTACATCTCTACTCTGAGTTAGACCACTATCCCCCTGATTAACTAGGGTGGCTGACCAGAGGTCATTGCCAGCACACCATCCCTCAGTAACTCCACCACCACACCCAGGCTTTTTTCCATCTAGCCTGGCCCTGTCCCCCTCCCCCTTGCTATCTAGTTTAAAGCTCTATTAATGAGCCCTGCTAGCTTCTTTGACAGTATCCTTCTGCCCCTAGGGGATAAGTGCTCCCCATCCCTCGAAAGCAAGGCTGGTGAGGCTCGAGCTAGCCCATTCTCAAAGAACCCAAGGTTCTGTTTCTCGCACCAGGCTCTGAGCCAGGTATTTATTTCCTGGCTCTTCTCAATCCAACCCTCCCCATTCCCTGTATTAGGAATGATGGAGGAAAACACTACCTGTGCTCCAGATCCTCGTACCATGCGTCCCAGGGCCCTTAAATCCTTCTTAATAGTCCTCAGTTTTCTTTTATGTATTTCATTACTACCTATTTGAAAAATTAAAAGTGGATAATAATCCGTGTCCCTGACCAAGGTTGGGACTCGCTTGGTTAAGTCCCTAACTGAAGCTCCCTTAAGGCAGCAGACTTCCCTGTGTAGAGGGTCCGGCCTACAGATCAGGCCCTCAGTTCCCTCCAGAAGGGAATCTCCTAAGACAATGACCCGTCTTTTTGTCTTAACAGAGGATGTTTTGATGGTTTGCTTAGGGGGTCTTGTCCTAGGGAACACAACCTTTGAAGTGATTTTCCTATCAGCCATCTCATTATCCGGCTGGTCACCTTGTAGTAGGATCTCGTATCTGTTGCTCAGAGGCAGTTGTGGAGGAAGGACAGGCTTGGAAGGTACTCTCCTACTGCCCTTGCCACGTACCTGCTTCCATTCGTCCTTATCATTTATACTGTCCTGTGTGGGGGAGGGTATAGGGTCACTCTGGTCCTGGACACTATCTACTGGGTATTCACATTTCTGTGGCTGGGAGGACAGAACCTGGCTCATCCGATCTATCCCCACCTCAGCCTCCCTGGTGCTCATGAGCCTGTCTAGTTTATTCTTGAGCACATCTACCTCTTCTTGCAGGTATGCTGCACGGCTGAGGAGATCCCTTATGATCTCACACAGTACACAGCCATGTACAGAACTGTCTGCTGCTGCAAGCATGTTGTGACAGTCCCTGCACCCCAAGACCTGCACCGCAGCATGCTTCTGCGGTTGGTTAAGCTGAGTGGCTACCTCCACTGTGGAAGGTGTTGGGGTTATGGCCCTGCGCCGGGTAGACACCATTATGCAGTACCTACCCAAGTGTCAGTGACCTTCACCTGTGCGTTGGCTGGGCTCCTCTATTTCCTCTGCCTGGCGAGCGGGCTGGCTGGCTGTCTCATCTGAGCTCTACCGCTCGCTCGCCTGCGTTGTGTGGGTGGACAGCAACTAGTCGCTGGGTCTATGTCAATGGGTCTATATCCAGGTAGAGGCCGGTGACAAGCGGTGTACCCCAGGGGTCTGTCTTGGGACCGGTTCTCTTTAACATCTTTATCAATGACATCGATGATGGAATTGAGTGCACCCTCAGCAAGTTTGTGGATGACACCAAGCTGAGTGGTGTGGTCGACCCCCTAGAAGGAAAGGAAGCCATCCAGAGGGATCTTGACAGGCTGGAGAGATGGGCCCGGGTGAACTTAATGAGGTTCAACACTGCCAAGTGTCAGGTGTTGCACTTGGGCCGGAAGAATCCCAGACATAGATACAGACTGGGAGAAGAGCTTCTTGAGAGCAGCCCTGCTGAGAAGGACTTGGGGATTCTGGTGGATGAGAAACTTAACATGAGCCAGCAGTGTGCTCTTGCAGCTCGCAAGGCCAATGGTATCCTGGGCTCCATTAGAAGAGGGGTGGCCAGCAGGGACAGGGAGGTGATTGTCCCTCTCTACTCTGCCCTCGTGAGGCCCCATCTGGAGTCCTGTGTCCAGATCTGGGGCCCGCAATACAAGAAGGATGTGGAACTGTTGGAGAGGGTTCAGAGGAGCCACGAAGATGATTAAAGGGCTGGAGCACCTGCCCTACGAAGAGAGGCTGAGGGAGCTGGGCTTGTTCAGTCTGGAGAAGAGAAGGCTGTGGGGGGACCTCATTGCAGCCTTCCAGTACCTGAAGGGCGCATACAAACAGGAGGGGAATCAACTTTTTAAAAGGATAGACAATGGCAGGACAAGGGGGAATGGATTGAAGCTAAAGGAAAGAAGGTTTAGATTAGATATTAGGGGGAAGTTTTTTACAGAGAGAGTGGTGAGGTGCTGGAACAGGCTGCCCAGAGAGGTGGTGGATGCCCCGTCCCTGGAGGTGTTCAAGGCCAGGTTGGATGGGGCCCTGGGCAACCTTGTGTAGATCCTGGACTGGAGGTTGGTGGCCCTGCCTGTGGCAGGGGGGTTGGAGCTCTATGATCCTTGGGGTCCCTTCCAACCCATGCCATTCTATGATTCTATGTGCAAAGTGATATGTGAAAAAAAAATAATGTAGGGAGACCTGCTTAACTGATACTGTAATACAGGGCAGTTATTTCTAACTTATCAAAAATGAGGGGGGAAAGAAAAAACAAAGGAAGACAAAGACAAACCTCATGGGTTGGGATAAGGACTGGTTACTGGGACAGCAAAGGGAGGGGGAAATAACACTAACAGGACTTTATAGCAATATATACAAGACTGGTGCTACACAATGCGGTTTCTCACCAAACTGCACAGCTCAGGCTGTACAGCACAGAGCCATCCCAAAGCTGTGCATCCTGGAGCCATGCTCCTCCATGCACCAGCCCCCCTTTATGCTGAGCATGATGTAACTGGCATGGAATACCCTCTTTGGCCAGTTCAGGTCACCTGTCCTGGCTGTGTCCCCTCCTAGCTCCCTGGGTGCCCCCCCCCCACGGGGCAATATGAATAACTGAAAAGTCCCTGACTGCTTGGCAACAACTCAGAACATCAGGGTGCTATCAGCACTGCTCTCAGCCTAACTCCCAACCACGGCATTCCAGCCGCTGCTAGAAAGAAATAAACTCTGTCCTAGCCAAAACCAAGACAATAGCAAATCTGCAATTACTTGATTACTTGGTAATGCATTAATAATCTTTGATAGACCTGGAAAAAAAAATCTTATGAAATACTACTACTTGAACCTGGTTTTAGAAGTAACCTTAAAAGTCACTGAAGTAGTATGGGGGAAAAACAAAGAAATTGTTTCCATTTCCAGGAGCAGTGCTGACAGACTTGGGCATGGTACCAAGTTTGGTCTGAAAGAACTCCTCTACTGTGACATCTTACCTTATTTTTGAATGTTAAATTTGTAGTATTTTGAAAGTATTTAATAAATCAGAAAATACTATCTTATAAACTTACTCATTTTAAAGGATGCTTTGAGGTTGGTAAACAACTGCTTCAGGCTTATGGTATCTAAAGATACCATATGGTATCTAAACATTTCTTTTAAAATAAATGTTAAGAGTTAATTTAGCATGATCTGCATAAGAGGACAATTTACTTCAAGTAAGGATAAAGCATAGTCGTTTATATATATTGTGTGAAATAACAGCTTTTATGACTTAAACATCTGTGGGTGATTTTAGTTGATTGGAGAGCTGTTCTTGCTTTCTGGTCAGACTTAATGCTAGTAAGATGTTACTAGCCCCCCCGTTAAATTATGTCAAAGTGCAAGATGTATAAATTAAGGAGGTTGAAAACTAAAAATAATGTTTTATCAGGAAGGAATATTCTATTTTTAAAATTGCTTACTTTAGAATGTATTCTTTCTTCATAAAATGTATCTGGACGGTACATACAGAATACTAAAAATTTATTACATTAATTGTATTTGATTGTGTTCTCATTATCTAATTTCTTATTCTAAAATTCACATTATACTTTGAAATTCTGTGAATTAATAGTTTTTTATCAAATTTGGAAAAATATAGTGTAATGTATAGTTGTCAGTGTGCTTGTTGACTCTTTTCCCTCCCCCCTCCGTTTCTTGTCATAAGAAAAAGAAGCCCACATAATTAATGCAGTAAATTAGTGGGTTTTGTAAGATGTAAGCTTGTTAAGAATATTTTTTTTTTATTCTAGGAGAGACACTTGCATTGAGCATTGAATGCTTAACCGGTTTCAAATTTTCATCTATTTATATGTCATTACTTCTTTGCCAATTGACTACTCTAGATTAAGGTCTTGATCTAGTTGTTTCCCCTATGTCTAAAATAAGATGCAGTGTGCAGTATAACATGTCCAAGTCTGATACTACTGGGAAGAGGGAATGCTGTAGTATGTAAAATATCTAAAAGATATCGTTATACATTTTTTGGCAGATTGGCAAAATGAGGTATGTCAGTGTTCGTGACTTTAAAGGGAAAATCTTAATTGATATTAGAGAATATTGGATGGATCAAGAAGGTGAAATGAAGCCTGGCAGAAAAGGTATTGTTCTGCTTCATGTTATTTTTGTATTAAAACATTACCTGCTGCTTGCTGGAGAACTTTGTATATCATCAATTTTTATACATGTTACTACATTATATTTTTAGAGTAATATTTAAACTTTTTTTTATAATTTATCTTTTAACAAATGATTAGTTTTATCTGTAGATTATAAACAAAATTAAAGTGGTGTTTTTGGCTTGAGCCTGAATCCCCCCATGGTTTATTTATGGAAAACAAGGAATCAAATATGAGCAAATTTGGTATGAAACTTGTATACATAGCCATACATTATCCCATTGATTAATGGGATGAACTCCATTTCTTGCTCTTATTACAATAGGATTTCTTATTTCAAAAGTCACTGAAAAGATTTAAGTTATTAACTTTTAATGAGATGTTAATTTCTCTAAAACAATTATGATCTTAATCTTAAATTTGATAGAAATTGTAAAAAATACCTCAAGTGTTCAAATTTTGGTACTGTGCTTCTAATCTGCAACACAGAATAAGCCATTGTATCTTTAATTGCTACTCCCATACCTACTTTTTATGGCATGCCTTCACTGAGCCAT
This sequence comes from Porphyrio hochstetteri, assembly GCA_020800305.1. NCBI lineage: Eukaryota > Metazoa > Chordata > Aves > Gruiformes > Rallidae > Porphyrio > Porphyrio hochstetteri. Next base: position 258,175 of record JAJHSY010000141.1, on the reverse strand, counting down.
TTTCAGAAGTTGCAGTGCTTTTCCTTAATGTCACATCACTTCTGCTAAAAAAAAGCTTACTTTTAAATAATTTTTCATGTTGTGCCAAGGAAAGAGGTTGTCCTGGTTCAGCCCCAGGCAGCAGCTGAGCACCACATACTCATCCCTCCCACAGGAGGAGAAACAGACAGAGCCCCATAGGTCGGTATAAGGATGGTTACTGACACAGCACATCGAGGGGAACAACAACAGAGCCTGTGACAGAATACACACACACACGCGGTGATAACATAAAGCATTTTACCGACCCAAAGAGGTGGTAACATGGCATACTTCACCGACGCAACAAGGACCACACTCAGACGGTCCCAGAACCATGTGAACCCACCCCTCCCTGACCAGCCTCTTTTATGGGGGCATGATGTCACATGATGTGGAAAAAAACTAACTTGGCTCACCTGTGCTGGCTGCCTGAGGAAATTAACCCTGGCCTGACCAGAACCAGGACATAATCCACTCCTTTTCCCACAACATCTACATCATGCCCGAATCTGACATTTTCAGGTGATTTGGGTGGTTCATAATATATAATTTATCCATTATTTAGACCATCTGCCATGGACTGATCTATTATACAGCAACAATTTAGCGGCTGTCCTCATCCAAAATTGAATCCCGTTGGGGTACACACTGGACTTGCCCATCCTTTTGCATCACCCACCAAATGCACCCAGGTCCCGGAGCAAAAGCAATCCCACCAATGGGTTTGCCTTTGCCTCAAGCAGAGATAACCCAGACTGTCTGCCCCAACAGGTTTTTCATGCGCACTACTGGGACTTTATCCCCCTCCACAGTCTGTGGGAGTTTTGATTAGGCAGGGACAGCTCAATTGGTTAGATCCCCTGGAATCAAATAGCCATGTGGCTTTGGCTAAATGCATATCCCAGTTTTTTAGGGTTGCACCACCCATTGCTTTTAGTGTAGTTTTTAACAGCCCATTGTACCTCTTGACTTTCCTGGAGGCTGGTGCATGGTAGGGTATATGATATACCCATTTGATGCTGTGTTCTTTGGCCCAGGTGTCTATGATACTGCTCCAGATATGAGTTCCATTGTCCAACTCGATTCTTTCTGGAGTGCCATGTCACCAGAGGACTTGCTTCTCAAGACCCAGGATGGTGTTCCAGGTGGTCACATGGGGCACAGGATAAGTTTCTAGCCAGCCAGTGGTTGCCTCTAACATTGTGAGCACATACTGTTTGCCTTGGCATGTCTGTGGGAGAGTGATGTAATCGATCTGCCAGGCCTCTCCATATTTGTATTTCAGCCATCGTCCTCCATACCAAAGAGGCTTTAACAGCTTGGCTTGCTTGATCAAGGCACGTTTCACATTCATGGATGACCTGTGAGATAGCATCCATATTCAAGTCCACCACTTGATCACAAGCCCACCTATATGTTGCATCTCTCCCTTGATGCCCTGAGGTGTCATGGGCCCATTAAGCTATGAATAATTCATCCTTATGTTGCCAGTGTAGATCTACCTGAGCTACTTAAATCCTAGCAGCATTATCCACCCGCTGGTTGTTTTGATGTTCCTCCATGGCCCGACTTAGGTACATGGGCGTCTACATGACATACTTTAACAATGAGCTGGGCAGCAATATCTTGCCACAATGGAGCAGCCCAGGTGGGTTTGCCTCTGCACTGTCAGTTGCTTTGTTTCCATTGTTGCAACCACCCCCACAGGGCATTGGCCACAAACCAGGAGTCAGTATAGAGGTACAATTTCAGCCACTTTTCTCATCTGGCAATGTTTAAAGCCAGCTGGATGGCTTTTAGCTCTTCAGACTGTCTGGATTCGCCTTCCCCTTTGGCAGCTTCTGCAACTTGTCGTATAGGACTCTATACAGCAGCCTTCCACCTCCAATGTTTACCTAGAATGGGACAGGACCCATCGGTGAACAGGGCATATTTTTACACATTTTCTGGCAGTTCACTATGCAGTGGGGCCTCTTCAGCACACGTCACCTCCTCCTCTGGTGACATTTTAAAATTCTTGACTTCTGGCCAGTCTGTGATCGCCTCCAGGATTCCTGGGCTATTCAAGCTTCCTGTGTGATAAGTGCGACTAACTTGCTCCATGTAGCATCAGTGGCATGATGTGTAGAAGGGGCCTCCCCTTTGAACATCCAGCCCAGCACCAGTAGTCAGGGTGCCAGGAGGAGCTGGGCTTCGGTTCCAATCATTTCTGAAGCAGCTCGAACCCCTTCATATGCTGCCATTGTTTCCTTTTCTGTTGGAGTGTAACAGGACTCGGATCCTCTGTAGCCCCGACTCCAAAACCTCAGGAGTCAGCCTCGAGTCTCCCTGGTGCTTTCTGCCAGAGACTCCAGGCAGGGCCATTCTCCCCGGCTGTGGTGCAGAGCACATTTTTTACATCTGTCCCTGTCCGGACATGCCCAAAGGCCACTGCATGGACTATCTCGCGTTTGATCTGCTCAAAGGCTTGTCACTGCTCAGGGCCCCACTGGAAATCGTCATTCTTCCAGGTTCCATGGTAGAGAGGGCTCACAATGAGACTGACGACGCCCATCCTGCCATTTTATTCCTTAAAACTGGATTTCCTGAGCAGGTCCCTTTACCTAACTTCATTTGATAATGAAACCAGCTTTTAGCAGAATCCGGATTATTCTCTCTCCTTTCTCAAAAGCTTCCTCTGCTGTGTTGCCCCATACAATGATGTCATCAATATAATGCAGGTGCTCTGGGGCTTCACCCTGTTCTAATGCAGTCTGGATCAGCCCATGGCAAATGGTGGGGCTTTGTTTCCACCCCTGGGGGAGACAATTCCACACGTATTGGATGCCTCTCCAAGTGAAAGCAAACTGTGGCCTGTACTCTGCTGCCAAAGGAATCAAGAAGAAAGCATTTGCGGTGTCAGTTGTGGCATACACTTGGTGCTTTTGACTCTAGTTCATACTGAAGTTCTAGCATGTCCAGCACTGCAGCATTCATAGGCGGCGTGACTTCATTCAAGGCCACGATAGTCCACTGTCAGCCTCTACTCTCCATTCTGCACTGGCCATATGGGACTGTTGAAGGGTGAGCAGGTTCTACCAATCACTCTCTGACTCTCCAGTTGATGAATCAGCTTATGGATGGGGATCAGGGAATCTCGGTTGGTGTGGTATTGTCGTCTGTGCACCATCGTGGTGGCAATTGGCACCTGTTGTTCTTCGACCTTCAGCAACCCCCACAAGTGAAGGGTCCTCTGAGATTCCAGGCAAAGTAGACAATTGTTCAGTTTCTCCTGCCTCCAGGGCAGCTATTCCAAAAGCCCACCGGTACCCTTTTGGGTCTTTGAAATACCCTCTCCGGAGGAAGTCTATGCCCAGGGTGCACGGAGCCTCTGGGCAAGTCACAATGGGGTGTTTTTCCCAGTCATTCCCAGTTAGACTCTCTTCAGCTTCTAGTAGAGTCAACTGCTGGGATCCCCCTGTCTCTCCGGAAATGTAGTTGGGCTCTGAGCTTTCATAGTTTGATGGTATTAAGGTACACTGGGCACCGGTGTCTACTAACGCTTGGTACTTTTGTGGATCTGATGTGCCAGGCCATTGGATCCACACAGGCCAATAGATCCGATTATCCCTTTCCTCCACCTGGCTGGAGGCAGGGCTCCTCTCATCTTGCTCATCATATTTGCTGTTCACTGCTTTCAAAAAGGAAGATGTCCCTTCAAGAGGATCACAGGTACAATCACACAGTCTGGTGGGCTGTCTACTGGAAACTGGCGCAACAGTCTTCTTGGAGGAATGAGACTTGCAGCTTATTTAGTCGTGCTTGGAGGGCTGAGGTGGGTTTCCCATCCCACTTCCTCATGTCTTCGCCATGGTCGCACAGATAGAACCACAGGGTGCCTCGTGGCATGTGCCTTTTATGAGCTCTCCTGGAACGCCTACTTCTGGTGGCTGAAATCGTGGTCTGTATAGGTGGCAGTAGGACATGTCCTCTTTGAGTTGCCAGACCTCCTGGGACAGTTTCTCCACAGCTGAGACAAGGGAGGAAGAAAGAATTTCTTCATATGCTGGAGTCTACCGGCAACCTCATCTACTGTCTGTGCTTCTTCCTTTCCCCAGTCTATTATGGCCAGTGTTGGCATACAATGCTGGTGCTCTCTGCAGAAACTTACACCACATGGGTGGGGTACCTTGGACTTCATCTGGATCAGTGGGCAGCTGCAAATTGTCTGGGTCTTAGTAAACCATCTCTTGCACAGCTAATTCCCTCAAGTCCTGGATACCCCGCTCCATGGTCGTCCACTTGCCTGGCCATCTGACATCTTCTCGTAACAGGTACCTTTCCCTTAAGATTGATAGAAGTTGCCTCCAGAGGCCGAGGGCTTGGGACTTCTTTCCAATTGCCTTGTCAATGCCTCCTTCTCTGGACAGGGGTCCCAGCTGCTTGGCCTCCCTGCCTTCTAATTCCAGGCTGCTGGCCCCATTGTCCCAGCATCATAGTAGCCAGGTGATGATGTGCTCCCCTGGGAAGCAGCTGAAATCTTTTCTCATGTTTCTCAGCTCACTCAGGGACAAGTATCAGATAATGACCTCCAGTTCTACCTCTTCTTCAGGTTCTCGCGATGGTCCCGGTTCATTGTCATCTTTCGCAATGCGGACGGATTTCTTCATGTATTTCTTCTTCTGTATAAGGGTGACTGATATCAGTACTGGCTTTCAGGCTCAGCTACAGTGTCTGTCTCTGATGTTTGAGTAGCCACAATGCCTGTTGGGGTGGAGGAGCTGCAGTAACTGTGGATCTGTTTTCCTTCTCTAGATATTTGCCCATACTCTCCCACATGCCGTGCCACCCCTGACAATTCTGCCCCGGGGAAGATCTCTTGGCGATATTCTTGAAACAATTTTTTGTAGCACATAAGACTTGAAAAACTTTCAGGAACAGGAGCAACAGGAACACCCTGGTCTGAACATCCCAGGGGTAGTCAAAGTTCTCAAAGGCTGTTGTAACAAGCCTGAAGGAAAAAGGGGAGGAGAAAGCATCTCCCCATCTTCCCCATAAATGGAGTGTGATTATTAAACAGTGGTGTGAGATATTGCCCAATATACGAACATGACAGAAATCCCATGTAGAAATACAATGAACTCAGATGATATCTTGTCATATGTTGATATCACACAGTACAACAGACTTAGAATCCCGACTCCCTTCCCTGAAGTGATGAATAACAGGGCAGGGATTAAATAAAGCAGATGTGGGTTCACATATCACAGCCATGTGATCAAACAAAACATCATTGTTACCAGCACCTGATTACATAACATGATAAACACTTATCACAGCTTTTGAACATGATCAGATCTACCGTTATCCCAACCCTTAGTGCCCCGATTTGGGCACCAAAAAGGACTGTCCTAGTTCAGCCCCAGGCAGCAGCTGAGCACCATGTGCGCTGCTCATTCACCCCTCCTACAGGAGGAAAAACAGACAAAGCCCCATGGATTGGGATAAGGACAGTTTACTGACACAGCACAGGGAGAGGGGAACAACAACAGACTCTGTGAATGAATGCACAAACAGTGATAACACAGAGCACTACACCGACCTGAAGAGGTGGTAACAAAAGACGAGATGACCAACCGCACTCAACTGTCCGGGAGCTGCGTGGACCCACCCCTCCCTGACCAGCCCCATTTATGGGATGTGTGGTGTAGAAAACAGCCTGGGCAAGCTTGGCTCACCTGTGCTGGCAGCTTGGGGAAGTTAACTCTGTCCTGGCTGGAACCAGGACAGAGGTAATTATGAAGTCTCTAGAAGCAAATAGATCTTTGGAAAGCTTGAGAAATGCTTTCAATAGCTCTTATATAACCACTGAGAATAAGTATGTACGAACAGATGTGTAGTGGTTTAGCCCTGGCTGGAGGCCAGATGCCCACCGAAGTTGTTCTGTCACTCCCCTTTTCAGCTGGACAGGGGAGAAAATAGATATTGAGAAGCTCAGGAGTGGAGATAAGGACAGGGAGAGATCATTCCACAATGGGCAGAACAGACTCAACAAGGAATTTATAAAACCATCTAATTTATTATACACGTGCACACAAACACACTCACAGTGAAACCAGAGTCAGGTGATAAGTACAACCAAATCTTAAAATACCTCCCCCACCCCTCCCTTCTTAGCGGACTCGACTTTATTCATGATTTCTCTCCATTCCACCCCCCCAGGTGGCACAGAGGGGGGTGGGGAATGGGGGTTTTTGTCAGTTCCTCACAAGTTCTTTTCCTTCTTGTGGGGGGTGATTCCTTGCACTCTTCCCCTGCTGCTGCAGCATGGGGTCCCACCCAAGGGAGACAGTCCTTCACAGACTTCTCCAATGTGAGTCTTTTCTATCAGGGCTTCAGCTCTTCACCAGCTGCCCCAGCATGGATCCCTTCCATGGGGTGCAGTCATAAATCATAGAATGTCTGTCAGTCTCTCAGGCCCAGACTGCTCCAGAGTGGGTCTCTCTCTCCACAGGCTACATATCCTGTTAGAAGGTTCTTCCAATTCAGGTCACAGCATCTTTCATATGTCTCCACCCGCTCCGGCATGGATTCTCTCCATGGGCTGTAAGTGGTATCTCTGCTCCCCATCATCTTCCATGGGCTGCAGGGGTAAACCTGCTCCAACATGGTCTTCTCCATGGACTGCAGGGGAATCTCTCCTCAGGTACCTGGGGTGCTTCCTCCCCCTGCTTCTTCACTGGCTTTGGTGTCTGCAAAGTTTCTTACATCTTCTCACTCCCTCTCTGCTGGCAAAAAGCATCTGCTTGCAAGTTTTTTTCCTCTTAAATATGTAATTACATAGGCACTACCACTGTCGCTGATTGTTTTGGTCTTGGTCAGCGACAGGTCCATCTTTGAGCCAGCTGGTATTTGCTCTGTCAGACCCAGGGGAAGCTTCTAGCAGCTTGTTGCAGAAACCACCCCTACAGACCCGCCTTCCCCCGCCCATCAGAACTTTGCAATGCAAAACCACAACAAGGTGCCTTTAATAAATATGTATGAACTTATACTGTACAGGAAAATTTCTTGGTTTAAATGTGTTGCTGCTACTTAACAAAAAAATTACTCCAACTTCTAAGGGCTTTAAATTGAGGTTTTGAAGGAGAAATCAAAAGTATATGCAGTTTGCATGGTAAACTACAGTGAAACTTTATGTTCAACATCTTCATCAATGACCTGGATGAAGGAATAGAGTACACCATCAGCAAGTTTGCTGATGACACAAAACTGGGAGGGGTGGCTGACACAACCAGAAGGCTGTGCTGCCATCCAGCAAGACTTAGACAGGCTGGAGAGCTGGGCAGGGAGAAGTTTAATGAGATTTAACAAGGGCAAGTGTAGGGTCTTGCATCTGGGGAAGAACAACCCCAGGTACCAGTATAGGTTGGGGACTGGCCTGTTGGAAAGCAGTGTAGGTGAGAGGGGCCTGGGAGTCCTGGGGGACAGCAGGATGACCATGCGCCAGCAATGTGCCCTTGTGGCTAAGGCGGCCAATGGCATCCTGGGGTGTATTAGAAAGGGGTATGGTTAGTAGGTCGAGAGAGGTTTTCCTCCCCCTCACCACAAAGCTGAGGGAGCTGGGTCTCTTTAGCCTGAAGAAGAGGAGACTGAGGGGTGACCTCATCAAGGTCTATAAATATGTAAAGGGTGAGAGTCAGGAGGATGGAGCCAGGCTCTTCTCAGTGATGGCCAGCGATAGGACACGGGGCAACAGGTGCAAGCTGGAACATAGGAGGTTCCATATGAACAGAAGAAAAAACTTTTTCCCTGTGAGGGTGGCAGAGCCCTGGGATAGACTCAGCAGATGGAAGTATTTATCAATGTGGCATCTGAATTTTATTAGGATAAAATTAATAATAATCTGATACAGTATGTGAGTCTAAAGTTCCTTTGCTCTTATGAGCCCCTTATCTAGCGATCTGAAAACCAGTATGAACAGTTGAAATTGTAAAATAACACACAGAAAAAAAAAGTCAACAGTTTAGAATTATGTCCGATTGTTTCCAACAGCAGGCCTGGATTACATGCAGTTTATCTGATATGTTGTTCAGGGCATGTTGATGATGTTTGGTCCACTAAGAATGGTTAGCACACCTGGCCTAATCGTTTTCAAAAGAAATCTGCCCTCTAAAGACTGGTGGAAAACTGCTTAGAATAGCTCTGTGCAGACTGCTTGCTGCTCTGATAAATAGTGCTTTGATAAGATAGTGATGGTAGAAGGAAAAGAGAGGGGGGGGGAAAAAAGGTGATGAGCTCCAGGAATGGAATTAAAAATTTCACCTGTCTTCAGGTCTTGTTCCACTTACAGGGGTAAAGCAATGAATGATGCCTGATCACTGAGGGTGGAGACTGGGGGTAAATAGTAGAAGAGCCTTGCTGGAGAGAGTATGAGAGGTAGGCCAGTGAGTCTGTACTTGCATAGTGTTGACATAGAGATTTTAAGGTAAGAATGAGGAGACTAAAGCACAAAGGAAACATGTGCCTGGACTTGAACTTGAGGAAGTACAAATTTAGAAGTGAGTAGATGGGTTGTGGGATACTGAAGAATTATTGATTGGATGTCACTAGAAGCTCTAGTGAACTTGAAGTGAAAAAAATAAGTTTTGTGTTGGTTTTTTAGTACTAGCAAGTGGAATAGTCTCTCCAAAATGTTACTTATACAGTATGTTATTCGCTGTGCTTTAAGAAACAGGTGGGAAAAAACCCAAACCAAATAGAAATATGCTGCTTTAAAAGTGCATAGAAGTCCACAGAGGAGTGGCTTTTAGGAGCCAAAGGAATATGATTGATTTCCTACATTTTTTGTGCTGCCTTCTATCAAGGCCAGAACTATATTTCACTTCCTGTGGTTAGCCTAACACTTATGAATGAATTTGTTATACTGCACTCATTTTCTTTGTAAGTTAAACTTGTCCAGGGATAAGCTAAGGTCTAAAGTTAAACTGAAGTGTTGCAAAATGACTAGTTTAACTTTGCAACCTAGATGGCTATTACATATGAGGTAGCTAAAGCATTAATAGCAGACACAGAATTTGTGGATGAAACCAACCTTCACAATAATTATGTAAGATCCTACACTACAATTTTCATTTTGTCCTAAGTATTTATTTTTCATGCATTTCAGGTATTTCTTTAAATCCAGAACAGTGGAACCAGCTGAAGGAACAGATTTCTGATATTGATGATGCAGTAAGAAAACTGTAAATAAAGAGCCATACAGAAACCTTTATCATTTTAGTTAAGTGGTCTTTTTACATTGGCTTTTGTTTTCTAAAATACTGGTTTCCAAGCTATTGTATATTTGGATTGCAAAATTATTTGTAAGATGAATACTTTTTTTTTAAATATGCATTAAAAGTGTGTTCTGAGTGAGGCTATTTGTGTATACTTTACTAAAAGGAAATGTGTTGCTTTCACTTCATGGTATAAAATAAATCAAATAATATGTAAAGCGTAGTTGTTTATGGCCTTTTGATTGAAGGTGTTTGCTGATAAGGCCACCTAATGGCTTTAGTCTTTGTTTTAGTTTCAGTTATCTGCTAATGTAAATGTGTTTTCTGAGGATATTTCTTAAAATAGTGACAAGGGATGAGGACAAGGCTGAGGTCCTTAATTCCTTCTTTGCCTCAGTCTTTAACAGTAAAGAAGGATATTCTGTGAGTACTCATCCTCCGGAACTGGCTGACAGGGAGGGGAAGAATCACAAAGTTCCCATGGTTCAGGAGGAAATGATTAGCGACCTACTTGGCCAGTTAGATACCCACAAGTCAATGGGGCCAGATGGGATTCACCCAAGGGTGCTAAGGGAGCTGTCAGATGTGCTTGCCAAACCCCTTTCCATCATCTATCAGCCATCCTGGCAGACTGGGGAAGTTCCACTCGACTGGAGGCTGGCAGATGTTACAGCCATATACAAGAAGGGTCGGAAGGAGGATCCGGGGAACTCCAGGCCTGTCAGCCTGACATCAGTCCCAGGGAAGATCATGGAGAGGGTCATCTTGGGAGCTATCATGCAGCACATGCGTGATGGCCAGGGGATCAGGCCTAGTCAACATGGGTTTACAAAAGGTAGATCCTGTCAAACTAACCTGATCACCTTCTATGACAAGGTGACCCGCTTAATGGACGAGGGGAAGGCTGTGGATGTGGTCTACCTGGACTTCGGTAAAGCCTTTGACACAGTTTCTCACAGCATTCTGACTGAGAAACTGGCTGCCACTGGCCTGGACAGGTGGACCCTCAGCTGGGTTAAAAACTGGCTGGATGGCCGAGCCCAAAGGGTGGTGGCAAATGGAACAAAATCCAGCTGGAGGCCGGTCACGAGTGGCGTCCCCCAGGGCTCAGTCCTGGGTCCAGTCTTGTTCAACATCTTTATCAATGACCTCGACGAAGGGATTGAATGCTCCCTCACTAAGTTTTCACTAAACTAGGAGGAAGTGTTGATCTGCCTGAGAGTAGGGAGGCGCTTCAGAGGGATCTGAACAGACTGAACCGATGGGCTGAGACCAATGGGATGAAGTTTAACAAGGCCAAGTGTAGAGTGCTGCACATGGGACATAACAAGCCCATGCAGCACTACAGGCTTGTGGGGGACTGGCTGGAGAGCTGTCAGGCAGAGAAGGACCTGGGGGTGTTGGTTGACTGCAGGCTGAATATGAGTCAGCAGTGTGCTCAGGCGGCCAAGAAGGCCAATGGCATCTTGGCTTGTATCAAAAACAGTGTGGCCAGTAGGTCTAGGGAGGTGATTGTGCCCCTGTACTCGGCATTGGTGAGGCCACACCTCGAGTACTGTGTCCAGTTCTGGGCTCCTCACCACAAGAAGGACATGGAGGTCCTGGAGCAAGTCCAGAGAAGGGCAACCAGGCTGGTGAAGGGGCTGGAGGGCAAATCCTATGAGGAGTGGCTGAGGGAGCTGGGGCTGTTTAGCCTAGAGAAGAGGAGGTTGAGGGGAGACCTTATCACCGCCTACAATTGCCTGAAGGGAAGTTATAGAGAGGTAGGTGATGGTCTCTTCAGTCAGGTGACAGGTGATAGGACAAGGGGGAATGGCATGAAGCTGTGCCAGGGCAGGTTTAGATTGGATGTTAGGAAAAAATTTTTTACTGAAAGAGTTGTCAGGGCCTGGAACAGGCTGCCCAGGGAGGTGGTCGAGTCACCTTCCCTGGATGTGTTCAAAAAAAGGGTAGATGAAGTACTTAGGGATATGGTTTAGTTTAGGATGTGAATGCTTGGACTTGATCATCTTAAAGGTCTTTTCCAACCTTACTATTCTGTGATTCTGTGAAAACGTCTGCACTGACTTTTTTTTCTCTTTGATTTCATACTCTTTGGTATTGCCCTGGCAGCTTTCTGCTTTAAGACTTGATACAAACAGTGAATACCTGGTAAAACATTTTTGTAGATAAATTTAAATACTGTATTTGCAAATTTACTGTATTTATTAAGATGTAAACAGTCCTGAGTATATAGGCTTTTTTGCATTACTTGCATAAAGTGTTATGATAAACAATAACATTTGAATACAAGCCACACACTATTTCTTCCTGCTTTTCTATAGCTCACTTAGAAAATATAGTTAGCCTTTATTCTTAGACCCTAGATTTTAGAATGTTTTTAAGAACTGCTTGAGGGTGAACAAAAGGGTGAAGAGATGTTTTGTAGTAGCAGCTGCATTTTGGGGCACAATATTTTTTTGTGTGACTCAATGGCATGTACGGGTATAGAATAAATATGAAATATCTGCTAAAATTTTACAGATAAGTGAATGAAATAAATTGCTTCAGATTACTATTAACAGATTCTAGGTGGGTTTTTTTTATTTGAAGTATGTACATGTGATTTTTGTTCTTTAAATCTGAAGACTGGAGCACACCTCTCCTATGAACACAGGCTGAGAGAGGTGGGCTTGTTCAGTCTGGAGAAGAGAAGGCTCCAGGAAGACCTTACTGCAGCCCTCCAGTACCTAAAGGGGACCTACAAGAAAGCTGGACTTTACAAGGGCAGGTAGTGATAGGACAAGGGGACTGGAAGTGTATGGTGTGCGTATTGGTGGAGCGGAGACTCCCTGCGCACCCAGCGCTGCCTGTGCACCGCAGCGCCGTTTGCTTGCCTTTATTCATTTAATAAATTGTTCAATTTGGTTAAAATCCTGTTTGGGACCGAGTCATTTATAACAATTGGGGGCTCGTCCGGGATGGCTATAGTTCCTGAATTCTGACTTGATCTAGGAGGGGCGCCCCACCACTTGGTGGCTCCTGTTCAGGTCGGATCGGGACTGACGCCATCCTGACCCAGAATAGAGGCAAGCAAAGAATTTGATTTTTAAGCTCCCTTGCCAGCTGCAGCAGTTTTTGCCCGTAATTCTGCGCGCGAAGACCCGAACGAAGGATGACCGTCGTAAAGCGTAAGGCGTATACCGTTCGGCTTCCCAAACGAAGATGACAGGAGTCGTGTGCGTAGGCGTGCACCATTCAGTTGGATCTGAGTGAAGACAACAGAGTCGTAAGCATTTTGCGTGTACCGTTCGGTTGGGTGTGATTCGGTTGCCTGTGTGTGCAAGAGTGTGACTGAGACGGAATGTAGTTCCGAAGCGAGTGCGGAGGTCTTCTAACCGCGGTTCCAATCTCCCGCGAGGGACTTGGCCGGTGAGGGACCGAAGCGATTCCTCTAGGATTCGTGGGTGGGTGATAGGTCCTAAACCCCCTGCAAGACACTTACTGGTAACCAAGGGCAGTAGGAATTGCCACAATAAAATTCCTAGATGGGTCAAACAACATCAAAGACCGAGGACCAAAGAAAAGGGACCAAATTACCAGATATACCTCTGGAGAGTCCATTAGAAGTAATGATCGCAAATTGGAATGATTGGGACCCCAGAAATGAAGAAAGTAAATTAAAATTAATTCACTATTGTATGATAGAATGGCCAAAGAAGCCTTTAAGACAATATGTTTTTTGGCCTGTTTTTGGATCTTTTGACGACTGGATTTGCCAGACCTTGAATACATATGTTAATGCAAAGGAACCTTATAGTCAAGAGGAAAGCGATTACGCAGGTTTATGGATCAGAACTTTACGCCCTTTTCCGGCCTCAATACTTGCATTAAAAATGGATAAAAGGTTTGAGGAAAAAAAGGATAAAAATGAAAAGGGAAATGAAGAAAAATGGGAGCCATTGGATAATATACCACCTCCATATACCCCGCGGGCGGCTCCCCCTCCGGTGGTCATGGAATGTCCACCGGTACCACCGTTGTCCCAGCCTCTACTACCAACAGCACCGGAATTAGACCAACCTCCAGCTGCATGTACAAGAAGTAGGACTGCCGTATCTGAGGGAGCTTCTTTGTATCCCTTACGAGAGGTACCCCTCGGAGGTAATCAGGGAGGCATTGGATTTGTGGCAGTCCCATTAAATACCATAGATGTAAGGAATTTCAAGAAGGAAATGGGAACCCTGCTAGATGATCCCATCGGAGTAGCCGAAAAACTGGACCAATTCCTAGGCCCTAATACTTATACCTGGGAAGAAATACAGTCCATTTTAGGGATCTTGTTTACTGCTGAGGAGAAGGGAATGATTAGACAAGCTGGAATGAGGATTTGGGAAATACAGAATCAGGCAGGACCCCCAGGAGATCAGAAATGGCCAAGTGTGGACCCCCACTGGGATCATCAGCAACCCCAAGGGAGACAAAACATGAGGGATTTAAGAACGTTAATTATACAGGGGATAAGGGAAGCGGTTCGTTGAGGGCAAAATATTGATAAAGCATTTAGAGAACATCAAGGGAAAGATGAATCTCCCACAGAATGGTTGGAAAGGTTGAGAAAAAACTTACAAATGTATTCTGGAATTGATTCAAATACAATGGCTGGGACCACTCTCCTTAAAACACTATTTGTGGCTAAATCCTGGGAGGATATAAGAAAGAAATTAGAAAAATTGGGAGATTGGCAAGAAAGAGGACTAAAGGAGTTACTTAGGGAAGCCCAAAAACTCTATGTTAGAAGGGACGAAGAAAAACAAAAAGCGAAAGTGAAATTTTTTTTTGCGGTAGCGAGAGAAAGTCAGAAAAATAAAACTCAGCCTGGAGAAAAGAAGGAAAAAGGAGTAGAACAGACTACCCGGGAGCAGACATATCAAGAAAAACTTACAATCCCCATCTGTTACTACTGTAAAAAGAGGGGACATGTTCAGAGGAATTGTCGTCAGCGGGCACAAGTTGAAGAAATGTTTAAAGAAGATTAGGGGTGTCAGGGGCTTTATCTTTTGGGGACTTCAACATCAACAGAGCCCTTGATAAAGTTATTAATTGGTCCCCATAAAGAGGAAGTTTTATTCTTGGTGGATACCAGGGCTGAAATATCAACCATTCAAAAACTTCCAAAAGGAATAGAAAAAGGGAAGGACTATATGTCCGTAATAGGAGCAAAAGGAGAACCTTTTAAAGTGCCTATTTTAAAAGATGTAAAGGTAGAAACAGAGAAGAAAATCTGCTTCAATGATTTACTTTTGCTCCCTGAAGCAGAATATAATTTATTAGGAAGGGATTTAATTTTGAAATTAAAATTGGGCATTCAGAGTCAAGGGGACAGATTAAAGGTTAAACTGTACACTTTAACACAAAAGGATGAGGAAACTATTAACCCCTCAGTGTGGTATAAAGAAGGGGAAATCGGAAAATTAAAAATAGACCCCATAAGCATTCAAATAATAGACCCGTACCGCCCAATCAGAATCAAACAATACCCTATACCTATGGAGAGCCGGAAAGGATTAAAACCTGTAGTTAACAGACTTTTGGAGCAAGGAACCCTAGAACCATGTATGTCACCTCACAACACGCCCATTCTCCCTATTAAAAAAACAGATGGGTCATACCGGATGGTGCAGGACTTAAGAGCAGTAAATCAGCGAACAATTACCAAATTCCCTGTGGTGGCAAATCCGTATACCTTATTGAGCCATATATCTCCCAAATATACTTGGTATAGTGTAGTAGATTTGAAGGATGCTTTTTGGAGTTGTCCTCTGGATGAGGCATACAGAGATTATTTTGCTTTTGAATGGGAGGACCGCGATACGGGACGAAAACAACAATTAAGATGGACTGTGTTACCACAGGGGTTTACAGAGTCACCAAATCTATTTGGACACACTTTAGAAAAAGTTCTACAAGATTTCATTATACCCAAGGAGGTAAAATTATTACAATATGTAGACAACCTATTAATAGCAGGAGAAACTAAAGAGGGGACCCAAAACGCCACCATTAAATTGTTAAATTTTTTTCACAAGTGTAGCACTCTACACTTGGCCTTGTGGTCTCAGCCCATCGGTCCAGTCTGTTCAGATCCCTCTGAAGAGCCTCCCTAATCTCAGGTAGATCAACACTTCCTCCCAGTTTAGTGTCATCTGCAAACTTAGTGAGGGAGCATTCAATCCCTTCGTCGAGGTCATTGATAAAGATGTTGAACAAGACTGGACCCAGGACTGAACCCTGGGGGACGCCACTCGTGACCGGCCTCTAGCTGTATTTTGTTCCATTTGCCACCACCCTTTGGGCTCGGCCATCCAGCCAGTTTTTAACCCAGCTGAGGGTCCACCTGTCCAGGCCAGTGGCAGCCAGTTTCTCAGTCAGAATGCTGTGAGAAACCGTGTCAAAGGCTTTACCGAAGTCCAGGTAGATCACATCCACAGCCTTCCCCTCGTCCATTAAGCGGGTCACCTTGTCATAGAAGGTGACCAGGTCAGTTTGACAGGATCTACCTTTTGTAAACCCATGTTGACTAGGCCTGATCCCCTGGCCATCACGCATGTGCTGCATGATAGCTCCCAAGATGACCCTCTCCATGATCTTCCCTGGGACTGATGTCAGGCTGACAGGCCTGTAGTTCCCCGGATCCTCCTTCCGACCCTTCTTGTATATGGCTGTAACATCTGCCAGCCTCCAGTCGAGTGGAACTTCCCCAGTCTGCCAGGATTGCTGATAGATGACGGAAAGGGGTTTGGCAAGCACATCTGACAGCTCCCTCAGTACCCTTGGGTGAATCCCATCTGGCCCCATTGACTTGTGGGTATCTAACTGGCCAAGTAGGTCGCTAATCATTTCCTCCTGAACCATGGGAACTTTGTGATTCTTCCCCTCCCTGTCAGCCAGTTCCGGAGGATGAGTACTCACAGAATATCCTTCTTTACTGTTAAAGACTGAGGCAAAGAAGGAATTAAGGACCTCAGCCTTGTCCTCATCCCTTGTCACTAATGTGCCATCAGCATCCAACAAGGGCTGGAGATTCTCCTTGACCCTCCTTTTACGATTAATATACCTATAGAAGGACTTTTTATTATCTTTTACAGAACTGGCCAGCCTGAGTTCCAGATCAGCTTTAGCCCTTCTGACTTTCTCCCTACATGATCTCACTAAATTCCTATAATCATCCCAAGACACCTGCCCCTTCTTCCAAAGCTCATATTTTTCCTTCTTTTCCCGTATATCAGCCTGAATCTCTCTACTCAGCCAGGCTGGCTTCCTAGCTCGCCGACCCCTCTTCTGACCGACTGGGACAGCCTGTTCTTGTGCCGCCAAGATTTCCTTCTTGAGGAGCAACCAACCCTCTTGGGCTCCTTTGCCCTCAAGGGCTGCCTCCCATGGAATCTTATCGAGCAGCTTTCTGAACAGTCCAAAGTCAGCCCTACAGAAGTCTAAGGTGCTTGTTCTGCTGTCTCCCTTCCTTACTTCTCCCAGTACTAAGAATTCTATAAGCTCATGATCACTATGCCCCAGGCGTCCTCCAACCTTCACATCCCCCGCCAGGTCTTCTGTATTGACAAACAACAAGTCCAGCAGGGCACCTTCCCTTGTGGGTTCATTTACCAGCTGGGTCAGGAAGTTGTCTTCCAAACCCTCCAGGAACCTGCTAGACTGTTTCCTCCCTGCTGTATTGTACCTCCAGGAGACACCTGGTAAGTTGAAGTCCCCAATAAGGACGAGGGCTGGTGATCGCGAGACTTCACCCAGTTGTTTAAAAAACAGCTCATCAGCTTCCTCCTCCTGCTCAGGTGGTCTACAGCAGACTCCCATCACTATATCTCGCTGATTTTGTTCTCCTCTGATTTTCTCCCAGAGACACTCGACCCTGTCTTCATCATACTCCAGCTCTAGGCTGTCAAAGCATTCTCTGACATACAGGGCTACCCCACCTCCTCTCCTACCCAGCCTGTCACGCCTGTATAGTTTATAACCAGCAATTGCAGCACTCCAGTCATGTGAATTATCCCACCACGTTTCTGTGATGGCAATCACATCATAATTTCCTGTAGTTACAAGGACTTCTAATTCCTCTTTTTTGTTACCCATGCTGCATGCGTTGGTGTAGATGCACTTCAGCTGGTCTATTGATCTTGTTTTGGGGAAAAAGGATTAAAAGTGTCCCGATCTAAACTACAGTTTGTAGAGCAGGAAGTAAAATACTTAGGACGTTGGCTAAGTAAGGGGAAGAAAAAGTTAGATCCTGATAGAGTATCCGGGATACTATCCTTAAGACCCCCACAAACTAAAAAGGAGATTAGGCAAGTATTGGGATTATTAGGATATTGTAGACCGTGGCTTGAAAATTGTAGTGAAAAGGTAAAATTCCTATATGAGAAATTAAGTAATAACCAGTTTAAGTGGTTTATTGAAGATGATAAAAAATTTGAGGAAATAAAGAAGACATTAATACAAGCACCTGTATTGGACCTCCCGGATCTAGAAAAACCTTTTTTTTTAATTTGTAAATACATCAAACCAAACTGCATATGCAGTTCTTACTCAAGACTGGGCAGGTATCAAAAAACCTGTGGGGTATTGTTCTAAATTGCTTGATCCAGTAAGCAGGGGATGGCCTGCTTGTCTCAGCCTTGGTAGCCACAGCATTATTAATAGAAGTTAGGAAGATTACCTTTAGCTCTCCTTTAAATGTATATACCCCACACAATGTCCGGAATGTTTTACAACAAAAAGCAGAAAAATGGTTAACGGACAGCCGGATCCTAAAGTATGAATCTATATTAATAGACTCCCCAGACTTAGAATTAAGAGTGACCTCTGCCCAGAATCCAGCACAATTTTTGTTTGGAGAACCCCTGGAGGAATTGCAACATAATTGTTTGGAAGTAATTGAGACCCAGACAAAAGTGAGGCCAGACTTAAGGGATACCGAGCTGGAAAATGGGGAAGTGCTGTTTATAGATGGCTCCTCACGAGTAATAGAAGGAAAAAGAAAATCGGGATATGCGGTAATAAATAAAAACTAAGAACTCGTGGAATCAGGACCTCTGAGCCCATCATGGTCAGCTCAGGCTTGTGAACTGTATGCCTTATACAGAGCCCTGGAATTATTAAAAGAAAAAAGTGGAACTATATTTACGGATTCTAAATATGCGTATGGGGTGGTCCACACTTTTGGGAAAAATCTGTGAAGAAAGAGGTTTGATTAATACTCAAGGGAGAAATCTAATACACCAAGAATTGATAGTAAAAACTTTAAGGGCATTAAGAGAACCAAAAGAAATAGCAGTGGTACATGTGAGGGGACACCAAAAGGGATTAGATTACAAAACCAGAGGAAATCATTTAGCAGATAAAGAGGCTCAGAAAGCAGCCCTGAGGGCTAAAGTTGTTAAAATTAATGCAGTACAGACTCAGGAGGACACCAGCAAAGAAACACCAGAGGAAAGAGAAAAGAAGTTTACCCCAGAAGAAAAAACAAAACTTGAGAAAATAGGGGCAAAATTAGAACAAGGAAAATGGGTATTGCCCGACGGGAGAGAAGTGTTGCCAAAAGCATACACTAGGCGGATATTAGAACGTTTACATACACAAACACACTGGGGTACAAAAGCATTAAGTGAACATTTTCTTAAACAATTTGGTTGTATTGGAATTTTCGAGATAGTAAAGCAAATTACACAAGGTTGCTTAACGTGTCAAAAAGTAAATAAGAAAGTATTTCGACGAGCAGCATTGGGTGGAAGGAAAACAGCTTACAGACCTTTTGAGAAAATACAAGTTGATTTCACTGAATTGCCTAAAGTAGGGAGAATAAAATATGTATTGGTAATAGTAGACCATTTAACAAACTGGGTAGAAGCTTACCCTGTAGCACGAGCTACGGCACAAGTTGTGGTTAAAATTTTATTGGAACATTTAATACCTAGATATGGGATAATCCAGTATATTGATTCTGACCAAGGCACACATTTTACTTCAAAAGTAATAAAACTATTATGTCAATCATTGGGTATTCAGTGGGAATACCACACTCCGTGGCACCCACAAAGCTCGGGGAAGGTAGAAAGAATGAATCAAACAATAAAACAACAATTAGCTAAATTAATGATGGAGACACAAATGCCCTGGACAAAATGTTTACCATTGGCACTTTTAAACATAAGAACAAAACCACATAGTGAAACTGGATTATCGCCATATGAAATGTTATATGGTATGCCTTATTTTCAAGGAATGCCGTTAGGGAACAACGTAATTGAGGATCACAATATCCAAAAATATGTAATAACCATCGGAAAAAGATTAAAAGAATTAAGAGAGATTGGGATGATGGCCCAAACACCACCTTTGGGGTTTGAGGTCCATCAGTTGGAGCCAGGAGATAAAGTTCTAATAAAAACATGGAAGGAAGAAAGCTTATCTCCTCTCTGGGAAGGACCTTTTCTTGTTTTATTAACTACAGAGACGGCTGTGAGAACTGCTGAAAAAGGATGGACACATGTGTCACGAGTAAAAGGTCCAGTAAAGGAGTGGAAAGTCATGTCGGAACCCGGAGAAACTAAACTAACAATCAGACGAACTTAAAGAGAAAACTAACTCACTGTGGGAGTTTTATTGTGATTACTCCTGTACATGTACATAACTTTTTGGGTCATGGCATACAAATTAGGAAAGGGCAATTTACAGATTCATTTGGGTACTCAAAGAGGGGACAACCCTTAAGATCAATGAGGAGGGCAAAACTGGATAGGGAACCAGTGTTGCGGCTGGGAAGGTCTGCCGAGGGCTGCAACCCCTTTGGGCTGTGACTGCCGAATACTGGGGCCCTTACCGGACCTCTTCTAGTTCTACTGGGGTGAGTTCCTTAACCCAGGCTACAGCAAACACTTGCAGTCAATGTGTGGTGACTATGTACCGTATGCTATGATCCAAAAGAACTTCCTTATATCAAGAAAGGGAAACAGGAGTGAAATATGAAATTCCCACAGTTGTTAAAAATTTGTCAGAGAATTGTTAATAATTCCATGTTTAATACCTTGTTTTAAGATCCAAAATTAATACCAATTCGGCCAATGTAGAACCAATTAAAAATGAAAACACGAATCAATACTAAAAAAAAAAAGAAAATGGGGGATTGTGATATATGTCCATCTGATTCGTGTTGATGTGGAACAATGTTGGGGGTGCATGGTGACATACCCTTGTGTTGCTACGGGCTTGGGAGGCACAGTTTAAGGTTTTTGCATGATGTGCAAAGAGAAGCAATTTGCCTTTGAAAAGGAGGTGATAAAGAAGAAGAAGGAAAGAAGAATAGGAAGGCACCTCAAGTCTGCAGAACCAGCTTCCCGAGTTCCTTGGCGGGACAAAGGCTAAAGATCATCTACAGGATGGCCTGTGGGGAGGGGATCGCCTGGCACACCAGCATATTAGTTTAAGATGTATATGGTTGTTATGTCTTGTGGGGGTTGCCTGGCAAGGCACTCCAGCACGCCACATATGGTTATGTCTTGTGGGGGTCGCTTGGCGAGGCACTCCAGCACTCCATATATGGTTGTTCAGTTTAAACCGGCGGGCGGTGCTATCCCTGGAAGGTATATAAAGCCAGGGACTGGAAGTGTATGGTGTGTGTATTGGTGGAGCAGAGACTCCCTGCGCACCCAGCGCTGCCTGTGCACCGCAGCGCCGTTTGCTTGCCTTTATTCGTTTAATAAATTGTTCAATTTGGTTAAAAATCCTGTTTGGGACCAAGTCATTTATAACATCAGCATATTTAGGAGATCTCCTTTCATACAGATGAAGGTCAAAGATGTGTTTTTCTGAATGCTAGCTTGCCACTTTTTTCTCTGACAATATTTACATTCATTGAACTTTGGACAGAGCAGCTGTACTATTTAATCCCAAATTACATTTTTGTGTTCCTGTGTATGTTTTCATTTTGGAAATGATTTGGTCGTCTTCTGTAATTTTAATAGGAATAGGGATGGAGAATTGTTTTTCCATTTAAAAAAAAAAAAACACAAAAAATCCCCTTTTGAATTTTTTACAAAAGTTTTTCTGCCTTTCTCTCTCTGCCACATGATTGCACTTTTATCACACCATTTATTTTCCTTCCAGTTATGGGGACAGAAATAGGTAATGTTCAAAATGCCCTAAAGGATCTAATCTGAATGTATTATGGCTTAATTTTGAAGTTGTAATGCTTTGGCCTCAGCTGGCAGCTGACCACCACATGACTGCTTGCTCACCCCTCCCCCAGCAGGATGGGGAGGAGAATGGGCAGACAAAGGCAAACCTCGTGGGTTGGGATAAGGACAGTTTACTGAGACAGCAAAGGGAGGGGAAAATAACAACAAGACTTATAGCAAAATATGCAAAAGTGGTGATACACAATAGAGTTTCTCACCTAACCGCACAATACAGCTCAGACCCATCCCAAATCTGGATCTGAAGCTGTGCACCCCTCCAACGCTTGCCCCCCTTTATACCAAGCAGTCCTGGTATGGAATAGCCCCTTTGATTAGTTTGGGTCACCTGTCCTGGCTGTGTCCCCTCCCTGATTCTTGAGTGATCCTCTCCTTCTCCTTAGCAGCACAGTTTGAGACTCTGACAAGTCCTTGACTGCTTGGCAACAACTAAAAAACATCAGTGTGTTAACAACATTGTTCTCATCCTAACTCCCAAACATAGCACTAGAAAGAAAATTAACTCTATCATAGCTGACCCCAGGAGAGTCACCTGTCCTGGCTTTGTCCCCTTCCAGCATCTTGTGAAAATTAACTCTATCCTACCCAAAAATCAGGACAGAAGCAAATCTGATATATGTCCTACAGAGATGCAATCTTGTTTTATAGCCAACTGAGGTTTTTTAAGTATAGACTATGAGTCTGATCCAGCGAGCTAGTAGTAACATAAAGAGATGTTATGTAATGGTTCATAAAATCACCAGAATGCATCAGGTGCTTATTAGGAAACTGCTGAGGGAAAGACTTGCATAAGATCACTGTTTTGTGGTTTGGGGTTTTTTTCCCAAGAAAATGGAAAACCTTAATTTTCTTTGCTCAGGCTTTGTAAGTGTGACGAGTACAGTTCAGCAGGACTCGCCCTTGGTGAAGCCATGATGGCTGTCTCAAATCCCCTCTCTGTCCTTCATGTGCCTCAGCATAGAGCTTTAAACTAGATGCGAAGCGGGAGGGGGACAGGGCCAGGCTTGATGGAAAAGAGCCTGGGAATGGCACCCCAGTGTCTGCGTGATGGTGTGCTGGCAATGACCTCTGGTCTGCCACCCTAGTAAACAAGGGGGATAGTTCTTTAACTCTGAGTAGAGATACAATTATTACTGATGGGCTAGGTAACTTAACCAGCTGTCACTTGGGAAGCAAGGCTCCCCTTAGGAGTGTAACAAGATCTATAGCCCAGCTGAAGTGCATCTACACCAATGCACACAAACAGGAGGAATTAGAAGTCCTTGTAACTACAGGAAATTATGATGTGATTGCCATCACAGAAGCGTGGCGGGATAATTCGCGTGACTGGAGTGCTGCTATGGCTGGTTATAAACTCTTCAGGTGGGATAGGAGAGGAGGTGGGGTAGCCCTCTATGTCAGAGAATGCTTTGGCAGCCTGGAGCTGGATTATGGTGATGACAGGGTCAAGTGTCTATGGGTAAGAATCAGAGGAGCAGAAAGTCAGGCAGATATCATGGTGGGAGTCTGCTATAGACCACCTGGCCAGGAGGAGGAGGCGGAGGCTGATGAGTTGTTCTTTAAACAACTGGGAGAAGTCTCCAGATCACTAGCCCTTGTCCTTGTTGGGGACTTCAACTTACCGGATGTCTCTTGGAAGTACAATACAGCCGGGAACAAACAGTCTAGCAGGTTCCCGGAGTGTTTGGAAGACAGCTTCCAGACTCAACTAGTGAGTGAGCTGACTAGGGAAGGTGCCCTGCTGGACTTGTTTGTAAACAGAGAAGGCCTAGTGGGGGATGTGAATGTTGGAGGACACCTGGGGCATAGTGACCATGAGCTGATAGAATTCTTAGTACTAGGAGAAGTAAGGAGGGGGGTCAGCAGAACAGCCACCTTAGACTTCTGTAGGGCTGACTTTGGACTGTTCAGAAAGCTGCTCGATAAGATTCCATGGGAGGCATCCCTTGAGGGCAAAGGAGCCCAAGAGGGTTGGATGCTTTTCAAGAAGGAAATACTGGTGGCACAAGAACAGGCTGTCCCTGTTCTGGAAGTTTGCTTTCCTAAAGTTCTGGGTCCTGACTATGCTCCTTGCGTGACACATACCCCTTAGGACTCTCAACTCCACCAGTGTGTGATCACTGCAGCCCAGGCTGCCTCCAAACTTGACATCCCTGATGAGCTCACTTGCTCACTCCCTCCCCCTGTTTTGTTTCGCAAGCATTGCTTTCAGGGTGCCATGAGCATGTTCCATGATGGCCTGACCATGGGAGAATGAGGGATACCTGTGCAGTGCTTTACTTGCCACTGCTGCAGAAAGGTGGTAGTGGTGCACGAAACACATGCTGTCCCACTATCAGTTTTTATCTGTGTAGGGACTCCTAATGCTGCAAATGCAGCTAAACAGGTGATGCTGGATGTCCTGTGCGTCTTCTCCTGTATGTGCTGATGCAAAAAGACACAGAGAAACCATATCAATAGAAACGTGGACATATCTTAAATGGCCAAATTCACTAATGTGTGTGACATCTGTGTGCCAAATTTGAAAAGGTGCCAGGCCTTGAGGGTTGACCTAGGCAGAGAAGGACCTGGGGGTGTTGGGTGACTGCCAACTGAATATGAGCCAGCAGTGTGCCCAAGTGGCCAAGAAGGACGATGGCATCCTGGCTTGTATCAGAAATAGTGTGGCCAGTAGGTCTAGGGAGGTGATTGCGCCCCTGTACTCAGCATTGGTGAGGCCGCACCTCAAGTGCTGTGGCCAGTTCTGGGCCCCTCACTACAAGAAGGACATCAAGGTCCTGGAGCGTGTTCAGAGAAGGGCAACCAGGCTGGGGAAGGGGCTGGAGGACAAATCCTATGAGAAACAGCTGAGGGAGCTGGGGGTGTTTGGCCTGGAGGAGGCTGAGGGGAGACTTTATCAATGCGTACAATTAGCTGAAAGGAGGTTGTAGAGAGGCTGGCGATGGTCTCTTCAGCCAGGTGACAGGAGATAGGACATGGGGAAATGGCCTCAAGCTGCTCCAGGGCAGGGTCAGATCAGATGTTAGGGAAAAGTTCTTCACTGAAAGAGTTGTGGGGTTGTGGAACAGGCTGCCCAGGGAGGGGGTTGAGTCACTGACCCTGGGCATGTTTAAAAGATGGGTAGATGAGGTACTTAGAGATATGGTTTAGTAGAGGACAGGAATGGTTGGACTCAATGATCTTAAAGGTCTTTTCCAACCTAGTCATTCTGTGATAGCTTCTAGGAGGATCTGTTCCATGATCTTCCCAGGCACAGAGGTGAGGCTGACAGGTTGGTAGTTCCCAGGGTCCTCCTTCCCGCCCTTTTAAAAAATGGCTGTGATGTTTCCCTTCTTCCTGTCACCAGGACCTTCACTCTTCCTCCTCCTGTTCTCATGA
Organism: Porphyrio hochstetteri; assembly: GCA_020800305.1. Taxonomy (NCBI): domain Eukaryota; kingdom Metazoa; phylum Chordata; class Aves; order Gruiformes; family Rallidae; genus Porphyrio; species Porphyrio hochstetteri. The sequence continues at coordinate 233,277 of JAJHSY010000141.1, read as the reverse complement.
CAGCCCTGCTTTAGTCTGCCTTGTCCACTTCTTCCTCTTGCTCCCTCTTAGAAGCAGCTTCTTCATCCCTTACTAAACAAGATGACTTCCAATATTTCTTGCTGTGTATAGGGATGACTGATAACAGCACAGATTGGTTCTCTCATTCAGCTGCAGCACCTGTAAGCAGGGTTGGAGTAGCCACAGTGCCTGTTGTTTTGTCATCAGATCCAGAGACCTTTTCTTCCCTTTGAGAGTACTGAATAGTGCTGAGCAGGGCTCAGTAGACATGGACCAGGCCCCAGCAAGTTGCAGTCATTTGTGTCTCTGAAACTGCCAGGATGATAGCATACTTTTTCCAAATATTCTACTAGTTTTCCAGGATTCTGCTCTTCTTTAGGGGTAAAGTTCCAAAACACTGGAGGTGCCCACTGTTCTAGGTACTTGTCCATGCTATCCCACACACCCTGCCACTCATAACTACCCAGCCTCAGGGTAGATCTCTGGGTGGTATTTTTAAATAGCTGTTTAACCGTGAACAAGACCTGAAAAACGTTCAGGAGACCTAGCAATAGAAGCATGCTGGTCTGAACATTCCAAAGGTATCTGAAATTCTCAAGAGCTGGTGTAACTAGCCTGGAGGAAAAGGGGAAAGTGAAGGAGTGGGGAAAAATGCCACCCCTTGTCTCCCCCATATATTGTCGCTCTCAGGAGAAAAGCTAAAGAAAGAGTTAATAGTTTCCGCAATATGGCTCCCAAAGTATGGAGATGGCAGCAATGCTGAGTAAAATACCAGATTAGTCTCACAACCAGTAATTTTATCATATCATAAGCCAGTATTAAACATTATAACAAAACATTAACCTTCATCCATCTTCAGAGGTGATAAAAAGAACCACAGGGAGTATATACTCGAAGCGAGGTATTACATAACAACCCAGAGAACAAATAAAACAACATTGTGATCAGCAACTATTAAACTAATACAATGAATGGTTATAACAAATTGTTTTAATACATTCTGGTCATGTGTGTTATTATCTCAACCTTTGTACCCCATGTTGGGGCACCAAAAAAGACTGTCGTGGTTTAACCCCAGCCACCATATAGGCACTCACTCACTTCTCCCCTCACAGTGGGGATGATACCTATAAAGTAGAATTTCCCACTTCACAGAGACAAAAATTTGTTTGGGCTAGTGCTCAGACACTGTGTAGTGTCTTTGTCCCCTATGTCCCCATCTTGAAGTCCTTCAACTCGGGAGATGTGAGGAGAGAGGTTGGCAGTGAAGACTGAGGCAAAATGTTGTTGAGAACCTCAGCCTTCTCATCTGTTGTTACCAGTTCACCATTGTTGCTCAGCAGGGGGATGTGCTTTCTTTGACCTTCCTTTTCTGGTTGACGTACCTGTAGAAGCCCTTCTTGTGGTTCTTGGCACCCGTTGCCAAGTTCAGCTCCAGCCGTGCCTTGGCCTTCCTGACCTCATCCCAACATAACCGGGCAGCATCCCTACACTCTTCCCAGGATACCTGATCCTGCTTGAACTGCCTGTGCAGTTCCTTCTTGCCTTTAAGTTTGACCAGCAGGTCCCGACTCAGCCATGCTGGTCTCTTCCCTTCCCTTCCCTGCCTGATTTCCTACATCTGGGGATCAAGAGCTCTTGTGCTCTATGGAAAGCATCCTTAAAGATCTGCCAGCTCTGCTCTGCTTCCCTTGTCCCTGAGGACAGTTTCCCAGGGGGTCCTATTGACCAGCTCCTTGAAGAGCTGAAGAGCTGGAAGGTTGCTTTCCTAAAGTTCTGGGTCCTGACTATGCTCCTTGCGTGACACATACCCCTTAGGACTCTGAACTCCACCAGTGTGTGATTCCTGATGAGCTTGATATCCATAAAGTAGAATTATCACAGGGACAGAAATGTGCTTGGGTTCATGCTCAGACACTGTGTAGTTAAATGTACTGCCTTGCTTTGCTAACAACTCTGCTGTTGAATAAGGGCCAAAGGACTTATAAAGAGCATGCTTTGCTAAAAAGTATCCTTGGAGAAGAGCTGAAAGGCTGATAAAGAGGAAACAGCCCACCCCAGCAGGTGCCAGAGCTGGGGCATGGCCAGAGAGGCCTGAAGTCAACAAAAACTGGAGGAAAGTTAGAGGTGGCAGAGGGAGATGGCGACCACCCACCCAATTCAAGGACTATGCAAATGACCCCCACACACACACCTTCAAGGAGCATGTTTGCTAATTTGAATATGCTTGACCAATAGTAGATGATGTGGCAATTACTAACCAATTAGTGCAAATTTAGGCAGGTTTCTCTAATTCTGTAACAAGATCAATGGGTTGTAAATTCTGTGTGTGGTGTGCTAGCTGTGTGGGATTACCACCTACCGCCATCTCTGTGCAGACATGGAATAAACAAACACTTCTGCTCTGTGTGTGTATTGGCGTACTGCACACCGGGTAACCATCCTGCTTATGGGACAGTGGGAGGGGGGGAAGAAGAGGGGTGAGGGAGAATGGGCAGACAAAGGCAAACCTCATGGGTTGGGATAAGGACAGTTTACTGGGACAGCAGGGAGGGAGAAATAAGAACAAGACTTATAGTAAAATATACAGAAGTGGTGATACACAGTGCTCTTTCTCACTGAAACTCAGACAGTACAGCTCAGACCCATCCCGAAACAGGACTCTGAGCTGAGCGCCCCTCCCACAGGAGCCCCCCCTTTATGCTGAGCATGTCATTGGTATGGAATATCCCCTTTGGTTAGTTTGGGTCACCTGCCCTGGCTGTGTCTCCTCCTAATTTCCTGGGTGCCCCCCCACCTTCTCATTAGCAGGGCAGAAACCATGACAGGCACCCAGGAATCTGACAAGGGAACTATATCTCCCACTGAAAATTTTTATTGGCACAGTTCATCTAAATCAGTTCCATGACCCAGTTTACCATATGCCACTTGAATGTTTAGGCTAGGCAAGTATTTCAACAGTAGTTCACAAAATCATTTAGAGATGTCAATTCATTGCTTATAGTGTGAATGTCTAAATCTTAGCTCCTGCAGTACTACTACTGATAATCCTCTATACATTCTATGAGTTTTAGCTACTAAGTAATTTGACTTGCATTCAAACTGTGATTCTTGGAAGAAAGAAAAAAAAAATAAATCACATTCTCTTATCCAAACAGGCCTCCTCTTAACATATCATTTAAAAATCACACAATAGTTTTTAACACACCTGGTAATTCTGTGTAGTGACAGGTGGCTGTGGTGCCTCTTGCTGCCTCTGCGTATAACCATAATCTGTAGCTGTGTGCGCTGTTGGATAGCCTCCATAAGCAGCAGCTGTTGCAGCAGCTGCAACAGCTACTGGAGCAGGCCTGGCTACCGCAACTGTAGCTGCTGCTGGAGCATAGGCCGCAGTAACAGTGTGCGCAGCAACTGGTGCCTGGTGGACAGTGTAGCTAGCAACTGTAGTTGGATGGGAATAGGCTACACCCGAAGCTTGCTGCTGGCTATATTAGAAAAAGACAGTAAATAATTAGATTAATTAATCCAACATACTTAGCTAATGCCTGAGCACTTAAAAATCCCAGATTAGACTAATACTTGTCTGTTCCACAAACAGACCTGGAACAACTATCTATGCAGACACCTTAATGGCTTTTAATATCTCTCTTCCACATTAAAAAGGCTATATCATTTTAAAGTTTCTGTGGATGCAGAGATATCATCCAGGTGATGACTTTCTTCTTAACAAGGGGCAGGGTGGGATGGTTGGGATTTTTTCAAGCAGTGGAACAAAAGTCTTTAATTCAAAATAATATAGAAGTCCTACCACTGTTATCTTTTCATGACTGATAATTTTAAGTGTTTTAGTAGTTCTTCAATAAAACTGACATACCTGTCAAGTTAAGTAAAATACTACTTTTCTGAGAGAACTCATTACTGACCTGCACTTGCATGATATTTTTCAGTAAACCACGTTTGAAGTAATGAGATTTTAAAGACTTCTGTGAAAATTAGCTCAGAAATTTAAGGCAGAGAAACAGACATTAAATACACACCTCTGATAAGGGACTTTTCCCACAAAAGTTTGGAATTATAAGAGCTGGCCCCACTTTCTCATACAGAAGTCCACTGCCACATAACATGAAGCATTAAGAGAACAGACAGATCAAGCAAGACAACTGCTACCAGAACTCTGGCAACCTCCCAAGCACATGCTGAGGCTAATCTGATTTTCTTAAATTTTCAGGTAGGACATTAATATGCATCTATTTATTAAGAATGAGTAAATAATTAACAGCAGAAATAAAAAAATAATGGGTTCAAAGGCTTAATTATTTCAACTAAAACTAATATTTTGTCCTATATTGATTAATAACTGTGCATTAGGATTAAAAGCCTAGAATAGTTATTTTTAAACAAAGAAAGTGAACTGGGCAAAATATCACTATGTGGAACAATGATATGAAATTGGGATTGCGTAATTATTCTGAAATTTTTAGTATACTTTCAAGTACTGCTCTTCAATAATATTTAAGAATCTCTATAGGGTTTCACATCTCCATAGCATTATTAAAAGACAATTCAAAACCAATTCCGTGCCTATCAATGACGTTGTATCCCCTATGTTTTAGAAGAAAATAGAAAAAATTAAATCTCACTTGAAGCAAACATACCCAATGGCAAAGTGGAATTGCAGCATGGTTATGCTCAAAACCAAGAGGAACAAGAATAGTATTTTTTTCCTAAAGACTACAATATTCTCTCTGACATAACTACCAGAAACAAAGCACCTTTTAACTAGAGATACTATTATTTTTCTAGAAGACATTTCCATAGCTCCCTTGTGTTTAGCAATTTTAAATATGAAATTCTGTCATTTTAATTACAGCAGAACCATTTAACTTCAATATATAAAAACCCCATTCTTACAGCAGAAACACACAGAGAAAATGTTGTTATTATTATTGGATTTCCATGCCTGGACTCCACCTTCTTCCCATCTTAGGCCCTTGAATGGTTAAAAGACCACTTGCATTCCATCCAAATTAAATTCAGTTGTGATTTGTATTCAAAATTATGTTTCTTTTTATTTTCATCTTCTTAGCATAACAGTGGCAGGAAAAGACTTGAACAACTCTGGTATAGCTCCCACCACTGCTTGAAGCAATTCCTCCTACCTAATGTATATAGGCTGTTTCTCTGTTTTGTCAGTTTAAGGGGAGAAATAAGGAAATTTCCACCAGAAAATAGAGAAAGACTAATTTATGATGGTAAGCAAATGACAATTTATAAAATTAGGCTACATTTTCTACATATCTAACAGTACAGAAGTGTAAAATTTTAAAAGTTCTGAGGTAATTCACATTATCATATGTAGCTACTGAAAATACATCAAATTGAGAAAACAGGCAGAAGACTATTTAGCTCGGACTTCACTTGAACACATCAACGGTCTAATACTGCCAACAAAGAAGTCTTGCTCCATCCTATGCGCACTCTTATTTTCCCTCCTCCCATATATCAAACCTGGCTAGGCCATCCTATTCCATCCTTAGTGCTAATTCTCCTACTTATCAAGCTATTCAGTGCACTGATTTAACTCATTCTAGCAGAAAACTATTATTTTTTTCAGTTTTTAATATTGTGAAGAGCTTGTGATCACTACAAGCAGAATTATTAACAAGATTCTGCTATAGACGTTTTCATTTCTTCTGTGATATTTTTGTATCAAAAATCCTTATCCTGGTATAGAATTAACAGCCCAAATAATTTGATTTCTAAGGCTAATATAGATCTATAACCATGTATACATTAGCAAACCTTTTTCCCTTTCTTCTTTAAGATCATGCGGAGCTAGTGATCAAGTTTGCAAGACTACAAGAAAAATAATTTAGAACTGACTGCCTCTTCCATTTTAAAAGTTATGATATACTATGTTACAGAAATTCATGGAGACATCTCTGTGAAATTTATGGGTTTTTTTTCTCCCCATGGTTCTACTGAGAACCTTGTAACATTAAAACAACCACAAATTTTCATGTAATGAATTTATATCAAAAGAATTTTGTACTAACATCATCAAGCTCAGGGCTTGAACTCGCAACCTTAGGATTAGAAGCCCTATGCTCTACTGCCCCAGCCCTTCGAGCCCTGAGCTGGCCACTGACTGTTGTTCTGGAGCTGCACCAAGCTGCCTCTCTCTGACAAGCCCCTTTTATGGGCAAGTGATGTCAGGTGGAGTGGAAAACAGCCCAGGCTAACTCAGCTCACCTGTGCTGGATGCTGGGGAGGTTCAATCTGGCCTGGACAGAACCAGTACACTTTATTAATGATATTGACAGTGGGATTGAGTGCAAGTTTGCTGATGACACCAAGCTGGGTGGTGAGGTTAATGTGCCGGAGGGACCTGGATAGGCTGAAGTGGGCCCCAGTGAACCTCATGAGGTTCAACAAAGCCAACTCCTGCACCTGGATCGGGACAATCCCTGCCATCCATACAGGTTAGGAGATGACGTGCTTGAAAACAGCCCTGAGGAAAAGGACTTGGGAGTACTCATGAATGAAAACCTGGGCATGAGCCACCAATGTGCATCTGCAGCCCAGAAGGCCTACCACATCCTGGGCTGCATCAAAAGAAGCGTGGCCAGCAGATTGAGAGAGGTGATTCTGCCCCTCTACTCTGCTCTGGTGAGACCTCACCTGGAATACTGCATCCAGCTTCAGACTGGTGCATGATAAGGAATGTGAAGCACCTGGTCTATATGGTTGTTTTGGAAATGAGTCCCATAGAAAAAAATCAATTATTTCTGGGGTGCCATCTGACTGGAGAACTTACTTTGCAAGGCCCAGGATAGTGTTCTGGATGCTAAGAATGGGCTCTGGACATGCTACCAGCCATCCAATGGTTCCTTACACCATTGTAAGTAGATAGCTGGAGTTGCACCAAATTGCTAAATCCACACTCCTGCCAATCATCTGCAGATTTACTGAGGGCGCACTTGACTCCCTTGTCCACGTCATTGATGAAGACATTAAACAGAACTGGCCCCAGTACTGAGCCCTGGGGAACACCACTGGTGACCAGCCTCCAGATGGCTTTAACTCCATTTACCACACCTTTGTGCCCGACTATCCAGCCAGTGTTTCACCCAGTGAAGCGTATGCCCATCCAAGCCGTGAGCCGCCAGCTTCTCTAGGAGAATGCTGTGGGAAAAAATGTCAAAGGCCTTACTGAGGTCCATGTAGACAATGTCCACAGGCTTTCCCTCATCCACTAGGCGGGTCACCTGACCATAGAAGGAGATCAGGTTAGTTAAGCAGGACCTGCCCTTCATGAACCCATGCTGACTGGGCCTGATCACCTGGGTTCCTGCATGTGCTGTGTGATGGCATTCAAGATGATCTGCTCCATAACCTTCCCTGGCACCGAGGTCAGACTGACAGGTCTGTAATTCCCCTTCTTGTAGATGGGCGTCACATTTGCGAGCCTCCGGTCAACTGGGACCTCCCCAGTTAGCCAAGACTGCTGATAGATGATGGAAAGTACTCTAAGATTGTTACCAGTTTTTCAGAGTAACAGTTTATAGCATAACAAAATTTGTGTGTCATTAGAAATGAGGATAATAGAGAATACAAATGGATGTTTATCTGCATAGCTAATACATAAGTGAGTCTCATATATCTACCCCAAAAAAATTTAACAATTCTGGCCACAAAACTAATCCATGGATTGTAAAAAAGTCGCTCAAAATAGCAAGTTGTTTTAGGAGGACAATTCAGACACTTGAAACTGAAGATCTTAGTTTTTTTATATATGCCATTTAGAAATCCTAGTGCTGTAGTTTTTATAGCAAGTACCAGAAACTTTCATAATAAGCACGTTATTAGTCATGTGGTTTGGGTTTTTTTCTTGACAAAATGGCTGTCAAAAATTCTGATGCACTTGGGAGAACTTTAGGCTGCACTGACTGAGATTCCTTTAATGATAATATATAGAATCCTGTTGATTTCATCACTGCAAAGAATCTGTGAAATTCATTTTAGGATAGAAACCTTTTTTGGAATATCTCAAAGTACGAAGCTGTTAATTCTTCAGCTGGAAACATGCAGAAGAAAAAAACCAACACAAAACCAACCAACTTTGCATCGGAAAGAAGAGAGTCTAAATAGTTTCTGATAAATAATTTCAAATGAGAAAAAACTTGTTTTCCTAGAAACATAAAGCATATTTGAAATCTTAACTCGTTTCACATTTAATCAAAGGCAGCAAAAGAGCTAAGTGCCCTTTAAACCTGAAAATAGTGGATTAGAGTAGTTCTTTTTACTTTCAGTGTTGTCATGAATTCATAGACTCCTAGAATCTCTTGAGTTGGAAAGGACCCATAAGAACCATCGAGTCCAACTCCTGGCTCCACACAGGGCCAGCCAAGTCAGAGCATCGTCCAGACGCTTCTTGCCTTCAGCCCAGCTCGGGGATGTGACCCCTTTCCTGGGGAGCCTGTTTCAGCGCCCGACCCCCCTCTCAGTACAGAACCTCTTCCTGACACCCAGCCTAAACCTCCCCTGGCGCAGCTTCACGCCATTCCCTCGGGTTCTATCCCTGGTCCCCAAAGAGAGGAGATCAGCGCCTGCCCCTTCGCTCCCCCTCGGCAGGAAGTCATAGACTGCTATGAGGTCTCCCCTCAGCCTCCTCTTCTCCAGGCTGAACAAACCCAGGGACTTCAGCTTCTCCTTGTAAGACTTCCCCTCCAGACCCTTCCCCATCCTCATTGCCCTCCTCTGGACACTCTCCAATACTTTCCTGTCCCTCTTGTCCTGTGGCACCCAAAACTGCACCCAGGACTCGAGGTGAGGCTGCACCAGTGCAAGGCAGAGCGGGACAATCCCCTCCCTGGACTGGCTGGCCATGCCATGCTTGATGCACCCCAGGATACAGTCAATAGCTCCTCCCAATTTGGTGTCATCTGCAAATTTACTTAAGACACCTCTAGTTCTGAGTCCAGGTCGTTTATGAAAATGTTAAAAAGAACCGGTCACTGCATAATATTTCCTGCTGCCCTGCTCATTCAAAATTTCTCTGAATATTGCAGTACCTTTGTACTTTCTGCTAGCGGTGGTATTGGGGCCTAAGGTTATAAACCTGTGTGCAAAACTCATCTTTTACTTACTTAAGTATTTATTAATCCATCTATTTAGGAGCCTGAAATAAATGTGGAATTTGGTGATACTATTCCTTTTTATGTGCTTTGTAGGTGTCCTGGTTTCAGCTTCAGCCCAGAGCCGTCCTGAAAAACCAGACCATCCCTTCTCGTTAGTAGGGAAATATGAACAACTGAAAAGTCCCTAACTGCTTGGCAACAACTAGAAACATAAGGGTGCTATCAGCACTGTTCTCAGCCTAACTCCCAAACACAGCATTCCATCCGCTATTAGAAAAGAAATTAACTCCATCCTAGCTCATCTACAGACTAGACATCTACAGACTAGACATCTACAGACTCCAGGAGTCTCATGGACCTCTTGCAGCTCGCAGTGTGGTTTTCCCATCAGATGTCTGGGTGGTTAAAGTCCCCCATCAAGAGGAGTGCCTGTGACCGCGATGCCTCCTGCAGCTGAAGGAGGAAAGCCTCATCAGTAGTCTCACTTTGATCAGGTGGCCTGTAGTAGACCCCTATCACCAGCTGCTCTTTATTAGCCCCATCCCTAATTCTGACCCACAGGCTTTCAACCTGCTCCTGGCCACTTCTCAGAGAGAGCTCCTCACAGTCTATCCTCTTTTTAACATAGAGGGCAACTCCCCCACCCTTCCTTCCTAGCCTATCCCTTCTAAAAATGTGATACCCTTCTACAGGGGTATTCCAGCTGTGGGAATCATCCCACCATGTTTCCGTGATTGCAACTAGATCATAATTTTCCAGTGACATCACGGTTTCCAACTCCTCCTGCTTATTACCCATGCTGCGTGCGTTCGTGTAAAGACACTTCAGCTGGGCTTTCTGACTCAATACCTTTTTTGAGGAGCCCTCCCTCAAACCTCTGGGAGGAATCTGAAGTTTTCCCCCACTGCCTCCTCGAGGGACATTAGAAGGTTCCAGAAGAGGGGTCAGCAATACTACCTCCTCTGAGGAGTCCCCAGAAGTTCCTATGGGACACTTTAGAGGTATTTCCCTACAGTCTTGTAGAATTTCAGCATCCCCAAGCCCTTCTCTATCTTGTTGAATTTCACCCTCTTCACCCTTCGAATCTAGTATAAAGCTACAGGCTACTTGCTCTACCCTAGCAAGCCTCACTATATCCCCTCCCCCCTTCCTAACTAGTTTAAAGCCCTGTCAATGAGGCTTGCCAGCTCTTGAGCTAGGATTCTTGTCCCTCTTGGAGACAGGTGGCACCCATCCGCTGCTATCAGGCCAGGTGCTGAGTAAACGGCTCCGTGATTGAAAAACCCAAAGTTCATAAGGTGGCACCAGCCCCTCAGCCAACTAGGCTTCCTCATACGGGAGATGTTCCAGGCCCTTAATCATCTTCGTAGCCCTTCTCTGGACTCTCTCAAGGAGGTCCCTGTCTTTTTTTATACCAGGGAGCCCAGAACTGGACACAATACTCCAGGTGGGGCCTGACCAGGGCAGAGGAGAGGGGGAGGATCATCTCCTTCGACCTGCTGGCCACACTCTTCCTGATGCATCCCAGGATCCCATTGGCCCTCTTAGCCACCAGGGCACACTGCTGGCTCATAGCCAACCTGTCATCAACCAGGACTCCCAGGTCCTTCTCCACAGAGCTCTTCTCCAGCAGGTCATCCCCCAGCCTGTACTGATACTGACGGTTATTCATGGGAGACAGTATTAAAAGCCTTGCTGAAGTCAAGGTAGATGATATCCACTGCTCTCCCTCCATCTACCCAGCTGGTGATGACATCATAGAAGGCTATGAGATTAGTTGAGCACGATCTCCCCTTCGTGAATCCATGCTGACTACTCCTCATGACTTTCTTCTCTTCCGATTGCTTGGAGATGGCATCCAGAACAAGATGTTCCATCACCTTTCCAGGGACAGAGGTGAGACTGACTGGCCTATAGTTGCTTGGGTCCTCCTTCTCGCCCTTTTTAAAGACCGGAGTGACATTGGCTACCCTCCAGTCTTCAGGCACTTCTCCTGTTCTCCAAGAGAGTAGCTCAGCAATCACTTCCGCCAGCTCCCTCAGCACGCGTGGATGCATCCCATCCGGGCCCATGGATTTATGTGCATTGATCTCTTTGAGACACTCCTGGACCACTCCCACCTCAACCAGAGGGAAGCTCTCCATTTCCCAAGCTCTCTTACTTTCTTCCAATGTCCGTGGGTCCCGAGGGGCCTTTGAAGTGAAGACCGAGGCAAAGAAGGCATTCAGTATCTCCACCTTCTCAGCATCACCCGATACCAGGACACCCGCCTCGTTCAGCAAGGGACCTACATTATCCCTGGTCATCCTCTTACTATTCACATATCTGAAAAAACTCTTTTTATTATCCTTTATGCCCCTTGCTAGCTTCATTTCCAAGCAGGCTTTAGCCTTTCTAGTCACGTCCCTACAGGCCCTGACAACATCCCTATATTCCTCCCAGGTGCACAGACCCTGTTTCCACAATTCATAAACCTTCTGCTTCCCTTTGAGTTTACTCATGAGCTCCCTGCTCATCCACGCAGGTCTTCTGCCTCTCTTTCCCGATTTCTTGCTCAAAGGGATGCACCGTTCTTGGGCTTGGAATAGCGCTGTTCAAATGCTAACCAGGTCTCACAGGCTCCCTTTCCTTCTAACAGTGTAGCCCACGGGATAGCTCCTATTAGGTTGTGGAAGAGATTAAACTTAGCTCTTCTAAAATTCAGGGTCACTTTGTCCCAAGCTGCCCCCAACCTTCACTTCCCCAGAGCCGTCCCGAAAAACCAGACCATCCCTTCTCGTTAGTAGGGAAATATGAACAACTGAAAAGTCCCTAACTGCTTGGCAACAACTAGAAACGCAAGGGTGCTATCAGCACTGTTCTCAGCCTAACTCCCAAACACAGCATTCCATCTGCTATTAGAAAAGAAATTAACTCCATCCTAGCTGAAACCAGGACACCTACAAAGCACGTAAAGAGGAATAGGGTGGAGAAGCCTTGCAGAGAGACCTGGACAGATTAGAGAGCCTGGAATGAATACAGGGATGCTGTTCGGACTTGCAGAGATGGGATCAGGAAAGCCAAGGCGCAGATGGAACTGAACTTGGCAAGGGTTGTTAAAAACAACAAGAAGGGATTTTACAGGTACATTGGCCAGAAGAGACAGGCCAAAGAGAACGTACCCTCCTTGGTAAATGAGAAAGGAGAATTGGCTGCAACTGATGAGGAGAAGGCTGAGGTACTGAATGAGTTCTTTGTCTCGGTCTTCTCTGGCAGCCAGGATTCTCATAATTCTCAAATCCCAGAACCTTGCCTCCCTAGAACTCCAGGTGGGAACTGGGGGAGCAAATCCCCCCCCACTGTAAGAGCAGAGCAAGTCCGTGACTGACTGTCTACAAGTCTATGGGGCTGGATGACATGCATCCCAGGGTCCTGAAGGAGCTGGCTGATGTGGTTGCTGAGCCGCTCTCCATCATATTTGCAAAGTCGTGGCTGTCAGGAGAGGTCCCTGGGGACTGGAAAAAAGGTCACGTCACTCCCATTTATAAGAAAGGGAGCAAGGAAGACCCAGGGAATTACAGGCCAGTGAGCCTCACCTCTGTGCCTGGGAAGATCATGGAACAGATCCTCCTGGATGACATGTTGGAGCACATGAGGGAAGAGCATGTGATCCAGGACAGCCAGCACGGCTTCACCAAGGGAAGGTCGTGCCTTACCAATCTGGTGACCTTCTATGATGGAGTGACAGCATCAGTAGATAAAGGGAAGGCAACCGATGTCATCTACCTGGACTTGTGCAAGGCCTTTGACACAGTCCCCCATCACATCCTTATCTCTAAATTGGAGAGATGTGGATTTGATGGGTGGACCATCCAGTGGATAAGAAACTGGTTAACAGACCGTAGCCAAAGGGTGGTGGTCAATGGGTCTATGTCCAGGTGGAGGCCGGTGACAAGCGGTGTCCCCCAGGGGTCTGTCTTGGGACCGGTTCTCTTTAACATCTTTATCAATGACATCGATGATGGAATTGAGTGCACCCTCAGCAAGTTTGTGGATGACACCAAGCTGAGTGGTGTGGTCGACACCCTAGAAGGAAAGGAAGCCATCCAGAGGGATCTTGACAGGCTGGAGAGATGGGCCCGGGTGAACCTAATGAGGTTCAACACTGCCAAGTGTCAGGTGTTGCACTTGCGCCGGAAGAATCCCAGACATAGATACAGACTGGGAGAAGAGCTTCTTGAGAGTAGCCCTGCTGAGAAGGACTTGGGGATTCTGGTGGATGAGAAACTTAACATGAGCCAGCAGTGTGCTCTTGCAGCTCGCAAGGCCAATGGAATCCTGGGCTCCATTACAAGAGGGGTGGCCAGCAGGGACAGGGAGGGGATTGTCCCTCTCTACTCTGCCCTCGTGAGGCCCCATCTGGAGTCCTGTGTCCAGATCTGGGGCCCCCAATACAAGAAGGATGTGGAACTGTTGGAGAGGGTTCAGAGGAGGGCCACAAAGATGATTAGAGGGCTGGAGCACCTGCCCTACAAAGAGAGGCTGAGGGAGCTGGGCTTGTTCAGTCTGGAGAAGAGAAGGCTGCGGGGGGACCTCATTGCAGCCTTCCAGTACCTGAAGGGAGCTTATAAGCAGGAGGGGATTCAACTTTTTAAAAGGATAGACAATGACAGGACAAGGGGGAATGGATTAAAACTAAAGGAAGGAAGGTTTAGATTAGATATTAGGGGGAAGTTTTTTACAGAGAGAGTGGTGAGGTGCTGGAACAGGCTGCCCAGAGAGGTAGTGGATGCCCCGTCCCTGGAAGTGTTCAAGGCCAGGTTGGATGGGGCCCTGGGCAACCTTGTGTAGATCCAGGCCTGAGGTTGGTGGCCCTGCCTGTGGCAGGGGGGTTGGAGCTCTATGATCCTTGGGGTCCCTTCCAACCCATGCCATTCTATGATTCTATGATTCTATGATTCTATGAAAGGCTGAATAAGCTGGGGCTGTTCAGCCTGGAGAAAAGAAGACTGAGGGGGCACCTAATTAATGTTTATAAATATCTTAAGTATGGGATGTGATGCCCCGGAAAGCCGGAATCAAAACTCACTAGCCTTGGTGACTATTAAGCAGGTATCCTTTATTGCAGCGCTGGGCACACAGGGGATCACTCCTCCAAATGTGTGCGCCTACTGAAGCCAAATTTCTCATATTTATACATATTAACTATACATATTCATTATAATGTCTAAGAAAAGGCAAAGTTATGCTAATTATTTCTAAGAAGTCATTTACATTAACTCCTCCCAGATAGAGCATGCTCAGTGACACTCAGGGGGTCTTCTGGTGGTCTTCATGGATGAAGGCTGGACGTCTTCCTCACTCTCAGCGCATGCTCTTTACGTTTCTTCTCTGTGATTATCTGATCTCAAAAACACATTCCTTTTTGCTGAAAACAAGATATACTCTGTCTCCTAATTGGTCATTAGTCTTATGACTCCTCTATCTCCTGCTTTCAAGGCTGTTGCACTGTTATGGCTGAGTTTTGTAGCCGCTTTCATGAAACCGCTTGTGTGATGACTGCTAAAATCCAAAACTAATCTATTCCTAAAAATACACACATTCTTACTTTATCTTCAAGGCTGTTACTGTTGCATTGTTATGGTTAAGTTTTGAAAGTGCTCTCAAGTAGCCTACACAGTTAAAGCTTTCTCCTAAACTAATCTATTCTTAAAACCATGAAAATTCTTTTATTAAAGTTATATTAATTGTCTCTTAAGCTACACCTATATCAATCTATTAAGCATGATTACATTTCATTGAATCAGATGCAGGGGGAATTGGCCAACCCCTTTTCAGTCATCTGTGGAGATAGGACAAGGGGCAATGGCTGTAAATTGGAGCACAGGAAGTTCCGCACCAACATGCGGAAGAACTTTTACACAGTGAGGGTGACAGAGCCCTGGAATAGGCTGCCCAGGGAGGTGGTGGAGTCTCCTCTGGAGATATTCAAGACTCGTCTAGACGCCTATCTGTGCAATATGTGCTAGGGAGCCTGCTTTGGCAGGGGGGTTGGACCCGATGATCTCTCGAGGTCCCTTCCAACCCCTACGATTCTGTGATTCTGTGATTCTGTGTGATTCTGTGACATCCTGATAGCAAAGCTGAGAGGGTATGGGATAGATGAGTGGACAGTGAGGTCGGTTGAGAATTGGCTGTCGGACCGAGCTCAGAGGGTGGTGATCAGTGGAGCAGAGTCTGACTGGAGACCTCTGACTAGTGGTGTTCCCCAGGGCTCGGTGTTGGGTCCAGTCCTGTTTAATATCTTCATTGACGACCTTGATGAGGGAATAGCATCCACCCTCAGCAAGTACGCCAATGATACAAAGCTGGGAGGAGTGGCTGACACGCAGGAACACTGCGCTGCCATTCAGCAAGACCTGGACAGGCTGGAAAGCTGGGCAGGGAGAAACCAGATGAGGTTTAATAAAAGCAAGTGTAGTGTCTTGCACCTGGGAAGAAATAACTGCTTGAATCAGTACAGGCTGGGGGATGACCTGCTGGAGAAGAGCTCTGTGGAGAAGGACCTGGGAGTCCTGGTTGATGACAAGTTGGCCATGAGCCAGCAGTGTGCCCTGGTGGCTAAGAGAGGCAATGGGATCCTGGGGTGCATTTAGGAGGAGTGTGGCCAGCAGGTCGAAGGAGGTGATCCTCCCCCTCTACTCTGCCCTGGTCAGGCTCCACCTGGAGTATTGTGTCCAGTTCTGGGCTCCATGGTATAAAAAACACAGGGATTTCCTTGAGAGAGTCCAGAGAAGGCTACAAAGATGATTAAGGGCCTGGAGCATCTCCCGTATGAGGAAAGGCTGAGTGAGCTGGGACTGTTCAGCCTGGAGAAAATAAGACTGAGGGGGGGCCTAATTAATGTTTATAAATATCTTAAGTATGGGATGCAGGGGGAATTGGCCAGCCCCTTTTCAGTGGTCTGTGGGGACAGGACAAGGGGCAATGGCTGCAAGTTAGAGCATAGGAAGTTCCGCACCAACATGCGGAGGAACTTTTTCACAGTGAGGGTGACAGAGCCCTGGAATAGGCTGCCCAGGGAGGTGGTGGAGCCTCCTTCTCTGGAGATATTCAAGACCCATCTGGATGCCTATCTGTGCAATATGAGCTAGGGAGCCTTCTTTGGCAGGGGGGTTGGATCTGATGATCTCTCGAGGTCCCTTCCAACCCCTATGATTCTATGATTCACCTTCTCTTTAAGTGGCTTCTGCGACATGTTCCTCATAAGACTTGTAGATGGGCTTGTGATCGAGGGGTGGATTTGACCATGGACACTGTCTCACAGATCATCCATGAATGTGGAACTTGTACCTCGATCAAGCAAGCCAAGCGGTTAAAGCCTCTGTGGTATGGAGGGCAGTGGCTGAAATACAAATATGGAGAGATCGATTACATAACTTTCCAACAATGGAAACAAAGCAACTGGAAGCGCAGAGGCAAACCCATCTGGTCTGCTACACTGTGGCAAGACATCTCTGCCCAGTTAGAGAACCTAACTGTAAAAGTATGTCATGTAGATGCCCACATACCCAGGAGTCAAGTCACTGAAGAACATCAAAACAACCAGCGGCATGTGGTGCTCAGCCACTGAAGGGCTGAACCAGCACAAAGTCTTACTAGCTAATATTATTGCCGGTAATGTGGTGTGGCTATTTCCCCCTGGCTGGAGGCCAGATGCCCACCAAAGCCACTCTATCACTCCCCTTTTCAGCTGGACAGGGGAGAAAATAGATATTGAGAGGCTCAGGAGTGGAGATAAGGACAGGGAGAGATCATTCCACAATTAACATCATGGGCAAAATAGACTCAAAAAGGAATTAAAAAAAAAACCCCAAACATCTAATTTATTATATACACACAGGCATACACACTGAAACCAGAGTAGGATAATGAGAAGTAAAACCAAATCTTAAAACACCTCCCCCACCCCTCCCTTCTTCACGGACTCAACTTTATTCATGATTTCTCTCCATTCCACCCCACCAGGTGGCACGGGGGGGCTGGGGAATGGGGGTTTTTGTCAGTTCCTCACAGGTTGTTTTCCTGCTTAGTGGGGTGGGTTAATCCTTACACTCTTCCCCTTCTCCAGCATGGGGTCCCACCCACGGGAGACAGTCCTTCATGAACTTCTCCAACAGGAGTCCTTTCCCATGGGGCTTCAGCTCCTCACGAAGTGCCCCAGCGTGGATCCCTTCCACAGGGTGCTGACCTTCAGGCCCAGACTGCTCCAGCCTGGTCCCCCACAGAGTCACAAGCCCCCCCACCAAATCTGCTCCAGCATGGGACTCTCTCTCCACCGGCTGCAGGTCCCATATCTGTTGTGTAACGCATGTCCTGACAGGAGCTCGCTCCAACGCAGGTTACAGCATCTTCCATATGTCTCCACCCACTCCAGCGTGGGTTCCCTCCATGGGCTGTAAGTGGTATCTCTGCTCCCCATCATCTTCCATGTACTGCAGGGGGACAACCTGCTCCACCATGGTCTTCTCCATGGGCTTCAGAGGAATCTCTCCTCCAGTGCCTGGGGTGCCTCCTCCCCCCACTTCTTCACTGGCCTTGGTGCCTGCAAAGTTTCTTACATCTTCTCACTCCTTTCTCTGCTGGCAAAAAGCAGACTGTTGCATTTTTTATTTGTTCTTAAATATGTTATCACAGAGGGGCTACCACCATCACTGATTGGGTCAGCTCTGGTCAGTGGCGTGTCTGGCTTTTAGCCCAGCTGGTGTTTACTCTGTCAGGCCCGGGGGAAGCTTCTAGCAACTTGTTGCAGAAGCCACCACTGCAGCCCCCCCACCCCCCAAACCTTGCCACACAGAACCACAACATGTGGGATAAAGGAAACTCGTGCTTTTGTGAGGACTATGAGAAATACAAGTAGGGATGTTATGAATGTGTGGCTTATTGAAAAAATCCTTTTAAAATTATCAACTTTTAGGTAATCCGGAAGTGTTTTATCAGTCTTGATTTGTTTAGATGATTAGAAAAGTGCACATCACAGTAAAGGCAAATATACAAATGAGATCCAAGTATTTAAGGATTTAACTTTTGCTTTGTTCAGAGCTTTGAGAAGCATCTGCTGTTCAGAGGTGGAACAGGGTCATGGGGAACAAATGCAAATTCAGTCACTTTGAGAGGTTACTGCCCAACAGTTTTTAGGAGCAATATGAAGGACTGCTGGTTCCTAGAAACGTCAAATAAATGCACCCTGTATGGGTGAGACTTTAGCTCACATGTACAATAAGCGTGTGGGAACTATTGTATAATTAATTTGTGGACATGTATCAGCTGTGGCTCTGTTCTTTAAGTGGGGTTGTTACCCGGTGTGCGGTATGCCAATACACACACAGAGCAGAGGTGTTTGTTTATTCCATGTCTGCACAGAGATGGTGGTAGGTGGTAATCCCACACAGCTAGCACACCACACACAGAATTTACAACCCATTGATCTTGTTACAGAATTAGAGAAACCTGCCTAAATTTGCACTAATTGGTTAGTAATTGCCACATCATCTACTATTGGTCAAGCATATTCAAATTAGCAAACATGCTCCTTGAAGGGGGGGAGGGGGGGGTCTACTTTATAGATATCAGCACTGTGGGGACAGCTCAAATGACATGCATATGGCTTTAGTTGGATGACAGGTACATTGCTCTTCATGCGTGTGATTGTGGTGGTGCATCCCAGGGCCCAAGTGAATCTAAAACTTGTTGCAAGGTTAGATAAGTCCCTGGTCTTACTGTGTGCTCTGCACATGTGCATTAGGTGCTAGTCCTGCCTTCCAAGTCCGTGGTCTTGCAGAAGTGCCAACTAGGTACCTGCTGTCTAAATCAGTCTTCAGCTGACAATGTGTTTTGTGTGGGAAATCTGGTAAATACTGGCACAGGCAGTATGTGTGTGAGGACAAACACCAGTACGTGGCAAGTGTGGTAGTGACACATTTCACCTAGATTTCTGTTACTTGAGATACCTACTGCTGCGTGTTTTGCCTTTGCAGACAAGTATGAGAAACTGACCCCATCTTTGCAATATGAGTTCAGAGCTGCAGTGTGACTGTGGGTACAAAACATGGGATAATGGAGGGAGGAAGAGGGCAGGCGTCTGATATTGTAGCACTCCTCTAAGAGCAACTCTCCCTCGCCCCTGAGCCTCAGAGAGGGGGCTAACCGCTCCCAAGAACCTTTACCCATTCTACGCATGCGCACATGAGGATTCGTGCCTCGTACGGTTATGGGGGTGACGCTATGGGCCGGACTACAACTCCCAGCGGCCCCTTGTACATTTCGTGCGTGCGGGCGGTCTTAGCCCGCTCGAACTCTGTTGTTGCCGTAGGGGGAAGGGAGCTAGGTTGGTGGTGAGAGTTCAGTCGTCATTGTTGCTGCCAGCTTGGACTCATGATTCCTATATGCCCAGTAGTTTCGTTCACCTATGGTAAGTAACGGCACTCGGTGTTTATTTGTGTCTGTGTGCGCAGATGGGTGGCGGTGAGGGGGGGCGGGGGAAATGATCCTGAGGCACTGTGTCTGACCTGGCGCTCACGCGCTCTTTCTGTCTCTTGTCTGTCTCCTCTTTCTCTCCCGCTTTCTCCTCCCACTTCCTCCTGCCGGGACTTCTGTCATGGCTCCAACCATCACCGCCGCCGCTTCTTGGTTATCGTCACCACAGTGCCCAGCCGGCTGGGAGAAGATGCCAAAATGGCCACCGGCAACTACTTTGGTTTCACCCATAGCGGTGCTGCTGCCCAGTATAGGTAACCGCCGCGACCCCGCCCTGCCCCTCCCTCTGCCCGGGCCCGGAGTCACCTCTCCCCTCTTCGCCTTCGCTCTCGTGGTCTGTGAGCGGGATCTCTCCGCCCCTTCAGGAGTGAGTGCTCGGGACCGCTCCTATCCCCCACCCTGTGTGGGGGCCTCTTCTCACCCCGTTCCTCTGGGATGGTCGTGCTTGGGACCCTTCTGCTTGTCTGCCCTGTCCGCGGGTGTGTTTTCTTATTGTCCTGGTAAGGGAAATACTCAGCGGTGTGAGGGTGGGGAGGTGGAGCCGGGCACCATGGAGGAGGAGAATCAGCGTCAGCATTAGGTCCCAAGGCCCCTTAAATGTCTACTTAAAGTGTTACCATATGCCGATACCGGGCCCTTCTTATTCAGCTTCTGGGAAGATGGGGCTTGTTCTCCAAGTCTTTGCCTCCCACTGTGTCTGTGTGGGAGGATGGAATTGTTTTTAACATAGATTAAAATTACACACAACCCAACCTCTGAGAAACTGGTTTGATAAGGGAAGAGCTGAAGCACCAAAAAACACAGTGGACTGTCTCATTCCACTGAAGCAATGTTTTAATTAATGTCTCTTAGAAAGTAGAGAAGGTACTTTTGGGGCCAGGCACCTTTTAAAAAGCATTTCCTATTTGGATGTCTAAGACCAGGAGTAGGTCTTATAGTGGAGCTCAGGGACCTGTAACTGTCTGTCTTGTACAGGGATACTGCGCTAAATCTTTGTACGTGCAAATTGTGTATTGGAGTGTTAAAAGTAATTAGTAGTATCTATTATATTTTTTTAAATAAATTACTTTATTTGGCAAAACCCAGATACAGTCAGGAGCATATTCTACATTATTCGTTTCATAAAACTGTAATAAAGACCTTCCTTGACTCCTAAGTCTTGGTTAATGGGAAAACCAGAAGAATAAAGCAAATATATGAGGGATTATTAAGAAACAAATGCAGATGTGTGATAATTTAATTAGCTAATCAAAATTGCATACCTGATGGTTTCAGGAATAGAGTTTTATGGGAGTCTTGGAATGACAACCTATTTATTCTTTCCTAGAACTGGACATAAACTACACTAATTATAGTTTACTCCAATAATGAATAATAAACTGAGATCAATATCTACAGTTTTGAAGTGGAGATTATTTTTTTAAATTATTATTTTTATTGTGGAGCTGAGGTAGACTTGAGACCTGAACAACTACTTTGAAATTTCCTTTTGAATTGCAATATAACAATGTGTAATTGAATTAAGATCAAGTTCAAAACTTTTTTAATAGGTAATCCCAAATGTGTTCTTGAAAAAATGGAAAAACTAATCAAAAGAAGCTTTTCCTTTGCTATCACAAGCACAAGATACTATCCCATTTGCATCTCAGTAAAAGACTCTGCATCCTATCAGTGGTCTGTATATTTACCACATCTGAAAGTGAAGAGCAATCAGTGTTAAAGCAGTCCTTTCATAAAAAGGATTTTAATATTTTTGAGTAGAAAACACAGGAGTCGCTTAAAATGTATGAAAGAAAGCTTACCTTCATGAAGTAGATTGATCAGGTCCTTAGTAGCTTGTTTATGGTTATGCTCAAAACCAAGAGGAACAAGAATAGTATTTTTTTCCTAAAGACTACAATATTCTCTCTGACATAACTACCAGAAACAAAGCACCTTTTAACTAGAGATACTATTATTTTTCTAGAAGACATTTCCATAGCTCCCTTGTGTTTAGCAATTTTAAATATGAAATTCTGTCATTTTAATTACAGCAGAACCATTTAACTTCAATATATAAAAACCCCATTCTTACAGCAGAAACACACAGAGAAAATGTTGTTATTATTATTGGATTTCCATGCCTGGACTCCACCTTCTTCCCATCTTAGGCCCTTGAATGGTTAAAAGACCACTTGCATTCCATCCAAATTAAATTCAGTTGTGATTTGTATTCAAAATTATGTTTCTTTTTATTTTCATCTTCTTAGCATAACAGTGGCAGGAAAAGACTTGAACAACTCTGGTATAGCTCCCACCACTGCTTGAAGCAATTCCTCCTACCTAATGTATATAGGCTGTTTCTCTGTTTTGTCAGTTTAAGGGGAGAAATAAGGAAATTTCCACCAGAAAATAGAGAAAGACTAATTTATGATGGTAAGCAAATGACAATTTATAAAATTAGGCTACATTTTCTACATATCTAACAGTACAGAAGTGTAAAATTTTAAAAGTTCTGAGGTAATTCACATTATCATATGTAGCTACTGAAAATACATCAAATTGAGAAAACAGGCAGAAGACTATTTAGCTCGGACTTCACTTGAACACATCAACGGTCTAATACTGCCAACAAAGAAGTCTTGCTCCATCCTATGCGCACTCTTATTTTCCCTCCTCCCATATATCAAACCTGGCTAGGCCATCCTATTCCATCCTTAGTGCTAATTCTCCTACTTATCAAGCTATTCAGTGCACTGATTTAACTCATTCTAGCAGAAAACTATTATTTTTTTCAGTTTTTAATATTGTGAAGAGCTTGTGATCACTACAAGCAGAATTATTAACAAGATTCTGCTATAGACGTTTTCATTTCTTCTGTGATATTTTTGTATCAAAAATCCTTATCCTGGTATAGAATTAACAGCCCAAATAATTTGATTTCTAAGGCTAATATAGATCTATAACCATGTATACATTAGCAAACCTTTTTCCCTTTCTTCTTTAAGATCATGCGGAGCTAGTGATCAAGTTTGCAAGACTACAAGAAAAATAATTTAGAACTGACTGCCTCTTCCATTTTAAAAGTTATGATATACTATGTTACAGAAATTCATGGAGACATCTCTGTGAAATTTATGGGTTTTTTTTCTCCCCATGGTTCTACTGAGAACCTTGTAACATTAAAACAACCACAAATTTTCATGTAATGAATTTATATCAAAAGAATTTTGTACTAACATCATCAAGCTCAGGGCTTGAACTCGCAACCTTAGGATTAGAAACCCTATGCTCTACTGCCCCAGCCCTTCGAGCCCTGAGCTGGCCACTGACTGTTGTTCTGGAGCTGCACCAAGCTGCCTCTCTCTGACAAGCCCCTTTTATGGGCAAGTGATGTCAGGTGGAGTGGAAAACAGCCCAGGCTAACTCAGCTCACCTGTGCTGGATGCTGGGGAGGTTCAATCTGGCCTGGACAGAACCAGTACACTTTATTAATGATATTGACAGTGGGATTGAGTGCAAGTTTGCTGATGACACCAAGCTGGGTGGTGAGGTTAATGTGCCGGAGGGACCTGGATAGGCTGAAGTGGGCCCCAGTGAACCTCATGAGGTTCAACAAAGCCAACTCCTGCACCTGGATCGGGACAATCCCTGCCATCCATACAGGTTAGGAGATGACGTGCTTGAAAACAGCCCTGAGGAAAAGGACTTGGGAGTACTCATGAATGAAAACCTGGGCATGAGCCACCAATGTGCATCTGCAGCCCAGAAGGCCTACCACATCCTGGGCTGCATCAAAAGAAGCGTGGCCAGCAGATTGAGAGAGGTGATTCTGCCCCTCTACTCTGCTCTGGTGAGACCTCACCTGGAATACTGCATCCAGCTTCAGACTGGTGCATGATAAGGAATGTGAAGCACCTGGTCTATATGGTTGTTTTGGAAATGAGTCCCATAGAAAAAAATCAATTATTTCTGGGGTGCCATCTGACTGGAGAACTTACTTTGCAAGGCCCAGGATAGTGTTCTGGATGCTAAGAATGGGCTCTGGACATGCTACCAGCCATCCAATGGTTCCTTACACCATTGTAAGTAGATAGCTGGAGTTGCACCAAATTGCTAAATCCACACTCCTGCCAATCATCTGCAGATTTACTGAGGGCGCACTTGACTCCCTTGTCCACGTCATTGATGAAGACATTAAACAGAACTGGCCCCAGTACTGAGCCCTGGGGAACACCACTGGTGACCAGCCTCCAGATGGCTTTAACTCCATTTACCACACCTTTGTGCCCGACTATCCAGCCAGTGTTTCACCCAGTGAAGCGTATGCCCATCCAAGCCGTGAGCCGCCAGCTTCTCTAGGAGAATGCTGTGGGAAAAAATGTCAAAGGCCTTACTGAGGTCCATGTAGACAATGTCCACAGGCTTTCCCTCATCCACTAGGCGGGTCACCTGACCATAGAAGGAGATCAGGTTAGTTAAGCAGGACCTGCCCTTCATGAACCCATGCTGACTGGGCCTGATCACCTGGGTTCCTGCATGTGCTGTGTGATGGCATTCAAGATGATCTGCTCCATAACCTTCCCTGGCACCGAGGTCAGACTGACAGGTCTGTAATTCCCCTTCTTGTAGATGGGCGTCACATTTGCGAGCCTCCGGTCAACTGGGACCTCCCCAGTTAGCCAAGACTGCTGATAGATGATGGAAAGTACTCTAAGATTGTTACCAGTTTTTCAGAGTAACAGTTTATAGCATAACAAAATTTGTGTGTCATTAGAAATGAGGATAATAGAGAATACAAATGGATGTTTATCTGCATAGCTAATACATAAGTGAGTCTCATATATCTACCCCAAAAAAATTTAACAATTCTGGCCACAAAACTAATCCATGGATTGTAAAAAAGTCGCTCAAAATAGCAAGTTGTTTTAGGAGGACAATTCAGACACTTGAAACTGAAGATCTTAGTTTTTTTATATATGCCATTTAGAAATCCTAGTGCTGTAGTTTTTATAGCAAGTACCAGAAACTTTCATAATAAGCACGTTATTAGTCATGTGGTTTGGGTTTTTTTCTTGACAAAATGGCTGTCAAAAATTCTGATGCACTTGGGAGAACTTTAGGCTGCACTGACTGAGATTCCTTTAATGATAATATATAGAATCCTGTTGATTTCATCACTGCAAAGAATCTGTGAAATTCATTTTAGGATAGAAACCTTTTTTGGAATATCTCAAAGTACGAAGCTGTTAATTCTTCAGCTGGAAACATGCAGAAGAAAAAAACCAACACAAAACCAACCAACTTTGCATCGGAAAGAAGAGAGTCTAAATAGTTTCTGATAAATAATTTCAAATGAGAAAAAACTTGTTTTCCTAGAAACATAAAGCATATTTGAAATCTTAACTCGTTTCACATTTAATCAAAGGCAGCAAAAGAGCTAAGTGCCCTTTAAACCTGAAAATAGTGGATTAGAGTAGTTCTTTTTACTTTCAGTGTTGTCATGAATTCATAGACTCCTAGAATCTCTTGAGTTGGAAAGGACCCATAAGAACCATCGAGTCCAACTCCTGGCTCCACACAGGGCCAGCCAAGTCAGAGCATCGTCCAGACGCTTCTTGCCTTCAGCCCAGCTCGGGGATGTGACCCCTTCCCTGGGGAGCCTGTTTCAGCGCCCGACCCCCCTCTCAGTACAGAACCTCTTCCTGACACCCAGCCTAAACCTCCCCTGGCGCAGCTTCACGCCATTCCCTCGGGTTCTATCCCTGGTCCCCAAAGAGAGGAGATCAGCGCCTGCCCCTTCGCTCCCCCTCGGCAGGAAGTCATAGACTGCTATGAGGTCTCCCCTCAGCCTCCTCTTCTCCAGGCTGAACAAACCCAGGGACTTCAGCTTCTCCTTGTAAGACTTCCCCTCCAGACCCTTCCCCATCCTCATTGCCCTCCTCTGGACACTCTCCAATACTTTCCTGTCCCTCTTGTCCTGTGGCACCCAAAACTGCACCCAGGACTCGAGGTGAGGCTGCACCAGTGCAAGGCAGAGCGGGACAATCCCCTCCCTGGACTGGCTGGCCATGCCATGCTTGATGCACCCCAGGATACAGTCAATAGCTCCTCCCAATTTGGTGTCATCTGCAAATTTACTTAAGACACCTCTAGTTCTGAGTCCAGGTCGTTTATGAAAATGTTAAAAAGAACCGGTCACTGCATAATATTTCCTGCTGCCCTGCTCATTCAAAATTTCTCTGAATATTGCAGTACCTTTGTACTTTCTGCTAGCGGTGGTATTGGGGCCTAAGGTTATAAACCTGTGTGCAAAACTCATCTTTTACTTACTTAAGTATTTATTAATCCATCTATTTAGGAGCCTGAAATAAATGTGGAATTTGGTGATACTATTCCTTTTTATGTGCTTTGTAGGTGTCCTGGTTTCAGCTTCAGCCCAGAGCCGTCCTGAAAAACCAGACCATCCCTTCTCGTTAGTAGGGAAATATGAACAACTGAAAAGTCCCTAACTGCTTGGCAACAACTAGAAACATAAGGGTGCTATCAGCACTGTTCTCAGCCTAACTCCCAAACACAGCATTCCATCCGCTATTAGAAAAGAAATTAACTCCATCCTAGCTCATCTACAGACTAGACATCTACAGACTAGACATCTACAGACTCCAGGAGTCTCATGGACCTCTTGCAGCTCGCAGTGTGGTTTTCCCATCAGATGTCTGGGTGGTTAAAGTCCCCCATCAAGAGGAGTGCCTGTGACCGCGATGCCTCCTGCAGCTGAAGGAGGAAAGCCTCATCAGTAGTCTCACTTTGATCAGGTGGCCTGTAGTAGACCCCTATCACCAGCTGCTCTTTATTAGCCCCATCCCTAATTCTGACCCACAGGCTTTCAACCTGCTCCTGGCCACTTCTCAGAGAGAGCTCCTCACAGTCTATCCTCTTTTTAACATAGAGGGCAACTCCCCCACCCTTCCTTCCTAGCCTATCCCTTCTAAAAATGTGATACCCTTCTACAGGGGTATTCCAGCTGTGGGAATCATCCCACCATGTTTCCGTGATTGCAACTAGATCATAATTTTCCAGTGACATCACGGTTTCCAACTCCTCCTGCTTATTACCCATGCTGCGTGCGTTCGTGTAAAGACACTTCAGCTGGGCTTTCTGACTCAATACCTTTTTTGAGGAGCCCTCCCTCAAACCTCTGGGAGGAATCTGAAGTTTTCCCCCACTGCCTCCTCGAGGGACATTAGAAGGTTCCAGAAGAGGGGTCAGCAATACTACCTCCTCTGAGGAGTCCCCAGAAGTTCCTATGGGACACTTTAGAGGTATTTCCCTACAGTCTTGTAGAATTTCAGCATCCCCAAGCCCTTCTCTATCTTGTTGAATTTCACCCTCTTCACCCTTCGAATCTAGTATAAAGCTACAGGCTACTTGCTCTACCCTAGCAAGCCTCACTATATCCCCTCCCCCCTTCCTAACTAGTTTAAAGCCCTGTCAATGAGGCTTGCCAGCTCTTGAGCTAGGATTCTTGTCCCTCTTGGAGACAGGTGGCACCCATCCGCTGCTATCAGGCCAGGTGCTGAGTAAACGGCTCCGTGATTGAAAAACCCAAAGTTCATAAGGTGGCACCAGCCCCTCAGCCAACTAGGCTTCCTCATACGGGAGATGTTCCAGGCCCTTAATCATCTTCGTAGCCCTTCTCTGGACTCTCTCAAGGAGGTCCCTGTCTTTTTTTATACCAGGGAGCCCAGAACTGGACACAATACTCCAGGTGGGGCCTGACCAGGGCAGAGGAGAGGGGGAGGATCATCTCCTTCGACCTGCTGGCCACACTCTTCCTGATGCATCCCAGGATCCCATTGGCCCTCTTAGCCACCAGGGCACACTGCTGGCTCATAGCCAACCTGTCATCAACCAGGACTCCCAGGTCCTTCTCCACAGAGCTCTTCTCCAGCAGGTCATCCCCCAGCCTGTACTGATACTGACGGTTATTCATGGGAGACAGTATTAAAAGCCTTGCTGAAGTCAAGGTAGATGATATCCACTGCTCTCCCTCCATCTACCCAGCTGGTGATGACATCATAGAAGGCTATGAGATTAGTTGAGCACGATCTCCCCTTCGTGAATCCATGCTGACTACTCCTCATGACTTTCTTCTCTTCCGATTGCTTGGAGATGGCATCCAGAACAAGATGTTCCATCACCTTTCCAGGGACAGAGGTGAGACTGACTGGCCTATAGTTGCTTGGGTCCTCCTTCTCGCCCTTTTTAAAGACCGGAGTGACATTGGCTACCCTCCAGTCTTCAGGCACTTCTCCTGTTCTCCAAGAGAGTAGCTCAGCAATCACTTCCGCCAGCTCCCTCAGCACGCGTGGATGCATCCCATCCGGGCCCATGGATTTATGTGCATTGATCTCTTTGAGACACTCCTGGACCACTCCCACCTCAACCAGAGGGAAGCTCTCCATTTCCCAAGCTCTCTTACTTTCTTCCAATGTCCGTGGGTCCCGAGGGGCCTTTGAAGTGAAGACCGAGGCAAAGAAGGCATTCAGTATCTCCACCTTCTCAGCATCACCCGATACCAGGACACCCGCCTCGTTCAGCAAGGGACCTACATTATCCCTGGTCATCCTCTTACTATTCACATATCTGAAAAAACTCTTTTTATTATCCTTTATGCCCCTTGCTAGCTTCATTTCCAAGCAGGCTTTAGCCTTTCTAGTCACGTCCCTACAGGCCCTGACAACATCCCTATATTCCTCCCAGGTGCACAGACCCTGTTTCCACAATTCATAAACCTTCTGCTTCCCTTTGAGTTTACTCATGAGCTCCCTGCTCATCCACGCAGGTCTTCTGCCTCTCTTTCCCGATTTCTTGCTCAAAGGGATGCACCGTTCTTGGGCTTGGAATAGCGCTGTTCAAATGCTAACCAGGTCTCACAGGCTCCCTTTCCTTCTAACAGTGTAGCCCACGGGATAGCTCCTATTAGGTTGTGGAAGAGATTAAACTTAGCTCTTCTAAAATTCAGGGTCACTTTGTCCCAAGCTGCCCCCAACCTTCACTTCCCCAGAGCCGTCCCGAAAAACCAGACCATCCCTTCTCGTTAGTAGGGAAATATGAACAACTGAAAAGTCCCTAACTGCTTGGCAACAACTAGAAACGCAAGGGTGCTATCAGCACTGTTCTCAGCCTAACTCCCAAACACAGCATTCCATCTGCTATTAGAAAAGAAATTAACTCCATCCTAGCTGAAACCAGGACACCTACAAAGCACGTAAAGAGGAATAGGGTGGAGAAGCCTTGCAGAGAGACCTGGACAGATTAGAGAGCCTGGAATGAATACAGGGATGCTGTTCGGACTTGCAGAGATGGGATCAGGAAAGCCAAGGCGCAGATGGAACTGAACTTGGCAAGGGTTGTTAAAAACAACAAGAAGGGATTTTACAGGTACATTGGCCAGAAGAGACAGGCCAAAGA
The DNA here is from genome assembly GCA_020800305.1 of Porphyrio hochstetteri. Classification (NCBI taxonomy): domain Eukaryota; kingdom Metazoa; phylum Chordata; class Aves; order Gruiformes; family Rallidae; genus Porphyrio; species Porphyrio hochstetteri. Next base: position 204,166 of record JAJHSY010000141.1, on the reverse strand, counting down.
GAACGTACCCTCCTTGGTAAATGAGAAAGGAGAATTGGCTGCAACTGATGAGGAGAAGGCTGAGGTACTGAATGAGTTCTTTGTCTCGGTCTTCTCTGGCAGCCAGGATTCTCATAATTCTCAAATCCCAGAACCTTGCCTCCCTAGAACTCCAGGTGGGAACTGGGGGAGCAAATCCCCCCCCACTGTAAGAGCAGAGCAAGTCCGTGACTGACTGTCTACAAGTCTATGGGGCTGGATGACATGCATCCCAGGGTCCTGAAGGAGCTGGCTGATGTGGTTGCTGAGCCGCTCTCCATCATATTTGCAAAGTCGTGGCTGTCAGGAGAGGTCCCTGGGGACTGGAAAAAAGGTCACGTCACTCCCATTTATAAGAAAGGGAGCAAGGAAGACCCAGGGAATTACAGGCCAGTGAGCCTCACCTCTGTGCCTGGGAAGATCATGGAACAGATCCTCCTGGATGACATGTTGGAGCACATGAGGGAAGAGCATGTGATCCAGGACAGCCAGCACGGCTTCACCAAGGGAAGGTCGTGCCTTACCAATCTGGTGACCTTCTATGATGGAGTGACAGCATCAGTAGATAAAGGGAAGGCAACCGATGTCATCTACCTGGACTTGTGCAAGGCCTTTGACACAGTCCCCCATCACATCCTTATCTCTAAATTGGAGAGATGTGGATTTGATGGGTGGACCATCCAGTGGATAAGAAACTGGTTAACAGACCGTAGCCAAAGGGTGGTGGTCAATGGGTCTATGTCCAGGTGGAGGCCGGTGACAAGCGGTGTCCCCCAGGGGTCTGTCTTGGGACCGGTTCTCTTTAACATCTTTATCAATGACATCGATGATGGAATTGAGTGCACCCTCAGCAAGTTTGTGGATGACACCAAGCTGAGTGGTGTGGTCGACACCCTAGAAGGAAAGGAAGCCATCCAGAGGGATCTTGACAGGCTGGAGAGATGGGCCCGGGTGAACCTAATGAGGTTCAACACTGCCAAGTGTCAGGTGTTGCACTTGCGCCGGAAGAATCCCAGACATAGATACAGACTGGGAGAAGAGCTTCTTGAGAGTAGCCCTGCTGAGAAGGACTTGGGGATTCTGGTGGATGAGAAACTTAACATGAGCCAGCAGTGTGCTCTTGCAGCTCGCAAGGCCAATGGAATCCTGGGCTCCATTACAAGAGGGGTGGCCAGCAGGGACAGGGAGGGGATTGTCCCTCTCTACTCTGCCCTCGTGAGGCCCCATCTGGAGTCCTGTGTCCAGATCTGGGGCCCCCAATACAAGAAGGATGTGGAACTGTTGGAGAGGGTTCAGAGGAGGGCCACAAAGATGATTAGAGGGCTGGAGCACCTGCCCTACAAAGAGAGGCTGAGGGAGCTGGGCTTGTTCAGTCTGGAGAAGAGAAGGCTGCGGGGGGACCTCATTGCAGCCTTCCAGTACCTGAAGGGAGCTTATAAGCAGGAGGGGATTCAACTTTTTAAAAGGATAGACAATGACAGGACAAGGGGGAATGGATTAAAACTAAAGGAAGGAAGGTTTAGATTAGATATTAGGGGGAAGTTTTTTACAGAGAGAGTGGTGAGGTGCTGGAACAGGCTGCCCAGAGAGGTAGTGGATGCCCCGTCCCTGGAAGTGTTCAAGGCCAGGTTGGATGGGGCCCTGGGCAACCTTGTGTAGATCCAGGCCTGAGGTTGGTGGCCCTGCCTGTGGCAGGGGGGTTGGAGCTCTATGATCCTTGGGGTCCCTTCCAACCCATGCCATTCTATGATTCTATGATTCTATGATTCTATGAAAGGCTGAATAAGCTGGGGCTGTTCAGCCTGGAGAAAAGAAGACTGAGGGGGCACCTAATTAATGTTTATAAATATCTTAAGTATGGGATGTGATGCCCCGGAAAGCCGGAATCAAAACTCACTAGCCTTGGTGACTATTAAGCAGGTATCCTTTATTGCAGCGCTGGGCACACAGGGGATCACTCCTCCAAATGTGTGCGCCTACTGAAGCCAAATTTCTCATATTTATACATATTAACTATACATATTCATTATAATGTCTAAGAAAAGGCAAAGTTATGCTAATTATTTCTAAGAAGTCATTTACATTAACTCCTCCCAGATAGAGCATGCTCAGTGACACTCAGGGGGTCTTCTGGTGGTCTTCATGGATGAAGGCTGGACGTCTTCCTCACTCTCAGCGCATGCTCTTTACGTTTCTTCTCTGTGATTATCTGATCTCAAAAACACATTCCTTTTTGCTGAAAACAAGATATACTCTGTCTCCTAATTGGTCATTAGTCTTATGACTCCTCTATCTCCTGCTTTCAAGGCTGTTGCACTGTTATGGCTGAGTTTTGTAGCCGCTTTCATGAAACCGCTTGTGTGATGACTGCTAAAATCCAAAACTAATCTATTCCTAAAAATACACACATTCTTACTTTATCTTCAAGGCTGTTACTGTTGCATTGTTATGGTTAAGTTTTGAAAGTGCTCTCAAGTAGCCTACACAGTTAAAGCTTTCTCCTAAACTAATCTATTCTTAAAACCATGAAAATTCTTTTATTAAAGTTATATTAATTGTCTCTTAAGCTACACCTATATCAATCTATTAAGCATGATTACATTTCATTGAATCAGATGCAGGGGGAATTGGCCAACCCCTTTTCAGTCATCTGTGGAGATAGGACAAGGGGCAATGGCTGTAAATTGGAGCACAGGAAGTTCCGCACCAACATGCGGAAGAACTTTTACACAGTGAGGGTGACAGAGCCCTGGAATAGGCTGCCCAGGGAGGTGGTGGAGTCTCCTCTGGAGATATTCAAGACTCGTCTAGACGCCTATCTGTGCAATATGTGCTAGGGAGCCTGCTTTGGCAGGGGGGTTGGACCCGATGATCTCTCGAGGTCCCTTCCAACCCCTACGATTCTGTGATTCTGTGATTCTGTGTGATTCTGTGACATCCTGATAGCAAAGCTGAGAGGGTATGGGATAGATGAGTGGACAGTGAGGTCGGTTGAGAATTGGCTGTCGGACCGAGCTCAGAGGGTGGTGATCAGTGGAGCAGAGTCTGACTGGAGACCTCTGACTAGTGGTGTTCCCCAGGGCTCGGTGTTGGGTCCAGTCCTGTTTAATATCTTCATTGACGACCTTGATGAGGGAATAGCATCCACCCTCAGCAAGTACGCCAATGATACAAAGCTGGGAGGAGTGGCTGACACGCAGGAACACTGCGCTGCCATTCAGCAAGACCTGGACAGGCTGGAAAGCTGGGCAGGGAGAAACCAGATGAGGTTTAATAAAAGCAAGTGTAGTGTCTTGCACCTGGGAAGAAATAACTGCTTGAATCAGTACAGGCTGGGGGATGACCTGCTGGAGAAGAGCTCTGTGGAGAAGGACCTGGGAGTCCTGGTTGATGACAAGTTGGCCATGAGCCAGCAGTGTGCCCTGGTGGCTAAGAGAGGCAATGGGATCCTGGGGTGCATTTAGGAGGAGTGTGGCCAGCAGGTCGAAGGAGGTGATCCTCCCCCTCTACTCTGCCCTGGTCAGGCTCCACCTGGAGTATTGTGTCCAGTTCTGGGCTCCATGGTATAAAAAACACAGGGATTTCCTTGAGAGAGTCCAGAGAAGGCTACAAAGATGATTAAGGGCCTGGAGCATCTCCCGTATGAGGAAAGGCTGAGTGAGCTGGGACTGTTCAGCCTGGAGAAAATAAGACTGAGGGGGGGCCTAATTAATGTTTATAAATATCTTAAGTATGGGATGCAGGGGGAATTGGCCAGCCCCTTTTCAGTGGTCTGTGGGGACAGGACAAGGGGCAATGGCTGCAAGTTAGAGCATAGGAAGTTCCGCACCAACATGCGGAGGAACTTTTTCACAGTGAGGGTGACAGAGCCCTGGAATAGGCTGCCCAGGGAGGTGGTGGAGCCTCCTTCTCTGGAGATATTCAAGACCCATCTGGATGCCTATCTGTGCAATATGAGCTAGGGAGCCTTCTTTGGCAGGGGGGTTGGATCTGATGATCTCTCGAGGTCCCTTCCAACCCCTATGATTCTATGATTCACCTTCTCTTTAAGTGGCTTCTGCGACATGTTCCTCATAAGACTTGTAGATGGGCTTGTGATCGAGGGGTGGATTTGACCATGGACACTGTCTCACAGATCATCCATGAATGTGGAACTTGTACCTCGATCAAGCAAGCCAAGCGGTTAAAGCCTCTGTGGTATGGAGGGCAGTGGCTGAAATACAAATATGGAGAGATCGATTACATAACTTTCCAACAATGGAAACAAAGCAACTGGAAGCGCAGAGGCAAACCCATCTGGTCTGCTACACTGTGGCAAGACATCTCTGCCCAGTTAGAGAACCTAACTGTAAAAGTATGTCATGTAGATGCCCACATACCCAGGAGTCAAGTCACTGAAGAACATCAAAACAACCAGCGGCATGTGGTGCTCAGCCACTGAAGGGCTGAACCAGCACAAAGTCTTACTAGCTAATATTATTGCCGGTAATGTGGTGTGGCTATTTCCCCCTGGCTGGAGGCCAGATGCCCACCAAAGCCACTCTATCACTCCCCTTTTCAGCTGGACAGGGGAGAAAATAGATATTGAGAGGCTCAGGAGTGGAGATAAGGACAGGGAGAGATCATTCCACAATTAACATCATGGGCAAAATAGACTCAAAAAGGAATTAAAAAAAAAACCCCAAACATCTAATTTATTATATACACACAGGCATACACACTGAAACCAGAGTAGGATAATGAGAAGTAAAACCAAATCTTAAAACACCTCCCCCACCCCTCCCTTCTTCACGGACTCAACTTTATTCATGATTTCTCTCCATTCCACCCCACCAGGTGGCACGGGGGGGCTGGGGAATGGGGGTTTTTGTCAGTTCCTCACAGGTTGTTTTCCTGCTTAGTGGGGTGGGTTAATCCTTACACTCTTCCCCTTCTCCAGCATGGGGTCCCACCCACGGGAGACAGTCCTTCATGAACTTCTCCAACAGGAGTCCTTTCCCATGGGGCTTCAGCTCCTCACGAAGTGCCCCAGCGTGGATCCCTTCCACAGGGTGCTGACCTTCAGGCCCAGACTGCTCCAGCCTGGTCCCCCACAGAGTCACAAGCCCCCCCACCAAATCTGCTCCAGCATGGGACTCTCTCTCCACCGGCTGCAGGTCCCATATCTGTTGTGTAACGCATGTCCTGACAGGAGCTCGCTCCAACGCAGGTTACAGCATCTTCCATATGTCTCCACCCACTCCAGCGTGGGTTCCCTCCATGGGCTGTAAGTGGTATCTCTGCTCCCCATCATCTTCCATGTACTGCAGGGGGACAACCTGCTCCACCATGGTCTTCTCCATGGGCTTCAGAGGAATCTCTCCTCCAGTGCCTGGGGTGCCTCCTCCCCCCACTTCTTCACTGGCCTTGGTGCCTGCAAAGTTTCTTACATCTTCTCACTCCTTTCTCTGCTGGCAAAAAGCAGACTGTTGCATTTTTTATTTGTTCTTAAATATGTTATCACAGAGGGGCTACCACCATCACTGATTGGGTCAGCTCTGGTCAGTGGCGTGTCTGGCTTTTAGCCCAGCTGGTGTTTACTCTGTCAGGCCCGGGGGAAGCTTCTAGCAACTTGTTGCAGAAGCCACCACTGCAGCCCCCCCACCCCCCAAACCTTGCCACACAGAACCACAACATGTGGGATAAAGGAAACTCGTGCTTTTGTGAGGACTATGAGAAATACAAGTAGGGATGTTATGAATGTGTGGCTTATTGAAAAAATCCTTTTAAAATTATCAACTTTTAGGTAATCCGGAAGTGTTTTATCAGTCTTGATTTGTTTAGATGATTAGAAAAGTGCACATCACAGTAAAGGCAAATATACAAATGAGATCCAAGTATTTAAGGATTTAACTTTTGCTTTGTTCAGAGCTTTGAGAAGCATCTGCTGTTCAGAGGTGGAACAGGGTCATGGGGAACAAATGCAAATTCAGTCACTTTGAGAGGTTACTGCCCAACAGTTTTTAGGAGCAATATGAAGGACTGCTGGTTCCTAGAAACGTCAAATAAATGCACCCTGTATGGGTGAGACTTTAGCTCACATGTACAATAAGCGTGTGGGAACTATTGTATAATTAATTTGTGGACATGTATCAGCTGTGGCTCTGTTCTTTAAGTGGGGTTGTTACCCGGTGTGCGGTATGCCAATACACACACAGAGCAGAGGTGTTTGTTTATTCCATGTCTGCACAGAGATGGTGGTAGGTGGTAATCCCACACAGCTAGCACACCACACACAGAATTTACAACCCATTGATCTTGTTACAGAATTAGAGAAACCTGCCTAAATTTGCACTAATTGGTTAGTAATTGCCACATCATCTACTATTGGTCAAGCATATTCAAATTAGCAAACATGCTCCTTGAAGGGGGGGAGGGGGGGGTCTACTTTATAGATATCAGCACTGTGGGGACAGCTCAAATGACATGCATATGGCTTTAGTTGGATGACAGGTACATTGCTCTTCATGCGTGTGATTGTGGTGGTGCATCCCAGGGCCCAAGTGAATCTAAAACTTGTTGCAAGGTTAGATAAGTCCCTGGTCTTACTGTGTGCTCTGCACATGTGCATTAGGTGCTAGTCCTGCCTTCCAAGTCCGTGGTCTTGCAGAAGTGCCAACTAGGTACCTGCTGTCTAAATCAGTCTTCAGCTGACAATGTGTTTTGTGTGGGAAATCTGGTAAATACTGGCACAGGCAGTATGTGTGTGAGGACAAACACCAGTACGTGGCAAGTGTGGTAGTGACACATTTCACCTAGATTTCTGTTACTTGAGATACCTACTGCTGCGTGTTTTGCCTTTGCAGACAAGTATGAGAAACTGACCCCATCTTTGCAATATGAGTTCAGAGCTGCAGTGTGACTGTGGGTACAAAACATGGGATAATGGAGGGAGGAAGAGGGCAGGCGTCTGATATTGTAGCACTCCTCTAAGAGCAACTCTCCCTCGCCCCTGAGCCTCAGAGAGGGGGCTAACCGCTCCCAAGAACCTTTACCCATTCTACGCATGCGCACATGAGGATTCGTGCCTCGTACGGTTATGGGGGTGACGCTATGGGCCGGACTACAACTCCCAGCGGCCCCTTGTACATTTCGTGCGTGCGGGCGGTCTTAGCCCGCTCGAACTCTGTTGTTGCCGTAGGGGGAAGGGAGCTAGGTTGGTGGTGAGAGTTCAGTCGTCATTGTTGCTGCCAGCTTGGACTCATGATTCCTATATGCCCAGTAGTTTCGTTCACCTATGGTAAGTAACGGCACTCGGTGTTTATTTGTGTCTGTGTGCGCAGATGGGTGGCGGTGAGGGGGGGCGGGGGAAATGATCCTGAGGCACTGTGTCTGACCTGGCGCTCACGCGCTCTTTCTGTCTCTTGTCTGTCTCCTCTTTCTCTCCCGCTTTCTCCTCCCACTTCCTCCTGCCGGGACTTCTGTCATGGCTCCAACCATCACCGCCGCCGCTTCTTGGTTATCGTCACCACAGTGCCCAGCCGGCTGGGAGAAGATGCCAAAATGGCCACCGGCAACTACTTTGGTTTCACCCATAGCGGTGCTGCTGCCCAGTATAGGTAACCGCCGCGACCCCGCCCTGCCCCTCCCTCTGCCCGGGCCCGGAGTCACCTCTCCCCTCTTCGCCTTCGCTCTCGTGGTCTGTGAGCGGGATCTCTCCGCCCCTTCAGGAGTGAGTGCTCGGGACCGCTCCTATCCCCCACCCTGTGTGGGGGCCTCTTCTCACCCCGTTCCTCTGGGATGGTCGTGCTTGGGACCCTTCTGCTTGTCTGCCCTGTCCGCGGGTGTGTTTTCTTATTGTCCTGGTAAGGGAAATACTCAGCGGTGTGAGGGTGGGGAGGTGGAGCCGGGCACCATGGAGGAGGAGAATCAGCGTCAGCATTAGGTCCCAAGGCCCCTTAAATGTCTACTTAAAGTGTTACCATATGCCGATACCGGGCCCTTCTTATTCAGCTTCTGGGAAGATGGGGCTTGTTCTCCAAGTCTTTGCCTCCCACTGTGTCTGTGTGGGAGGATGGAATTGTTTTTAACATAGATTAAAATTACACACAACCCAACCTCTGAGAAACTGGTTTGATAAGGGAAGAGCTGAAGCACCAAAAAACACAGTGGACTGTCTCATTCCACTGAAGCAATGTTTTAATTAATGTCTCTTAGAAAGTAGAGAAGGTACTTTTGGGGCCAGGCACCTTTTAAAAAGCATTTCCTATTTGGATGTCTAAGACCAGGAGTAGGTCTTATAGTGGAGCTCAGGGACCTGTAACTGTCTGTCTTGTACAGGGATACTGCGCTAAATCTTTGTACGTGCAAATTGTGTATTGGAGTGTTAAAAGTAATTAGTAGTATCTATTATATTTTTTTAAATAAATTACTTTATTTGGCAAAACCCAGATACAGTCAGGAGCATATTCTACATTATTCGTTTCATAAAACTGTAATAAAGACCTTCCTTGACTCCTAAGTCTTGGTTAATGGGAAAACCAGAAGAATAAAGCAAATATATGAGGGATTATTAAGAAACAAATGCAGATGTGTGATAATTTAATTAGCTAATCAAAATTGCATACCTGATGGTTTCAGGAATAGAGTTTTATGGGAGTCTTGGAATGACAACCTATTTATTCTTTCCTAGAACTGGACATAAACTACACTAATTATAGTTTACTCCAATAATGAATAATAAACTGAGATCAATATCTACAGTTTTGAAGTGGAGATTATTTTTTTAAATTATTATTTTTATTGTGGAGCTGAGGTAGACTTGAGACCTGAACAACTACTTTGAAATTTCCTTTTGAATTGCAATATAACAATGTGTAATTGAATTAAGATCAAGTTCAAAACTTTTTTAATAGGTAATCCCAAATGTGTTCTTGAAAAAATGGAAAAACTAATCAAAAGAAGCTTTTCCTTTGCTATCACAAGCACAAGATACTATCCCATTTGCATCTCAGTAAAAGACTCTGCATCCTATCAGTGGTCTGTATATTTACCACATCTGAAAGTGAAGAGCAATCAGTGTTAAAGCAGTCCTTTCATAAAAAGGATTTTAATATTTTTGAGTAGAAAACACAGGAGTCGCTTAAAATGTATGAAAGAAAGCTTACCTTCATGAAGTAGATTGATCAGGTCCTTAGTAGCTTGTTTATGGTTATGCTCAAAACCAAGAGGAACAAGAATAGTATTTTTTTCCTAAAGACTACAATATTCTCTCTGACATAACTACCAGAAACAAAGCACCTTTTAACTAGAGATACTATTATTTTTCTAGAAGACATTTCCATAGCTCCCTTGTGTTTAGCAATTTTAAATATGAAATTCTGTCATTTTAATTACAGCAGAACCATTTAACTTCAATATATAAAAACCCCATTCTTACAGCAGAAACACACAGAGAAAATGTTGTTATTATTATTGGATTTCCATGCCTGGACTCCACCTTCTTCCCATCTTAGGCCCTTGAATGGTTAAAAGACCACTTGCATTCCATCCAAATTAAATTCAGTTGTGATTTGTATTCAAAATTATGTTTCTTTTTATTTTCATCTTCTTAGCATAACAGTGGCAGGAAAAGACTTGAACAACTCTGGTATAGCTCCCACCACTGCTTGAAGCAATTCCTCCTACCTAATGTATATAGGCTGTTTCTCTGTTTTGTCAGTTTAAGGGGAGAAATAAGGAAATTTCCACCAGAAAATAGAGAAAGACTAATTTATGATGGTAAGCAAATGACAATTTATAAAATTAGGCTACATTTTCTACATATCTAACAGTACAGAAGTGTAAAATTTTAAAAGTTCTGAGGTAATTCACATTATCATATGTAGCTACTGAAAATACATCAAATTGAGAAAACAGGCAGAAGACTATTTAGCTCGGACTTCACTTGAACACATCAACGGTCTAATACTGCCAACAAAGAAGTCTTGCTCCATCCTATGCGCACTCTTATTTTCCCTCCTCCCATATATCAAACCTGGCTAGGCCATCCTATTCCATCCTTAGTGCTAATTCTCCTACTTATCAAGCTATTCAGTGCACTGATTTAACTCATTCTAGCAGAAAACTATTATTTTTTTCAGTTTTTAATATTGTGAAGAGCTTGTGATCACTACAAGCAGAATTATTAACAAGATTCTGCTATAGACGTTTTCATTTCTTCTGTGATATTTTTGTATCAAAAATCCTTATCCTGGTATAGAATTAACAGCCCAAATAATTTGATTTCTAAGGCTAATATAGATCTATAACCATGTATACATTAGCAAACCTTTTTCCCTTTCTTCTTTAAGATCATGCGGAGCTAGTGATCAAGTTTGCAAGACTACAAGAAAAATAATTTAGAACTGACTGCCTCTTCCATTTTAAAAGTTATGATATACTATGTTACAGAAATTCATGGAGACATCTCTGTGAAATTTATGGGTTTTTTTTCTCCCCATGGTTCTACTGAGAACCTTGTAACATTAAAACAACCACAAATTTTCATGTAATGAATTTATATCAAAAGAATTTTGTACTAACATCATCAAGCTCAGGGCTTGAACTCGCAACCTTAGGATTAGAAGCCCTATGCTCTACTGCCCCAGCCCTTCGAGCCCTGAGCTGGCCACTGACTGTTGTTCTGGAGCTGCACCAAGCTGCCTCTCTCTGACAAGCCCCTTTTATGGGCAAGTGATGTCAGGTGGAGTGGAAAACAGCCCAGGCTAACTCAGCTCACCTGTGCTGGATGCTGGGGAGGTTCAATCTGGCCTGGACAGAACCAGTACACTTTATTAATGATATTGACAGTGGGATTGAGTGCAAGTTTGCTGATGACACCAAGCTGGGTGGTGAGGTTAATGTGCCGGAGGGACCTGGATAGGCTGAAGTGGGCCCCAGTGAACCTCATGAGGTTCAACAAAGCCAACTCCTGCACCTGGATCGGGACAATCCCTGCCATCCATACAGGTTAGGAGATGACGTGCTTGAAAACAGCCCTGAGGAAAAGGACTTGGGAGTACTCATGAATGAAAACCTGGGCATGAGCCACCAATGTGCATCTGCAGCCCAGAAGGCCTACCACATCCTGGGCTGCATCAAAAGAAGCGTGGCCAGCAGATTGAGAGAGGTGATTCTGCCCCTCTACTCTGCTCTGGTGAGACCTCACCTGGAATACTGCATCCAGCTTCAGACTGGTGCATGATAAGGAATGTGAAGCACCTGGTCTATATGGTTGTTTTGGAAATGAGTCCCATAGAAAAAAATCAATTATTTCTGGGGTGCCATCTGACTGGAGAACTTACTTTGCAAGGCCCAGGATAGTGTTCTGGATGCTAAGAATGGGCTCTGGACATGCTACCAGCCATCCAATGGTTCCTTACACCATTGTAAGTAGATAGCTGGAGTTGCACCAAATTGCTAAATCCACACTCCTGCCAATCATCTGCAGATTTACTGAGGGCGCACTTGACTCCCTTGTCCACGTCATTGATGAAGACATTAAACAGAACTGGCCCCAGTACTGAGCCCTGGGGAACACCACTGGTGACCAGCCTCCAGATGGCTTTAACTCCATTTACCACACCTTTGTGCCCGACTATCCAGCCAGTGTTTCACCCAGTGAAGCGTATGCCCATCCAAGCCGTGAGCCGCCAGCTTCTCTAGGAGAATGCTGTGGGAAAAAATGTCAAAGGCCTTACTGAGGTCCATGTAGACAATGTCCACAGGCTTTCCCTCATCCACTAGGCGGGTCACCTGACCATAGAAGGAGATCAGGTTAGTTAAGCAGGACCTGCCCTTCATGAACCCATGCTGACTGGGCCTGATCACCTGGGTTCCTGCATGTGCTGTGTGATGGCATTCAAGATGATCTGCTCCATAACCTTCCCTGGCACCGAGGTCAGACTGACAGGTCTGTAATTCCCCTTCTTGTAGATGGGCGTCACATTTGCGAGCCTCCGGTCAACTGGGACCTCCCCAGTTAGCCAAGACTGCTGATAGATGATGGAAAGTACTCTAAGATTGTTACCAGTTTTTCAGAGTAACAGTTTATAGCATAACAAAATTTGTGTGTCATTAGAAATGAGGATAATAGAGAATACAAATGGATGTTTATCTGCATAGCTAATACATAAGTGAGTCTCATATATCTACCCCAAAAAAATTTAACAATTCTGGCCACAAAACTAATCCATGGATTGTAAAAAAGTCGCTCAAAATAGCAAGTTGTTTTAGGAGGACAATTCAGACACTTGAAACTGAAGATCTTAGTTTTTTTATATATGCCATTTAGAAATCCTAGTGCTGTAGTTTTTATAGCAAGTACCAGAAACTTTCATAATAAGCACGTTATTAGTCATGTGGTTTGGGTTTTTTTCTTGACAAAATGGCTGTCAAAAATTCTGATGCACTTGGGAGAACTTTAGGCTGCACTGACTGAGATTCCTTTAATGATAATATATAGAATCCTGTTGATTTCATCACTGCAAAGAATCTGTGAAATTCATTTTAGGATAGAAACCTTTTTTGGAATATCTCAAAGTACGAAGCTGTTAATTCTTCAGCTGGAAACATGCAGAAGAAAAAAACCAACACAAAACCAACCAACTTTGCATCGGAAAGAAGAGAGTCTAAATAGTTTCTGATAAATAATTTCAAATGAGAAAAAACTTGTTTTCCTAGAAACATAAAGCATATTTGAAATCTTAACTCGTTTCACATTTAATCAAAGGCAGCAAAAGAGCTAAGTGCCCTTTAAACCTGAAAATAGTGGATTAGAGTAGTTCTTTTTACTTTCAGTGTTGTCATGAATTCATAGACTCCTAGAATCTCTTGAGTTGGAAAGGACCCATAAGAACCATCGAGTCCAACTCCTGGCTCCACACAGGGCCAGCCAAGTCAGAGCATCGTCCAGACGCTTCTTGCCTTCAGCCCAGCTCGGGGATGTGACCCCTTTCCTGGGGAGCCTGTTTCAGCGCCCGACCCCCCTCTCAGTACAGAACCTCTTCCTGACACCCAGCCTAAACCTCCCCTGGCGCAGCTTCACGCCATTCCCTCGGGTTCTATCCCTGGTCCCCAAAGAGAGGAGATCAGCGCCTGCCCCTTCGCTCCCCCTCGGCAGGAAGTCATAGACTGCTATGAGGTCTCCCCTCAGCCTCCTCTTCTCCAGGCTGAACAAACCCAGGGACTTCAGCTTCTCCTTGTAAGACTTCCCCTCCAGACCCTTCCCCATCCTCATTGCCCTCCTCTGGACACTCTCCAATACTTTCCTGTCCCTCTTGTCCTGTGGCACCCAAAACTGCACCCAGGACTCGAGGTGAGGCTGCACCAGTGCAAGGCAGAGCGGGACAATCCCCTCCCTGGACTGGCTGGCCATGCCATGCTTGATGCACCCCAGGATACAGTCAATAGCTCCTCCCAATTTGGTGTCATCTGCAAATTTACTTAAGACACCTCTAGTTCTGAGTCCAGGTCGTTTATGAAAATGTTAAAAAGAACCGGTCACTGCATAATATTTCCTGCTGCCCTGCTCATTCAAAATTTCTCTGAATATTGCAGTACCTTTGTACTTTCTGCTAGCGGTGGTATTGGGGCCTAAGGTTATAAACCTGTGTGCAAAACTCATCTTTTACTTACTTAAGTATTTATTAATCCATCTATTTAGGAGCCTGAAATAAATGTGGAATTTGGTGATACTATTCCTTTTTATGTGCTTTGTAGGTGTCCTGGTTTCAGCTTCAGCCCAGAGCCGTCCTGAAAAACCAGACCATCCCTTCTCGTTAGTAGGGAAATATGAACAACTGAAAAGTCCCTAACTGCTTGGCAACAACTAGAAACATAAGGGTGCTATCAGCACTGTTCTCAGCCTAACTCCCAAACACAGCATTCCATCCGCTATTAGAAAAGAAATTAACTCCATCCTAGCTCATCTACAGACTAGACATCTACAGACTAGACATCTACAGACTCCAGGAGTCTCATGGACCTCTTGCAGCTCGCAGTGTGGTTTTCCCATCAGATGTCTGGGTGGTTAAAGTCCCCCATCAAGAGGAGTGCCTGTGACCGCGATGCCTCCTGCAGCTGAAGGAGGAAAGCCTCATCAGTAGTCTCACTTTGATCAGGTGGCCTGTAGTAGACCCCTATCACCAGCTGCTCTTTATTAGCCCCATCCCTAATTCTGACCCACAGGCTTTCAACCTGCTCCTGGCCACTTCTCAGAGAGAGCTCCTCACAGTCTATCCTCTTTTTAACATAGAGGGCAACTCCCCCACCCTTCCTTCCTAGCCTATCCCTTCTAAAAATGTGATACCCTTCTACAGGGGTATTCCAGCTGTGGGAATCATCCCACCATGTTTCCGTGATTGCAACTAGATCATAATTTTCCAGTGACATCACGGTTTCCAACTCCTCCTGCTTATTACCCATGCTGCGTGCGTTCGTGTAAAGACACTTCAGCTGGGCTTTCTGACTCAATACCTTTTTTGAGGAGCCCTCCCTCAAACCTCTGGGAGGAATCTGAAGTTTTCCCCCACTGCCTCCTCGAGGGACATTAGAAGGTTCCAGAAGAGGGGTCAGCAATACTACCTCCTCTGAGGAGTCCCCAGAAGTTCCTATGGGACACTTTAGAGGTATTTCCCTACAGTCTTGTAGAATTTCAGCATCCCCAAGCCCTTCTCTATCTTGTTGAATTTCACCCTCTTCACCCTTCGAATCTAGTATAAAGCTACAGGCTACTTGCTCTACCCTAGCAAGCCTCACTATATCCCCTCCCCCCTTCCTAACTAGTTTAAAGCCCTGTCAATGAGGCTTGCCAGCTCTTGAGCTAGGATTCTTGTCCCTCTTGGAGACAGGTGGCACCCATCCGCTGCTATCAGGCCAGGTGCTGAGTAAACGGCTCCGTGATTGAAAAACCCAAAGTTCATAAGGTGGCACCAGCCCCTCAGCCAACTAGGCTTCCTCATACGGGAGATGTTCCAGGCCCTTAATCATCTTCGTAGCCCTTCTCTGGACTCTCTCAAGGAGGTCCCTGTCTTTTTTTATACCAGGGAGCCCAGAACTGGACACAATACTCCAGGTGGGGCCTGACCAGGGCAGAGGAGAGGGGGAGGATCATCTCCTTCGACCTGCTGGCCACACTCTTCCTGATGCATCCCAGGATCCCATTGGCCCTCTTAGCCACCAGGGCACACTGCTGGCTCATAGCCAACCTGTCATCAACCAGGACTCCCAGGTCCTTCTCCACAGAGCTCTTCTCCAGCAGGTCATCCCCCAGCCTGTACTGATACTGACGGTTATTCATGGGAGACAGTATTAAAAGCCTTGCTGAAGTCAAGGTAGATGATATCCACTGCTCTCCCTCCATCTACCCAGCTGGTGATGACATCATAGAAGGCTATGAGATTAGTTGAGCACGATCTCCCCTTCGTGAATCCATGCTGACTACTCCTCATGACTTTCTTCTCTTCCGATTGCTTGGAGATGGCATCCAGAACAAGATGTTCCATCACCTTTCCAGGGACAGAGGTGAGACTGACTGGCCTATAGTTGCTTGGGTCCTCCTTCTCGCCCTTTTTAAAGACCGGAGTGACATTGGCTACCCTCCAGTCTTCAGGCACTTCTCCTGTTCTCCAAGAGAGTAGCTCAGCAATCACTTCCGCCAGCTCCCTCAGCACGCGTGGATGCATCCCATCCGGGCCCATGGATTTATGTGCATTGATCTCTTTGAGACACTCCTGGACCACTCCCACCTCAACCAGAGGGAAGCTCTCCATTTCCCAAGCTCTCTTACTTTCTTCCAATGTCCGTGGGTCCCGAGGGGCCTTTGAAGTGAAGACCGAAGCAAAGAAGGCATTCAGTATCTCCACCTTCTCAGCATCACCCGATACCAGGACACCTGCCTCGTTCAGCAAGGGACCTACATTATCCCTGGTCATCCTCTTACTATTCACATATCTGAAAAAACTCTTTTTATTATCCTTTATGCCCCTTGCTAGCTTCATTTCCAAGCAGGCTTTAGCCTTTCTAGTCACGTCCCTACAGGCCCTGACAACATCCCTATATTCCTCCCAGGTGCACAGACCCTGTTTCCACAATTCATAAACCTTCTGCTTCCCTTTGAGTTTACTCATGAGCTCCCTGCTCATCCACGCAGGTCTTCTGCCTCTCTTTCCCGATTTCTTGCTCAAAGGGATGCACCGTTCTTGGGCTTGGAATAGCGCTGTTCAAATGCTAACCAGGTCTCACAGGCTCCCTTTCCTTCTAACAGTGTAGCCCACGGGATAGCTCCTATTAGGTTGTGGAAGAGATTAAACTTAGCTCTTCTAAAATTCAGGGTCACTTTGTCCCAAGCTGCCCCCAACCTTCACTTCCCCAGAGCCGTCCCGAAAAACCAGACCATCCCTTCTCGTTAGTAGGGAAATATGAACAACTGAAAAGTCCCTAACTGCTTGGCAACAACTAGAAACGCAAGGGTGCTATCAGCACTGTTCTCAGCCTAACTCCCAAACACAGCATTCCATCTGCTATTAGAAAAGAAATTAACTCCATCCTAGCTGAAACCAGGACACCTACAAAGCACGTAAAGAGGAATAGGGTGGAGAAGCCTTGCAGAGAGACCTGGACAGATTAGAGAGCTGGGCAGTCACCGACAGCATGAAGTTTAACAAGGGCAAGTGCTGGATTCTGCCCCGGCGAAGGGACAACCTTGGCTGCACATACAGACTGGGGGATCAGATGCTGGAGGCCAGCCATGCTGAGAGGGATTTGGGGGTCTCGGTCAACAGCAAGTTAAACATGAGCCAGCGGCGTGCCCAGGCAGCCAGGAGGACCAACCGTATCCTGGGGTGCATCAAGCATGGCATGGCCAGCCAGTCCAGGGAGGGGAGTGTCCCGCTCTGCCCTGGTGCAGCCTCACCTCGAGTCCTGGGTGCAGTTTTGGGTGCCACAGGACAAGAGGGACAGGAAAGTATTGGAGAGTGTCCAGAGGAGGGCAATGAGGATGGGGAAGGGTCTGGAGGGGAAGTCTTACAAGGAGAAGCTGAAGTCCCTGGGTTTGTTCAGCCTGGAGAAGAGGAGGCTGAGGGGAGACCTCATAGCAGTCTATGACTTCCTGCCGAGGGGGAGCGAAGGGGCAGGCGCTGATCTCCTCTCTTTGGGGACCAGGGATAGAACCCGAGGGAATGGCGTGAAGCTGCGCCAGGGGAGGTTTAGGCTGGGTGTCAGGAAGAGGTTCTGTACTGAGAGGGGGGTCGGGCGCTGAAACAGGCTCCCCAGGAAAGGGGTCACATCCCCGAGCTGGGCTGAAGGCAAGAAGCGTCTGGACGATGCTCTGACTTGGCTGGCCCTGTGTGGAGCCAGGAGTTGGACTCGATGGTTCTTATGGGTCCTTTCCAACTCAAGAGATTCTAGGAGTCTATGAATTCATGACAACACTGAAAGTAAAAAGAACTACTCTAATCCACTATTTTCAGGTTTAAAGGGCACTTAGCTCTTTTGCTGCCTTTGATTAAATGTGAAACGAGTTAAGATTTCAAATATGCTTTATGTTTCTAGGAAAACAAGTTTTTTCTCATTTGAAATTATTTATCAGAAACTATTTAGACTCTCTTCTTTCCGATGCAAAGTTGGTTGGTTTTGTGTTGGTTTTTTTCTTCTGCATGTTTCCAGCTGAAGAATTAACAGCTTCGTACTTTGAGATATTCCAAAAAAGGTTTCTATCCTAAAATGAATTTCACAGATTCTTTGCAGTGATGAAATCAACAGGATTCTATATATTATCATTAAAGGAATCTCAGTCAGTGCAGCCTAAAGTTCTCCCAAGTGCATCAGAATTTTTGACAGCCATTTTGTCAAGAAAAAAACCCAAACCACATGACTAATAACGTGCTTATTATGAAAGTTTCTGGTACTTGCTATAAAAACTACAGCACTAGGATTTCTAAATGGCATATATAAAAAAACTAAGATCTTCAGTTTCAAGTGTCTGAATTGTCCTCCTAAAACAACTTGCTATTTTGAGCGACTTTTTTACAATCCATGGATTAGTTTTGTGGCCAGAATTGTTAAATTTTTTTGGGGTAGATATATGAGACTCACTTATGTATTAGCTATGCAGATAAACATCCATTTGTATTCTCTATTATCCTCATTTCTAATGACACACAAATTTTGTTATGCTATAAACTGTTACTCTGAAAAACTGGTAACAATCTTAGAGTACTTTCCATCATCTATCAGCAGTCTTGGCTAACTGGGGAGGTCCCAGTTGACCGGAGGCTCGCAAATGTGACGCCCATCTACAAGAAGGGGAATTACAGACCTGTCAGTCTGACCTCGGTGCCAGGGAAGGTTATGGAGCAGATCATCTTGAATGCCATCACACAGCACATGCAGGAACCCAGGTGATCAGGCCCAGTCAGCATGGGTTCATGAAGGGCAGGTCCTGCTTAACTAACCTGATCTCCTTCTATGGTCAGGTGACCCGCCTAGTGGATGAGGGAAAGCCTGTGGACATTGTCTACATGGACCTCAGTAAGGCCTTTGACATTTTTTCCCACAGCATTCTCCTAGAGAAGCTGGCGGCTCACGGCTTGGATGGGCATACGCTTCACTGGGTGAAACACTGGCTGGATAGTCGGGCACAAAGGTGTGGTAAATGGAGTTAAAGCCATCTGGAGGCTGGTCACCAGTGGTGTTCCCCAGGGCTCAGTACTGGGGCCAGTTCTGTTTAATGTCTTCATCAATGACGTGGACAAGGGAGTCAAGTGCGCCCTCAGTAAATCTGCAGATGATTGGCAGGAGTGTGGATTTAGCAATTTGGTGCAACTCCAGCTATCTACTTACAATGGTGTAAGGAACCATTGGATGGCTGGTAGCATGTCCAGAGCCCATTCTTAGCATCCAGAACACTATCCTGGGCCTTGCAAAGTAAGTTCTCCAGTCAGATGGCACCCCAGAAATAATTGATTTTTTTCTATGGGACTCATTTCCAAAACAACCATATAGACCAGGTGCTTCACATTCCTTATCATGCACCAGTCTGAAGCTGGATGCAGTATTCCAGGTGAGGTCTCACCAGAGCAGAGTAGAGGGGCAGAATCACCTCTCTCAATCTGCTGGCCACGCTTCTTTTGATGCAGCCCAGGATGTGGTAGGCCTTCTGGGCTGCAGATGCACATTGGTGGCTCATGCCCAGGTTTTCATTCATGAGTACTCCCAAGTCCTTTTCCTCAGGGCTGTTTTCAAGCACGTCATCTCCTAACCTGTATGGATGGCAGGGATTGTCCCGATCCAGGTGCAGGAGTTGGCTTTGTTGAACCTCATGAGGTTCACTGGGGCCCACTTCAGCCTATCCAGGTCCCTCCGGCACATTAACCTCACCACCCAGCTTGGTGTCATCAGCAAACTTGCACTCAATCCCACTGTCAATATCATTAATAAAGTGTACTGGTTCTGTCCAGGCCAGATTGAACCTCCCCAGCATCCAGCACAGGTGAGCTGAGTTAGCCTGGGCTGTTTTCCACTCCACCTGACATCACTTGCCCATAAAAGGGGCTTGTCAGAGAGAGGCAGCTTGGTGCAGCTCCAGAACAACAGTCAGTGGCCAGCTCAGGGCTCGAAGGGCTGGGGCAGTAGAGCATAGGGCTTCTAATCCTAAGGTTGCGAGTTCAAGCCCTGAGCTTGATGATGTTAGTACAAAATTCTTTTGATATAAATTCATTACGTGAAAATTTGTGGTTGTTTTAATGTTACAAGGTTCTCAGTAGAACCATGGGGAGAAAAAAAACCCATAAATTTCACAGAGATGTCTCCATGAATTTCTGTAACATAGTATATCATAACTTTTAAAATGGAAGAGGCAGTCAGTTCTAAATTATTTTTCTTGTAGTCTTGCAAACTTGATCACTAGCTCCGCATGATCTTAAAGAAGAAAGGGAAAAAGGTTTGCTAATGTATACATGGTTATAGATCTATATTAGCCTTAGAAATCAAATTATTTGGGCTGTTAATTCTATACCAGGATAAGGATTTTTGATACAAAAATATCACAGAAGAAATGAAAACGTCTATAGCAGAATCTTGTTAATAATTCTGCTTGTAGTGATCACAAGCTCTTCACAATATTAAAAACTGAAAAAAATAATAGTTTTCTGCTAGAATGAGTTAAATCAGTGCACTGAATAGCTTGATAAGTAGGAGAATTAGCACTAAGGATGGAATAGGATGGCCTAGCCAGGTTTGATATATGGGAGGAGGGAAAATAAGAGTGCGCATAGGATGGAGCAAGACTTCTTTGTTGGCAGTATTAGACCGTTGATGTGTTCAAGTGAAGTCCGAGCTAAATAGTCTTCTGCCTGTTTTCTCAATTTGATGTATTTTCAGTAGCTACATATGATAATGTGAATTACCTCAGAACTTTTAAAATTTTACACTTCTGTACTGTTAGATATGTAGAAAATGTAGCCTAATTTTATAAATTGTCATTTGCTTACCATCATAAATTAGTCTTTCTCTATTTTCTGGTGGAAATTTCCTTATTTCTCCCCTTAAACTGACAAAACAGAGAAACAGCCTATATACATTAGGTAGGAGGAATTGCTTCAAGCAGTGGTGGGAGCTATACCAGAGTTGTTCAAGTCTTTTCCTGCCACTGTTATGCTAAGAAGATGAAAATAAAAAGAAACATAATTTTGAATACAAATCACAACTGAATTTAATTTGGATGGAATGCAAGTGGTCTTTTAACCATTCAAGGGCCTAAGATGGGAAGAAGGTGGAGTCCAGGCATGGAAATCCAATAATAATAACAACATTTTCTCTGTGTGTTTCTGCTGTAAGAATGGGGTTTTTATATATTGAAGTTAAATGGTTCTGCTGTAATTAAAATGACAGAATTTCATATTTAAAATTGCTAAACACAAGGGAGCTATGGAAATGTCTTCTAGAAAAATAATAGTATCTCTAGTTAAAAGGTGCTTTGTTTCTGGTAGTTATGTCAGAGAGAATATTGTAGTCTTTAGGAAAAAAATACTATTCTTGTTCCTCTTGGTTTTGAGCATAACCATGCTGCAATTCCACTTTGCCATTGGGTATGTTTGCTTCAAGTGAGATTTAATTTTTTCTATTTTCTTCTAAAACATAGGGGATACAACGTCATTGATAGGCACGGAATTGGTTTTGAATTGTCTTTTAATAATGCTATGGAGATGTGAAACCCTATAGAGATTCTTAAATATTATTGAAGAGCAGTACTTGAAAGTATACTAAAAATTTCAGAATAATTACGCAATCCCAATTTCATATCATTGTTCCACATAGTGATATTTTGCCCAGTTCACTTTCTTTGTTTAAAAATAACTATTCTAGGCTTTTAATCCTAATGCACAGTTATTAATCAATATAGGACAAAATATTAGTTTTAGTTGAAATAATTAAGCCTTTGAACCCATTATTTTTTTATTTCTGCTGTTAATTATTTACTCATTCTTAATAAATAGATGCATATTAATGTCCTACCTGAAAATTTAAGAAAATCAGATTAGCCTCAGCATGTGCTTGGGAGGTTGCCAGAGTTCTGGTAGCAGTTGTCTTGCTTGATCTGTCTGTTCTCTTAATGCTTCATGTTATGTGGCAGTGGACTTCTGTATGAGAAAGTGGGGCCAGCTCTTATAATTCCAAACTTTTGTGGGAAAAGTCCCTTATCAGAGGTGTGTATTTAATGTCTGTTTCTCTGCCTTAAATTTCTGAGCTAATTTTCACAGAAGTCTTTAAAATCTCATTACTTCAAACGTGGTTTACTGAAAAATATCATGCAAGTGCAGGTCAGTAATGAGTTCTCTCAGAAAAGTAGTATTTTACTTAACTTGACAGGTATGTCAGTTTTATTGAAGAACTACTAAAACACTTAAAATTATCAGTCATGAAAAGATAACAGTGGTAGGACTTCTATATTATTTTGAATTAAAGACTTTTGTTCCACTGCTTGAAAAAATCCCAACCATCCCACCCTGCCCCTTGTTAAGAAGAAAGTCATCACCTGGATGATATCTCTGCATCCACAGAAACTTTAAAATGATATAGCCTTTTTAATGTGGAAGAGAGATATTAAAAGCCATTAAGGTGTCTGCATAGATAGTTGTTCCAGGTCTGTTTGTGGAACAGACAAGTATTAGTCTAATCTGGGATTTTTAAGTGCTCAGGCATTAGCTAAGTATGTTGGATTAATTAATCTAATTATTTACTGTCTTTTTCTAATATAGCCAGCAGCAAGCTTCGGGTGTAGCCTATTCCCATCCAACTACAGTTGCTAGCTACACTGTCCACCAGGCACCAGTTGCTGCGCACACTGTTACTGCGGCCTATGCTCCAGCAGCAGCTACAGTTGCGGTAGCCAGGCCTGCTCCAGTAGCTGTTGCAGCTGCTGCAACAGCTGCTGCTTATGGAGGCTATCCAACAGCGCACACAGCTACAGATTATGGTTATACGCAGAGGCAGCAAGAGGCACCACAGCCACCTGTCACTACACAGAATTACCAGGTGTGTTAAAAACTATTGTGTGATTTTTAAATGATATGTTAAGAGGAGGCCTGTTTGGATAAGAGAATGTGATTTATTTTTTTTTTCTTTCTTCCAAGAATCACAGTTTGAATGCAAGTCAAATTACTTAGTAGCTAAAACTCATAGAATGTATAGAGGATTATCAGTAGTAGTACTGCAGGAGCTAAGATTTAGACATTCACACTATAAGCAATGAATTGACATCTCTAAATGATTTTGTGAACTACTGTTGAAATACTTGCCTAGCCTAAACATTCAAGTGGCATATGGTAAACTGGGTCATGGAACTGATTTAGATGAACTGTGCCAATAAAAATTTTCAGTGGGAGATATAGTTCCCTTGTCAGATTCCTGGGTGCCTGTCATGGTTTCTGCCCTGCTAATGAGAAGGTGGGGGGGCACCCAGGAAATTAGGAGGAGACACAGCCAGGGCAGGTGACCCAAACTAACCAAAGGGGATATTCCATACCAATGACATGCTCAGCATAAAGGGGGGGCTCCTGTGGGAGGGGCGCTCAGCTCAGAGTCCTGTTTCGGGATGGGTCTGAGCTGTACTGTCTGAGTTTCAGTGAGAAAGAGCACTGTGTATCACCACTTCTGTATATTTTACTATAAGTCTTGTTCTTATTTCTCCCTCCCTGCTGTCCCAGTAAACTGTCCTTATCCCAACCCATGAGGTTTGCCTTTGTCTGCCCATTCTCCCTCACCCCTCTTCTTCCCCCCCTCCCACTGTCCCATAAGCAGGATGGTTACCCGGTGTGCAGTACGCCAATACACACACAGAGCAGAAGTGTTTGTTTATTCCATGTCTGCACAGAGATGGCGGTAGGTGGTAATCCCACACAGCTAGCACACCACACACAGAATTTACAACCCATTGATCTTGTTACAGAATTAGAGAAACCTGCCTAAATTTGCACTAATTGGTTAGTAATTGCCACATCATCTACTATTGGTCAAGCATATTCAAATTAGCAAACATGCTCCTTGAAGGTGTGTGTGTGGGGGTCATTTGCATAGTCCTTGAATTGGGTGGGTGGTCGCCATCTCCCTCTGCCACCTCTAACTTTCCTCCAGTTTTTGTTGACTTCAGGCCTCTCTGGCCATGCCCCAGCTCTGGCACCTGCTGGGGTGGGCTGTTTCCTCTTTATCAGCCTTTCAGCTCTTCTCCAAGGATACTTTTTAGCAAAGCATGCTCTTTATAAGTCCTTTGGCCCTTATTCAACAGCAGAGTTGTTAGCAAAGCAAGGCAGTACATTTAACTACACAGTGTCTGAGCATGAACCCAAGCACATTTCTGTCCCTGTGATAATTCTACTTTATGGATATCAAGCTCATCAGGAATCACACACTGGTGGAGTTCAGAGTCCTAAGGGGTATGTGTCACGCAAGGAGCATAGTCAGGACCCAGAACTTTAGGAAAGCAACCTTCCAGCTCTTCAGCTCTTCAAGGAGCTGGTCAATAGGACCCCCTGGGAAACTGTCCTCAGGGACAAGGGAAGCAGAGCAGAGCTGGCAGATCTTTAAGGATGCTTTCCATAGAGCACAAGAGCTCTTGATCCCCAGATGTAGGAAATCAGGCAGGGAAGGGAAGGGAAGAGACCAGCATGGCTGAGTCGGGACCTGCTGGTCAAACTTAAAGGCAAGAAGGAACTGCACAGGCAGTTCAAGCAGGATCAGGTATCCTGGGAAGAGTGTAGGGATGCTGCCCGGTTATGTTGGGATGAGGTCAGGAAGGCCAAGGCACGGCTGGAGCTGAACTTGGCAACGGGTGCCAAGAACCACAAGAAGGGCTTCTACAGGTACGTCAACCAGAAAAGGAAGGTCAAAGAAAGCACATCCCCCTGCTGAGCAACAATGGTGAACTGGTAACAACAGATGAGAAGGCTGAGGTTCTCAACAACATTTTGCCTCAGTCTTCACTGCCAACCTCTCTCCTCACATCTCCCGAGTTGAAGGACTTCAAGATGGGGACATAGGGGACAAAGACACTACACAGTGTCTGAGCACTAGCCCAAACAAATTTTTGTCTCTGTGAAGTGGGAAATTCTACTTTATAGGTATCATCCCCACTGTGAGGGGAGAAGTGAGTGAGTGCCTATATGGTGGCTGGGGTTAAACCACGACAGTCTTTTTTGGTGCCCCAACATGGGGTACAAAGGTTGAGATAATAACACACATGACCAGAATGTATTAAAACAATTTGTTATAACCATTCATTGTATTAGTTTAATAGTTGCTGATCACAATGTTGTTTTATTTGTTCTCTGGGTTGTTATGTAATACCTCGCTTCGAGTATATACTCCCTGTGGTTCTTTTTATCACCTCTGAAGATGGATGAAGGTTAATGTTTTGTTATAATGTTTAATACTGGCTTATGATATGATAAAATTACTGGTTGTGAGACTAATCTGGTATTTTACTCAGCATTGCTGCCATCTCCATACTTTGGGAGCCATATTGCGGAAACTATTAACTCTTTCTTTAGCTTTTCTCCTGAGAGCGACAATATATGGGGGAGACAAGGGGTGGCATTTTTCCCCACTCCTTCACTTTCCCCTTTTCCTCCAGGCTAGTTACACCAGCTCTTGAGAATTTCAGATACCTTTGGAATGTTCAGACCAGCATGCTTCTATTGCTAGGTCTCCTGAACGTTTTTCAGGTCTTGTTCACGGTTAAACAGCTATTTAAAAATACCACCCAGAGATCTACCCTGAGGCTGGGTAGTTATGAGTGGCAGGGTGTGTGGGATAGCATGGACAAGTACCTAGAACAGTGGGCACCTCCAGTGTTTTGGAACTTTACCCCTAAAGAAGAGCAGAATCCTGGAAAACTAGTAGAATATTTGGAAAAAGTATGCTATCATCCTGGCAGTTTCAGAGACACAAATGACTGCAACTTGCTGGGGCCTGGTCCATGTCTACTGAGCCCTGCTCAGCACTATTCAGTACTCTCAAAGGGAAGAAAAGGTCTCTGGATCTGATGACAAAACAACAGGCACTGTGGCTACTCCAACCCTGCTTACAGGTGCTGCAGCTGAATGAGAGAACCAATCTGTGCTGTTATCAGTCATCCCTATACACAGCAAGAAATATTGGAAGTCATCTTGTTTAGTAAGGGATGAAGAAGCTGCTTCTAAGAGGGAGCAAGAGGAAGAAGTGGACAAGGCAGACTAAAGCAGGGCTGTCATGAGAACAGGAGGAGGAAGAGTGAAGGTCCTGGTGACAGGAAGAAGGGAAACATCACAGCCATTTTTTAAAAGGGCGGGAAGGAGGACCCTGGGAACTACCAACCTGTCAGCCTCACCTCTGTGCCTGGGAAGATCATGGAACAGATCCTCCTAGAAGCTATCACAGAATGACTAGGTTGGAAAAGACCTTTAAGATCATTGAGTCCAACCATTCCTGTCCTCTACTAAACCATATCTCTAAGTACCTCATCTACCCATCTTTTAAACATGCCCAGGGTCAGTGACTCAACCCCCTCCCTGGGCAGCCTGTTCCACAACCCCACAACTCTTTCAGTGAAGAACTTTTCCCTAACATCTGATCTGACCCTGCCCTGGAGCAGCTTGAGGCCATTTCCCCATGTCCTATCTCCTGTCACCTGGCTGAAGAGACCATCGCCAGCCTCTCTACAACCTCCTTTCAGCTAATTGTACGCATTGATAAAGTCTCCCCTCAGCCTCCTCCAGGCCAAACACCCCCAGCTCCCTCAGCTGTTTCTCATAGGATTTGTCCTCCAGCCCCTTCCCCAGCCTGGTTGCCCTTCTCTGAACACGCTCCAGGACCTTGATGTCCTTCTTGTAGTGAGGGGCCCAGAACTGGCCACAGCACTTGAGGTGCGGCCTCACCAATGCTGAGTACAGGGGCGCAATCACCTCCCTAGACCTACTGGCCACACTATTTCTGATACAAGCCAGGATGCCATCGTCCTTCTTGGCCACTTGGGCACACTGCTGGCTCATATTCAGTTGGCAGTCACCCAACACCCCCAGGTCCTTCTCTGCCTAGGTCAACCCTCAAGGCCTGGCACCTTTTCAAATTTGGCACACAGATGTCACACACATTAGTGAATTTGGCCATTTAAGATATGTCCACGTTTCTATTGATATGGTTTCTCTGTGTCTTTTTGCATCAGCACATACAGGAGAAGACGCACAGGACATCCAGCATCACCTGTTTAGCTGCATTTGCAGCATTAGGAGTCCCTACACAGATAAAAACTGATAGTGGGACAGCATGTGTTTCGTGCACCACTACCACCTTTCTGCAGCAGTGGCAAGTAAAGCACTGCACAGGTATCCCTCATTCTCCCATGGTCAGGCCATCATGGAACATGCTCATGGCACCCTGAAAGCAATGCTTGCGAAACAAAACAGGGGGAGGGAGTGAGCAAGTGAGCTCATCAGGGATGTCAAGTTTGGAGGCAGCCTGGGCTGCAGTGATCACACACTGGTGGAGTTGAGAGTCCTAAGGGGTATGTGTCACGCAAGGAGCATAGTCAGGACCCAGAACTTTAGGAAAGCAAACTTCCAGAACAGGGACAGCCTGTTCTTGTGCCACCAGTATTTCCTTCTTGAAAAGCATCCAACCCTCTTGGGCTCCTTTGCCCTCAAGGGATGCCTCCCATGGAATCTTATCGAGCAGCTTTCTGAACAGTCCAAAGTCAGCCCTACAGAAGTCTAAGGTGGCTGTTCTGCTGACCCCCCTCCTTACTTCTCCTAGTACTAAGAATTCTATCAGCTCATGGTCACTATGCCCCAGGTGTCCTCCAACATTCACATCCCCCACTAGGCCTTCTCTGTTTACAAACAAGTCCAGCAGGGCACCTTCCCTAGTCAGCTCACTCACTAGTTGAGTCTGGAAGCTGTCTTCCAAACACTCCGGGAACCTGCTAGACTGTTTGTTCCCGGCTGTATTGTACTTCCAAGAGACATCCGGTAAGTTGAAGTCCCCAACAAGGACAAGGGCTAGTGATCTGGAGACTTCTCCCAGTTGTTTAAAGAACAACTCATCAGCCTCCGCCTCCTCCTCCTGGCCAGGTGGTCTATAGCAGACTCCCACCATGATATCTGCCTGACTTTCTGCTCCTCTGATTCTTACCCATAGACACTTGACCCTGTCATCACCATAATCCAGCTCCAGGCTGCCAAAGCATTCTCTGACATAGAGGGCTACCCCACCTCCTCTCCTATCCCACCTGAAGAGTTTATAACCAGCCATAGCAGCACTCCAGTCACGCGAATTATCCCGCCACGCTTCTGTGATGGCAATCACATCATAATTTCCTGTAGTTACAAGGACTTCTAATTCCTCCTGTTTGTGTGCATTGGTGTAGATGCACTTCAGCTGGGCTATAGATCTTGTTACACTCCTAAGGGGAGCCTTGCTTCCCAAGTGACAGCTGGTTAAGTTACCTAGCCCATCAGTAATAATTGTATCTCTACTCAGAGTTAAAGAACTATCCCCCTTGTTTACTAGGGTGGCAGACCAGAGGTCATTGCCAGCACACCATCACGCAGACACTGGGGTGCCATTCCCAGGCTCTTTTCCATCAAGCCTGGCCCTGTCCCCCTCCCGCTTCGCATCTAGTTTAAAGCTCTATGCTGAGGCACATGAAGGACAGAGAGGGGATTTGAGACAGCCATCATGGCTTCACCAAGGGCGAGTCCTGCTGAACTGTACTCGTCACACTTACAAAGCCTGAGCAAAGAAAATTAAGGTTTTCCATTTTCTTGGGAAAAAAACCCCAAACCACAAAACAGTGATCTTATGCAAGTCTTTCCCTCAGCAGTTTCCTAATAAGCACCTGATGCATTCTGGTGATTTTATGAACCATTACATAACATCTCTTTATGTTACTACTAGCTCGCTGGATCAGACTCATAGTCTATACTTAAAAAACCTCAGTTGGCTATAAAACAAGATTGCATCTCTGTAGGACATATATCAGATTTGCTTCTGTCCTGATTTTTGGGTAGGATAGAGTTAATTTTCACAAGATGCTGGAAGGGGACAAAGCCAGGACAGGTGACTCTCCTGGGGTCAGCTATGATAGAGTTAATTTTCTTTCTAGTGCTATGTTTGGGAGTTAGGATGAGAACAATGTTGTTAACACACTGATGTTTTTTAGTTGTTGCCAAGCAGTCAAGGACTTGTCAGAGTCTCAAACTGTGCTGCTAAGGAGAAGGAGAGGATCACTCAAGAATCAGGGAGGGGACACAGCCAGGACAGGTGACCCAAACTAATCAAAGGGGCTATTCCATACCAGGACTGCTTGGTATAAAGGGGGGCAAGCGTTGGAGGGGTGCACAGCTTCAGATCCAGATTTGGGATGGGTCTGAGCTGTATTGTGCGGTTAGGTGAGAAACTCTATTGTGTATCACCACTTTTGCATATTTTGCTATAAGTCTTGTTGTTATTTTCCCCTCCCTTTGCTGTCTCAGTAAACTGTCCTTATCCCAACCCACGAGGTTTGCCTTTGTCTGCCCATTCTCCTCCCCATCCTGCTGGGGGAGGGGTGAGCAAGCAGTCATGTGGTGGTCAGCTGCCAGCTGAGGCCAAAGCATTACAACTTCAAAATTAAGCCATAATACATTCAGATTAGATCCTTTAGGGCATTTTGAACATTACCTATTTCTGTCCCCATAACTGGAAGGAAAATAAATGGTGTGATAAAAGTGCAATCATGTGGCAGAGAGAGAAAGGCAGAAAAACTTTTGTAAAAAATTCAAAAGGGGATTTTTTGTGTTTTTTTTTTTTTAAATGGAAAAACAATTCTCCATCCCTATTCCTATTAAAATTACAGAAGACGACCAAATCATTTCCAAAATGAAAACATACACAGGAACACAAAAATGTAATTTGGGATTAAATAGTACAGCTGCTCTGTCCAAAGTTCAATGAATGTAAATATTGTCAGAGAAAAAAGTGGCAAGCTAGCATTCAGAAAAACACATCTTTGACCTTCATCTGTATGAAAGGAGATCTCCTAAATATGCTGATGTTATAAATGACTTGGTCCCAAACAGGATTTTTAACCAAATTGAACAATTTATTAAATGAATAAAGGCAAGCAAACGGCGCTGCGGTGCACAGGCAGCGCTGGGTGCGCAGGGAGTCTCTGCTCCACCAATACACACACCATACACTTCCAGTCCCTGGCTTTATATACCTTCCAGGGATAGCACCGCCCGCCGGTTTAAACTGAACAACCATATATGGAGTGCTGGAGTGCCTCGCCAAGCGACCCCCACAAGACATAACCATATGTGGCGTGCTGGAGTGCCTTGCCAGGCAACCCCCACAAGACATAACAACCATATACATCTTAAACTAATATGCTGGTGTGCCAGGCGATCCCCTCCCCACAGGCCATCCTGTAGATGATCTTTAGCCTTTGTCCCGCCAAGGAACTCGGGAAGCTGGTTCTGCAGACTTGAGGTGCCTTCCTATTCTTCTTTCCTTCTTCTTCTTTATCACCTCCTTTTCAAAGGCAAATTGCTTCTCTTTGCACATCATGCAAAAACCTTAAACTGTGCCTCCCAAGCCCGTAGCAACACAAGGGTATGTCACCATGCACCCCCAACATTGTTCCACATCAACACGAATCAGATGGACATATATCACAATCCCCCATTTTCTTTTTTTTTTTAGTATTGATTCGTGTTTTCATTTTTAATTGGTTCTACATTGGCCGAATTGGTATTAATTTTGGATCTTAAAACAAGGTATTAAACATGGAATTATTAACAATTCTCTGACAAATTTTTAACAACTGTGGGAATTTCATATTTCACTCCTGTTTCCCTTTCTTGATATAAGGAAGTTCTTTTGGATCATAGCATACGGTACATAGTCACCACACATTGACTGCAAGTGTTTGCTGTAGCCTGGGTTAAGGAACTCACCCCAGTAGAACTAGAAGAGGTCCGGTAAGGGCCCCAGTATTCGGCAGTCACAGCCCAAAGGGGTTGCAGCCCTCGGCAGACCTTCCCAGCCGCAACACTGGTTCCCTATCCAGTTTTGCCCTCCTCATTGATCTTAAGGGTTGTCCCCTCTTTGAGTACCCAAATGAATCTGTAAATTGCCCTTTCCTAATTTGTATGCCATGACCCAAAAAGTTATGTACATGTACAGGAGTAATCACAATAAAACTCCCACAGTGAGTTAGTTTTCTCTTTAAGTTCGTCTGATTGTTAGTTTAGTTTCTCCGGGTTCCGACATGACTTTCCACTCCTTTACTGGACCTTTTACTCGTGACACATGTGTCCATCCTTTTTCAGCAGTTCTCACAGCCGTCTCTGTAGTTAATAAAACAAGAAAAGGTCCTTCCCAGAGAGGAGATAAGCTTTCTTCCTTCCATGTTTTTATTAGAACTTTATCTCCTGGCTCCAACTGATGGACCTCAAACCCCAAAGGTGGTGTTTGGGCCATCATCCCAATCTCTCTTAATTCTTTTAATCTTTTTCCGATGGTTATTACATATTTTTGGATATTGTGATCCTCAATTACGTTGTTCCCTAACGGCATTCCTTGAAAATAAGGCATACCATATAACATTTCATATGGCGATAATCCAGTTTCACTATGTGGTTTTGTTCTTATGTTTAAAAGTGCCAATGGTAAACATTTTGTCCAGGGCATTTGTGTCTCCATCATTAATTTAGCTAATTGTTGTTTTATTGTTTGATTCATTCTTTCTACCTTCCCCGAGCTTTGTGGGTGCCACGGAGTGTGGTATTCCCACTGAATACCCAATGATTGACATAATAGTTTTATTACTTTTGAAGTAAAATGTGTGCCTTGGTCAGAATCAATATACTGGATTATCCCATATCTAGGTATTAAATGTTCCAATAAAATTTTAACCACAACTTGTGCCGTAGCTCGTGCTACAGGGTAAGCTTCTACCCAGTTTGTTAAATGGTCTACTATTACCAATACATATTTTATTCTCCCTACTTTAGGCAATTCAGTGAAATCAACTTGTATTTTCTCAAAAGGTCTGTAAGCTGTTTTCCTTCCACCCAATGCTGCTCGTCGAAATACTTTCTTATTTACTTTTTGACACGTTAAGCAACCTTGTGTAATTTGCTTTACTATCTCGAAAATTCCAATACAACCAAATTGTTTAAGAAAATGTTCACTTAATGCTTTTGTACCCCAGTGTGTTTGTGTATGTAAACGTTCTAATATCCGCCTAGTGTATGCTTTTGGCAACACTTCTCTCCCGTCGGGCAATACCCATTTTCCTTGTTCTAATTTTGCCCCTATTTTCTCAAGTTTTGTTTTTTCTTCTGGGGTAAACTTCTTTTCTCTTTCCTCTGGTGTTTCTTTGCTGGTGTCCTCCTGAGTCTGTACTGCATTAATTTTAACAACTTTAGCCCTCAGGGCTGCTTTCTGAGCCTCTTTATCTGCTAAATGATTTCCTCTGGTTTTGTAATCTAATCCCTTTTGGTGTCCCCTCACATGTACCACTGCTATTTCTTTTGGTTCTCTTAATGCCCTTAAAGTTTTTACTATCAATTCTTGGTGTATTAGATTTCTCCCTTGAGTATTAATCAAACCTCTTTCTTCACAGATTTTTCCCAAAAGTGTGGACCACCCCATACGCATATTTAGAATCCGTAAATATAGTTCCACTTTTTTCTTTTAATAATTCCAGGGCTCTGTATAAGGCATACAGTTCACAAGCCTGAGCTGACCATGATGGGCTCAGAGGTCCTGATTCCACGAGTTCTTAGTTTTTATTTATTACCGCATATCCCGATTTTCTTTTTCCTTCTATTACTCGTGAGGAGCCATCTATAAACAGCACTTCCCCATTTTCCAGCTCGGTATCCCTTAAGTCTGGCCTCACTTTTGTCTGGGTCTCAATTACTTCCAAACAATTATGTTGCAATTCCTCCAGGGGTTCTCCAAACAAAAATTGTGCTGGATTCTGGGCAGAGGTCACTCTTAATTCTAAGTCTGGGGAGTCTATTAATATAGATTCATACTTTAGGATCCGGCTGTCCGTTAACCATTTTTCTGCTTTTTGTTGTAAAACATTCCGGACATTGTGTGGGGTATATACATTTAAAGGAGAGCTAAAGGTAATCTTCCTAACTTCTATTAATAATGCTGTGGCTACCAAGGCTGAGACAAGCAGGCCATCCCCTGCTTACTGGATCAAGCAATTTAGAACAATACCCCACAGGTTTTTTGATACCTGCCCAGTCTTGAGTAAGAACTGCATATGCAGTTTGGTTTGATGTATTTACAAATTAAAAAAAAAGGTTTTTCTAGATCCGGGAGGTCCAATACAGGTGCTTGTATTAATGTCTTCTTTATTTCCTCAAATTTTTTATCATCTTCAATAAACCACTTAAACTGGTTATTACTTAATTTCTCATATAGGAATTTTACCTTTTCACTACAATTTTCAAGCCACGGTCTACAATATCCTAATAATCCCAATACTTGCCTAATCTCCTTTTTAGTTTGTGGGGGTCTTAAGGATAGTATCCCGGATACTCTATCAGGATCTAACTTTTTCTTCCCCTTACTTAGCCAACGTCCTAAGTATTTTACTTCCTGCTCTACAAACTGTAGTTTAGATCGGGACACTTTTAATCCTTTTTCCCCAAAACAAGATCAATAGACCAGCTGAAGTGCATCTACACCAACGCATGCAGCATGGGTAACAAAAAAGAGGAATTAGAAGTCCTTGTAACTACAGGAAATTATGATGTGATTGCCATCACAGAAACGTGGTGGGATAATTCACATGACTGGAGTGCTGCAATTGCTGGTTATAAACTATACAGGCGTGACAGGCTGGGTAGGAGAGGAGGTGGGGTAGCCCTGTATGTCAGAGAATGCTTTGACAGCCTAGAGCTGGAGTATGATGAAGACAGGGTCGAGTGTCTCTGGGAGAAAATCAGAGGAGAACAAAATCAGCGAGATATAGTGATGGGAGTCTGCTGTAGACCACCTGAGCAGGAGGAGGAAGCTGATGAGCTGTTTTTTAAACAACTGGGTGAAGTCTCGCGATCACCAGCCCTCGTCCTTATTGGGGACTTCAACTTACCAGGTGTCTCCTGGAGGTACAATACAGCAGGGAGGAAACAGTCTAGCAGGTTCCTGGAGGGTTTGGAAGACAACTTCCTGACCCAGCTGGTAAATGAACCCACAAGGGAAGGTGCCCTGCTGGACTTGTTGTTTGTCAATACAGAAGACCTGGCGGGGGATGTGAAGGTTGGAGGACGCCTGGGGCATAGTGATCATGAGCTTATAGAATTCTTAGTACTGGGAGAAGTAAGGAAGGGAGACAGCAGAACAAGCACCTTAGACTTCTGTAGGGCTGACTTTGGACTGTTCAGAAAGCTGCTCGATAAGATTCCATGGGAGGCAGCCCTTGAGGGCAAAGGAGCCCAAGAGGGTTGGTTGCTCCTCAAGAAGGAAATCTTGGCGGCACAAGAACAGGCTGTCCCAGTCGGTCAGAAGAGGGGTCGGCGAGCTAGGAAGCCAGCCTGGCTGAGTAGAGAGATTCAGGCTGATATACGGGAAAAGAAGGAAAAATATGAGCTTTGGAAGAAGGGGCAGGTGTCTTGGGATGATTATAGGAATTTAGTGAGATCATGTAGGGAGAAAGTCAGAAGGGCTAAAGCTGATCTGGAACTCAGGCTGGCCAGTTCTGTAAAAGATAATAAAAAGTCCTTCTATAGGTATATTAATCGTAAAAGGAGGGTCAAGGAGAATCTCCAGCCCTTGTTGGATGCTGATGGCACATTAGTGACAAGGGATGAGGACAAGGCTGAGGTCCTTAATTCCTTCTTTGCCTCAGTCTTTAACAGTAAAGAAGGATATTCTGTGAGTACTCATCCTCCGGAACTGGCTGACAGGGAGGGGAAGAATCACAAAGTTCCCATGGTTCAGGAGGAAATGATTAGCGACCTACTTGGCCAGTTAGATACCCACAAGTCAATGGGGCCAGATGGGATTCACCCAAGGGTACTGAGGGAGCTGTCAGATGTGCTTGCCAAACCCCTTTCCGTCATCTATCAGCAATCCTGGCAGACTGGGGAAGTTCCACTCGACTGGAGGCTGGCAGATGTTACAGCCATATACAAGAAGGGTCGGAAGGAGGATCCGGGGAACTACAGGCCTGTCAGCCTGACATCAGTCCCAGGGAAGATCATGGAGAGGGTCATCTTGGGAGCTATCATGCAGCACATGCGTGATGGCCAGGGGATCAGGCCTAGTCAACATGGGTTTACAAAAGGTAGATCCTGTCAAACTGACCTGGTCACCTTCTATGACAAGGTGACCCGCTTAATGGACGAGGGGAAGGCTGTGGATGTGATCTACCTGGACTTCGGTAAAGCCTTTGACACGGTTTCTCACAGCATTCTGACTGAGAAACTGGCTGCCACTGGCCTGGACAGGTGGACCCTCAGCTGGGTTAAAAACTGGCTGGATGGCCGAGCCCAAAGGGTGGTGGCAAATGGAACAAAATACAGCTAGAGGCCGGTCACGAGTGGCGTCCCCCAGGGTTCAGTCCTGGGTCCAGTCTTGTTCAACATCTTTATCAATGACCTCGACGAAGGGATTGAATGCTCCCTCACTAAGTTTGCAGATGACACTAAGCTGGGAGGAAGTTTTGAACTCCCTGAGGGTAGGGAGGCTCTTCAGAGGGATCTGAACTGACTGGACTGATGGGCCGAGTCCAATGGGATGAAGTTTAACAAGGCCAAGTGTAGAGTGCTGCACATGGGACATAACAACCCCAGGCAGCGCTACAGGCTTGGGGGAGACTGGCTGGAGAGCTGTCAGGCAGAGAAGGACCTGGGGGTGTTGGTTGACTGCAGGCTGAATATGAGTCAGCAGTGTGCTCAGGCGGCCAAGAAGGCCAATGGCATTTTGGCTTGTATCAAAAACAGTGTGGCCAGCAGGTCTAGGGAGGTGATTGTGCCCCTGTACTCGGCATTGGTGAGGCCACACCTCGAGTACCGTGACCTTCATCTGTATGAAAGGAGATCTCCTAAATATGCTGAGATCAGTGCACAAAATAACATGCAGTGTCATCAATCCTACTAGTTTAATGTCCAAGACACACATCTCAGCTGCTCCCAACGTGTTGTCTAAAAAGCAGCAATTATAATAATTCCTGTGTCATCTTCACAGAATATTAGGAGTTGGAAGGAACCTTGAAAGATCATCTAGTCCAACCCCACTGCCAGAGCACTGACCTTGACTGAGTTCAAGAAGCATCTCGATGATGCAGTCCGTCCCATGCTCTGACTTGGCTGGCCCTGTATGGAACCAGGAGTTGGACTCGACAGTCCTTATGGGTCCCTGCCAACTCAGGAGATTCTAGGATTCTATGAAATCATGAATAAAGTTGAGCCCATAAAGAAGAGGGGGTGGGGGGAGATTTTTTAAGATTTAGTTTTAGTTTCATTATGCTACTCTGTTCTGATTGGGTAATAAATTAGATTAATTTTATTCCTTGCCAAGTCTGTTTTGCCCCTAACAGTAATTGCTGAATAATCTCTCCCTGTCCTTATCTTGACCTGTGCGCTATTTGTTATGTGTTCTCTCCTCTTTCCAGCTGAGTGACAGAGCAGCTTTGGTGGGTGTCTGGCCTCCAGCCAGGGCCAAGCTATCACACTTGGCAAAGGCATATTCAGTTTAAATCCAATAAAATGTTATGTGTGTAAATACATTAATTTATTGTGTTTTGTGGAGATCTGGGGTGTATTTTTTTCTTCATATTTTACAGGAATGTAATCTGATACAGGTATTATAAAGAACTAGTGACAGTAGTTGCTTTTTGGTAACAAAATCAATTTGGAAGGGAAAGTGATTTAATAGTGTGAGGTTAATTCCTATATGAAGTCTGAAAAAGACCATCAGGGTTTTCTTCAAGCCTGAAGTATCTTTAAACATATATTTAATTGCCTTAATGCATATATTAGTATATACTGCATCTCTAAGTATTTTTTTAAATCTACTTTAATAGAATAGAAGAAAATTCTTTGAATCTGCTAATGATTTTTATTATTCCAGATATGTACTTAAGGAGACATTTGCTGCTTTTTGCTTTTGGGGCTTTTTTTGTTTGGTTGGGGTTTTTTTGGTATTTTTTTTCTTTTTTTAATTTTTAGGATTCCTATTCTTATGTTCGCTCTACTGCCCCAGCTGTAGCTTATGACAGCAAACAGTACTATCAACAACCAACAGTGACGGCTGTGGCTCCTGCCACCCAGTCTCAACCTTCAGTAGCTGAATCATATTACCAGACAGGTAGGTGGCATGATTCAAACTCCTATCATTATATAAATTAATATTTCATGTTATCCAGGTTTTTTTAAATGTTTTGATATTGAATCCATGTCAACATGTAGAAAAAGTTGTTGCACCTAGCACTTGAATGTTATTGTGACATTGCTATAAGTAACTAGCATTTAGGTTCGAATTGTTATTAAATACACTCAAAATGTACTTCTAGGAAAAGTTTTTTGCTGCAGTAGGTTCAAAAAGCCAATGGTGGGTTCAGATGATAATTTGGTATGACTTAAAAAAAAATTAGTTACTTACTGTATGTAGTTAATTATTGTTATTATGAATGCTACATAAGTTTGGGGTGGGTTTTTTTGCTTTATTTAGGAGTAATAGAAATGTTTAGATGTACTTTGGTTTAGTGTACTCTAGTAAAACCATTGAACAAGAAGATTGTTTAGAAACATGGCAGGACAGTTAATGTATAAATAAAGCTGAGGCTTACTAGTGTCAGCTGTGATATGATTAAACAGTTATGATATATGGTACGTGATGCATAACCATTACTGTAAAACAAAATAAAACCCCCCAAACTAAAACAACTACATTATAGGTTTATTCCCCAGCATATTATTAAATATCACTTAATATGGTTTGCATTTCATTCAACTAAAATATATCAATGTTTGTACACTTCTTTTTTCTATCCTAATTAGCTCCAAAAGCAGGATATAGTCAAGGAACAAATCAGTACACCCAAGCCCAGCAAACACGACAAGTGACAGCTATAAAACCTGCAACCCCAAGTCCAGCAACAACTACATTTTCTATATATCCAGTATCCTCTACTGTGCAGCCAGTAGCAGCTGCAGCTACTGTTGTTCCATCCTATACTCAAAGTGCAACATACAGTACGACAGCAGTTACTTATTCTGGTAAGAATTTTACATATTATATTACTGGTATCTTTGCAATTCTTACAGGAGAAGATTTAAATACTCAGACTTATAGAAGTTTGTATTCAATTACATCAAATTCTACTGAGAAGTATCAACCAGTTAAATAATAATGCAAAATATCTTTAAAAGAGGTTTGTATATGCTGCTTTTGTTACATGTGAGAATATACAAAGTGATGGCATTGCTACATGCATGTTGATTTGTGACTTACTGTAAGGTTTGGAGAGGAAAGATGGGGGATAGAAAAAAATGAGGACACACATCCACACAAATATAACTCGGGGAAATTGGGAGCATGCTGCCATCAAACAGCAATTACAGAGACAGGGAGGAGCAGTCCAATATAAATCTTCTAAATTTAGGTTGTCTTGACCCAAAATGGGAGGAGAATGGGTGCTAAAAAAAAAAAAAAAAGACTTTCCTTCAAACATTAAAAATCCAAAAAGTAGTTAACAGTGACAAGATGTTAACTTTATGGCCAGGTGGTAATCAGCTGGCATATTGTAGCTACCTTTTAAGTTTTTGTTTTGTTTTCTGTTTAAAAAGGGATTGTAAGACTTCCTTGAAACAGAGCCTCATCAGAGGATTAAAATAGTCGAACCAGTAGATGTAGAAAGTTTATGGGAAAACTGTCTCAAAGGTATGAAAGTTCAGTTTTCTTGAATCAAGGAGTGTGTAGACAGGGTGTGCTGCGTAGGTTTTAGCAGGCAAGCAGCTTCTCTGCACTAAAACAATTTAAATCGGTGAAATAGAATGCAATAGCACTAGCCATTTGGTCTTTTATCTTTCTGTTTGTTGTTGGTTTGTTTTGGGGTTTTGGGTTTTTGTGCATTTTTGTTGGGTTTTTTCCTCCCCTTCCTCTACATAACAATTGTCTTTTCATTTTGGAACTGGAACAGTAAATCTGGTTCTGGAAGACTGCTTACTTCAAGTGGCCTTGGATAAATCTTTTATTAAAATTCTTGTTACATCATACTTGGTCTTACCAGATGTACCAGTAAATTTCACATATTCTTTTCACATATATGCTTTGATATATATCTAACATAACTGTGTGTCTGCAAAAATCAAGTATTTTCATGATACAAGTGGTATGCTATGTCTTTGTGTGCTGTGAAACATCAAGAAGAATTCAGACTGCCTAACAAGATCAAGAAATCATTTATATCCTGCCCTGCCCTCCCCCAAACCTATTATGCAACATGTTTGGAATTTTAGTGTATTATATAATTGATACATGGTGTACAGTGATATGACATTTATTTTATTTTGATCTTTGAGGTACCTCTTATTCTGGCTATGAAGCTGCAGTGTATTCAGCTGCATCGTCCTATTACCACCAGCAGCAGCAGAAACAGGCAGCGGCAGCTGCCGCTGCTGCTGCAACAGCTGCTTGGACAGGGACCACCTTTAGTAAAAGGGCACCATTACAAAATAAGCAACTGAAACCAAAGCAACCTCCCAAAACACCCCAGATCCACTACTGTGATGTTTGTAAGATCAGCTGTGCTGGACCACAGGTACCTGTATTATATAATATTCTGCTATGTGCTTTAGTAATATTTTAAAAAAAAATAAATCACCCCTTCAAGAATACTTGTTAATTATTAAAGACATGATTCTATACTTTTACTGAAGGAGTAATTAAATGAAAACACTTGCTATTATAGAAAGAGGTTCTTCAAGAAAACAGAGATGTATCCCTTTAGATTGTACAGATAAGCTTCGGCTGTGATTTGGACTCCAGAAGTATTCTAAAGTTTGAATTCGATTTGCTTTTTTCAGCATAGTGAACATCTTAGAAAACACTTTTTTCAAAATTTTGTGAATGATAAGCCTGAAAATTTATTCTTTGTTGTATTCTAGCATCTCAGTTTAGTTTCACAGTGGATACAAGCGCATAAAAAGTAGATATCAATTCATGCAGAGTGTTTGTGTGCATGTTTTGGCAAAACCTCTTTACCTCTTTAGGTAAACTTGTCATTATTTCCCGCCTTGTCTGCTCTACAGATTGCCAGTGTTGGTGTGGTGGTTTGGCCCTGGCTGGAGGCCAGATGCCCACTAAAGTCGCTCTATCACTCCCCTTTTTGGCTGGATTGGGGAGAAAATAGATATTGAGAGGCTCAGGAGTGGAGATAAGGACAGGGAGAGATCATTCTGCAATCAGCATCACGGGCAACACAGACTCAACATGAAATAAAAGACATCTAACTTTTACCCAATGAAACCAGAGTAGGATAATGAAAAATAAAACCAAATCTTAAGACAACTCCCCCCACCCCTCCAGACTGCTCCAGCCTGGTCCCCCATGAAATCACAATTCCCCCCAGCAAACCTGTTCCAGCATGGGCCCCTCTCTCCATAGGCTGCAAGAACTGGCAGAGGCTTGCTCCAACACAGGTCACAGCATCTTCTCTATGTCTCCACCTGCTCCAGCATGGGGCCCCTCCCCAGGCTGCAGGTGGGGTCTCTGCTCCCTATCATCTTCCATGGGCTGCAGGGAGACAACTTGCTCCACCATGGGTTTCTCCATAGGCTGCAGGGAAATCTCTCCTCTGGTGCCTGGAGCTCCTCCTCTGCCTTATTCACTGACCTTGGTGTCTGCAGAGTTTCTCACATCTTCTCACTCCCATCTCTGGTAGCAAAATGCAGCTGCTTGCGTTTTTTTCTTCTTAAATGTGATTCCCAGAGGCTCTATGGCCATCGCTGATTGGTTCGGCCTTGGTCAACAATGACTCCAGCCTTGAGCCAGCTGGTGTTTACTCTGTTGGGCCTGCAGAGAGCTTCTAGCTGCTTCTTGCAGAAGCCACCCCTGAAGTCCCTGCTCCTTCACCAGAACCCAGCCACGCAAAACTACAAGAGGCATTTCCTTTAAAAGAAATATCAAACTATATTTGTTTACCTTCAATATGAACATCTTTACAGAAGAACAACATTGTACATGACAGTTTGATTAAACACACACATGGTACTTTGGCACCTCTAATTGTGATGCATTTTTCCTAAACTCTGTAGTATGTTTAATTTATAAAACATATTGCTAATATGCCCAGCATAAATATAAAGAATCAAATGCATCATTGTTTTGCCATTTCAATGGGAAAAGGAGCAATGTTTTTATCTCATATTGCATTCTTTTCATATATGCACAATTTTGTTCCATGGACACTTCTACACATACCCTAACTAACATTTTGTCTGCAAGAAAATAATCTTTATTCATATCTGATTTTTCTTCTCAAATTAGAAAGTCTGCAGCCATAGACAATTACATGACAAATCACTATCAACTATTTATTGCAAAATAACATTGAATGTGTCAATTTTTTATCAAGTAACCAGCACATCAGTCATCTCAGGTTCAGTGAACTCACAATTAAAGACATCACATTTTGAGTTCATTTGTGAAACTGACTAATTTATTAGTTACCATTTTTTGTAGGACAGTCATACAGATGTTAAGACTGACTCAGGTAAAATATAATTTTATCATTATTACAGACAGAAATATAACTGACATATGGAAAGCTATTTTTAAACACACAAAATAAGTAAAATCTAACTTCCCCAAGTTTTCTCAAGTAAAATGGGATAAACACCTCCAGTAATTATCGCTACAAATTCAGCAAGAGTGTTGTAAGAGGAACTAAAAGTTCTCTGTTAACAAATACTAATTTCTTTGAATATCTCTATCATCAGTTTCCAGAAGATAACTGACTACTATATTACAACTTTTTCACTTACTCCTCCAAAATGAATTAATTTAATTTTCTACCTTCCTGAACACAATTATATTATACTCTGGTACACAGCTGCCACCCAATGATCTACTACCACAGTAGTTTAAACAAGAACAATGTTCCCTCTATTAAGACAATCATGCACTTTAAAGTAGCCACATGAAAGTTTTGAGGTAAAATGGGTGAAATCCGATTGCACAATTTCATAGAATGCTATGTGTTGGAAGGGACCTCAAAGATCATCTAGTTCCAACCGCCTCTGCCACGGGCAGGGAACACCCTCACTAGACTAGGCTGCGCAAGGCCCCATCCAACCTGGCCTTAAACACTTCCAGGGAGGGGGCATCCACCACCTCCCTGGGCAACCAGTGCCAGTTTCTCACCACCCTCACAGTAAAGAATTTCTTCCTAATAACTAATATAAACCCACCTTCTTTAAGTTAAATCCATTACCCCTTATCCTATCACTACCTGCCCTTGTAAAGTCCAGCTTTCTTGTAGGTCCCCTTTAGGTACTGGAGGGCTGCAGTAAGGTCTTCCTGGAGCCTTCTCTTCTCCAGACTGAACAAGCCCACCTCTCTCAGCCTGTGTTCATAGGAGAGGTGTGCTCCAGTCTTCAGATTTAAAGAACAAAAATCACATGTACATACTTCAAATAAAAAAAACCCACCTAGAATCTGTTAATAGTAATCTGAAGCAATTTATTTCATTCACTTATCTGTAAAATTTTAGCAGATATTTCATATTTATTCTATTTGGTCCAAATACCCCTACATGCCATTGAGTCACACAAAAAAATATTGTGCCCCAAAATGCAGCTGCTACTACAAAACATCTCTTCACCCTTTTGTTCACCCTCAAGCAGTTCTTAAAAACATTCTAAAATCTAGGGTCTAAGAATAAAGGCTAACTATATTTTCTAAGTGAGCTATAGAAAAGCAGGAAGAAATAGTGTGTGGCTTGTATTCAAATGTTATTGTTTATCATAACACTTTATGCAAGTAATGCAAAAAAGCCTATATACTCAGGACTGTTTACATCTTAATAAATACAGTAAATTTGCAAATACAGTATTTAAATTTATCTACAAAAATGTTTTACCAGGTATTCACTGTTTGTATCAAGTCTTAAAGCAGAAAGCTGCCAGGGCAATACCAAAGAGTATGAAATAAAAGAGAAAAAAAAGTCAGTGCAGACATTTTAAGAAATATCCTCAGAAAACACATTTACATTAGCAGATAACTGAAACTAAAACAAAGACTAAAGCCATTAGGTGGCCTTATCAGCAAACACCTTCAATCAAAAGGCCATAAACAACTACGCTTTACATATTATTTGATTTATTTTATACCATGAAGTGAAAGCAACACATTTCCTTTTAGTAAAGTATACACAAATAGCCTCACTGAGAACACACTTTTAATGCATCTTTAAAAAAAAAGTATTCATCTTACAAATAATTTTGCAATCCAAATATACAATAGCTTGGAAACCAGTATTTTAGAAAACAAAAGCCAATGTAAAAAGACCACTTAACTAAAATGATAAAGGTTTCTGTATGGCTCTGTATTTACAGTTTTCTTACTGCATCATCAATATCAGAAATCTGTTCCTTCAGCTTGGAGCCTGCAGAGTTTCTCACATCTTCTCACTCCCTTCTCTGGTGGCAAAAAACAGCTGCTTGTGGGATTTTTTTTTTTCTCCTCCTTAAATATGTTATCACAGAGGTGCTATGACCGTTGCAGATGGGCTCAGCCTTGGTCAGCAGCAGGTCTGGCCTTGAGCCAGCTGGTGTTTACTCTGTTGGGCCTGCAGAGAGCTTCTAGCTGCTTCTTGCAGAAGCCACCCCTGCAGCTGCCCCCCCAACCTTGCTATGCAAACCCAAAACAGTTGGTATACAAGATATATCAACTTATGCATTTCATTTTCAGCACAGCTCTATTTATGTACTACCTTCATTTAAATTTATTTTATAGGTCTTTATATGCATTTAATAACTGATCTTGCAGCTTGAGGAAAACTCAAAATCAAGTATAATTCAGTACAATGCAGAAAACTGCAACTGAGTTTTCACAGAATCACAGAATCACAGAATAACAAGGTTGGAAAAGACCTTTAAGATCATCAAGTCCAACCATTCACATCCTAAACTAAACCATGTCCCTAAGTACTTCATCTACCCTTTTTTTGAACACATCCAGGGAAGGTGACTCAACCACCTCCCTGGGCAGCCTGTTCCAGGCCCTGACAACTCTTGCAGTAAAAAATTTTTTCCTAACATCCAATCTAAACCTGCCCTGGTGCAGCTTCTTGCCATTCCCCCTTGTCCTATCACCTGTCACCTGACTGAAGAGACCATCACCTACCTCTCTATAACCTCCCTTCAGGTAATTGTAGGTGGTGATAAGGTCTCCCCTCAGCCTCCTCTTCTCTAGGCTAAACAGCCCCAGCTCCCTCAGCCGCTCCTCATAGGATTTGCCCTCCAGCCCCTTCCCCAGCCTGGTTGCCCTTCTCTGGACTCGCTCCAGGACCTCCATGTCCTTCTTGTGGTGAGGAGCCCAGAACTGGACACAGTACTCGAGGTGCGGCCTCACCAATGCCGAGTACAGGGGCACAATCACTTCCCTAGACCTACTGGCCACACTGTTTTTGATACAAGCCAAGATGCCATTGGCCTTCTTGGCCGCCTGGGCACACTGCTGACTCATATTCAGCCTGCAGTCAACCAACACCCCCAGGTCCTTCTCTGCCTGACAGCTCTCCAGCCAGTCTCCCCCAAGCCTGTAGCGCTGCCTGGGGTTGTTATGTCCCATGTGCAGCACTCTACACTTGGCCTTGTTAAACTTCATCCCATTGGTCTCAGCCCATCGGTCCAGTCTGTTCAGATCCTTCTGAAGAGCCTCCCTACCCTCAGGCAGATCAACACTTCCTCCTAGTTTAGTGTCATCTGCAAACTTAGTGAGGGAGCATTCAATCCCTTCCTCGAGACCAGCGGTAATATACTAGTAATTGATTTAGGAAG
This sequence comes from Porphyrio hochstetteri, assembly GCA_020800305.1. Classification (NCBI taxonomy): domain Eukaryota; kingdom Metazoa; phylum Chordata; class Aves; order Gruiformes; family Rallidae; genus Porphyrio; species Porphyrio hochstetteri. Next base: position 159,581 of record JAJHSY010000141.1, on the reverse strand, counting down.
TGAGATAGAGGAGAAAAGACCATATTGTATTACCTAAAAGAGGCATTGATGAAGAAAATTTCTTGGCCTTAAAGGCAGACTGCTTTATGCCTTAGAGCATGTCATATGGAAGATGTGTTCAGTGTAGGAAGTATTTCTCATACCAAGCATGTTTTTTATGCTATGTTCTCTTTTACATGTGTTCATGTGAATGATGAATGAGCCTTACAATGACAGCTTATTGTTTGTATTGTTTATTTAAACAGACTTATAAAGAACACTTAGAAGGCCAGAAACACAAAAAGAAAGAGGCAACATTAAAAGCTTCCCAGAATAGCAGCAATAACAGCAGCATTTCTGCTCGTGGAACTCAGAATCAGTTGCACTGTGAGCTTTGTGATGTCTCTTGTACAGGAGCAGATGCTTATGCTGCCCATATCCATGGAGCCAAGCATCAGAAAGTAAGAACTCTCTCTCTCATACTTGTTTTATAAGTCAGTCGTGTATTTCTTCCCATTTGTTTTTCTCATCTTAGGAGAAAATGCGCAGAAACAATATACTTAGAATTTTTTTGTATTAAATTTAGTTCTGCTTTTTGTTTCAAAGTTATCTTTAAGCTCATTGTTAGATGGGACTTGTTTGGAGAAGGAAGGGAAAAAATATTGCCATGGCATCAATGAGAAGAGGGTGTTTTTAGGGGAAAAAAATCATAGGAAGAAGGTATAGTGCAAGATGAGGAACAACATCAATGAAGGCATGTAGTACCATGCTTGTGCCCCCTCACTCTTTTCAGTACTGTTCTTGACATTCTTATTTGTCTGGTGCTGTGTGCTTTGAAATGCTATAAGTTGAGTCAGTGCCAAGGGATGGGACTATTATGCATTGGTTTTGGTATTTCTTGCAAAGAAAATTGGCATATGGGAGCAAGGGAAAATATCCTGTAGTAGACTTTATAGAGTATGTTTGGATGAGTTTTGGTAAGCATTTTTTCCGTACTGTCTGAGTGCAGTTTGGGCATTGTGGAATAAAGACTGCAGGCTACACTGTGAACCCCTGTGACCTGTATTTTAAATTTGGCCATACAATAGTAAATGAAATGGCAGTGTAGAATGTGTATTTCGATATTACAGTTTTTTTCCATATCTCTGGAAAGATTAATGTAAGTAACAGATACAGTATTAATACAGTTACATTTCAACAATCTGAGCAAAATGTTTCCTTGAGTTTTACAGGCTTGTGAGTTTATTTCCTTTCTGTTCTCATCTACATAGCTTTTGGTCATCTTGGGAGCTATCACGCAGCACATGCGTGATGGCCAGGGGATCAGGCCTAGTCAACATGGATTTAAAAAAGGTAGATCCTGTCAAACTAACCTGATCACCTTCTATGACAAGGTGACCCGCTTAATGGACGAGGGGAAGGCTGGACTTCAGTAAAGCCTTTGACACAGTTTCTCACAGCATTCTGATTGAGAAACTGGCTGCCCCTGGCCTTGACAAGTGGACCCTCAGCTGGGTTAAAAACTGGCTGGATGGCCGAGCCCAAAGGGTGGTGGTGAATGGAACAAAATCCAGCTGGAGGCCGGTCACGAGTGGCGTCCCCCAGGGCTCAGTCCTGGGTCCAGTTTTGTTCAACATTTTATCAATGACCTTGATGAAGGGATTGAATGTTCCCTCAGTAAGTTTGCAGATGACACTAAGCTGGGAGGAAGTGTTGATCTGCCTGAGGGTAGGGAGGCTCTTCAGAGGGATCTGAACAGACTGGACCGATGGGCTGAGACCAACGGGATGAAGTTTAACAAGGCCAAGTGTAGAGTGCTGCACATGGGACATAACAACCCCATGCAGCGCTACAGGCTTGGGGGAGACTGGCTGGAGAGCTGTCAGGCAGAGAAGGACCTGGGGGTGTTGGTTGACTGCAGGCTGAATATGAGCCAGCAGTGTGCCCAGGCGGCCAAGAAGGCCAATGGCATCTTGGCTTGTATCAAAAACAGTGTGGCCAGTAGGTCTAGGGAGGTGATTGTGCCCCTGTACTCGGCATTGGTGAGGCCGCACCTCGAGTACTGTGTCCAGTTCTGGGCTCCTCACCATAAGAAGGACATTGAGATCCTGGAGCGTGTCCAGAGAAGGGCAACCAGGCTGGTGAAGGGTCTGGAAGGCAAATCCTATGAGGAGCGGCTGAGGGAGCTGTGGCTGTTTAGCTTAGAGAAGAGGAGGCTGAGGGGAGACCTTATCACCGCCTACAACTACCTGAAGGGAGGTTATAGAGAGGTAGGTGATGGTCTCTTCATCCAGGTGACAGGAGATAGGACAAGGGGGAATGGCATGAAGTTGTGCCAGGGCAGGTTTAGATTGAACATTAGAAAAAAATTTTTTACTGCAAGAGTTGTCAGGGCCTGGAACAGGCTGCCCAGGGAGGGGGTTGAGTCACCTTCCCTGGATGTGTTTATAAAAAGAGTAGATGAGGTACTTAAGCATATGGTTTAGCTTAGGATGGGATTGGTTGGACTTGATGATCTTAAAGGTCTTTTCCAACCTTGTGATTCTGTGAAATGTCTGAATTTCTAATGGAAATAAGCATCTGAGATAACTAGGAACTTTTTCTTTGTTACAGATAACAAGAACTTTTACATGTTCTTTCCCTTCCCCTCACCCCAAGATCACTTTTTGTAAAGAAGCAATAATTTTTTAGTTTCTTTTTTTGGAAGTGATATTGATGTTTCTGTTAAAGTTTCCATAACCTGTAGCAAGTTCATTTTTATAGTTATCATAGGGAGATCATATTATGATTTTCTCTTTATTCTTATAGGTAGTAAAGTTGCACACAAAACTTGGCAAACCCATTCCTTCAACTGAACCAAATGTGATTACCCAAGCTACTTCCTCAACATCCATATCTGTTTCCAAACAAACTTCCTCTGCTTCAAATATAGCGCCTAGCAGCAGTACTGTGAACTCCTCTGTTTCAACATCTGCAGTGAAAATTCTTACTCCCACAGCAAACACATCATTTAACATGGCGTCCAACAACAAAACATCTTCAACTGCTGCTAGTATAGCTATAAAGAAAATATCTACACCGAAAATAAACTTTGTTGGCAAGTACAGAAGTCAGTCTTTATTTTGAAACCTAACATGTTCTATATTTTTAAAGAACTTAGTGCAACAAGTAGAAATATATTTAATTAACTTTATGCATGAGTAACTACTGTGTTTGAAGAGAATTACTGATAGATGAAAATAAGAATGCATATAAAAGTTTTGCTTCACAATTTATGGTGTTTTTTGGCCCTGTTGTCTCCACCTGACCTCTCTTGGAGGCTTCTCCCACCTTCATAAGAAGCCTTCCACCTTTGGTTTCTTATGTAGTAGCTGTTTGAGTATTGCAGTTTATAGTTTGGTTGGAGTTTATAGTTTCAGTTTACAGCCTGGGCTGTAAAGGCAACCTGCAGTAGGTTGGCAGTTGATAACTGGGCAACTAAAACATCCTTTTAACAGTAGAAATCTAACAGTGGAAACTTTTTAAATAAGCATGACAGATGTTTAGAGATAGGAATCAGTTGTTCATCAATAAGCTATCTTGCTCTTGAAGGAAAGACCTATGCAGTTGCAACACTGAAAGTATATTACCTTTGTTAGTACAAACATTATAAGGTTTTGAAGTACTTTTTTTGATCCATTAAAAAAATAATTTGATGACAAGAAAAGATGATGGAAATATGTTTGCTAAGTTGTTCCCATTCAGTCCTACCTCTTTTGAAAAAGCATAAAAATGAATTATGAAAATATCAACTATATAAAGCAAAAGTTTTTCCTGCTAAAATAAAGAACCATTTAAATAGCTTATTAAACTTTAAAAAAAAACCCCAAATTTTAATTGTATTTAAGATATGTTTAAGTTTTAACTCATTTTTAAAAGATTGGTAATGCTTTGGCCACAACATCGATACTTGTGAATAAATTCTTCAGTTTGCACATCATGTATAACCATATTCTCATTCAAGTTAATGATTTACGGTTTTTTTATTTGTAGGTGGTAATAAGCTTCAGACAACAGCAAGTAAACCAGAAGAAATGAAACCATCTGAAAGTATTAAAGCAACAACTGCTGTTACAGTCCAAACACAGGAAGTAAGACCAGACACAGCAACTGAACCAGTGACTCCTACAGCTCTTGCTGCCTTGCAAAGTGATGTCCAGCCAGTGGGTCATGACTATGTGGAGGAGGTATTGATATGAAAATGTGGATTTTAAAAATTTTTTTAAAATTATTTTAACACTACAATTTTATTCATTTATTCAAAATGAAACAATCGCCTGACTGGAGGCTGGTGGATGTTACGCCCATTTACAAGAAGAGTCACAGGGAGGATCCGGGGAACTACAGGCCTGTCAGCCTGACCTCAATCCCGAGGAAGATCATGGAGAGGGTCATCTTGGGAGCTATCATGCAGCACATGCGTGATGGCCAGGGGATCAGGCCTAGTCAACATGGGTTTACAAAAGGTAGATCCTGTCAAACTAACCTGATCACCTTCTATGACAAGGTGACCCGCTTAGTGGACGAGGGAAAGGCTGTGGATGTAGTCTACTTGGACTTCAGTAAAGCATTTGACACGGTTTCTCACAGCATTCTGCTTATGAAACTGGCTGCCACTGGCCTGGACAGGTGCACCCTCTGGATGTGTTTAACAGACAGGTAGATGAGGTACTTAGAGATATGGTTTACTAGAGGATAGGTACGGTTGGACTCGATTATCTTAAAGGTCTTTTCCAACCTAGTCATTCTGTGATTCTGTAATCACAGAATGTTTGAGGTTGGAAGGAATCTCTGGAGGTCATCTGGTCCAACCCCCGTGCTCAAGCAGGGTGACCTAGAGTCAGTTGCCCAGGACCATGTCCAGACATCTTTCAAATATCGCCAAGCAGGAAGACTCCAGAAGTTCCCTGGGCAACCTGTGCCAGTGCTCATTCATACTCTCAGTTTAAAAAAAAAAAAAAAAGTTTCCTGATGTTCAAAGGGAACCTCCCGTGTTTTGGTTTGTGCCCGTTGCCTTTGGTCCTGTCACTGAGCACCACTGAAAAGAGCCTGTCTCTCTCCTCTTTGCACTCTTCCTTCAGGTATTTATATACATTAATAAGATCCCCCTGAACCTTCTCATCTCTCAGCTTAATATTCCCAGCTCTCTCAGCCTTTCCTTATAGGAAAGAGGCTCCAGTCCCTTCGTTATCTTTGTGGACTTTCATTGGACTCTCTCCAGTGTGTCCATGTCTCTCTTGCACTGGGGAGCCCAGAACTGGACACAGAACTCTAGGTGTGACCTTACCAGTGCTGGGTCAGAGAGGAAGAATCAGCAACCTCAACCTACTGGCAATATTTTGACTCATGCAACCCAGGGTGCCATTAGCTGCCTTTGCTACAAAGGCACATTGTTGGCTCAAGTTCAACTTGGTGTTTACCAGGACCCCCCAGGTCCTTTTCTGCTTTCTAGCTGGGTGGCCCCCAACATATATTGGTGCATGGGGTTATTCCTCCCCAGATGCTGGACTTTACACTTCCCCCATTGAATTTCAAGAGGTTCCTGTTAACCCATATCTCTAGCCTGTTGAGATCTTTCTCATTGTATGGCAGCGCAACCCTCTGGCACACCAGCCACTGCTCACAGCTTTGTGTCATCAGCGAACTTGCTGAAGGTACACTTTGCCCCATGTGGTGGTTTAGGCCTGGCTGGAGGCCAGATGCCCACCAAAGTCGGTCTATCACTCCCCTTTTTAGTTGGAGAGGGGAGAAAATATATATTGAGAGGCTCAGGAGTCAAGATAAGGACGGGGAGAGATCATCCCACAATCAACGTCATGGGCAAAACAGACTCAACACAGAGTGAAGGAAAGAAAACTGTCTAATTTATTACACTACACTGCACACCCAGTGACACCAGAGTCGGATAATGAGAAGCGTGACCAGATCTTAAAGCACCTTCCCCCGACCCCTCCCTTATTAGCTGACTTTCCTTTAGTCATGATTTTGCTCCCTTCTTCCCCCCAATCATGGCACAGAGTGGGGGCAGGGACTGGGGAAATGGGGTTCTCGGTCATTTTCTTCATGAGCTGTTTTCCTTTTCCAGATCTTAAGACACCTCTACCTCCCCCCCTCACTCCCTTCTTAGCAGACTTAACTTTATTCAGGATTTCACTCCCTTCTTCCCCCCATTGTGGTACAGGGAGGGGCAGGGACTGGGAAAATGGGGGCTTCGGTGAGTTCCTTGCAAGTTGGTTTCCTTCTTGGCCGGGGTAGGGGGGGGCATTCATTCCACACACCCTTCCCCTGCTGCACTGCGGGGTCCCACCAATGGGAGACAGTCTTTCATGAACTTCTCCAACTTGAGTCCTTTCCCATGGGGCTTCAGCTCTTCACCAGCTGCCCCGCCATGGATCACTGCTATGGCGGTCAGTCATAAATCACAATGTCTCTCAGTCCCTCAGGCCCAGACTGCTCCAGCCTGGTGCTCCACGGGGTCACAAGCCTCCCCCCAGCAAACCTGTTCCAGCGCAAATCTCTCTCTTGCTCATCTCTGTGTCTCTGTCTCACTCCATGGGCTGCAAGTGCTGGCAGGGGCTTGCTCCAACGCGGCTCACAGCATCTCCTGTATGTCTCCACCTGCTCCATCCAGCGTGGAGCCTCTCCACTGCCTACAGGTGGGATCTCAGCCTTTTCCATGGGCTGCGGGGGGACACCTGTTCCACCATGGGTTTCTCCACAGGCTGCAGGGGCATCATTCACTCCAGCACCTGGGGCGCCTCCACCCTCCCCTCCCCGGCCTTGGTGTCTGCACAGCTCGTTACATCTTTTCACTCCCTTCTCTGGTGGCAAAATGCAGCGGCTTGTGGTTTTTTTCTCCTATATGTGATTCCCAGAGGCGCTGTGACCATCGCTGACTGGCTCAGCCTTGGTTAGGAGCAACTTTGGCCTTGAATTGGCCAATGTTTACACTTTGGGGCCTGCAGAGAGCTCTAGCTGCTCCTTAGAGCAGCCATTTTCTGCAGCGCCCCCCCCCGTTCTCTCCCAGCACTCAGCTGTGCAAAACTGCGACAGCCCTATCATCGAGATCATTAATGAAGATGTTAAACAGGACTGTACCCAGTATTGACCCCTGGGGTACACTGCTAATTACTAGCCTCCAACTATGTTTCGTTGTGCTGATCACTACCCTCTGGGCATGGCCATTCAGCCATTTTTTTGTGCACCTCACTGTATGCTTATCCAGCCCATACATCAACATGAGGATATTTGAGACTGTTTTAAAGGCCTTACTGAAGTCCAGGCAGACAATATCAACTGCTCTCCCCTCATCTACCAGGTTGTTCATTTCATCACAGAAGTTTATCAAGTTGATCGAGCATGACTTCCCCTTGATGAAGCCATCCTGACTACTGATGATGATTTCCTTGTCCTTAATGTGCCTGGAAATGGTTTCCAGGGTTAGCTGCTCTTTCACCTTCCCGGGGACGGAGGTGAGGCTGACTAGCCTGTAATTCTCTTGGTCCTCCTTGAAGATCAGAGTGACAAGGCATTGAATCTGCAAAGGCTTGTACATATGTTTACATTTTTGTATTGTGCGTGTTTCTTTTATGCTCCGTGGGGCATTCTTCATGTGAGTTGCATGAGATATGTGGATGAAGTCTGATGTAAATTTTTCATCATTTGCAGGTTTGTTATTGTTCAACTCAATATGTTAAGGCTTGAGTTTAAAGCTGTGTACTCTTTGGAATGAAGGAACTCTGTTCATTACCAAACACAGTGGTGTGTGTCTCAATCCAAAGTTCTATTTTGCCTTCTTTCAGTTACTGTGTGAACTTTATAGCATGTTTTGAGATGGGTAGACATACTATCCAGTGTCACTGACCTAGATTCATTTTTACATCAGCTTTGGGTTTAAAATAAAAGGGAAAAAAACCCGCAAACATACGTGTTATAACTTTTTTTTTCCAGGTAAGAAATGATGAAGGAAAGGTGATTCGCTTTCACTGTAAACTTTGTGAATGCAGTTTTAATGATCCTAATGCCAAGGAGATGCACTTAAAAGGGAGGAGACACAGACTTCAGTATAAGGTTAGTAGAAATGCTAATGCTTCTATCTGAAAATCCACTAGATGTCAGCTGAAGGATTACACGTTCTTACATTTAAAGACTAGTTAAAAGTAGGTACTCTGAGTAAACAGCATATAAAAAAGCTAGAGAAATATATTTCTTAGGGAATATAGTCTTTAACGTAGTAATGCGAACTGTGAAACAGCATTTTGGTTTTTTTTTTTGTTTTGGGAGGTTTTTTAAACATTTTGAACACTGCTTTCAGACTGTCACATAAAGGGTAAGTCTAACATGTGGCTGAGGGAGGCCCTCCTGTTGAGTCACGAGGTTCAGAAAGGACCCCCTTGCTTTCTAAACTCCTTCTCAGAGAGGAGCCTAGGTGTGGCTGGATCCAGTCTTAGTCCCAGACCTGGCCAACAGTTTACATCTAAAGGATTATATATATAACATAACAGAGTCAATGTTTGCCTGTCAGAGCCCCTGGACGACCAAAACAATTTTGCAAAGTTGAAACTAATAAAAAGTTTATTAAAGCAACAGATATAAAGAGTTTGGGATTGCCATTAATAAATGCACTAACTGCAGTAGTGCATATATATGACTATCATAGAATCACAGAATGCTTTGGGTTGGAAGGGACCTTAAAGATCATCAAATTGCAACCCCCCTGCCATGGGCAGGGCCCCATCCAACCCGGCCGTGAACACCTCCAGGGAGGGGGCATCCACCACCTCTGGGCAACCTGTGCCAGTGCCTCACCACCCTCATAGTGAAGAATTTCTTCCTAATATCCAATCTAAATCTACCCCCTTCCAATTCAAAACCATTACCCCTTGTCCTATCAATACATACCCTTCTAAAAAGTTCCTCCTCAGCTTTCTTGTAGGCCCCCTTCAGGGACTGGAAGGTCACTATAAGGTCTCCCAGGAGCCTTCTCTTCTCCAGGCTGAACAACCCCAACTCTCTCAGCCTGCCTTCATAGGAGAGGTGCTCCAGCCTTCTAATCAGGGGATGACCTGCTGGAGAAGAGCTCAGTGGAGAAGGACCTGGGGGTCCTGGTAGATGACAGGTTGGCCATGAGCCAGCAGTGTGCCTCGGTGGCCAAGAGAGCCAATGGGATCCTGGGATGCATCAGGAGGAGTGTAGCCAGCAGGTCAAAGGAGGTGATCCTCCCTCTCTACTCTGCCCTGGTCAGGCCCCACCTGGAGTATTGTGTCCAGTTCTGGGCTCCTTGGTATAAAAAGGACAGGGATCTCCTGGAAAGAGTCCAAAGAAGGGCTACGAAGATGATTAAGGGCCTAGAGCATCTCCCCTATGAGGAAAGGCTGAGTAAGCTGGCACTGTTCAGCCTTGAGAAGAGAAGACTAAGGGGGGACCTAATCAAAGTTTATAATTATCTGAAGCAGGGGATGCAGGGGGAATCAGCCAGCCCCTTTTCAGTGGTCTGTGGGGATAGGACAAGGGGCAATGGCTGCAAGTTGGAGCATAGGAAGTTCCGCACCAACATGCGGAAGAACTTTTTCACAGTGAGGGTGACTGAGCACTGGAATAGGCTGCCCAGGGAGGTGGTGGAGTCTCCTTCACTGGAGATATTCAAGACCCGCCTGGACGCCTATCTGAGCAATATGAGCTAGGGAGCCTGCTTTGGCAGGGGGGTTGGACCCGATGATCTCTCGAGGTCCCTTCCAACCCCTACAATTCTGTGATTCTGTGATTCTGTGATCATCTTCATGGCCCTCCTCTGCACCCGTTCCACCAGTTCCATGTTCTTGTGTTGGGGACTCCAGAACTGGACACAGCACTCCAGGTGGGGTCTCACAAGAGCAGAGTAGAGGGGCAGAATCACCTCCCTTGACCTGCTGGCCATGCTTCTTTTGATGCAGCCCAGGATACAGTTGGCCTTCTGGGCTGTGAGCGGGCATTGTCGGCTCATGTCAAGCTTCTCACCCACCATCACCCCCAAGTCCTTCTCTGCAAGGCTGCTCTCTAGCACATCATCTCCCAGACTGTATTGATGATGATGATTGCCCCGACCCAGGTGCAGGACCTTGCACTTGTCCTTGTTGAACCTTACGAGGTTCATATGGGCCCACTTCTCCAGTTTGACCATGTTTTTCTGGATGGTATCCTGTCCTTCCGGCATGTCAACTGCACCACTCAACTTGGTGTCATCTGCGATACTATGATTATAATTATAATGCTAGCAAAATGCTGTCCTGGGAATTCTTACCAGAAAAGGTGAAATCACAGTGCTTACCAAGAAGGCGTCCCTGTCTTAGGTGAAGGAGAAGGAGCACAACCTGTTGGCTACCTCTTTGGGGTCTTCAGTTTCTTCTCTCCCTCCCCAGGGGTAGCTTCCTCAATACCCTTTATAGCCTAATCTCAGCTGTTCCCTCCCAGGGGTGATGTTTAACATGATTTGAGTGAAGAGTTGAATACTATTGTTAGCGGTCGCAATCGCGAAGAACTTATCTACACAGAGCAGATAAGCAGGCACTTCTTTTATTCCAGCGCTGGGGAAAACGGGGGATAGCTTCACCAAAGACGTGTTCCCCCAAAGGTACAAAGCACAACATATTTATACAATTTTTAGCAAAGTCATTGCGCAAAAATGCTCACTTCTTAGCTTGACCTTTGCAATGAATGGCTTTTGATTGCTTCACTTTATCTATATTTTTATTCGATAAAAATCATTGGTTAGCTATGCTGATTGTTTTAAATACAGAGGGGAGGGTAATGATTAGCATATTTAGGTTATTTCCTGGAAATCATTATCATATGTAAATATCCTCCGTGCATGCGTAGTTATGTTGAGCGGGGGTCCTCTGGTGGTTGTCGATAGTCTTCCTCACTCTGTCCATGAGTGAACCCCATTCTTGCACATGCTCATCTCATCTTCAACTGATCTTTCGTAACCATAGCCAGTTTCTTCTTGTACCTATTGTTTTAACTCAAAGTAACTCAGAGTCCATAGTGATTTTCCATAGTGATAAAGGCACACACCATCTTAGTTACCTATTCCTAAGGGCCTTAATGTGCTTTATGTTCTTATAGCTGCTATAACTCCTTTAAAATCAAAATCATATTCTAAACTAAAACCAAAATAACCTAGAAGTTAAGCTATTTTATTAGGGTGACTGTAACACTATAGTCATACATGTTTAGAATGTACTACTTTTAGCTCATTAGCATATTTAGGAGTGTCAGTTTCATGGATAGTGAAGCAAAAGTTCTCACTCTGGCCACCATGGTCTTCAAAATTATGTGTAGGAAATGTCTATCTGTATATAGAATCTTTAATGTTGTAAAAGATCTCTAAGATCAAGTCCAACTGTCAATCCAACATCACCATATCTACTAAACCATGTCTCAAAGTGCCACATCTACACCTTTTTTTTTAACACCTCCATTATTCCACATTCTCTAGCCAATAGAGGGCCGCTTTGTTTCTGTAAGATACCCTCCTTCAGCTGCTTCTCATACCAGCCTTGTGGATCTCCATCCACAATGTTTGTATAAGAGATAAGCGTATGTCAGTGTTTTTAATCTCTTAGGTGCAATCCCCCACAGGCAACCTTTGCAACTTTAAAATATCATACAACATATGCAAGCAACATGAGGTGCTTTATGTTATTTACCATGAATTTCAAATCACAGAACATTAGGAGTTGGAAGGGACCTCAAAAGATCATCTAGTCCAACCCCCCTGCCAGAGCAGGATCACCTAGACTAAATCACACAGGGATGCATCCAGGTGGGTTTTGAATGTCTCCAGAGAAGGAGACTCCACAACCTCTCTGGGCAGTCTATCCCAGCGCTCTGTCACCCTCACAGTGAAAAACGTTCTCCTTATGTTCACATGGAACTTCCTATGCTCCAACTTGCACCCGTTGCCCCGTGTCCTATCGCTGGCCATCACTGAGAAGAGCCTGGCTCCATCCTCCTGACTCTCGCCCTTTACATGTTTCTAAACATTAATAAGGTCACCCCTCAGTCTCTTCTTCTCCAAGCTAAACAGGCCCAGCTCCCTCAGCCTCTCCTCATAAGGAAGGTGTTCCACTCCCTTCATCATCCTGGTGGCTCTGCGCTGGACTCTTTCAAGGAGTTCTGTGTCCTTCTTGAACTGAGGGGCTGAGAACTGGACACAATTTTCCACGTGCAGTCTCAGCAGGGCAGAGTAGAGGTGGAGAAGGACCTCTCTTGACCTACTAACCACACCCCTTCTAATACACCCCAGGATGCCATTGGCCTTAACCATGAAGGGACATTGCTGGCTCATGATCATCCTGCTGTCCCCCAGGACCCCCAGGTCCCTCTCACCTACACTGCTCTCCAACAGGCCAGTCCCCACCTATACTGGTACCTGGGGTTGTTCTTCCCCAGATGCAAGACCCTACACTTGCCCTTGTTAAATCTCATTAAACTTCTCCCCGCCCAGGTCTCCAGCCTGTCTAAGTCTTGCTGGATGGCAGCACAGCCCTCTGGTGTGTCAGCCACCCCTCCCAGTTTTGTGTCGTCAACAAATTTGCTGACTGGACACTCTATTCCCTCATCCAGGTCATCAATGAATATATTGAATAGCACAGGTCCCAGTACCAACCCCTGAGGGGCTCCACTAGATACAGGCCTCCAGCCAGACTGTCCCATTGATCAAAACTCACTGGCTTCTTCCCTTCAACCAACTCTCAATCCACCTCACTACTCGACCCTCCAGACCACACGTCCTCAGTTTAGCCATGAGGATGCTATGAAATAGTAGTACTCAATGCTTTTGACTGAATAAACTACATAAACCCTTTGTGGAGACATTTGAGGAACAACTGTTGCAGACTTTTAGTCATGAATGGAGATAGGCTGTTTGTAATATGTTGCTATTTCTTTCTTCTAAAACACTGGATAGAGATTTTTCTTCAGCTATTCATTCAGTGCAGTTCTAAAACCACATTTTACTCCCCTTGATTTTATTGTAGACTAGTAGTGTGTGTTAAACATGTCAGAAGAACTCCATAACCTTGATATGACAAGAGGCAAACCAACATTTCATTCATTATTTTTTTGAACTAGAAAAAAGTAAACCCAGACTTACAAGTAGAAGTAAAACCCAGTATTCGAGCAAGAAAAATTCAAGAAGAGAAGATGAGGAAACAGATGCAGAAAGAAGAATACTGGAGAAGGCGAGAAGAGGAAGAACGCTGGAGGATGGAAATGAGGTAATGCATTCTGTTTTATCAATAAATGAGACAAAGCTGCAGTCAGATTATCTAAAATTAATTCTGCTTCTGAAGTTACGTATTTTGAATATTTGTTTTGAGAACTCTGTGCTCTCTTGTTTTAAATTAAGTTGTTGTTATCCTTCTGGGTTTTTTATTTGTTTTTGTTTGTTAGCTTTCAATCCTTCTGAAGAATGTAGACTTACTAGAATTATTTGCTATAAATTCAGGCTCACTTTCAAAATAAGCATTCATTTTAGTTCATTTTAGTTATCCTCTGTAGTTCACTGTTATTTACTCATGAGTACTAAAAATGAGTTAGGACATACAAGAATTTATTTAGAATGGTTGGAAGTATTAACTGCTAAATAAAGAGAACAATTTGATGCACTTCAGGCGATATGAAGAGGATATGTACTGGAGGAGAATGGAGGAAGAGCAGCATCACTGGGACGACCGTCGCAGAATACCAGATGGAGGATATCCTCATGGTCCTTCTGGACCTCTAGGCCTGCTGGGAGTTAGACCAGGAATGCCTCCTCAGCCCCAAGGACTAACTGTGAGTTTGTTAACTTGAGGGAGAAAAAAAAACCCAACACATCATACTTACCAGGAGGCACAGTTAAGAACTATAATTTATTTAGCGCTACTTCAGTTGTTTACAGTATTTCTTAATAAAGGATTTTAAAAAGTGAAGAAAAAATTATATACTAATGAAACTGTGTGGCCCTGTCTTCCAATATAAGTCCACTTATATAACAAAAGGATATCTTGAAGACAAATATTGTTTGTTCTGAAATACAAGTCACTCTAGATTTGCATACTACTTTTTATTTTATTTAATTGCATTATACTTTATTTATTTAATAGTGGACAAATGTATGGATAAAAAGTGGTTGGATCATCAGTCCCAGAGGATAATGGTTAGTGGTGGGTCATGCTCTACCTGGAAATCAGTAACAAGTGCAGTACCACATGGGTTTGTCCTGGGATTTGTCACATTAGCACCTTACCAATGATCTGAAAGGTGATGGAACGAGTGCAGACCCATCAATTTTTTAGATGATACAAACCTGAATTGGTTCAGGGTGGGGAGAACAGTTAATACTTTTGAGGGCAGGGTTGCAGTCCAGAAAGGGACCTTGACAGACTGGAGGAATGGACCAAAAAAAAAATGGAATTCTGCAAGGACAAATGCCTGATGCTGCACTTAGAGAAGCTATAACCGCTTACACTGAGGGGCTGGGTAGCAGCCCTGCTGAAATGGACCTGGGGTTCTTGGCAGGTAGCAAACTGAACATGAGCCAACTATGTGCCCTGGCAACAAGGAAGGCCAACAGTATCCTGGGTGATATTAAGAGGAGCATAATCAGTAGATAAAGTGATCACCTTCCATTAGAACCAAACTGCAATACTGCATTTAGTTTGGGGCTTTCAATTACAATACTGATGAACTATAGCAGGCTCAGTGTGGGGCTATTGGGATGGTCAGGGGTCTGGAGTGTGTGCCCTGTGAGGAGAGACTTGAGGGATCTGGGCTTGTTCAGCCTGGAGAAGAGAGTACTTCAGTAGGATGTAATAGCCTTCTAATACCTGTGCATTAGAAAGACAATGGAGCCAGGCTTTTTACAGTCATGAGGGGGTTAGATACAACCAGTTTAAGCTGACACTAAAGAGTTTCAGACTGAATACAGGAAATATTTTGTTGTTTGTTCACACAGATGTTGTACAGCTTCCATCTTTGGTGGTTTTCAAAAATCAACTAGATAAAGTCCTGAGCAACATGATATGGTCTTATAGCTGACCATGGTTTGCACAGGAGGTTGGACTAGAGGACCTCCTGAGGTCCCTTCCTATTTAAATTCTTTTGTGATTCTATGAAAGCAATCATGGATACTTATTTTGCAGCAGTATGCAAGTATTTCCCAGTTAACAGAAAGACAATAGATATATATGTTGGGGAGGTACTTTTGATTCTGGAATTTCATAATTTCTTTATTTTTGATACATTTCAAGTTTTTTCAGTTGTTAAGGACACTACATGTTTTGTTACATTTCAATGATTTGAGTCTTGAATACTCTGTTGTTTAGCCACATGTTTGGTTTTTGGCTACATATCTTCTGTGAACTTTGAGAAATATGCCCAAATTTCAGAAATGTGCTTTTTCATCTGTTTAGTCTCTACGCCGCCCTGACTCCTCTGATGACCGCTATGTGATGACTAAACATGCAACTATATATCCAACAGAGGAGGAACTTCAAGCAGTCCAAAAAATTGTTTCTATTACTGAGCGTGCTTTGAAACTTGTTTCTGACAATATGACTGACCATGAAAAAAGCAAGAGCAAAGAGGGAGATGACAAAAAAGATAGCAGTAAAGACAGGTATTTTTAAATTATTTTTTAAATCACTTGTTTCTGAAGTCATTTTATGTTTTTCTTTGCACTGTTATGAGTGCTTATAGGGATTCTGTTGTCTTTGGGCTTTGATATGGCATATGTCACTATGGCCTCAAGAATATGTTGAATACTCCTATTTTGCTTTTCCATCTTCAAGATTAATTTTATGGTTTTTGTATAATTTTAAATGCAACTTTTAACTATAATTCACAGAGTTCTGAAAGGAGTCTTACGGATAGGTGTTTTGGCTAAAGGTTTGCTACTCCGTGGAGACCGAAACGTCAGTCTTGTTTTATTATGTGCTGAGAAGCCTTCAAAGATGTTACTCAGTCATATTGCTGAAAGTCTTCCCAAACAACTTGCAGTAAGTAGAATTTAGATTTTTGGGTTTGAATTTGTGTAAAGATACTGTAAAAATCTGTCCTCAAGTCAAATGTTTGCAGGGCTGACTGTGCTGCATTTCATAGCTCAGGTTTGGTTTCTTTTCAGTTTGAGTGTCTGACTGTGCTGCATGGTTTTCTTTCTGTATGTTGTGTTCATACAAGTGTCTAGATGTTTATGCTAGCAGTGTAGTATCAATCATTGTTTATTAGATTTCATATAACTGGGAAAGAGAAATGAACAGAAGATAGATTATTATGTAGATACCAGCAGTGATAGAGGTAATTAGTGCAGTGTTACAGGAAGCTTAAGCTGCCTGAAGGTCAAAGTTCTCCATTAATGCCTGTCTGTTTGTACTTAAATTTTGTTTCCAATTTGTATCTGTCAGTGTGTTGTGGTTTTGCGTGGCTGGGTTCAGGTGGAGAAGGGGGGGCTGCGGGGGGGGCTTCTGCAAGAAGCAGCTAGAAGCTTCCCCTGGGTTTGACAGAGCAAACACCAGCTGGCTCAAGGCTGGAGTTGTTGTTGACCAAGGCTGAGCCAATCAGCAATGGTCACAGCGCCTCTGGGAATCACATTTAAGAAGAAGAAAAAAAAAAAAAAAAAAGGCAAGCAGCTGCATTTTGCCACCAGAGAAGGGAGTGAGAAGATGTAAGAAACTCTGCAGGCACCAAGGCCAGGGAAGAAGCAGGCAGGAGGAGGTGCTCCAGGCACCAGAGGAGAGATTTCCCTGCAGCCTATGGAGAAACCCATGGTGGAGCAGGTTGTCCCCCTGCAGCCCATGGAAGATGATAGGGAGCAGAGACCCCACCTGCAGCCTGGGGAGAGGCCCCACACTTGAGCAGGTGGAGACATAGAGAAGATGCTGTGACCTGTGTTGGAGCAAGCCTCTGCCAGTTCTTGCAGCCTATGGAGAGAGGGGCCCGTGCTGGAACAGGTTTGCTGGGGGGAATTGTGATTTCATGGGGGACCAGGCTGGAGCAGTCTGGGCCTGAAGGACTGCACCCCATGGAAGGGACCCATTCTGTGGCAGTTGGTTGTCCTGGTTTCAGCTATGATGGAGTTAATTATTTTTAGCAGTGGATGGAATGCCATGTTTGGGTGTTAGGATGAGAACAGTGCTGATAGCACCCTGATGTTTCTAGTTGTTGCCGGGCAATCAAGGACCTTTCTCAGCTCTGCATACTTCCTTACTAATGAGAAAGGAGGGGACGCAGCCAGGACAGGTGACCCGAACTGGCCAAAGAGGATATTCCATGCCAGTTACGTCATGCTCAGTATAAAGGGGGACTGGGGGGAAGAGGAGGAGACAACACCAGGACGGGCAGTTTCCGGGTTCGGGGACGGCTCTAAGCTGTGCGGCCTGGGTTCTGTGGTTTGGTGAGAAACTGCATTGTGTATCACCAGTTTCATCTATTTTGTGCTTTAAACTTATGTTATTGTTATATCTAGTTTTCTGTTATTGTTTAGTAAACTATCCTTATCCCAACCTGCGTGGTTCTGGTTTATAGGTTGTGGTTTCTTTTCCTCCTTCTTCCTTCCCTTTTCCCCCTCCCCCAACTTTCCCTCCCCCTTCCTTTTAAAAGTACAAGCGACTGTGTGGGGTGCGGCCCTCGGCTGGGGCAAAACCACGACAGTCATTTTTGGCGCCCAACGTGGGGCACGAACGGTTGGGATAACGGTAGATCTGACCCGAACTATCGCAATTAAGATAAGCACTGTTGTTTAAGCAATCTCTGGTCACGATGCTGTGGTATTTATTCACAAGGCTGTGGCATCAAAACCATCGCATGCTGTATACAATCCTGGCAGGATTCTTTACTCTCTCAGGTCTGCGGCTCCCATATTTGTTCCCATACTTCAGTATAGTGTATTTTATGATATCGGTCTATGATACAATAATATCGATGACCATGAGCTTAATCTGGTACTTGTATGAGGTTTTGCTGTCCTGTCCATTCTTTGGACAGGGAGGGGTTAATAACAGCACTGCTTTCTTTTCCTTTGGGCTAAATACAACAGCTCTTATGGCAGTTTTTGAAAACCTTCAATATCTCTGGGATATTCAAACTAGCATTTTGCTATTGGTAGGTTTGGGGCAGATGGTTCAGTTTTTGTTATATATCAAGCATAGGTTTATGAATACCACTGAAGAGCTTTCTCCGAGACAGAATAATCACGAGTGGCAGGGCATGTGGCAAAGTATGGGCAAGTACCTAGGTACTTTCTCACGCCCGATGGTTTGGAATTTCACTCCTGAACAGCTACAAGACCCCGATCAAGTGACTGCATACCTAAAGAAAAATTGCTGTAGGTTTCCCAGAGATGGACACCTTACTGCACTGTGCTGGGCTCTGGCCACTATTTATCAAACACTGCTTGATAGCAGGCAGCACTGTCAGCACTGTCAGGGAGAAGGGAAAGGAAACAGACTGGCAGATACTATAGCTGCTGCAACCACTGGGGCTGACACTGCAGCTACTGTAATCTCTACAGCAGACACTGCAGATGATCAGAAAAACCAACCCACGCCAGTGTCTGTTGCTCCCGTACAAAAGAGGAAATGCACAAAGAAATCAGTTCGCATAGTGACGGATGATGATGATGATCAACCAGGGCCATCTCGAGGATATCAGGAGGAGGCAGAACCAGAGATTGTTACCCGATCCCTGACTCTGAGTGAGCTGCGTGAGGTTCGAAAAGATTTCACCCGCCACCCAAGTGAGCACATTATCACTTGGTTGCTCCGATGTTGGGATCACGGGGCCAATAGTTTGGAGTTAGAAGGCAGAGAGGCCAAGCAGTTGGGATCCCTAGCTAGAGAAGGAGGAATTGACAAAGCAATTGGGAGGAGGCCGGAAATCCTCAGCCTCTGGAGGCGACTACTGTCAAGTGTGCAGGAAAGATATCCCATAAAGGAATATATTACATGTCAGACACCCAAGTGTAACAGCATAGAGACAGCTATCCAGCACCTGAGAGAATTAGCTGTACGGGAGATAATTTATTATGATCTGGACAATTCACGGCTTCCCGCTGATCCCGATGAAGTCCTATGCACTCCTGTCGTGGTTTTGCCCCGGCCGAGGGCCGCACCCCACACAGTCGCTTGTACTTTTAAAAGGAAGGGGGAAGGAAAGTTGGGGGAAGGGGAAAAGGGAAGGAAGAAAGGAGGAAAATAAACCACAACCTAGAAACCAGAACCACGCAGGTTGGGATAAGGATAGTTTACTAAACAATAACAGAAAACTAGATATAACAATAACAGAAGTTTAAAGCACAAAATAGATGAAACTGGTGATACACAATGCAATTTCTCACCAAACCACACAACTCAGGCCGCACAGCTTAGAACCGAACCCGACCGTGCCCAGAAACTGCACGTCCTGGCGTTGTCTCCCCCTCTTCCCCCCAGTCCCCCTTATACTGAGCATGACGTAACTGGCATGGAATATCCTCTTTGGCCAATTCGAGTCACCTGTCCTGGCTTCGTCCCCTCCTTTCTCACTAGTAAGGAAGTATGCAGAGCTGAGAAAGGTACTTGATTGCCCGGCAACAAATCGGAAACATCAGGGTGCTATCAGCACTATTCTCATGCTAACACCCAAACATGGCATTCCATCCACTGCTAAAAAAAAAATTTAACTCCATCATAGCTGAAACCAGGACATTATCCACCCCTTATTCCATACCATTTACGTCATGACCAGATCCAACAATTTTCTTTGGGTACAACCAGTTTCGTGTTTCACACACCCATATATGTATGTACACATGTATGCACACATACATGCATACAGATCTTATTCCCTCAGTCTGTGAATCATCCCTCTGAAGTTGTTGAGTTCATTTAGTCCATGATTTTCAGGCTCCATTTGTCGTAACAGTTTCTCAGGATAGTTGTATGTTCCATTGGCTCGTTGCATGCTGCATCTCAGGCTCTTGGCTGATACACCTGGCATGGTCCATGCTCATAGTCTGTGGGTCAGAGTTTATTTTCAAAGGGAGAAAAAAGTTCTTGAGGGGCCAGGCTTTAGTTCCATCATCATGGCACTCATTCTTCATTAACTTGTATGACTCCGGCTATAATGCTATGGTACAACATACAGCAATCATAACAACAATGAATATACAATAATGGGTTATTTGGCAATTATTATAATTTCTACTCTATCAATTATATTGGCTATTCTCACCCAAAATCAAATCCCCTTGAGGTACACATCGAACTTCTCCATCCCTCTGCATTACCCACCAAGTACAGCCAGGTCCTTGAGCAAAAACAATTCCAGACATGGGTTTACCTTTGCCTGAAGCAGGGATGACCCAAACTCTCTTTCCCAATACACTCTTCATATGCACTACTGGGACTCTGTCTCCCTCTACAGTACGTGGAAATTTTGCCTGGGCAGGGCCAGCCCGATTGGTAGATCCCCTAGAGTTAACTAACCACGTGGCTTTGGCCAAATGTGTATCCCAATGCTTGAATGTCCCACCACACATTGCTTTCAGTGTAGTTTTTAAAAGTCCATTATATCGTTCAATTTTCCCAGAGGCCGGTGCATGGTAAGGAATGTGGTACACCCACTCAATGCCATGCTCTTTGGCCCAGGTGTCTATAAGAGTGTTTCGGAAATGAGTCCCATTGTCTGACTCGATTCTTTCTGGAGTACCATGTCGCCAGAGGACTTGCCTCTCAAGGCCCAGAATTGTGTTTCGAGCAGTGGCATGGGGTACGGGATATGTTTCTAGCCAGCCGGTAGTTGCCTCCACCATTGTAAGCACATGACGTTTGCCATGGCGGGTTTGTGGGAGGGTGATGTAATCAATCTGCCAAGCCTCCCCATATTTATATTTCATCCACCGCCCTCCATACCAAAGGGGCTTTAACCGCTTAGCTTGCTTGATTGCAGCACATGTCTCACATTCGTGGACAACTTGTGCGATGGCGTCCATGGTCAAGTCCACCCCTCGATCCCGAGCCCATCTATATGTTGCATCTCTCCCTTGATGACCCGAGGTATCATGAGCCCATCGAGCCATGAATAATTCACCCTTACGTTGCCAGTCTAGATCTACCTGAGCCACTTTAATCCTAGCAGCCTTATCTACCTGATGGTTGTTCTCATGTTCCTCCATGGCCCGACTCTTAGGTACATGGGCGTCGACATGACGTACCTTTACAACAAGTTTCTCTAACCGAGCAGAGATATCTTGCCATAAGTCATCAGCCCATATAGGTTTGCCTCTACGCTGCCAGTTGTTCTTTTTCCACTGCTGCAACCACCCCCACAGGGCATTCGCCACCATCCATGAATCAGTATAAAGGTAGAGCCTTGGCCACTTTTCTCTCTCAGCAATGTCCAGGGCTAACTGGATGGCCTTCACCTCAGCGAACTGGCTTGATTCACCTTTTCCTTCAGTGGCTTCTGCTACTCTTCTTATAGGATTCCATACAGCAGCTTTCCATCTCCGATGCTTACCCACAATGCGACAAGACCCATCAGTGAACAGGGCATATCGCTTCTCATTCTCTGGCAGTTCGTTGTAGGGTGGGGCTTCTTCAGCGCGTGTTACCTCCTCATCCTCTGGTGACATCCCAAAATCTTTGCCTTCTGGCCAGTCTGTGATCACCTCCACGATTCCTGGGCGATTGGGGTTTCCTATTCGAGCCCGCTGTGTAATTAGTGCAACCCACTTGCTCCACGTAGCATCAGTGGCATGGTGTGTAGAAGGAACTTTCCCTTTGAACATCCAGCCCAGCACCGGCAGTCGGGGTGCCAGGAGGAGCTGGGCTTCAGTTCCAATCACTTCTGAGGCGGCTCGAACCCCTTCATAGGCGGCCAGTATTTCCTTTTCTGTTGGAGTATAATTGGCCTCAGATCCTTTGTAGGCCCGACTCCAAAACCCCAGCGGTCGACCTCGAGTCTCCCCTTGTGCTTTCTGCCAGAGACTCCAGGTCGGGCCGTTCTCCCCAGCTGCAGTGTAGAGCACATTTTTAATATCTGTCCCTGTCCGGACAGGCCCAAGGGCCACTGCATGGACTATCTCGCGTTTGATCTGCTCAAAGGCTTGCTGTTGCTCAGGGCCCCATTGGAAATCATTCTTCTTTCGAGTTACATGGTAGAGTGGGCTCACAATGAGACTGTAGTTTGGGACATGCAGTCGCCAAAAACCTATAACACCTAAGAAAGCTTGTGTTTCCTTTTTGTTGCTTGGTGGAGACATAGCTGCTATTTTATTAATAATGTCCATTGGGATGTGACGACGCCCATCCTGCCATTTTATTCCTAAAAACTGGATTTCTCGCGTAGGCCCCTTGACTTTACTTCGTTTTATAGCAAAACCGGCTTCTAAAAGGATTTTAATTACCCTGTTTCCTTTTTCAAAAACTTCCTCTGCTGTGTTGCCCCATACAATGATGTCATCAATATACTGCAGGTGCTCTGGTGCTTCACCCTTTTCCAGTGTATTCTGGATTAGTCCATGGCAGATGGTGGGGCTATGTTTCCAGCCCTGGGGCAGACGATTCCACGTGTATTGGATGCCTCTCCAAGTGAAAGCAAACTGTGGCCTGCACTCTGGCGCCAGTGGGATCGAGAAGAAAGCATTCGCAATGTCGATTGTGGCGTACCACTTGGCTGCCTTCGATTCCAATTCATACTGGAGCTCTAACATGTCTGGCACAGCAGCACTCATACCTGGAGTGACTTCATTTAGGCCACGATAATCTACTGTCAGCCTCCACTCTCCATTGGACTTCCTCACTGGCCATATGGGACTATTAAAGGGTGAGTGGGTTCGGCTGATCACTCCCTGATCCTCCAGTTGACGAATCAGCTTATGGATGGGAATCAGGGAATCTCGGTTAGTACGGTATTGTCGTCTGTGCACCGTCGTCGTAGCAACTGGCACTTGCTGTTCTTCACCCTTCAACAACCCCACAACAGCAGAATCCTCCGAGAGTCCAGGCAAGGCACACAATTGTTCAATTTCTTCTGTTTCCAAAGCAGCTATTCCAAAAGCCCATCGGTACCCTTTTGGGTCTTTAAAATACCCTCTACGTAGATAATCTATACCTAAAATGCACGGAGCTTCTGGACCAGTCACAATGGGGTGTTTTTCCCAGTCCTTCCCAGTTAAGCTCACCTCAGCCTCTAGCACAGTTAGTTGTTGGGATCCCCCTGTCACTCCAGAAATACAAACGGGTTCTACCCCTTCATGATTCGATGGCATTAGAGTACACTGGGCACCAGTATCCACCAGAGCTTTGTACTCTTGTGGGTCTGATGTGCCAGGCCATCGGATCCACACAGTCCAATAAACCCGATTATCCCTCTCCTCCACCTGGCTGGAGGCAGGGCCCCTCTATTGCTGCTGATCATATTTGTTTTCCACTGGTTGCATAAAGGACTTAGAGGTCCCTTCAAAAGGATCAGGCACATCAGACATATAGGTAGGCCTTCCAGTTGGTCTAGGGAACTGCCCAGTAGAAACTGGTGCAGCCTTCTTCCTGGCAGAATCTCGTTGTGCGAATGTTTTACCCCGCAGCTCATTTACTCGTGCTCGAAGGGCTGAGGTGGGCTGCATATCCCATTTCCTCATGTCCTCTCCATGATCAAGCAGGTAAAACCACAATGTACGTCGTGGTGTGTATTCTCCCTCTTGGAACAATGGACGCTTTCTCCCAGTAGCTGCAACATTGCTCCATACGGGTTGGGAGTTGGACACATTGTTGTCAAGTCGTTGAACCAGTTTCTCTACTGCTGCAATGAGGGAGAGGGAAACATTGTCTTGGTATTTCCGGAGTCGGCAGGCCACCTCATTTACGGTTGGCGGATCCATATCATTCCAGTCAATTGCTGCCAGTGAATTGGCATACCCTGCTGGTGCACTTCGTACAACCTTACGCCACATATCTGGAGTGCATAGGACTTCATCGGGATCAGCGGGAAGCCGTGAATTGTCCAGATCATAATAAATTATCTCCCGTACAGCTAATTCTCTCAGGTGCTGGACAGCTGTCTCTATGCTGTTACACTTGGGTGTCTGGCATGTAATATATTCCTTTATGGGATATCTTTCCTGCACACTTGACAGTAGTCGCCTCCAGAGGCTGAGGATTTCCGGCCTCCTCCCAATTGCTTTGTCAATTCCTCCTTCTCTAGCTAGGGATCCCAACTGCTTGGCCTCTCTGCCTTCTAATTCCAAACTACTGGCCCCGTGATCCCAACATCGGAGCAACCAAGTGATAATGTGCTCACTTGGGTGGCGAGTGAAATCTTTTCGAACCTCACGCAGCTCACTCAGAGTCAGGGATCGGGTAACAATCTCTGGTTCTGCCTCCTCCTGATATCCTCGAGATGGCCCTGGTTGATCATCATCATCATCCGTCACTATGCGAACTGATTTCTTTGTGCCTTTCCTCTTTTGTACGGGAGCAACAGACACTGGTGTGGATTGTTTTTTCGGATCATCTGCAGTGTCTGCTGTAGAGATTACAGTAGCTGCAGTGTCGGTCACAGGGGATGCAGTAGCTGCAGTGTCAGCCCCAGTGGTTGCAGCAGCTATAGTATCTGCCAGTCTGTTTCCTTTCCCTTCTCCCTGACAGTGCTGACAGTGCTGACAGTGCTGCCTGCTATCAAGCAGTGTTTGATAAATAGTGGCCAGAGCCCAGCACAGTGCAGTAAGGTGTCCATCTCTGGGAAACCTACAGCAATTTTTCCTTAGGTATGCAGTCACTTGATCGGGGTCTTGTAGCTGTTCAGGAGTGAAATTCCAAACCATCGGGCGTGAGAAAGTACCTAGGTACTCGCCCATACTTTGCCACATGCCCTGCCACTCGTGATTATTCTGTCTCGGAGAAAGCTCTTCAGTGGTATTCATAAACCTATGCTTGATATATAACAAAACCTGAACCATCTGCACCAAACCTACCAATAGCAAAATGCTAGTTTGAATATCCCAGAGATATTGAAGATTTTCAAAAACTGCCCTAAGAGCTGTTGTATTTAGCCCAAAGGAAAAGAAAGCAGTGCCCCCACCATACCGGCTGCTGTTATTAACCCCTCCCTGTCCAAAGAATGGACAGGACAGCAAAACCTCATACAAGTACCAGCTTAAACTCATGATCATCGATATTATTGTATCATAGACCGATATCATAAAATACACTATAATGAAGTATGGGAACAAATACAGGAGCCGCAGACCTGAGAGAGTAAAGAATCCTGCCAGGATTGTATACAGCATGCGGTGGTTTTGCTGCCACAGCCTTGTAAATAAATACCACAACATCGTGACCAGAGATTGCTTAAACAACAGTGCTTATCTTAATTGCGATAGTTAGGGTCAGATCTACCGTTATCCCAACCGTTCGTGGCCCCACGTTGGGCGCCAAAATAACTGTCGTGGTTTTGCCCCGGCCGAGGGCCGCACCCCACACAGTCGCTTGTACTTTTAAAAGGAAGGGGGAAGGAAAGTTGGGGGAAGGGGAAAAGGGAAGGAAGAAAGGAGGAAAATAAACCACAACCTAGAAACCAGAACCACGCAGGTTGGGATAAGGATAGTTTACTAAACAATAACAGAAAACTAGATATAACAATAACAGAAGTTTAAAGCACAAAATAGATGAAACTGGTGATACACAATGCAATTTCTCACCAAACCACACAACTCAGGCCGCACAGCTTAGAACCGAACCCGACCGTGCCCAGAAACTGCACGTCCTGGCGTTGTCTCCCCCTCTTCCCCCCAGTCCCCCTTATACTGAGCATGACGTAACTGGCATGGAATATCCTCTTTGGCCAATTCGAGTCACCTGTCCTGGCTTCGTCCCCTCCTTTCTCACTAGTAAGGAAGTATGCAGAGCTGAGAAAGGTCCTTGATTGCCCGGCAACAAATCGGAAACATCAGGGTGCTATCAGCACTATTCTCATGCTAACACCCAAACATGGCATTCCATCCACTGCTAAAAAAAAAATTTAACTCCATCATAGCTGAAACCAGGACAACTCCAGATATGTGGCGTAAGGTTGTACGAAGTGCACCAGCAGGGTACACCAATTCACTGGCAGTAATTGACTGGACTGATATGGATCCACCAACCGTAAATGAGGTGGCCTGCCGACTCAGGAAATACCAAGACAGTGTTTCCCTCTCCGTCATTGCAGCAGTAGAAAAACTGGTTCAACGACTTGACAACAATGTGTCCAACTCCCAACCCGTATGGAGCAATGTTGCAGCTACTGGGAGAAAGCGTCCGTCGTTCCAAGAGGGAGAATACACACCACGACGTACATTGTGGTTTTACCTGCTTGATCATGGAGAGGACATGAGGGAATGGGTTATGCAGCCCACCTCAGCCCTTCGAGCACGAGTAAATGAGCTGCGGGGTAAAACATTCGCACAACGAGATTCTGCCAGGAAGAAGGCTGCACCAGTTTCTACTGGGCAGTTCCCTAGACCAACTGGAAGGCCTACCTATATGTCTGATGTGCCTGATCCTCTTGAAGGGACCTCTAAGTCCTTTATGCAACCAGTGGAAAACAAATATGATCAGCAGCAATAGAGGGGCCCTGCCTCCAGCCAGGTGGAGGAGAGGGATTGTCCTGGTTTCAGCTATGATGGAGTTAAACTTTTTTTTTAGCAGTGGATGGAATGCCATGTTTGGGTGTTAGCATGAGAATAGTGCTGATAGCACCCTGATGTTTTCCGATTTGTTGCCGGGCAATCAAGGACCTTTCTCAGCTCTGCATACTTCCTTACTAGTGAGAAAGGAGGGGACGCAGCCAGGACAGGTGATCCGAATTGGCCAAAGAGGATATTCCATACCAGTTACGTCATGTTCGGTATAAGGTGGGACTGGGGGGAAGAGGGGGAGACAACGCCAGGACGTGCAGTTTCTGGGGCGGTCGGGTTGTCCGGGACGGGCTCTAAGCTGTGCGGCCTGAGTTGTGTGGTTTGGTGAGAAATTGCATTGTGTATCACCAGTTTCATCTATTTTGTGCTTTAAACTTATGTTATTGTTATATCTAGTTTTCTGTTATTGTTTAGTAAACTATCCTTATCCCAACCTGCGTGGTTCTGGTTTCTAGGTTGTGGTTTCTTTTCCTCCTTTCTTCCTTCCCTTTTCCCCTTCCCCCAACTTTCCCTCCCCCTTCCTTTTAAAAGTACAAGCGACTGTGTGGGGTGCGGCCCTTGGCTGGGGCAAAACCATGACAGTTATTTTGGCGCCCAACGTGGGGCACGAACGGTTGGGATAACGGTAGATCTGACCCTAACTATCGCAATTAAGATAAGCACTGTTGTTTAAGCAATCTCTGGTCACGATGCTGTGGTATTTATTTACAAGGCTGTGGCAGCAAAACCACCGCATGCTGTATACAATCCTGGCAGGATTCTTTACTCTCTCAGGTCTGTGGCTCCCGTATTTGTTCCCATACTTCATTATAGTGTATTTTATGATATCGGTCTATGATACAATAATATCGATGATCATGAGCTTAAGCTGGTACCTGTATGAGGTTTTGCTGTCCTGTCCATTCTTTGGACAGGGAGGGGTTAATAACAGCAGCCGGTATGGTGGGGGCACTGCTTTCTTTTCCTTTGGGCTAAATACAACAGCTCTTAGGGCAGTTTTTGAAAATCTTCAATATCTCTGGGATATTCAAACTAGCATTTTGCTATTGGTAGGTTTGGTGCAGATGGTTCAGTTTTTGTTATATATCAAGCATAGGTTTATGAATACCACTGAAGAGCTTTCTCCGAGACAGAATAATCACGAGTGGCAGGGCATGTGGCAAAGTATGGGCGAGTACCTAGGTACTTTCTCACGCCCGATGGTTTGGAATTTCACTCCTGAACAGCTACAAGACCCCGATCAAGTGACTGCATACCTAAGGAAAAATTGCTGTAGGTTTCCCAGAGATGGACACCTTACTGCACTGTGCTGGGCTCTGGCCACTATTTATCAAACACTGCTTGATAGCAGGCAGCACTGTCAGCACTGTCAGCACTGTCAGGGAGAAGGGAAAGGAAACAGACTGGCAGATACTATAGCTGCTGCAACCACTGGGGCTGACACTGCAGCTACTGCAACCCCTGTGACCGACACTGCAGCTACTGTAATCTCTACAGCAGACACTGCAGATGATCTGAAAAACCAATCCACACCAGTGTCTGTTGCTCCCGTACAAAAGAGGAAAGGCACAAAGAAATCAGTTCGTATAGTGACGGATAAGGATGATGATCAACCGGGATCATCTCGAGGATATCAGGATGAGGCAGAACCAGAGATTGTTACCCGATCCCTGACTCTGAGTGAGCTGCGTGAGGTTCGAAAAGATTTCACTCGCCACCCAAGTGAGCACATTATCACTTGGTTGCTCCGATGTTGGGATCACGGGGCCAGTAGTTTGGAATTAGAAGGCAGAGAGGCCAAGCAGTTGGGATCCCTAGCTAGAGAAGGAGGAATTGACAAAGCAATTGGGAGGAGGCCGGAAATCCTCAGCCTCTGGAGGCGACTACTGTCAAGTGTGAAGGAAAGATATCCCATAAAGGAATATATTACATGCCAGACACCTAAGTGTAACAGCATAGAGACATCTGTCCAGCACCTGAGAGAATTAGCTGTACGGGAGATAATTTATTATGATCTGGACAATTCACGGCTTCCCGCTGATCCCGATGAAGTCCTATGCACTCCAGATATGTGGCGTAAGGTTGTACGAAGTGCACCAGCAGGGTATACCAATTCACTGGCAGCAATTGACTGGAATGATACGAATCCGCCAACCGTAAATGAGGTGGCCTGCCGACTCCGGAAATACCAAGACAATGTTTCCCTCTCCGTCATTGCAGCAGTAGAGAAACTGGTTCAACGACTTGACAACAATGTGTCCAACTCCCAACCCGTATGGAGCAATGTTGCAGCTACTGGGAGAAAGCGTCCATCGTTCCAAGAGGGAGAATACACACCACGACGTACATTGTGGTTTTACCTGCTTGATCATGGAGAGGACATGAGGAAATGGGATATGCAGCCCACCTCAGCCCTTCGAGCACGAGTAAATGAGCTGCGGGGTAAAACATTCGCACAACGAGATTCTGCCAGGAAGAAGGCTGCACCAGTTTCTACTGGGCAGTTCCCTAGACCAACTGGAAGGCCTACCTATATGTCTGATGTGCCTGATCCTTTTGAAGGGACCTCTAAGTCCTTTATGCAACCAGTGGAAAACAAATATGATCAGCAGCAATAGAGGGGCCCTGCCTCCAGCCAGGTGGAGGAGAGGGACAATCGGGTTTATTGGACTGTGTGGATCCGATGGCCTGGCACGTCAGACCCACAAGAGTACAAAGCTCTGGTGGATACTGGTGCCCAGTGTACTCTAATGCCATCGAATCATGAAGGGGTAGAACCTGTTTGTATTTCTGGAGTGACAGGGGGATCCCAACAACTAACTGTGCTAGAGGCTGAGGTGAGCCTGACTGGGAAGGACTGGGAAAAACACCCCATTGTGACTGGTCCAGAAGCTCCGTGCATTTTAGGTATAGATTATCTACGTAGAGGGTATTTTAAAGACCCAAAAGGGTACCGATGGGCTTTTGGAATAGCTGCTTTGGAAACAGAAGAAATTGAACAATTGTGTGCCTTGCCTGGACTCTCGGAGGATTCTGCTGTTGTGGGGTTGTTGAAGGGTGAAGAACAGCAAGTGCCAGTTGCTACGACGACGGTGCACAGACGACAATACCGTACTAACCGAGATTCCCTGATTCCCATCCATAAGCTGATTCGTCAACTGGAGGATCAGGGAGTGATCAGCCGAACCCACTCACCCTTTAATAGTCCCATATGGCCAGTGAGGAAGTCCAATGGAGAGTGGAGGCTGACAGTAGATTATCGTGGCCTAAATGAAGTCACTCCAGGTATGAGTGCTGCTGTGCCAGACATGTTAGAGCTCCAGTATGAATTGGAATCGAAGGCAGCCAAGTGGTACGCCACAATCGACATTGCGAATGCTTTCTTCTCGATCCCACTGGCGCCAGAGTGCAGGCCACAGTTTGCTTTCACCTGGAGAGGCATCCAATACACGTGGAATCGTCTGCCCCAGGGGTGGAAACATAGCCCCACCATCTGCCATGGACTAATCCAGAATACACTGGAAAAGGGTGATGCACCAGAGCACCTGCAGTATATTGATGACATCATTGTATGGGGCAACACAGCAGAGGAAGTTTTTGAAAAAGGAAACAGGGTAATTAAAATCCTTTTAGAAGCCGGTTTTGCTATAAAACGAAGTAAAGTCAAGGGGTCTACGCGAGAAATCCAGTTTTTAGGAATAAAATGGCAGGATGGGCGTCGTCAGATCCCAATGGACATTATTAATAAAATAGCAGCTATGTCTCCACCAAGCAACAAAAAGGAAACACAAGCTTTCTTAGGTGTTATAGGTTTTTGGCGACTGCATGTCCCAAACTACAGTCTCATTGTGAGCCCACTCTACCATGTAACTCGAAAGAAGAATGATTTCCAATGGGGCCCTGAGCAACAGCAAGCCTTTGAGCAGATCAAACGCGAGATAGTCCATGCAGTGGCCCTTGGGCCTGTCCGGACAGGGACAGATATTAAAAATGTGCTCTACACTGCAGCTGGGGAGAACGGCCCGACCTGGAGTCTCTGGCAGAAAGCACAAGGGGAGACTCGAGGTCGACCGTTGGGGTTTTGGAGTCGGGCCTACAAAGGATCTGAGGCCAATTATACTCCAACAGAAAAGGAAATACTGGCCGCCTATGAAGGGGTTCGAGCCGCCTCAGAAGTGATTGGAACTGAAGCCCAGCTCCTCCTGGCACCCCGACTGCCGGTGCTGGGCTGGATGTTCAAAGGGAAGGTTCCTTCTACACACCATGCCACTGATGCTACGTGGAGCAAGTGGGTTGCACTAATTACACAGCGGGCTCGAATAGGAAACCCCAATCGCCCAGGAATCGTGGAGGTGATCACAGACTGGCCAGAAGGCAAAGATTTTGGGATGTCACCAGAGGATGAGGAGGTAACACGCGCTGAAGAAGCCCCACCCTACAACGAACTGCCAGAGAATGAGAAGCGATATGCCCTGTTCACTGATGGGTCTTGTCGCATTGTGGGTAAGCATCGGAGATGGAAAGCTGCTGTATGGAATCCTATAAGAAGAGTAGCAGAAGCCACTGAAGTAAAAGGTGAATCAAGCCAGTTCGCTGAGGTGAAGGCCATCCAGTTAGCCCTGGACATTGCTGAGAGAGAAAAGTGGCCAAGGCTCTACCTTTATACTGATTCATGGATGGTGGCGAATGCCCTGTGGGGGTGGTTGCAGCAGTGGAAAAAGAACAACTGGCAGCGTAGAGGCAAACCTATATGGGCTGATGACTTATGGCAAGATATCTCTGCTCGGTTAGAGAAACTTGTTGTAAAGGTACGTCATGTCGACGCCCATGTACCTAAGAGTCGGGCCATGGAGGAACATGAAAACAACCATCAGGTAGATAAGGCTGCTAGGATTAAAGTGGCTCAGGTAGATCTAGACTGGCAACATAAGGGTGAATTATTCATGGCTCGATGGGCTCATGATACCTCGGGTCATCAAGGGAGAGATGCAACATATAGATGGGCTCGGGATCGAGGGGTGGACTTGACCATGGACGCCATCGCACAAGTTGTCCACGAATGTGAGACATGTGCTGCAATCAAGCAAGCTAAGCGGTTAAAGCCCCTTTGGTATGGAGGACGGTGGATGAAATATAAATATGGGGAGGCTTGGCAGATTGATTACATCACCCTCCCACAAACCCGCCATGGCAAACGTCATGTGCTTACAATGGTGGAGGCAACTACCGGCTGGCTAGAAACATATCCCGTACCCCATGCCACTGCTCGAAATACAATTCTGGGCCTTGAAAGGCAAGTCCTCTGGCGACATGGTACTCCAGAAAGAATCGAGTCAGACAATGGGACTCATTTCCGAAACACTCTTATAGACACCTGGGCCAAAGAGCATGGCATTGAGTGGGTGTACCACATTCCTTATCATGCACCGGCCTCTGGGAAAATTGAACGATATAATGGACTTTTAAAAACTACACTGAAAGCAATGTGTGGTGGGACATTCAAGCATTGGGATACACATTTGGCCAAAGCCACGTGGTTAGTTAACTCTAGGGGATCTACCAATCGGGCTGGCCCTGCCCAGTCAAAATTTCCACGTACTGTAGAGGGAGACGGAGTCCCAGTAGTGCATATGAAGAGTGTATTGGGAAAGAGAGTTTGGGTCATCCCTGCTTCAGGCAAAGGTAAACCCATGTCTGGAATTGTTTTTGCTCAAGGACCTGGCTGTACTTGGTGGGTAATGCAGAGGGATGGAGAAGTTCGATGTGTACCTCAAGGGGATTTGATTTTGGGTGAGAATAGCCAATATAATTGATAGAGTAGAAATTATAATAATTGCCAAATAACCCATTATTGTATATTCATTATTGTTATGATTGCTGTATGTTGTACCATAGCATTATAGCCGGAGTCATACAAGTTAATGAAGAATGAGTGCCATGATGATGGAACTGAAGCCTGGCCTCTTAAGAACTTTTTTTTCTCCCTTTGAAAATAAACTCTGACCCACAGACTATGAGCATGGACCATGCCAGGTGTATCAGTCAAGAGCCTGAGATGCAGCATGCAACGAGCCAATGGAACATACAATTATCCTGAGAAACTGTTACGACAAATGGAGCCTGAAAATCATGGACTAAATGAACTCAACAGCTTCAGAGGGATGATTCACAGACTGAGGGAATAAGATCTGTATGCACGTATGTGTGCATACATGTGTACATACATATATGGGTGTGTGAAACACGAAACTGATTGTACCTAAAGAAAATTGTTGGATCTGGTCATGACGTAAATGGTATGGAATAAGGGGTGGATAATGTCCTGGTTTCAGCTATGATGGAGTTAATTATTTTTAGCAGTGGATGGAATGCCATGTTTGGGTGTTAGGATGAGAACAGTGCTGATAGCACCCTGATGTTTCTAGTTGTTGCCGGGCAATCAAGGACCTTTCTCAGCTCTGCATACTTCCTTACTAGTGAGAAAGGAGGGGACGTAGCCAGGACAGGTGACCCGAACTGGCCAAAGAGGATATTCCATGCCAGTTACGTCATGCTCAGTATAAAGGGGGACTGGGGGGAAGAGGAGGAGACAACGCCAGGACGGGCAGTTTCTGGGTTCGGGGACGGCTCTAAGCTGTGCGGCCTGGGTTCTGTGGTTTGGTGAGAAACTGCATTGTGTATCACCAGTTTCATCTATTTTGTGCTTTAAACTTCTGTTATTGTTATATCTAGTTTTCTGTTATTGTTTAGTAAACTATCCTTATCCCAACCTGCGTGGTTCTGGTTTATAGGTTGTGGTTTCTTTTCCTCCTTCTTCCTTCCCTTTTCCCCCTCCCCCAACTTTCCCTCCCCCTTCCTTTTAAAAGTACAAGCGACTGTGTGGGGTGCGGCCCTCGGCTGGGGCAAAACCACGACATTGGTGAAGAGCTGAAGCCCCGTGGGAAAGGACTCCTGTTGGAGAAGTTCATGGAGGACTGTTTCCCATGGGTGGGAAAAATGCCAACTGGCATTTTAAGTGTCTCCAAAGCTTTTCTTTATTTTAAACACTATCAAGATGCTTGTTATGGAATTTACTTAATATATGATTTTGCTTTAGGGGTAGCTTTTTTCTTCTGCATGCTTGGTGACTGCTGTGCATTTTTATTAATGATTTGGAAATAGTATGCAAAATCCATCTATCTATCTTAATTGTGTACACTGTTTCTTTGAATACAGAGGTATTTGCTTCATATAATTATATTGCATTTTTGTCTTTCTATTAAAAAGACTATGTTGAAATATGTTTTCTTCCCCATATTTTTCTTGGCCACGTGCTAATAGAAATTTCTGTTTCTCAATATTTAGGTAATAAGTCCTGAGAAATATGATATCAAGTGTGCAGTCCCAGAAGCAGCAATAATTTTAAATTCATGTGTGGAACCCAAAATGCAAGTTACTATCACACTGACATCTCCAGTCATTCGGGAGGAGAACATGAGGGATGGAGGTTGGGAAGTTGTTAAACATGTTACTTCTTTCTCATAATTTTTTCTGTTTATCTGTTCTGCTTTAAGATGGTATTAAGGTCCTAGAAGGCAACATGCTGGCACTACTAATGTATTTGATTGAAACCTTGTTTTTCAACAACCAATCTTGAAAGAGAAGAATTGGTTAAAATAAATGCTTATATGATGCCTTTATTTATTTTTTTAAAATTCTAACTTTATGTCTAACTTCAGATTTCTGGAAAAGGTACAAATCTGGTTTTTTTTCTCTTTGTCGTGGCCCCCCCCCCCCCCCCATTACGTGGAAAGCTTAAGTATTTTATAGCAAGTAGCTATAAACCAGCTTTCTAGAATAGTCTTGTCCTAAGAGAAACGTTGTATGCTTTTAGAAAAATCACAGTGTTTTGAGTTTAAGCTGGATCAGTATTACCATAGCTTACACATTCTAAGTAGCAATGCCCCTTCAAATGCACTTTTATAATACTTTTGATAGTAACAGTACTTCTAACTTTAAAAGATGGTGCAATTTTTTTTCCAGCTCTCTGAGGTTGCTTTTTGGTCTGGAGTGTTTTTGAGTATATTAGGCTCCTTGTATTACAGTCTTCTATCCAACTGGAAAACCCAGACTAGTACAATAAGAAATGGCTTTGTCATTGAGCTGAAGCAGAAGGGGGAGCTTGTAAATCAAATTACATTTCTGAAGTTCAGTTTCTCTGGCGCCAGCAGTGTTGCTTTAGGGTCTGTTCTGTAAAACTTTCAAAGCTTCAAAAGCTTATAAGCCAACAATCATGATTAATGTCTGCAGTACACTTTTTTTTTTTTTTTGGGTCAGATAAAATTAACTTTTGTTTCCTCTTAATCCTTTATTTTCATAGTTGAAAGAGATCATGGTAAACAGGGTTCTGGTGTTTGGCAGCCTCAAATTTCCTATCTGTAGGTTCACTATCTTAACACTTCTCATAGGCAGGTTGAAAAAATTGTATGTGTGTATGTGTACATGTGCTTGTGTATATACATATTTATATAAGTCACAGAGGCTTTTCTTATTTCATCTCATCATTATCACATCCTCTAAAATACTTGGGGTTTTTATATTGCATTAATAAATGTTCTGTAGCTATGAATAGTGCATTGTAAGCAAGCTGTCTTAACAAAGTTGTCCTACATAGTCAGAAAGAAAAACTTCAAGATACATTCTTTTGTTTGGATGACTTCTGAAGAGTCTTTGAGTGCTTTGTGTGTCTTTTAAGTTGTGCATGTTATTCCTAGTTATAAAGGCTTTGTACGTGTACTGTCACACCCAAATAAGTCTACTTGTTTTTTGATAATCTAAGTTAACATGGCTCTTGATTTGTTTGCTGAATCAGTCTTCACATATTAAAGTTCATAAAGAATACTTTAACTTAAGATTTGATTGTTAGATTACGTTAGCCATTAAATGAAATAAACACCACGTTTATTTCTTAATGTATGTGGAAAAGTGTAATATTGCTTTGAGTATTGCCACAATACTCTATTTTAGTTTTCTGGCCTAAAAGTCTATGATTTAGACTAAAAAGAAAATAAATTTCAAATTAATATGATCAGTCCCTTAATTTATGCCACCTAAAGGAAACAAATTTGTATTTTTGTCTGACCCACACTTGAGTTAAAATGATCATTGTGAGTTTATTCACTGCTGAACACAGTACTGCCTCTAGGCAAGCAAATTAAAGTTAGATTTCTCTTCAAGATACTGAGCAGTATAAAATGGATATGAAAAGTTAACTTTTGAAACCAGAGCAAACAAAAGACTGAACTGCAAATTATTGCAGCAAAGGAGGCCTTATTATGAAGACTGCTGCTTGCAATAGTATGTGTTTAGTTTTTTTCTTACTGCAGCTTCTCATGCTCTGTGCCTTACAATGGTTTAGTTTTCAATTTTTTTTAGCCAGCTTGGGGAGCTAGTTCAGGTGATAAAGCTTTACCAGAAGAACCAGTTTGAGTAAAGATGAGACTGAGACTTACAAATGGAGTAGAATCATGTTAGATATGTAATAATAACATTACATGCTAAAAGGCTTAAAAAAAAATAAAATTAACTGCATAGTTACTGTTCTTTACAGTATTGTGCATTTGACAGAATCTGATATATTCAAAGTATTTTACCCCCTTTGTGGAATCTTTTCTTCAGCAAAGTGTACATACTTATAAATGCATATATGCGTCTGTCTTGTTTTCTTTGTCTTCTTTTTTTTTTCTTCCTCTTCTCTTTTTTTCTCCTTCACTAACAGTCCAAAGCCACCTAGCAGAGGGACTTGATTCCTGTCAGGGGTTGCTGTCAAGACAATGCAAGGATTTTTGACCAAGGTTTTCTAAAGCTCAGTGTCACGCATACCATGCTTTACAAGGGAGGGGGTTTGGATGCATAGTCCTAGCAGCTGCTGTTACTTCGTGCACTGGGTTTTTTTTTCTTTTTTGTCACGTCCTAGAATTAAGTAGTGTTCATGCTAGTCTTGAAGTAGTTGACTGGGTAAAATGTATTTAATGAAATAAGACTTACCAAAATTGATATACCTGTTAACCTTTAATGAAGAGATAGTGTGGACACAGCATGTCTAACTGAAGATTAACCCCTTATATTTAGGATAGTAATAAATTAAGATATATAGGGTAAGAATTCGTGTTTGTGTTCTGTAAATTAATACAGTTTTTTGTCTTAGCTTAACAGGGAGGTAGGTTAGGCATCTGAATTTAAATAGTCTTTAAGGGGTTAATCCTGAAATGTGAAACAGTGCAAAAATCCACAGATCAAGTATATACAAGAATTTCCATGATACGTTTTTTCAGTCAATGCATTCCCAGTGCAATAGGTGCCGTGCAGCTTCTGTCTTTAAGTTTCAAGGGTGTTCATATGATACTATTAATAGAACATTTTAGGTTGACATTTCCAGCACTAAGATTCTCTTCTGTACACTTAAACTGTAATTCTTTTTAGTAAAATTATTTTTCAAATTGAAGTTTTTCAGAGCTAGAAGCAATTGGAGTTTCAAATTATGTAGTGAATTATTGTGATAAAAGTTTGCACGGTGTCACCTATTTGCATATTTGTTTTAGAAGAATATAAATAATTGACTAATTAGGCTACTAGACCCATCAGGCCCTTTTTTCTTTTTTAACTTCTCAACCTTATTTTGCTACTATTTTCCTGCTGTGGGTTTTCTCCAAATGTACAGGATCCTTATATTTTATATCCAAGTTGTACTTGTTGCATCAGTTATTTTACCTGGCACCTCTCTTGTATGGGTTTTGGGGGTTTTGTTTTGTTTTAAACGACTGTTTAAATATCTTCATGCCTTGTAAATGCCTTGTTAGTGCAGTTTTTATTCTTTCTGCTTTAATGTATAGTTCATAAGTTTGAATATCTGTGTGAGAAGATACCTATATAAATTGCAGGTTCGTTCTTATTTTTAAATCCTCCCCCTTTTGGCCCTGCGCAGAGCAATGGGACTATCCTATTAAAAAACCCCACCAAACAAAACAACCCAAATCTGAACGTAGTACTTCAGATTAAATTCAGTTATTATGTTCCAAAGTTGTAGAGTTGTAGCACCCTGTTAATTCATAGCTTCTTAGTTCTCTGTATAGTAAAGTACTCTACTATTTATTTTACATTGTATAACTAGGTGGTTTCAGAGCTGTCTCCCTGCAACATCCCTAGAAGCACTGTCAGCTCATGTCGAGCTTCTCACCCACCATCACCCCCAAGTCCTTCTCTGCAAGGCTGCTCTCTAGCACATCATCTCCCAGCCTGTATTGATGATGAGGATTGCCCCGACCCAGGTGCAGGACCTTGCACTTGTCCTTGTTGAACCTCACAAGGTTCATATGGGCCCACTTCTCCAGCTTTTGGAGTATTCAGTGGTTCTAGTTTCATTGATTAAACTGTTTCCAAAAGTGCCTTATACTCTTTTCCTTTTTTGGTAACAAAGCAATCAGCTTGGTAATTTAATTAGTACTTTTCTGAACACTTAAATATATAAGATCTACTATATTTTCTTTATCATTCAGACATTCTGCTTTGCTTTTTTTTTTTTCTGCTGAATCTTCAGTAAAGCAGTCCCTTTTCAGATCCTTCCTTGCATTCTAAATTATATTGGACCATGTATTTCATGGGCTGAGGAGTTTATTTATATTTATATTATTTATATGAGTAAGAGAGAGTATACTAGGAAGTAATGGAACTCTCCAATACTGTAATTATATACAGGAACTCTGTAATACATTCCTTTAGTCAGTTTTTTTAACAGCAAAATAATTTCCTTTTTAAGGTATGAAAAAATAACATAATTACTAAGCATCTAGTGCTTTTAAGATTTTTTTTTTTTACAAAAATACTTAGTTTTTATTTTAAAGAATAGTTTCCTAATCATATGTGACCACTGCAATTCACAGAAACATAAGTTTTAATGTTTCTACTTGGTTAAAGTAGATTTTTGTGTTCCTTCTCTCTTGTGTCCTCTGTGCTGGTACACTATGTCCAATTGTTGTTCTTTCAGTATTTAATTTTAGGAGATATACGTTTTTTCCAGAGTTAGCTTAAATAAAAAAGTACTATTCATTGCATAATCTTCAATGCATTCAAAAATAACCTACTCTTGATCTTCATACTGGTTTGATGCCCTAATCCTAATTGAATGGCTCTTATTGAACATTTACATTTGTTGTTTAAGTGTTTAAATTTTAAATGGCATGTGTGACATTGAAGCTACTTTAAGGAAGTGTCTTGCTCATCTGGTCAAACACCCATTCCTCACTGTATTTTTGCCAATTCAATCCATTTTAGATGTAACCTCGAGTATGGTGAAAGATCCGCTGGACGTCTTGGACAGGCAAAAATGCCTTGATGCTCTGGCTGCTCTACGCCACGCTAAGTGGTTCCAGGTTCGGAACATAATTTTACTTTCTTCTTGTAGCCTTATGAGAGATGAGTTCTGCTTCAATATAAATGTTTAACTGTGTGAAAACACTCAACGTTGTTCATACTAATAATACTTAATGCAATGCGTGTTCAAAGCTTTGTGTTTAGATCTAAGCCTTTTTTTTTTTTTTTCCTATTTCTTTAAGTGTAGAGAAAGGCAAGAAGCAACTGTTTGGTTTAGTGACTTTGCATTCTGGCAAAGGCACAATAAAGAAACCAAACAGATTCCCTTGACCTTTCAGTCTCTGTACCTATTTCTTAGACCTTTACTTAATCCTTTTGATTTCTAATATAGAGATACTGTGTTTATTGTTCCAAGTGAACAAAGGTTAAAGAGTACAGGGAATCAGGAAATATTGTTGTTGTATAATCTGTACACTTTGACTTCTGCAACTTTAAATTACTAACCCTGTATAAAATACTACTGTAAATGGCAGCTCATGGAATAAAGTTGTAGAATGATTTGTTTCTCTTTTGTATCTGAGCTTCCATTGAACAGTGGTGTTTTAATCTTTCAACAAATCCTAGTTGTTGAAGATGCTGGGATTAATTAATTTGATTTTGTATTGCTCTCAAGGCTAGAGCTAATGGTCTGCAGTCCTGTGTGGTTATCATACGTATTCTTCGTGACCTCTGTCAACGAGTTCCAACTTGGTCTGATTTTCCAAGTTGGGTGAGTAATGTTCTTTTGAATGAGTCTCTTTAATG
Source organism: Porphyrio hochstetteri (assembly GCA_020800305.1). Classification (NCBI taxonomy): domain Eukaryota; kingdom Metazoa; phylum Chordata; class Aves; order Gruiformes; family Rallidae; genus Porphyrio; species Porphyrio hochstetteri. Next base: position 119,734 of record JAJHSY010000141.1, on the reverse strand, counting down.
CACATGGTACTCAAGTAAAGCATAGGAAAGCGTTATTGTAGTTTTAAAATGTAGACTTTTACGAGTAATGTAGGTTATTGGGTGGGTGGAGCAGTTATTTCTGTTTTTTAAGTAAAAAAACCCCCAAAACTTCCGTTTCTATGATTCATGAAAGACTTACTGTACAAATATAGCTGAAAAGAATATAAGAAGTATGTAAGTGCCCTCAATATCACTATGATACTGAGTTCCCAAAGATTAAATTCTGGCATACTTTTAGAAAAGAATCTGTCATGGTTTAACCTCAGCTGGTAACTAAGGTGATAGCTCCCTCCTTACCCCCCTGCCCAGTAGGATGGGAAGGAGAATGGTAAAAAACCAACAACCAACTTGTGGGCTGAGATAAAGAGAGTTTAATAGGATGACAAAGGAAGAAAACAACAAGAAGTATTTTTATATCTATGTATATGTGACCAGGGATAGAACCCGAGGGAATGGCGTGAAGCTGCGCCAAGGGAGGTTTAGGCTGGGTGTTAGGAAGAGGTTCTGTACTCAGAAGGGGGTCTGGCACTGGCACAGGCTCCCCAGGGAAGGGGTCACAGCCTCGAGCTGGGCTGAGGGCAAGAAGCATCTGGACGATGCCTTCAGTGCCATGCTCTGACTTGGCTGGCCCTGTGTGGAGCCGGGAGTTGGCCTCGGTGGTTCCTATGGGTCATTTCCAACTGAGGATATGTGTGAAATTTTCTATATATATATACATATATATATATACACACATTAAAAAAAACCCAACAAGTGATGCACAAAAGCAATTGCTCACCACCTATGGTGGAGGAAAAAAAAAAATCAACTGATGCCCAGTCTGTTTCCAAGCAATGATCTTCCCTCTGGCCAGTCTGGGTCATCTGCCCTGGCTGTGTCACCTCACAACTTCTTGTGCACCCCCAGCCTACTCGCTGGTGGGGTGATGTGAGAAGCAGAAAAGGCTTTGACTCTGTATAATCACTGCTCTGCACTGACAAAAACATCCCTGTACTATCCGTTATAGAAACAAGGGCTACAACACCATCAGATCCACGTCTCTTCGTGGAGAGTACTTTAAAATACTTTCAGAGAAAGCTGAGGGCAAGGGGAACGAAGTCTGCAAAAGGAGGATGAGGTGGACACTTGGTAGATTTTAGACAATTAAATCTAGCCATCACAGAAATGAGACTGAAATTTAGTGTCAATGCAAGACTTCAAATAAGGTATAAAAGCAATACAAGTCATTAATGAGAAGTATTTCTAAATTGAGAGATGTGGGGTAAGTGGAAAAGAAACATCATATATATCAGTAGTTAGAGATTTCGTTTGCAAGAAATTCCTTAAACAGAAATCAATCTTCATTTGAATTTTATTATAAGTCTTTTTCATAGAACGCTCCTGCCTGCAAAAAGAAATCTCTCGGTTGCCTTGCAACAGTAGAAAGGACATAGCATTTAATACTGGGTATCTTTTAGCTCTCCTTAAACAATGGGGGTGGGGGGAAACACACACACCAACCCACACCCAAAAATCACATGATAAAATTAAAAAAAGGAAAACAATAATTTTGCTTGCATTCTTTACTGAAGATATGCGCAGGTTATTTTCCCACTTTCCTAAAAAGACACAGTTAAAATTTCAGTTAAACAAGGTTTGTGTAGAATGAAAATAACTGCTAAAGAATAGTCCTTATGCCTAAGGAGCCAAGAGCTTTGGAGGAAAAAAAAATGTGCAAACTAATCAATGCTGAATCTGCTTAAATGAAGCTAAAAGAAGTAGGAGCTGTTTATCCGAAGAAAGATGGGATTCTTCAGAGGAGGAGGAAGCTGGGAGAAGTTTGGGGAATTTGTAAGCTGATCTTTAAAAACTTTAGCAAGGGATACTACTGACAGGGAAATGAGCCATAAAAGGGAATTTATTTGTGATGGATACAGAACATTTGATCATGTCTTCAATAAACTTACTTTACAAGTATCCTCTAATGCTGATGAAGTAAAAACTCTTAAAACTGTGACTTTGCACATTTTGTACTAAGGAAAAAAGTCCATCTGCAAAAGTAATGAATTAAGGCACCTGAAATCTTTAGCCTGATTCAATAAGGAACCTTAAAAAATTGCCCATATTAAAGGTCGGTGAGTACAACAAATTTAGCACACCAGTCACATGCTTAAATTAGACACAGTTTTGTGTTCTCAGGGGCCCAAGGTACAAGAATTGTTTCTTCCTTCCCATGAACTGCAAGCACAAACTGCAACTCTGTTGTGGTGGTTTGGCCCTGGCTGGAGGGCCAGATGCCCACCAAAGCTGCTCTATCACTCCCCTTTTCAGCCGGACAGGGGAGAAAATAGATATTGAGAGGCTCAGGACTGGAGATAAGGACAGGGAGAGATCATTCCGCAATCAGCGTCATGGGCAGAACAGACTCAGCACCCCCAGTGACACCAGAGTTGGGTGATAAGAAGTGCGAACAGATCTTAAAGCACCTCCCCCCACCCCTCCCTCCTTAGCAGACTGATCTTTAGTCAGGATTTCGCTCCTTCTACCCCCCACTGTGGCACAGGGAGGGACAGGGACTGGGGGAATGGGGGTTTCTGTCAGTTCCTCACAAGTCGGTTTCCTTCTTAGCTGGGGGTGGGGGGGGCATTCCTGTCCTGGTTTCAGCTATGATGGAGTTAAACCTTTTTTTTAGCAGTGGATGGAATGCCATGTTTGGGTGTTAGCATGAGAATAGTGCTGATAGCACCCTGATGTTTTCCGATTTGTTGCCGGGCAATCAAGGACCTTTCTCAGCTCTGCATACTTCCTTACTAGTGAGAAAGGAGGGGACGAAGCCAGGACAGGTGATCCGAATTGGCCAAAGAGGATATTCCATACCAGTTACGTCATGTTCGGTATAAGGGGGGACTGGGGGGAAGAGGGGGAGACAACGCCAGGACGTGCAGTTTCTGGGGCGGTCGGGTTGTCCGGGACGGGCTCTAAGCTGTGCGGCCTGAGTTGTGTGGTTTGGTGAGAAATTGAATTGTGTATCACCAGTTTCATCTATTTTGTGCTTTAAACTCCTGTTATTGTTATATCTAGTTTTCTGTTATTGTTTAGTAAACTATCCTTATCCCAACCTGCGTGGTTCTGGTTTCTAGGTTGTGGTTTCTTTTCCTCCTTTCTTCCTTCCCTTTTCCCCTTCCCCCAACTTTCCTTCCCCTTTCCTTTTAAAAGTACAAGCGACTGTGTGGGGTGCGGCCCCTGGCTGGGGCAAAACCACGACAGTTATTTTGGCGCCCAACGTGGGGCACGAACGGTTGGGATAACGGTAGATCTGACCCTAACTATCGCAATTAAGATAAGCACTGTTGTTTAAGCAATCTCTGGTCACGATGTTGTGGTATTTATTTACAAGGCTGTGGCAGCAAAACCACCGCATGCTGTATACAATCCTGGCAGGATTCTTTACTCTCTCAGGTCTGTGGCTCCCGTATTTGTTCCCATACTTCATTATAGTGTATTTTATGATATCGGTCTATGATACAATAATATCGATGATCATGAGCTTAAGCTGGTACTTGTATGAGGTTTTGCTGTCCTGTCCATTCTTTGGACAGGGAGGGGTTAATAACAGCAGCCGGTATGGTGGGGGCACTGCTTTCTTTTCCTTTGGGCTAAATACAACAGCTCTTAGGGCAGTTTTTGAAAATCTTCAATATCTCTGGGATATTCAAACTAGCATTTTGCTATTGGTAGGTTTGGTGCAGATGGTTCAGTTTTTGTTATATATCAAGCATAGGTTTATGAATACCACTGAAGAGATTTCTCCGAGACAGAATAATCACGAGTGGCAGGGCATGTGGCAAAGTATGGGCGAGTACCTAGGTACTTTCTCACGCCCGATGGTTTGGAATTTCACTCCTGAACAGCTACAAGACCCCGATCAAGTGACTGCATACCTAAGGAAAAATTGCTGTAGGTTTCCCAGAGATGGACACCTTACTGCACTGTGCTGGGCTCTGGCCACTATTTATCAAACACTGCTTGATAGCAGGCAGCACTGTCAGCACTGTCAGGGAGAAGGGAAAGGAAACAGACTGGCAGATACTATAGCTGCTGCAACCACTGGGGCTGACACTGCAGCTACTGCAACCCCTGTGACCGACACTGCAGCTACTGTAATCTCTACAGCAGACACTGCAGATGATCTGAAAAATCAATCCACACCAGTGTCTGTTGCTCCCGTACAAAAGAGGAAAGGCACAAAGAAATCAGTTCGTATAGTGACGGATAAGGATGATGATCAACCGGGATCATCTCGAGGATATCAGGATGAGGCAGAACCAGAGATTGTTACCCGATCCCTGACTCTGAGTGAGCTGCGTGAGGTTCGAAAAGATTTCACTCGCCACCCAAGTGAGCACATTATCACTTGGTTGCTCCGATGTTGGGATCACGGGGCCAGTAGTTTGGAATTAGAAGGCAGAGAGGCCAAGCAGTTGGGATCCCTAGCTAGAGAAGGAGGAATTGACAAAGCAATTGGGAGGAGGCCGGAAATCCTCAGCCTCTGGAGGCGACTACTGTCAAGTGTGAAGGAAAGCTATCCCATAAAGGAATATATTACATGCCAGACACCTAAGTGTAACAGCATAGAGACATCTGTCCAGCACCTGAGAGAATTAGCTGTACGGGAGATAATTTATTATGATCTGGACAATTCACGGCTTCCCTCTGATCCCGATGAAGTCCTATGCACTCCAGATATGTGGCGTAAGGTTGTACGAAGTGCACCAGCAGGGTATACCAATTCACTGGCAGCAATTGACTGGAATGATACGAATCCGCCAACCGTAAATGAGGTGGCCTGCCAACTCCGGAAATACCAAGACAATGTTTCCCTCTCCGTCATTGCAGCAGTAGAGAAACTGGTTCAACGACTTGACAACAATGTGTCCAACTCCCAACCCGTATGGAGCAATGTTGCAGCTACTGGGAGAAAGCGTCCGTCGTTCCAAGAGGGAGAATACACACCACGACGTACATTGTGGTTTTACCTGCTTGATCATGGAGAGGACATGAGGAAATGGGATATGCAGCCCACCTCAGCCCTTCGAGCACGAGTAAATGAGCTGCGGGGTAAAACATTCGCACAACGAGATTCTGCCAGGAAGAAGGCTGCACCAGTTTCTACTGGGCAGTTCCCTAGACCAACTGGAAGGCCTACCTATATGTCTGATGTGCCTGATCCTTTTGAAGGGACCTCTAAGTCCTTTATGCAACCAGTGGAAAACAAATATGATCAGCAGCAATAGAGGGGCCCTGCCTCCAGCCAGGTGGAGGAGAGGGACAATCGGGTTTATTGGACTGTGTGGATCCGATGGCCTGGCACGTCAGACCCACAAGAGTACAAAGCTCTGGTGGATACTGGTGCCCAGTGTACTCTAATGCCATCGAATCATGAAGGGGTAGAACCTGTTTGTATTTCTGGAGTGACAGGGGGATCCCAACAACTAACTGTGCTAGAGGCTGAGGTGAGCCTAACTGGGAAGGACTGGGAAAAACACCCCATTGTGACTGGTCCAGAAGCTCCGTGCATTTTAGGTATAGATTATCTACGTAGAGGGTATTTTAAAGACCCAAAAGGGTACCGATGGGCTTTTGGAATAGCTGCTTTGGAAACAGAAGAAATTGAACAATTGTGTGCCTTGCCTGGACTCTCGGAGGATTCTGCTGTTGTGGGGTTGTTGAAGGGTGAAGAACAGCAAGTGCCAGTTGCTACGACGACGGTGCACAGACGACAATACCGTACTAACCGAGATTCCCTGATTCCCATCCATAAGCTGATTCGTCAACTGGAGGATCAGGGAGTGATCAGCCGAACCCACTCACCCTTTAATAGTCCCATATGGCCAGTGAGGAAGTCCAATGGAGAGTGGAGGCTGACAGTAGATTATCGTGGCCTAAATGAAGTCACTCCAGGTATGAGTGCTGCTGTGCCAGACATGTTAGAGCTCCAGTATGAATTGGAATCGAAGGCAGCCAAGTGGTATGCCACAATCGACATTGCGAATGCTTTCTTCTCGATCCCACTGGCGCCAGAGTGCAGGCCACAGTTTGCTTTCACTTGGAGAGGCATCCAATACACGTGGAATCGTCTGCCCCAGGGGTGGAAACATAGCCCCACCATCTGCCATGGACTAATCCAGAATACACTGGAAAAGGGTGAAGCACCAGAGCACCTGCAGTATATTGATGACATCATTGTATGGGGCAACACAGCAGAGGAAGTTTTTGAAAAAGGAAACAGGGTAATTAAAATCCTTTTAGAAGCCGGTTTTGCTATAAAACGAAGTAAAGTCAAGGGGCCTACGCGAGAAATCCAGTTTTTAGGAATAAAATGGCAGGATGGGCGTCGTCACATCCCAATGGACATTATTAATAAAATAGCAGCTATGTCTCCACCAAGCAACAAAAAGGAAACACAAGCTTTCTTAGGTGTTATAGGTTTTTGGCGAATGCATGTCCCAAACTACAGTCTCATTGTGAGCCCACTCTACCATGTAACTCGAAAGAAGAATGATTTCCAATGGGGCCCTGAGCAACAGCAAGCCTTTGAGCAGATCAAACGCGAAATAGTCCATGCAGTGGCCCTTGGGCCTGTCCGGACAGGGACAGATATTAAAAATGTGCTCTACACTGCAGCTGGGGAGAACGGCCCGACCTGGAGTCTCTGGCAGAAAGCACAAGGGGAGACTCGAGGTCGACCGCTGGGGTTTTGGAGTCGGGCCTACAAAGGATCTGAGGCCAATTATACTCCAACAGAAAAGGAAATACTGGCCGCCTATGAAGGGGTTCGAGCCGCCTCAGAAGTGATTGGAACTGAAGCCCAGCTCCTCCTGGCACCCCGACTGCCGGTGCTGGGCTGGATGTTCAAAGGGAAGGTTCCTTCTACACACCATGCCACTGATGCTACGTGGAGCAAGTGGGTTGCACTAATTACACAGCGGGCTCGAATAGGAAACCCCAATCGCCCAGGAATTGTGGAGGTGATCACAGACTGGCCAGAAGGCAAAGATTTTGGGATGTCACCAGAGGATGAGGAGGTAACACGCGCTGAAGAAGCCCCACCCTACAACGAACTGCCAGAGAATGAGAAGCGATATGCCCTGTTCACTGATGGGTCTTGTCGCATTGTGGGTAAGCATCGGAGATGGAAAGCCGCTGTATGGAATCCTATAAGAAGAGTAGCAGAAGCCACTGAAGGAAAAGGTGAATCAAGCCAGTTCGCTGAGGTGAAGGCCATCCAGTTAGCCCTGGACATTGCTGAGAGAGAAAAGTGGCCAAGGCTCTACCTTTATACTGATTCATGGATGGTGGCGAATGCCCTGTGGGGGTGGTTGCAGCAGTGGAAAAAGAACAACTGGCAGCGTAGAGGCAAACCTATATGGGCTGATGACTTATGGCAAGATATCTCTGCTCGGTTAGAGAAACTTGTTGTAAAGGTACGTCATGTCGACGCCCATGTACCTAAGAGTCGGGCCATGGAGGAACATGAAAACAACCATCAGGTAGATAAGGCTGCTAGGATTAAAGTGGCTCAGGTAGATCTAGACTGGCAACGTAAGGGTGAATTATTCATGGCTCGATGGGCTCATGATACCTCGGGTCATCAAGGGAGAGATGCAACATATAGATGGGCTCGGGATCGAGGGGTGGACTTGACCATGGACGCCATCGCACAAGTTGTCCACGAATGTGAGACATGTGCTGCAATCAAGCAAGCTAAGCGGTTAAAGCCCCTTTGGTATGGAGGACGGTGGATGAAATATAAATATGGGGAGGCTTGGCAGATTGATTACATCACCCTCCCACAAACCCGCCATGGCAAACGTTATGTGCTTACAATGGTGGAGGCAACTACCGGCTGGCTAGAAACATATCCCGTACCCCATGCCACTGCTCGAAATACAATTCTGGGCCTTGAGAGGCAAGTCCTCTGGCGACATGGTACTCCAGAAAGAATCGAGTCAGACAATGGGACTCATTTCCGAAACACTCTTATAGACACCTGGGCCAAAGAGCATGGCATTGAGTGGGTGTACCACATTCCTTACCATGCACCGGCCTCTGGGAAAATTGAACGATATAATGGACTTTTAAAAACTACACTGAAAGCAATGTGTGGTGGGACATTCAAGCATTGGGATACACATTTGGCCCAAGCCACGTGGTTAGTTAACTCTAGGGGATCTACCAATCGGGCTGGCCCTGCCCAGTCAAAATTTCCACGTACTGTAGAGGGAGACAGAGTGCCAGTAGTGCATATGAAGAGTGTATTGGGAAAGAGAGTTTGGGTCATTCCTGCTTCAGGCAAAGGTAAACCCATGTCTGGAATTGTTTTTGCTCAAGGACCTGGCTGTACTTGGTGGGTAATGCAGAGGGATGGAGAAGTTCGATGTGTACCTCAAGGGGATTTGATTTTGGGTGAGAATAGCCAATATAATTAATAAAGTAGAAATTATAATAATTGCCAAATAATCCATTATTGTATATTCATTATTGTTATGATTGCTGTATGTTGTACCATAGCATTATAGCCGGAGTCATACAAGTTAATGAAGAATGAGTGCCATGATGATGGAACTAAAGCCTGGCCTCTCAAGAACTTTTTGCTCCCGTTGAAAATAAACTCTGACCCACAGACTATGAGCATGGACCATGCCAGGTGTATCAGTCAAGAGCCTGAGATGCAGCGTGCAACGAGCCAATGGAACATACAACTATCCTGAGAAACTGTTACGACAAATGGAGCCTGGAAATCATGGACTAAATGAACTCAACAACTTCAGAGGGATGATTCACAGACTGAGGGAATAAGATCTGTATGCACATATGTGTGCATACATGTGTACATACATATATGGGTGTGTGAAACACGAAACTGGTTGTACCCAAAGAAAATTGTTGGATCTGGTCATGACGTAAATGGTATGGAATAAGGGGTGGATAATGTCCTGGTTTCAGCTATGATGGAGTTAAACCTTTTTTTTAGCAGTGGATGGAATGCCATGTTTGGGTGTTAGCATGAGAATAGTGCTGATAGCACCCTGATGTTTTCCGATTTGTTGCCGGGCAATCAAGGACCTTTCTCAGCTCTGCATACTTCCTTACTAGTGAGAAAGGAGGGGACGAAGCCAGGACAGGTGATCCGAATTGGCCAAAGAGGATATTCCATACCAGTTACGTCATGTTCGGTATAAGGGGGGACTGGGGGGAAGAGGGGGAGACAACGCCAGGACGTGCAGTTTCTGGGGCGGTCGGGTTGTCCGGGACGGGCTCTAAGCTGTGCGGCCTGAGTTGTGTGGTTTGGTGAGAAATTGAATTGTGTATCACCAGTTTCATCTATTTTGTGCTTTAAACTCCTGTTATTGTTATATCTAGTTTTCTGTTATTGTTTAGTAAACTATCCTTATCCCAACCTGCGTGGTTCTGGTTTCTAGGTTGTGGTTTCTTTTCCTCCTTTCTTCCTTCCCTTTTCCCCTTCCCCCAACTTTCCTTCCCCTTTCCTTTTAAAAGTACAAGCGACTGTGTGGGGTGCGGCCCCTGGCTGGGGCAAAACCACGACAATTCCTCACACCCTTCCCCCGCTGCACTGCGGGGTCCCACCCATGGGAGCCAGTTCTTCATGAACTTCTCCAATGTGAGTCCTTTCCCACAGGGCTTCAGCTCTTCCCCAGCTGCCCCAGCATGGGTCACTGCTATGGTGCACAGTCATAAATCACAGAATGTCTCTCAGTCTCTCAAGCCCAGACTGCTCCAGCCTGGTCCTGTATGCTAGAAGCCTAGTTGTGATATTGTTCCAGATGGGCACAATTATCCTTGGGATGTTTCCTTCTTATCTATCCCAGGCACCACCTTCCTTGGGATGCTTCCTCCTTATCAGACCTGGCTCGGCCTTGGTCAACAATGACTCCAGCCTTGAATCAGCTGGTGTTTACCCTGTCGGGCCTACAGAAGCCTTCTAGCTGCTCCTTGCAGAAGCCACCCCTGCAGCCCCCCTCCTCCACCAGAACCCAGCCACACAAAACTATAACTGTTACTCCAGAATTAAACTGGTGACTTTCAGGATACATCTGGCAGGCTGTCAGTCAGCCATCCCTCTCAGCTCCAGTCCACATCTCGCCAACACTGCAAAATCCAATTCCTTCATCAGATTCCAACTGGCTCTCAGCAGCAACCGCTGCCACTGCACCCTGGCCAGAGCCACTGCCAACTGTTTGTGCAAGGTTCCCAACAGCAGCAGGAACACATCAAGAGAACAAACAGGAGCAGAGAAGAAATAGAGAAGATTTTACAAGACATTTCAGCTCACCATTTAAACTCTGCATCTAACTTAGGTCACCACTCAGAATTCCTAAGCCCATATATATATATAAAGATGTTTGTTTTCTTACAACCAGTTGCAATTAATAGCTACTCTATTGCTTGGAGCATGACGCAAAAGTAAATGTGACCATTTTCCTCCACTTACTTTTCTTGTTAATAGACTTTTGCGCCTCATTCCACAAGCCTCTAACTGAAGACGCCCTCGCAGTGCCAATTCGATTAACATACAGCCACGCAAACCTGAGGAAATGCAATCATTCCAGAACGATGTGTAGCCCTGTGAAGAATGAAAGACAGTAAGATATTTCCATCTCCACCTGAAAGAAAATAGAAAAAGACACTTACTGCATTCTCTAAGCAGTTCTCCTGCTCTCATATATTTTTGAAGTAGTAGCATCACTAGTCAACTACGATTCCTGTATTGAAAACATTAAAGAAGAAACAAAACCATCCCCTATTAGTTTCAACACTTAGTGGCTACTATTTGAAGAGCAGAGAAACTTCAGGAAAGTGATACAAACCAAAATATCAAGATATCAAGAACTGTGAGATGTGAAATATAGATTACATGTAGTCAAAATAAACTTATTACATTTTTAAGACATCAAGCATTTAGCATTACCAACATCACACAGGCTTATTCGAGTTTCCTGAAAAATATTAATGTGATTTTACACCCATAAACAATGTGACACCAATGAATTAATAATAACCCGAAAAATTGATATTAAAAAAGTGGAGCATACTGGATATTAAAAGTCCAAACACAAATGTGGCAATCAGCACAAATCACAGAAGAGGTTTTTTCCGCTTGATTACAGTAATCCAAAAGAGAAAAGTTTTCAAGCAACTACTTAGAACAGTTACTATTATTTCATTGAAATCCTTTGAAATACTATTTCTAAAACTTGATGCAGGTTGTTCTTATATGGACTGCAAAACCGCAAAACACATTGGAAACAAAGCAACTGGCAGCACAGAGGCAAACCCACCTGGGCTGCTCCACTGTGGCAAGACATCGCTGCCCAGTTGGAGAACCTAACTGTGAAAGTACATTGTGTGGATATGCCCACATACCCAAGAGTTGAGCCACTGAAGAACATCAGAACAGCCAGCAGGTCGATCGGGCAGCAAGGATTGAAGTGGGATAGTGCTGGATTGGCAACGTAAGGGCAAATTATCTATAGCTCGCTGGGCCCATGACACCTCAGGCCATCAAGGGAGAGATGCCACATATAGATGGGCTCGTGATCGAGGGGTGGATTTGACCATGGACGCTATCTCACAGGTCATCCATGAATGTGAAACATGTGCCTCGATCAAGCAAGCCAAGCAGCTAAAGCCTCTGTGGTATTGGAGGACTGTTGTAGTTTTGTGTGGCTGGGTTCTGGGTGGAGGAGGGGGGCGCTGCAGGGGTGGCTTCTGCAAGAAGCAGCTAGAAGCTCTCTGCAGGCCCGAGAGACACTTAAGTGCAGAATGATCTCTCCCTGTCCTTATCTTGACTCTAAGCCTCTCCATATCTACTGAGATAGATACTGCTTCATTGACTCCAGAGTGAACCAGCAGCTCAGTACATTTCTCTGCATGGTCATCCAGACACTCCTTGAACTCTGACAGGCTTGGTGCCATGACCACTTCCCTGGGGAACCTGTTCCAGTGACTGACCACCCTCTCAGTGAAGAACCTTTTCCTAATGTTCAATCTGAACTTCCCCTGACGCAGCTTCATTCCATTTCCTCGTGTCCTATTTCTGGCCACCAGAAAGAAGACATCAGCTTCTTCCCCTCTACTGCCCCCCTTGAGGAAGTTGTAGACTGCAATGAGGTCACCCCTTACCCTTCTCTTCTCCAAGCTGAACAAACCAAGTGCCCTCACAGACCTTTCACCATCTTGATCACCCTCCTCTGGACACACTCTGATAGTTTGATCTTATATTGAGGTGCCCAAAACTGCACACAGTACTCAAGGTGAGGCCACAGCAGTGCAGTGCAGAGTGGGACAAACACGTCCCTCACCCAACTAGCTATGCTGTTCTTGATGTGCCCCAGTTGGCCCTTTTGGCTGCCAGGGCACACTGTTGACTCATATTCAACTTGCCATCAACCCAAATCCCCAGATCTCTTTCCACGGGGCTGCTTTCCAGCCTCTTGTACCCCAATTTGCACGTATAATCAGGATTAACCCAGCAGCACTGGGGACGCTGGAGCAGGTTTGCTGGGGGAAGAAGGCTTGTGACTCCATGGAGGACCAGGCTGGAGCAGTCTGGTCCTCAGAGACTGAGAGACATTCTGTGATTTATGACTGCATCCCAGAGAACTGACCCACGCTGGGGCAGCTGGGGAAGAGCTGAAGCCCCGTGGGAAAGGACTCACGTTGAAGTTCGTGGAGGACTGTCTCCCATGGGTGGGACCCCATGCTGGAGCAGGGGAAGGGTGTAAGGAATGACCCCTCACCACCAGCTAAGAAGGAAAACAGCTCATGAGGAACTGACCGAAACCCCCATTCCCCCAGTCCCTGCCCTTCCCCATGCCACAATGGGGGGAAGAAGGGAGCGAAATCATGGCTAAAGATCAGTCTGCTAAGGAGGGCGGGGTGGGGGGAGGTGCTTTAAGATCTAGCCGACTCATCACCCGACTCTGGTGTCACTGGGGGTGCAGGGCAGCGTCATCAATTCGAGAGTTTTCTTTGCTTTATTCTGTGATGAGTCTGTTCTGCCCGTGATGCTGATTGCGGAATGATCTCTCCCTGTCCTTATCTCCACTCCTGAGCCTCTCAATATCTATTTTCTCCCCTGTCCGGCTGAAAAGGGGAGTGATAAGAGTGGCTTTGGTGGGCGTCTGGCCTCCAGCCAGGGCCAAACCACCACAGTCCTTTACCAATTTAACATGACACTTGGTGGTCACCTGGTGACCAGTGAAGGTCAACCCACCACAAGCGAAATGCTATTGTCCGTCTTTTCAAACATGTACACAGGAATATATTACAGAGATGCATCTCTTCACTAAAATGTAGTTAATAAAAAAATGTAACTTTGCTGAAGGGGAGGCAACTAACACATGCAAAAACGTAAAACCCTTGAGACCCCTGAACAAATCAACACTTAAGAGTCTGACTGTTCATTTAGGAATGAAAAGACAAATGTAGAAGCCTAATATTCACTGTGATTAAGTGTATATATGTGCAGATTATGACTTAAAATCTTTGGGTCTGTGGCTCTCTACACAACTGAAAAGGATCTAGTTGCAGCATATGAAGGGGTTCGAGCTGCTTCAGAAGTGATCGGAACTGAAGCCCAGCTCCTCCTGGCACCCCGACTGCCAGTGCTGGGGTAGATGTTCAAAGAGAGGGTCCTGTCTACACATCATGCAACTGATGCTACGTGGAGCAAGTGGGTTGCACTGATTACACAGCGGGCTCAAATAGGAAACCCCAATTGCCCAGGAATCCTGGAAGTCATCACAGACTGGCCAGAAGGCAAAGATTTTGGGATCTCACCGGAGGAGGAGGTAACACACGCTGAAGAAGCCCCACCATACAACAAACTACCAGGGAATGAGAAGCAATATGCCCTGTTCACTGATGGGTCCTGTCGCATGGTGGGAAAGCATCTGAGGTGGAAGGCTGCTGTATGGAGTCCTACAAGACAAGTTGCAGAAGCCACTGAAGGAGAAAGTGAATCAAGCCAGTTTGTGGAAGTGAAAGACATCCCGTTAGCCCTTGACAATGCCAAAAGAGAAAAGTGGCCAATGCTCTGCCACTATACAAACACATGGATAGTAAAAAATGCCCTGTGGGGGTGCTTACAGCAATGGAATCAGAGCAACTTGCAGCACAGAAAAAACTTATCTGGGCTGCTGACTTATGGCAAGATATTGCTGCCCAGATGGAGAAGCTGGTTGGAAAAGTACATCATGTAGATGCCCATTTACCCAAGAGTTTGGCCACAGAGGAACACCAACGCAACCAGTAGGTGGATCAGGTTGCTAAAACTGAAGTGGCTCAGGTAGATCTAAACTGGCAGCATAACAGTAAAATATTTATAGCTCTATGGGCCCATGCCATCTCACAGAATCATAGAATATTTAAGGTTGGAAGGGATCTTAAAGATCATCGAGTTCCAACCCCCTGCCATGGGCAGGGACACCTCTCACTAGACCAGGCTGATCAAGGCCCCATCCAACGTGGCCTTGAACACCTCCAGGGAGGGGGCAGCCACCACGTCCCTGGGCAACCTGTGCCAGTGTCTCACCACCCTCATAGTGAAGAATTTCTTCCTAATATCCAATCTAAATCTCCCCCCTTCCAATTCAAAACCATTACCCCTCGTCCTATCACTAGACGCCCTTCTAAAAAGTCCCTCCCCAGCTGCCTTTTAGGCCCCCTCAGGTATTGGTAGGCCTCTATAAGGTCTCCCCAGAGCTTTCACTTCTCCAGGCTGAACAACACCAACTCTCTCAGCCTGTCTTCGTAGGAGAGTTGCTCCAGCCCTCGAATCATCTCCGTGGCCCTCCTCTGGACCCGCTCCAACAGTTCCATGTCCTTCTTGTGTTGAGGGCTTCAGAGGTGCACACAATACTCCAGATGGGGTCTCACCAGAGCAGAGTAGTGGGCAAGAATCACCTCTCTCAGTCTCCTGGACACACTTCTTTTGATGCAGCCCAGGATACAGTTGGCCTTCTGGGCTGTGAGCAGGCATTGTCGGCTCATGTCAAGCTTCTCACCCACCATCACCCCGAAGTCCTTCTCTGCAGGGCTGCTCTCTAGCACATCATCTCCCAGCCTGTATTGACGATGATGATTGCCCCAACCCAGGTGCAAGACCTTGCACTTGTCCTTGTTGAACCTCACGAGGTTCACATGGGCCCACTTCTACAGCTTGACCATGTCCCTCTGGACAGCATCCCATCCTTCCGGCAGGTCAACTGCACCACTCAGCCCTTAGACTAAGGGAAATTGATATCTGTATGTATGTCTGTGTATATGTATATATATAAAAAAGCATCAAAGACATGGAAAAACATCGGGGCTTAAGGGAATTGTTGGATTTGGGCATCACATATATGGTATATAGGGGTGGATAATGTCCTGGTTTTGACTAGGATAGGATTAATTTTCACCAGAAAATTCGATGGGACACAGTCAGGACATGTGACCCAAACTAACCAAAGGGGGTATTCCATACCATATGATGTCATGCTCAACATAAGCAGGACTAGTCAGGGAGGGGCAGAACAGCTCCAGGACGTTGCGTGGTTTGGTGAAAAACTGTATTCTGTAACACCTGTATATTTTGTTATTTTTTGTTATTTTGTTATTTTTGTCTTGTTATTTTCCCCTCCCTGTGCTGTCCCAGTAAACTGTCTTTATCCCAACCCATGAAGTTTGCCTTTGCCGCCCCATCCCGCAGCTGCGGGGAGGGGTGAGCGAGCAGCCTCATTTTGCTCAGATGCTGGCTGTGACCCAAACTAACTGTCGTGGTTTTGCCCCAGCTGAGAGCCGAGCACCATGCATGTCCTGGTTTCAGCTATGATGGAGTTAATTATTTTTAGCAGTGGATGGAATGCCATGTTTGGGTGTTAGGATGAGAACAGTGCTGATAGCACCCTGATGTTTCTAGTTGTTGCCGGGCAATCAAGGACCTTTCTCAGCTCTGCATACTTCCTTACTAGTGAGAAAGGAGGGGACGCAGCCAGGACAGGTGACCCGAACTGGCCAAAGAGGATATTCCATGCCAGTTACGTCATGCTCAGTATAAGGGGGACTGGGGGGAAGAGGAGGAGACAACGCCAGGACGTGCAGTTTCTTGGGACGGTTGGGTTGTCCGGGACGGGCTGTAAGCTGTGCGGCCTGAGTTGTGTGGTTTGGTGAGAAATTGCATTGTGTATCACCAGTTTCATCTATTTTTGTGCTTTAAACTTATGTTATTGTTATATCTAGTTTTCTGTTATTGTTTAGTAAACTATCCTTATCCCAACCTGCGTGGTTCTGGTTTCTAGGTTGTGGTTTCTTTCCCTCCTTTCTTCCTTCCCTTTTCCCCCTCCCCCAACTTTCCCTCCCCCTTCCTTTTAAAAGTACAAGCGACTGTGTGGGGTGCGGCCCTCGGCCGGGGCAAAACCACGACACATACCATATGATGTCATGCTCAACATAAGCAGGACTAGTCAGGGAGGGGCAGAACAGCTCCAGGACGTTGCGTGGTTTGGTGAAAAACTGTATTCTGTAACACCTGTATATTTTGTTATTTTTTGTTATTTTGTTATTTTTGTCTTGTTATTTTCCCCTCCCTGTGCTGTCCCAGTAAACTGTCTTTATCCCAACCCATGAAGTTTGCCTTTGCCGCCCCATCCCGCAGCTGCGGGGAGGGGTGAGCGAGCAGCCTCATTTTGCTCAGATGCTGGCTGTGACCCAAACTAACTGTCGTGGTTTTGCCCCAGCTGAGAGCCGAGCACCATGCAGTTGCTTGTTCTTTAAAAGGAAAGGGGGGGAGGGGGAGAAAGTTGGGGGGGGAGAGAAGGGAAAGGAAAAAACAACCCAAAACCAAGAAACCAAAACCCTGCGGGCTGGGATAAGGACAGTTTACTAGATTAGCAGAAAGATAGATATAACAATGATAACAGGACTTTAGAGCAAAAAATATATAAAACTGGTGATACACAATGCAGTTTCTCACCGAACCACACAACTCAGGCCATACAGCCCAGAGCCGTCCCGAATAAACCGGACTGTCCCCAAAAACCGCGCATCCTGGAGCCGCCTGCTCCTCCTCCAACCAGCCCCCCTTTTATGCTGAGCATGACGTAATTGGCATGGAATACCCCCTTGGCCAGTTCGGGTCACCTGTCCTAGCTGCGTCCCCTCCTTTCTCGTTAGTAGGGAAATATGAACAACTGAAAAAGTCCTTGATTGCTTGGCAACAACTAGAAACATCAGGGTGCCATCAGCACTGCTTTCATCCTAATTCCCAAACACTAGCTAGCCTTCCAGTGGCCTGGGGAAGGAGGTTAAATCCAATAAAGGAGCACTAGGAGCAGGATTCTTGACCTTGATTTGTGGATTTTTGGGCCATCTTAGTACTAACTTTTCCAATTTATCTGTCGGCAACCCATTCATGAGTTCTCGAGGAATGCCTTTTCGTCATCCCATGGTCTACAGACTATTATGTTTGTTTTCTATACCTTCCGTAATTATTTCCCTTTTGCTTCTTTTTCTGATAACAAAATTCCATCTCCTACTGGCAGGGACACTCTCCACACATACTCTGTTTCTGACTCTTGTCAGAAACAAACAGTTTAAATTTGCCATTTGCTTCGTCCGTCTCCAGCCGCTCTCCTTGTGGAGGCACAGCACCACAGATCAGGACTCTGCACTGGCTTTGCAGTCAGACTGCATCTCAGTCACTCAAACACTTAAATCATTCAAACAACACGCGGTACTGGGCACAATGGTTTCTTGCATATGCAAAGCATAACAATGGTTATGAAAATCCCAATTATAACCACAATGATGTAAATTTCAATTTTACTGCTGCAGGATGTTATGTACACCAAATATAAAAACAAACCATATGGTTTCTCTAATACATTAAATTTCTAATGGGTAGGTTTTTTCTCTCTCTCGCAACTACGCTGCAACTCAGTCACTCACCACTCACACCAGAGTTAACTCATTTCACTCAGACAAACAGTTCGTCAAATTTAAAGCAATTTTCAAAACTCAATTCCTTTTAGCAATATCCGAAGTCAATACCAATAAATCAATGCCATCAGAAAAGTTACTTCTATCGACTGCCTTAGGGGCGGCCATGCTATACAACTCAAAGGGGCAATATCGTCCTGAGAGGGTCACACCTTAGTATCCAAATTTCCCCTATTCACTCTCAGGAGCTCACAGCTTTCTGTTCTCTGAGAATCCTGTCCGTGACGCCATTTTAATAAATGTCATGATCCGCAACCAGATAGAGTGCTTTGGCAGATGTTAAACCCCCTTGCTTTCCAACCAACCTCGGATTGCTCTGGGTGGCTGGGGGCGGCTGGGCTTAACTCCTGAGTGATGTCCCATTAGGTGCTTTATCGTGACCAGGTCTTCGCAATTCTCAGGAACAGAATTAAGACTCAAAATGGAGTCAAGGTTCAAGTCGCTTTATTTGGCCTACAACAAGCGTGCAGGAGAAGGGAGGAAAGAAAGAGAAAAGAGTGAAAGAGAGAGAGAGATTGCAATATCTACCACCACGGAGCTGAGGCGTCCCATCAGTCCGAATCGACTTCACATCAGGTGGGGAATTCCATTAGTTGCTAGTTGTCATGGTTCAGCACTGGGTGCACGGGGGATTGCTCCACCGCAGATGTGCACACTAACGTGGCAGATCTTCTTGGTTATATACAGTTCAATGATATTTATTCATTAGGTTGCCTCATACACCTATACATATTCATAACCTGTCCCCGCTTTGTATTAAAATGAGTTCCAAGAGGTGTTTTCCATAAACTCCTCCCAATTGCGTCTGCGCACTGTCTCATGGTGGGGATCGTCAGGGGGTCTCAGCGATGAAGGCTCGAAGTCTTCATCAGGTTGAACTTTTCACCTCCTTCCCCTGGCACATGCGTAGTTGTGATATTGTTCCAGATGGGCACAATTATCCTTGGGATGTTTCCTTCTTATCTATCCCAGGCACCACCTTCCTTGGGATGCTTCCTCCTTATCAGTCCTGGGTCCGCTTTAAATTATTCCAAGAACACTAATCACTCAAGACTAACTACACTAGAAACACTAGAGTTGTTCAAGTTAGACATTGTTTATGCGAGGTCACCTCTGACATAACCACTATGGCACTTCAAACCATCCTGTTAGCAAGTCTTCCATAACCCTTTACAAGCGTCTTATTAGCAAGTCCCCTTTATCATAAATAGCAGTAATAGCAAGAGGTGCAATATTTCAGCAATGTTGAGACATACGTCCACTGGTACAAACATTTGTTGAGGGACACAGTACTTCACAAGGACCCATGGATGCATCCTTTCAGGTCTCATGGACTTGTGCACCTTCAGGTTCCTTAGGTGTTCTCGAACCCGATTTTCTCATACAATGGGTGGTTCTTCATTCTCCCAGTCCCTGCCTTTGCCTTCTGTGACCCGGGCAGTGTGACTAGAGCCCTTGCTGGTGAAGACTGGGGGAAAACATTTGTTCAGTTCCTCAGCCTTCTCCATATCCTGGATAACCAGGTCTCCTGTTTGATTAGAGAGTGGACTCACATTTTCCCTCATCTTCCATTTATTACTGATGTACCTATAGAAATTTTTCTTGTTGTCCTTGACATCCCTGGCTTTAGCTTTCCTAACCTGATCCCTGTCTGCATGGACAGTTTCTCTGTGTTACTCCCAGGCTACCTGTCCTTGCTTCCACCCTCTGTAGGCTTACTTTCTGCATTTGAGTTTGCCCAGGAGCTCCTTGTTCATCCATGCAGGCCTCGAGGCATTTTTGCCTGACCTCCTCTTTGTTGAGAAGTATCACTACCGAGCTTGAAGGAGGTGATCCTTGAACACTAGCCAGCTATCTTGGGCCCTTCTTCCCTCCAGGGCTTTGTCCCATTGTACTCTACCCAGCAGAATCACAGAATCACAGAATTATCAAGGTTGGAAAAGACCTAGAAGATCATCCAGTCCAACCATTCACCTATTACTACTAGCTCCCACTAAACCATATCCCTCAATACAACATCCAGTCTTTCCTTGAACACCCCCAGGGTTGGTGACTCCACCACCTCCCTGGGCAGTGCATTCCAGTGCCTGACTACCCTTTCTGAGAAGTAGTGCTTCCTAATGTCGAGCCTGAATCTCCCCTGGCGCAGCTTGCTACCATTCCCTCTAGTTCTGTCACTGCCTACACGGGAGAAGAGGCCGACCCCCAGCTCACTACAACCTCCCTTCAGGAAGTTATAGAGAGCTATAAGGTCTCCCCTAAGCCTCCTCTTCTCCAGGCTGAACAATCCCAGCTCCCTCAGACGCTCCTCGTAAGGCCTGTGTTCCAGACCCCTCACCAGCTTAGTAGCCCTCCTCTGAACGCGTTCCAGAGCCTCAATGTCTTTCCTGTAGTGAGGGGCCCAAAACTGAACACAGTACTCGAGATGCGGCCTCACAAGTGCTGAGTACAGGGGGACAATTACCTCCCTGCTCCTACTAGTAACACTATTTTTGATGCAAGCCAGGATGCCGTTGGCCTTCTTGGCCACCCGCGCACACTGTCGGCTCATGTTCAGCCGTGCATCAATCAGTACCCCCAGGTCCATTTCCTCCACACAGTCCTCCAGCCACTCCGCCCCAAGCCTATAGCGCTGCCTGGGGTTGTTGTGGCCAAAGTGCAGGACTCGGCATTTGCTCTTGTTGAACCTCATGCCATTGGCTTCAGCCCAGCTCTCCAGCCTGTCCAGATCCCTCTGTAGGGCCTCGCTACCCCCAGGCAGATCCACACTCCCAGCCAATTTAGTGTCATCTGCAAACTTACTGAGGGTGCACTCAATGCCCTCATCTAGGTCATCAATAAAGATATTGAAGAGGACAGGCCCCAGCACCGACCCCTGGGGAACACCACTCGTGACCGGTCGCCAGCTGGATTTAACTCCATTTACTACCACTCTCTGAGCCCGGCCCTCCAGCCAGCTCCTTACCCAGCCGAGGGTGTACCCATCCAAGCCACGGGCTGCCAGCTTCTGCAGGAGAATACTGTGGGAGACAGTGTCAAAGGCTTTGCTGAAGTCTAGGTAGACCACATCAACAGCCTTTCCCTCATCCAGCAGATGGGTCACTAGATCATAGAAGGAGATCAGGTTGGTCAAACAGGACCTGCCCTTCATGAACCCATGCTGGCTAGGCCTGATCCCCCGGCCATCCCGCACATACCGCATGATCTCCCTCAAGACTATCTGTTCCATAACCTTCCCTGGAACCGAGGTCAGGCTAACAGGCCTGTAGTTCCCCGGATCCTCCTTACAACCTTTCTTGTAAATGGGAGTCACATTGGCAAGCCTCCAGTCTTCTGGGACCTCACCAGTCAGCAAGGAGGACTGATAGATAATGGAAAGCGGCTCGGCTACCACCTCTGCCAATTCCCTCAGCACTCTCGGGTGGATCTCATCCGGCCCCATGGACTTGTGGCAGTCCAGTTGGAGTAGGAAGTCTCTGACTGTTTCTTCCAGAATCACAGGGGAGTTAGCATGCTCCCCAGCTGAGACTACCAGGTCAGAGAGAGGGGTACCCTGAGGATCTGTTTGACCTTTAAAGACAGACGTAAAGAAGGCATTCAGAACCTCCGCCTTTTCCTTATCCTCAGTGATCACATTCCCAGCCTCATCCAGTAAAGAGTGGATATTCTCCTTTGTCCTCCTCTTACTGTTAATGTACTTATAAAAGAGTTTATTATTCTTTTTCACCCCAGCGGCCAGGTTAAATTCAAGCTGGGCTTTTGCCTTTCTGATTTCACCTCTACACATCCTGACAACTTCCTTGAATTCATTCTCAGTTACCCGTCCCTCCTTCCACAGGCGGTAGATTCTCTTTTTCTCACGGAGCCTCAAGAGTAACTCCCTATTCATCCACGCTGGTCTTCTTCCCCGCCGGCTCATTTTGCGGCTCAGGGGGACCGCCTGCTCCTGCGCCCTTAAGACTTCCTTCTTGAAGAGCAACCAGCTCTCTTGTACCCCTTTGTTCGCTAAGACTGAATGCCAAGGGACTCCCCCTACCAGTCTCTTGAACAAATCAAAGTCTGCCCTCTGAAAGTCCAAGGTAGCAGTTTTACTATTCCCCCTCCAAGCTCCACCATGAATTGAGAAATGTATCATTTCATGGTCACTCTGTCCAAGGCAGCCCCCAACCTTCACATCTCCTACCAGACCTTCCCTGTTCACGAACAGCAGGTCTAGCGGGGCAGTTCCTCTTGTGGGCTCTCTGACCAGCTGCATCAGGAATGCATCCTCTGTGCACTCCAAAAACCTCCTAGACTGCTTCTTCTGTGCTGTGCTGTACTCCCAGCATATGTCAGGGAAGTTGAAGTCCCCCATGAGCACAAGGGCTGATGACCGTGCAGCTCGTGCCAGCTGCTTGTAGAACACCTCATCTGTCTCTTCATCCTGGTTTGGCGGTCTATAACAGACGCCCACCAGGATGTCTGCCTTGTCAGCCCTTCCTCTGATCTTTACCCATAGGGATTCAATGTTATCATCCCTAGTCACAATCTCAGTGGCAGAAAAGGATTCCCTAACGTATAGAGCCACACCACCACCCCTCCTTCCTTGCCTGTCTCTCCTGAAGAGTTTGTAGCCATCCATTGCAGCACTCCAGTCATGGGAGCAATCCCACCATGTTTCTGTTATGGCAACCAGGTCATAGTTTGCCTGCCGCATTATGGCTTCCAACTCTTCTTGCTTGTTGCCCATGCTGCGTGCGTTAGTGTAGACGCACCTCAGCTGAGCCCCTTGCCTCTCTCCTAATCCCAATACCACTTCCCCAGGCCGATCTCTAGCAGACCTGGCTTTATCCCCTTCCCCCTTCCTATCTAGTTTAAAGCCCTTTCTACAAGTCCTGCCAGCTCCTGGGCAAGTATCCGTTTCCCTTTCGGAGACAGGCAATTCCCATCAGCTGTCCTCAGGCCAGGTGCCGAGTAGACCGCCCCGTGATCAAAGAATCCAAAATTTTTGTGTTTGCACCAGCCTCTCAGCCATGCATTTATAAGATGGCCTTTTCTGCTTATCTCAGTGTTTGCCCCTGCCACCAAAGGAATACTGGCAAACACAACTTGTATGCCCGCTCCATCGACTAACTTCCCCAGCCTCCTAAAATCATTTTTTATAATCCTCAGGCTTCTATCAGCAAACCCATCACTGCCAGTCTGAACTACCAATAAAGGGTAGTAATCGGAGGGGCGGATAAGGCTGAGGAGTTTTCTAGAAATATCCCTGATCCGTGCCCCGGGAAGGCAACACACCTCCCTATGGGTAGGGTCAGGCCGACATATTGGGCCCTCTGTTCCTCTCAGAAGAGAGTCGCCCACAACTATCACCCTCCTTTCTTTCCTGGAGGAAGCAGTCTTCAAACGTGGAGCCGTCTGCCTTACCTTGGGCAAGCTTGACGGCAGCGCTCCCATGTCATCATCACTCACGTCTCCCTCTGGTTTCAGGGCTTCATACCTGTTACAGAGAGGGACTAGGGGAACCGAGGTAGGTCGGGATGGGGGTCGCCTGCAACGCCGGGCTGAGACCTGCTGCCATTCCTCCTCTCCTCTCAAGCTGTCTCTCCCTGCTGGACTATGGTGAGAGAGAGGGGCCATTTCTCCCAATACTCCCTTAGTCTGGGAAGTGCAATCTCTGCGCCTTTCTCGCAGAGAGTTGCTCCACCAGTCTATCTCCCGCTCGCATTCTCTGATGGTCCGTAGTCTATCTATCTCCTCCCTAAGCTCCACAACAAGGCTGAGCTCCCTTCCCCGAATGGCTTTCAGCCTTTCGAGCTCATCCTCAAGATTGGCAACTAAGCAGAGGAGGTCATCCACCTGCTCACACCTCACACAGGTGAGGCCCTTGCCACTTTCGCTTGGCAGCAGCAGACTCAAACATTCCCTGCAGCCAGTGACCTGGACTGAGGTGTCCTTAGGCACATCCCTCATTGGGGTTGCCCCAGATTTGTAGGGGGAAGGTCTCCGCCTGGTGGACACCATGGTCCAAATGTCTGAACACAAGAAACAGGGAGTCCTTGGCTCAACCTGTGTACTCTGAGCTGGTGCGCTCAATTTCCCCTCTGAGCTAGGAGGGAAGGCTCACCCTGCCTGCTTGCCCTGCCTGCGCGAACTGCTGCGCTAACTGCAGTCCCCTGAAGAGGCCAAAGTCTGCTCTATTGAAGACCAGGACAGTGAGCTTGCTGTGCACCCTCCTCGCCACCCCCGAGGATCCTGAACTCCACCATTTCATGGTCACTGCAGCCAAGGCTGCCCTTGTGCTTCACATCTCCTACCAGCCCCTCCTTGATACCTGTCACTGATACCTGTCCACCTCAAAGCCTCATGCTAGTATAGTAACAGCGACATGTAGCAAATGAACATCAGATCGCTTTCCCATGTTAATGCAGGTACTTGCAGGGCTGCAGGAATGTTTTCCCTAATGTTTGCTTAGGCAACAGCTTTATTCTCTTTGCTGAAGCACAAAACAATGATTTTACTTAACAGCTATTTACTAAATAGTAAGTCCTTCACAGAGAAATTAAAAATAATTTTAAAAAATCCTTTAAAATCCCCCAAACTAAAACTAGTCTCATTGTTCATATCTTACACTATGGAGCAGTAAATGCAACACTTGTGCTTCTGCAGAACAAACTGTCTTGGGTTTGCATGATAAGGTTTTGGAAGGGACCTGCACAGGAGATCCAGTTCTTGGGAGTAAAATGGCAGGATGGACACTGTCATGTACCTATGGTTGCGGTCAACAAGACAGCAACTATGTCACTACCAGCTAACAAGAAGGAAACACAAGCTTTCCAGGTTCTAGTCAGCTTGTGAGCTCTCTCTATCGAGTAACCTGAAAGAAGAACTATTTTGGCTGGGGCCTTAAGCAACAACAAGCCTTTGAACATATCAAATAGGAAATAACCAATGCAGTAGCCCTTGGGTCCGTCCGGACAGGACCAACTGTGCAAATGTACTCTACACGGCACCTGGGGAGCATGATCTCACCTGGAGCCTCTGGCAGAAAACATCAGAAGCTCGAGGTTGACCATTAGCTGGTTTGGAGCTGGGGGTATTGGGTATTAACTCTATCCCAGCCAAAACCAGCACAGCTATTGTGGCAGAAATATTGCAACACACAGCAGGCACGTGGATGAAGAACAGGGAATGTTATTTCTTATTTCTCATAATATTTGTTCTAAGGCACAGCCAGAAGACAAGAGAGTTATGATTGAGTGTGTCAGGCCTAGCTGTGTGTCTCTTCTCTCCAAAAGTGATTCCTGGTTTGCTCCTGGTACCTGATGCATTGCCAGTGATATGTATCAACATTGAAGTCTGTGTAGTCAGTTCTTTTGGCCTATTGGCAAAATCTTACTGTCAAAAACAATGAGAGAATAAAAATGGTTATTTTTAAATAGATGTAATTTCTGACAGACACAAATGAAATTTCAGAGATTGAAGAAATATATTTTTTGGATACAGAACTTCTCCTGACCTGTATGCTAGAAGCCTGCTACAAGACAGAGATGTCAGCTTCTCAAAAAGAGCCTAAGTAGTTGTAATAATAGAAAATATTAGGAAGTCTGAACACAGACATTAGTATCATCCTTTTTATATACCTAAAAATAAAAACTAAATTAGAAGAATTTTGTCAACTTCCTACAAATTAGAAGGAACTAATATTATTCCAGGTTGTTTTTTCCCAAAATTAAAACCCAGCCTTACATGCATGTAAATCACAATGTTTTCCTAGGATTAAGTTGTAGACTTTAGTATGTATTGTATGAGGATCCAAAAGAACCGGACTTGAACAAATGCAATAACATGATCTGCTATTTTTTCTTTCCTGCAGTATTTTGCTTCAGACTTGAAAACAACTAGATTGCTATTGCTAAAACTCAAAAGCTTCATCTTGAGTGATACAGTGGGTGTATGGAAATACCATGCTCAAGAATTGAAATTTGTCAGTTAAATTGAGCTAAAATAGAAAGGAATGGGCACCCTTAATGAAAAATTGTAATCAACACTGCCTATATTTACTTGCATGTATTAGAATAGGCATTTACTCTTGGAAAATAAAAATAAAAGGCAACATTTGAACAACTGTAAACTCTGGAGAGGAACCAAAAAAAAACCAAAACTCCCAAAACACCCCACTAAAAACCGAGACATACGGTTTGAAAATGAAACTTGCCAAAGAGGTGGTATTGAAACATTCATTCAATACTGAAAAAGCTAAGGATAGCTATTCTTTGGTTTAGCAAATAGTTTTAATAGATTTTTCTGGAAAAAATAATAAAAGTAAACAATTGAACTATTCACTGGAAAAACTAGTTAAAATACAGTTAAACCATTTTAACTAATATCAAATAATGTCTAAATTTTAGAAAAAAATGTTTATCATCAAGGTTTTGTTTACACTTGTTTAACATCTGAGTTAGTGTTAACTTATATCCAGGAAAAAACTTGCTGTGAACTTCAGTTTTGTGATACTGAAGAGCTAGTAACCACTTAAATGCTAAGGCATTTTTGATGCCTTAAATTTCTGTATTCTTGTAAAATAAAATTCTTGGTAGCATCCTGTTAGTTTCATTAGATGAATAATTTAATCGTTTCATACTGTGTGCTGTTTATTCATGTGGCTGACACATTCTGGTGACTCATGGTCAGGAGCTGACCACCACCACACAGCCGCTCTCTCTGAGAGGGTGGGGGTGGGGGTGGGGGTGGGGGTGGGGGGAGGGAAAAGAAAACCAAAGGCAAACCTCGCGGGTTGGGATAAGGATAATTTACTGAGACAGCAGGGAGAGAGAGAGAGGAAAATAACACTAACAGGACTTTATAGCAAAATATACGAGACTGGTGCTATACAGTGCAGTTTCTCACCGAACCGTACAGCTCAGAGCCATCCCGAAACTGGACAGTCCCCAAAACCACACGTCCTGGAGCTGCCTGCACCTCCCCCCACCAGCCCCCCTTTATGCTGAGCATGATGTGATTGGCATGGAATACCCCCTTTGGCCAGTTTGGGTCACCTGTCCTGGCTGTGTCCCCTCCCAGCTCCCTGGGAGCCCCCTACCTTCTCCTTAGCAGGGCAGCATGAAAAGCTGAAAAGTCCCTGACTGCTTGGCAACAACTCAAAACATCAGGGTGCTATCAGCACTGCTCTCAGCCTAACTCCCAACCACGGCATTCCAGCCGCTGCTAGAAAGAAATTAACTCTGTCCCAGCGGAAACCAGGACACTCACCATGTTTCATGCTCTGTCAAAAACTGGCTGGACAAATCGTCTACCTGAATACGTAGGCTACTACTGTATAAACTTCTACAAAACTTTTGGACAACTTGTGATGAGAAGCAGCATATCAGTATGTTAATCTTGCAGTGGCTTCCTTTTTATTCACCTTTATAAAATATCTGAATTTTTTCCCCCATTTTACCTGAAAGCATTCTGTGATGTGTAATATTCTAGAATCAAAAGTTCTGTATTGAACAACAGTAGTAACTTCTTTCTGTTATAGTCTTCTAAATTGACTGGATTTTCTTATTGTTGGTTTAGGCTATGGAGTTGCTTGTAGAAAAAGCAATTAGCAGTGCTACTGGACCACAGAGTCCTGGGGATGCACTGAGAAGAGTTTTTGAGTGTATATCTTCAGGAATCATCCTTAA
This sequence comes from Porphyrio hochstetteri, assembly GCA_020800305.1. Classification (NCBI taxonomy): domain Eukaryota; kingdom Metazoa; phylum Chordata; class Aves; order Gruiformes; family Rallidae; genus Porphyrio; species Porphyrio hochstetteri. Next base: position 92,000 of record JAJHSY010000141.1, on the reverse strand, counting down.
AGGCAAGTTACATTTGATCAGTGTCTGTATACTTATGCTTAACTAATGTAAAATCTGTGATTTTGCTTGAAATAAGGTAGAAATATGCTACTAATTAGCCTAACAATTGTAGGTGGTCCTGGCCTTCTGGACCCTTGTGAGAAAGATCGTTTTGATACACTGGCTGTAATGACAGATCAGCAACGAGAGGATATTACTTCGAGTGCGCAGGTAAGGAAAAGTATGTGTGAAGTAAAAATTTGGCAGGTTTTTTCTTTTGGGGGTTTTTGTTGGTTTTTTTTTTTATGGAGCTATATGGTGGACATGAATATTCTTATACTTCGGCCTTTCAGATAGCCAGTCTTAAGCTAGGCAATGAAAATGTCACAACAGAGGACGTATAATGGTGTTCATTTTTGCACTAAAATTAATGTACTTTCCTGAAAACTTTGAAGCAGTCGTATCTATGTATAGCCATAAAGATGCTCACTCTACAGCAGTATGTTAATAGATTTAAAATTACATTGGTATTTAATATTTTATAAATAAATCCATGTAAGTTTAATTTTTAATATTTATTCTATCCACTTACATTATTGACCATTCACACTTGCAGCTTAAAGAGGTTACTGCCCCTACCTCTTCATTTGATCCTTTTGCTAAAGATTACTAATGTGCAATGGGACATGTGACAAGCCTTGGTAGTGCAAATCCAGCAGCTAAAGCACATATATTATTTTTAAGCTAAGATGATGCACTTTGTACAGAAGCAGCAAATGTGACATATACATTTTATTGTGTTGACTTTGGGGGAAGGAACATGGGATAATAAGAGCTAAGGATAAAATCGTATACCGCTAATGTTCTTCATTAATTGTTTGACAAGGTACTCAAAATTGACTTTTGTTTCTAACAGAAATGTCTTCTTTTTTACCCTTTTCCTAGTTTGCGCTGAGACTCCTTGCATTCCGTCAAATACACAAAGTTTTAGGAATGGATCTGTTACCACAGATGAATCAATGTGTCAACATCCATAATAATCGTAAAAGGAGAAGGGACAGTGATGGGGTTGATGGATTTGAAGCAGAGGGAAAAAAAGACAAAAAAGATTATGATAACTTTTAAAAATGTCTGTCATCAGTGCTAAGATCAAAGGTGATTAAAAAGCCCATTTTTTGCCTTGCTTTTAACCAGACATCATAACGTCTGTTTAAAACATCCAAAACCATCTCTGTAACTAGATTTGGAATAGAACAGCCTAGCTCTTCTGTGAGATTCTGAATATTTTAATGAATGTATCAGAGAAATTATGGATGGAAAGACTGCAAATGGAAACTCTGTTGTCATTAGAAAAAATAGCTTGAGGTTTTTTCCCTCATTGCATTTTCTTTAAATGTGTTGCTAACATTAGTACGTTTTCTTCTTTTTTATTAAGTGCATTGTCTTCTTATCTTGACTGTATTTAATGCTGCATTTGTGCTTCTGTTGCTATGTGCGTTTTGACTTGTTATTTAGAAGTTTTTTTGTTTGCCTTTGACACTAGTTGTATGTTTCTTTGTGTTAGATAGTATAAACCGTTCCCTTTCCAAATAATATTTTACAGAACTTTATTTTGTGAAGTGAGACTGCAGGATTATGTTCTGTGGGTTTTTTGGTTGGTTGGTTGGTTTTTTAATTTTCATAAATGAGGAGGAGTTACAACACATAATTATCCTGCCATTTGAGTGCTCAGAATTAAATGTTTTTGCCAGTCTTGTGGCATTTGTCTCCTTAGTGTGATATAACTGTGTAATTAAGACAAATTTGTGTTAATCTAGTCAGGTTTGCTGTTAGCCTTGCATTAGCAGTATAAAAACTAGTATGTACAGTATGGTATTGCAACAGTTTTAAAGAAGTCGCATAATTGATCAAAGTTTTGCATGATGTTTTTGTTTTTAACAAAAGGGCTTTTTAAAGTATCCTTTTTAGGTTAAATGCATAAGTCTTTGTATGATTGACTTTGTGGCATAGCAAGGCTGAGAAATAAATTTCTGAATTTCTTTTCTCAGTGTACGAGGAAAAGTGGGCATTTCCCATTTAGACAAAGTTAGTCGTTCTTTTCAGTCAACTTTGTCAATATGATATTAATGCCTCTCAACCCTTAAAATAAAAGTTTGTTCATATCAGTGGCTGTGAGGCTATTCCTTATAGCTATTCTTGTATAAACTTTCTGTGATTTGTGTGTTGGGTGTTTTTTTTCAATTCAAATTTAAGTATTACTGAAAAAGTGAAGGTTATTGAAGAAAAAAACCCAGAAAAGTATTTGATGTGGCCATACTGTATGCTTATGTCTCTTTCAAAAAGCTAAATATAGCAGTGGTGTAGTAAAGTTGCATCATACTGTTGATGTATGCTCTAGGTGATTTGTTGTCACAGCACAACAGTGGAATATGCAAATAAAAACTAAAATGTATTAATGACTAAATTTCATTATACACTGGAAACTGAAGCTTAACTCAGTCTGTTCAATGTATACTATGCTTTGTTGCAAATCCATAAAATGCAAAGATGAACATAGACTAACATTCTGGTAACTACTTGTGAGTTTTAGTTGCAAGGTTTTGGTGGTGGAGGGGAGCCTGCAGGGGTGGCTTCTGCAAGAAGCAGCTAGAAGCTTCCCCCAGGCCTGACAGAGTAAACACCAGCCGGGCTCAAGGCCAGATCTGCCGCTGACCAAGGCCGAGCCAATCAGCAATGGTGGTAGCCCCTCTGTGATAACATATTTAAGAGGGAAAAAAAAAAAAACCCAAACAAAAACCCCAACGCAAGCAGCCTCTTTTTGCTGCCAGAGAAAGGAGTGAGAAGATGTAAGAAACTTTGCAGACACCAAGGCCAGTGAAGGAGTGATAGAGCGACTTTGGTGGGCATCTGGCCTCCAGCCAGGGTTAAACCCCCACGCTACTTCATCAGAGGCTGTAGGCAAGTATCACACATTACAAAGATTTGTTTTGATGTTGAATTGATCTTTGACCTTTTAAATAGCTCTTGTAGTAGTGGGATGTGTTTGTTTGCAACAAAAAAATAATCCAAAGAGTATCATCTACAGTGTTGTCACAATGGTTTTGATCCAAATAAAAAAATCAAACTTTATTCTGTTAATATCTACCAATTTTTCTTCTTCCACTTTGTCCCATTTTCTCATTTGGATTTACGAAAATGTGCAAATGTGTAATATATATGTTCCTAGTACTGAGAAAATGTATAGTTATTGGACTGCTTTCTGATGTTTTAGAGTTTGCCTTTTAAGAAATGCTGCCCTAATAATATGTGCTAAGTGCTGTTTTTTCATGGATGTCTGGTTGGCAGTTATTGCTGGGGATTTTTATCGTGCACAGTGCATGCTTCCTACTTAATGTAGCCTTAACTATATCTGTATTAGCCAAGGTCTTCATTAAGGGTCATCATCTTTAATACATGTCTGTCTTTAAACTATTTTGCAGAGCTACACTAACTACTGGAAAGAAAACTAACTCTGTCCTAGCCAAACCCAGGATATTATCCACCCCTCGTTCTCTACCATATACATCATGTCCAGATCCAGCAATTCCCTTAAGCACCACTATTTTCCCCGTCTTTGACACATTATATATACACACAGATATCATTCCCTTAGTACGTTGAGTTCATTCAGTCCATGACTTTGGGCTCCATCTGTCATAATGGTCTCTCAGGGCAGGAATGATGATGTGTGCCGTTGGATTGTTGCGTGCTGCATCTGGAGCTTGTGACTAGTGTATCTGGCGTGAGCCATGCCTGTGGTCTGCAGGTTGAAGGTGTTGAATTTCAAAGAAGTTGCTGAGCGCCAGTTACTGAGGCCAGTTCTAGTTCCATCATGGAAGCACTCATCCTTCATTAATTTGGGTAATTCTTACTGTAATACCATTGATACAGCATATAGCAGTTGTAGCAACGATGACTGCAGTAGCTGCAGTGCCTGCTGTGGGGGTTGCAGTAGCCAAAGTGCCTGAAGGTCTGGTTTCCTTCCTTGTCCCCCAGTGGTGCTGCCTCTTGTCGAGCAGCATTTGGTAGATAGTGGCCAGGGCCCAGCACAGTGCAGTAAGTCGTGCTTCCTTGGAATAGCTACAGCATTTCCCTTTCAGATATTCTGTCACTTTATCAGGGCCCCGTCATTTTTCAGGAGTGAAGTTCCAAACCATTGGGGGTGAGAAGGTCTCTAGATACCTGCCCATACTCTGCCACATGCTGTGCCCATACTCTGCCCTGCTGAGACCGCACCTGGAATACTGTGTTCAGTTCTCAGCCCCTCAGTTCAAGAAGGACATAGAACTCCTTGAAAGAGTCCAGCGCAGAGCCACCAGGATGATGGAGTGGAACACCTTCCTTATTATGGATTAAAATTAAAGGAAGGAAGGTTTAGATTAGATATTAGGGGGAAGTCTTTTACAGAAAGAGTGGTGAGGTGCTGGAACAGGCTGCCCAGAGAGGTGGTGGATGCCCCGTCCCTGGAGGTGTTCAAGGCCAGGTTGGATGGGGCCCTGGGCAACCTAGTGTAGATCCAGGCCTGAGGTTGGTGGCCCTGCCTGTGGCAGGGGGGTTGGAGCTCTGTGATCCTTGGGGTCCCTTCCAACTCATACCATTCTATGATGCTATGATTCTATGAGGAGAGGCTGAGGGAGCTGGGCCTGTTTAGCTTGGAGGAGACTGAGGGGTGACCTTATTAATGTTTATAAACATGTAAAGGGCAAGAGTCAGGAGGATGGAGCCAGGCTCTTCTCAGTGATGGCCAGCGATAGGACACGGGGCAACGGGTGCAAGCTGAAGCATAGGAAGTTCCATGTGAACATAAGGAGAATGTTTTTCACCGTGAGCGTGACAGAGCACTGGGACAGACTGCCCAGAGAGGTTGGGGAGTCTCCTTCTCTGGAAACATTCAAAACCCACCTGGATGCGTCCCTGTGTGATTTAGTCTAGGTGATCCTGCTCTGGCAGGGGGAATGGACTAGATGATCTTTTGAGGTCCCTTCTGACTCCTAACGTTCTGTGATTTCTGTGAAACAAGTGGGATTATCAGTGCAGACTAATATCTCTGCAATTACACCTACCAGCTTACCATTCCTGAAGACATCTTATTCAGGATGGTCAGCATGATTACATAGATGGACTCGCATCTCCAAAATGATCAGATGTGACTTTTTTTTTTTTTTAGGAACCAGACTAGGAGTTTTAAACCGCATAGATGCTGAGGTACTTGCCAATAAATTAACCACAGTAACCAGTGACCTAAATGGATTGAAACACCCCTTACAATCTTCTCTTTCAACCCTGGGATTTAACCAGTGAATCTTATTGGATATTTTACCTCAGTGGAGAGAAGTAAATGAAAAGGATCACCAGTCAATTACAGATGCACTTAATGTGGCCCTAAATGATGTTTCCCTAGCCCTTAGTTGTATCCAAGCTTGGCTGTGGATACAATCGATGGTAGCTGCAATTATATAGGAAGGTGAGGAAGGCACCTTACCCACCAAAATTCGGAAAGTAATCTGGGATAGTGCAAGCAAAGTTGAGAGAAAATTCCAGTCCTGGAGGTATCTGGTTAATTTCACTTCCAACCCTACTGACAATAAAGCCACAGTTTTGTGTTGACAACATGCAATGCTTCAGCATATACCATACACCCAATCATTAGAGCATGGAGTGTGGGCCCATCAAAGGGAGGGAAGGTAGCAAACTGTTGATGTGAACGCATGTACTGTGAGATAACAAGGGCTTACCTGTGAAAGCAGTACTCTTAAAGCTCAAGACATATGTTTGGACATGGAAGAAAACATTTGCCACTTGGAAATCCATCCACATGAAGTTCCAGAAACAGCAATAATATATATTGGAAAACGACGCATTTGCATGCAAACGCCATGTAAATCTTTATTAATAGATGACCTTGTCTATAACATAACAAATCAATTTAATCTATACATGGGGGATTTTTTTCTATAACCATTGGTTGTGATTTTAATTACTCTGCACCAATAATTATTTGTCTTTTGATTACATGTTATACCACGAGCTACAACCTACACCCATTGGGATGAACCTAACCCTAGTCAAACAACTTCTCCACCATCCTGATTTGATTAACCTCTTATAACAGGTTCAAGAAAATGGCCAAAACACTCTAATTACTGTCCATCATGATGTAAATGAGATACGACAGTGTTAAGAAGGATCAAAAAGGGCAGAGAACATAAATGGTGGGACACTCTTTGGATTTGGCCACAGGAATACTTAAGAAAATTCTTCATCCTGTTGTTGTTCTGTTGATACTCTGTTATGCTTTATTTTGACTATCACTTTATATGTTAAACTTTGGATGGTGATGAAATGCTTAATTCATCTGGCATCCCCACAAGATGTGTATGTACTCAATAATCCTCACCACAAGTACGTATGTGACACTCCCAATCCCTTCCAAAAGGATCGTGAAGCTTGAGGGACTATAGTCACAGGGTGGATAATGTGGAATAACTACTGGAGGTGACAAAAATTAAAACTTATGTTCACACTTTAAGAAAAGGTTCAGCATTCAAGAAACTTCCAGGGTGAAGAGCAGCTGATAAGCCAAGAACCCATTTCACAAAAAGTTCCCTAGGCGATCTTGGAAGTTGGCTGCATCAGGGGAGCTTTATGTGCTAACACTGTGTGGTGGTTTAGCCCTGGCTGGAGGCCAGATGCCCACCAAAGCCAGTCTATTACTCCCCATCTTGGACAGGGGAGAAAATATATATCGAGAGGCTTAGGAGTCAAGATAAGGACAAGGAGAGATCATTTTATCAACAACGATATGGGCGAAACAGACTCAACACAGAGTGAAGGAAAAAATAATCTCATTTATTACACTACACTAAAAAGAACAATGAAAAACCGGAGTCAGGAGCGCGACCAAATCTTAAAACAAATGCAACCAGATCTTAAAACACGTTTCCCCCACCACGCCCTTCTTAGCAGACTTCAGTCAGTTTTGCTCCCTTCTTCCCCCCCTGCTCGCAGTACGGGGGAGGGGGGGGGGGGCAAGGACTAGGAAAAAATAATGGGGTTCTCGGTTACTTCTTCATGAGCTGTTTTCCTTTTCCAGATCTTAAAACACCTCTACGTCCCCTCCCGCTCCCTTCTTAGCAGACTTCACTCTAGTCATGATTTCACTCCCTTCTTCCCCCCCACATCGTAGCACGGGGCGGGGCAGGGACTGGGAGATGGGGGCTTCGGTCAGTTCCTTGCAAGTTGGTTTCCTTCTCAACCGGGGGGGGGGGGGGGGGGGGGGGCATTCATTCCACACACCTTCCCCTTCCCCCTGCTGCATCGGAGGGTCCCACCCACGAGAGACAGTCCTCCGCAAACTTTCTCCAATGTGAGTCTCTTCCCCCAGGGCTTTATCTCTTCATCAGCTGCTCTGCCATGGGTCACTGCTATGGCAGGCAGTCATAAATCACAATGTCTCTCAGTCCCAGTCCTCCATGGGGTCACCAGCCTCCCCCCAGCAAACCTGTTCCAGCGCAAAACTCTCTCTCGCTCATCTCTGTGTCTCCGATTCTCTTCATGGGCTGCAAGTGCTGGCAGGGGCTTATCCCAACATAGGGTCACAGCGTCTTCTCTAAGTCTCCACCTGCTCCATCCAGCGTGGAGCCTCTCCACGGGCTACAGGTGGGGTCTCGGCCTTTTCCATGGGGTTTTCTCCACGGGCTGCAGGGGCATCTTTCTCTCCAGCACCTGGGGCGCCTCCTCCCCCGCCTTCCCCGGGCTTGGTGTCTGCACAGCTCGTTACATCTTTTCACTCCCTTCTCTGGTGGCAAAATGCAGCTGCTTCCGGGTTGTTTTCTCCTATATGTGATTCTGAGAGGCGCTATGACTATCTCTCATTGGCTTGGCCCTGGTCAACAGTGACTCTGGCCTTGAATTGTTTACACTTTGGAGCTGCGGAGAATTCCAGCAGCTCCTCGCAGCAGCCATTTTCTGCACCCTCGTTCTTTTCCAGCACCCAACCACGCAAAACTGCGACACACTGAGAGAACAGTACATGGAGGATGGAGCAGAGTCGAAACGCCGCGGCTAGGCCCTGTGATCTATGGGGACCTGCTGTACTATGGTACCAAGACGCTGCATTGTTTCTGCCCTGAGTGAGAACTGAACCAGAACTGAGCCAAGTGTTCATCATTTTCCTGACCAGATCGTGTTCTTCGGGTCAAAGTTTGCTCATTATAATATCATTATAATACCAAAACACAACTCCATCCCAAAAGCTACCCACCTCCAAGATGCAACCACCCCTCACTGAGCATGTGCTCTGAATTTCTGTTAGCCTGTACCTTTAAACATGAAGCAAGGAAAATGTACACCAATCCCAACAAAGATATGCATAACTAGAGTCCCTCAAGCTCCACCTGATCGGTAAAAAATAGTATAAAAGTAGCCCAAAACCAGAGGCATGTTAGGGAAGATACCATCACAAACCATTGCTAACTTCTGGGACCAGTTGATGGACTGAGCGTCTCTTACCACACACACCCCCTCCAGGGACGCCCTGGGTGAGATTTGAACACTTAGCTATCCCGAGAAACTTAGAAATCTCTATAGAGAATTATTTATGTTGCTATGTTGCTCAAATTGTTTAATGTTGCTTTATGTGTGACTTTATATTGTCTTATGTTGCTATGTTAGTTGCACCTGCTTTTGTAGACAGTGGATCATCACCAGCAATCCAAAGAACCCCAATAACCAGCACCATTCACTAATCTAGTTGCAATAGTTCCTAATTGAACACAACCAAACCAGCTGAGTTTGGCTGTGCTAATTCATTGAACACGATTAGACTGAACGGTGCTCGCACTATTTGTGAATCCACAATCATGATAGTTGAGTATTGAATGTGAGCAGACTTGCAGAATTGGCACTCAGAATCCTAGGTGTCTCCAGCCCCCCTGATATCCAAGGACAAGCTGGAATGCAAGGAGGTTTATTCTCTGCCAAATTCCTTTACCTGTTTAATGTGACAGCAATCCTGCCAGATATCTGTCTTGTCATGCCTAACATATTCCTGCAACTATTCAGGTATGTAGAAAGAGAAACATGGGTATGCACAAGTCTTCAGATTCATCAAGTGGAACAACAAAACACTGTGAATATCTAATTGGCTTTATAAGAATGCCATGGCGAGGTCCATCTGAAAAAAAAAATGGGATTACAAGAATATGGCCCAAAATACACAATTTGAGAGAGAAATATAATATGTTATTGTGGCAGGTATATACACAGATTTACCCACACACATTAAAAAAATAAATGTTAACTAGGAAAACTACTATTTAAACCTATTCATTATCAAACAACAAATTAATTTTAGATGCAATATACAAAGAACATATAATTTAGCAGCTTCCTCCCCCATCCCCTGGGCCACCCCCCATTATTCTGTGCTCGTGAACACAGTTTTAAGAGACTTCCACCCAAATCAATGGACTGGCTTCATTAGTTATTTAACAACAACAACAAAAAAGAAGCAGACTGCTTAATTAAATTCATTTTATAACTCATATCTAAAATAAAGGCATATTATGCTTTACCATGCACCACATCAAATTAAACTGACAGGATTGTCTCTCTGCAATGGGTATGCTTTTTATATTGATTACCTCTTTTTCCAAAAGCAACAAAAAAAATCTAGTACAATTATACCTTCCTCAATTAATGTTATTCACAGTATCATGACATCCAATTAAGCTAGAAATTCAGTAAAAACACAGAATTATATAATAATGCTATTTCCTTGTTTTGACACAGTTCCCATTATTCAACATCCATTTTTGTCTAATGTACCTCCCTGAAGTTTAAGACATTTTTAATATGCATTAGGCTGGAAAGTATTAAAAAGGGCTGCTAAGCATCCTAAACTACCCGAGAACCCCATAAGTACCATATAGTTGCGTCTAACAAAATACAGGAGTAGACAGGGCTCAACATTAGAGCTACAACTATAGTAGTATAAATATCACAGCTCTAACCAGAGCCTCCAAATCAACCACCAATGCTGTCAGAGGTTCCAGGTCCCCATCTTTCCCCAAGCCCTATACTGCCTTTCTTGAGATGCTACAAACATTAGAGCCCCTCTGCAAACCCTGCATCCAATGGGCAATCTGAAATCCCTGCCAGGTTCCCTCTCACCCAACATCCAAGCACCTTCCCCACCTCCTCCAAAATCCCGAGCCTGTTCCAGCATGCGCCCCTACCACTCTGTCCTTGTCCCAAGCAGCAATACTCACCCAGCAGCACCCTTGCCCCCATGTCACCCACATCATAGCGCCACTTAGGCTCCCCTTCCACATCAACGACCTCCATAAGCCTCTGTCCAAATAACTGGTGTCCCCTCAGGCACCCCGTCCTGTCATTTTTCAGGAGTGAAGTTCCAAACCACTGGGGGTGAGAAGGTCTCTAGATACCTGCCCATATTCTCCCACATGCTGTGCCGCCCCTGACTATTCAGCCTTGGGGAAAAATCTCTGAGTGATATTATTAAGCAGTTGTTTAATGTTAAACAGAACCTGAACCACATGCAGAAGACTTAGGGATAGCAACATGATGGTCTGAAAATACCAGGGATATTTAAAATTCTTGAGAGCTGTTGTAAGAGCTGTTGCATTTGGCCCAAAGAAGAAGAAGGTGCCCCCTGTAGACTGAGTGCCATTATTAATCCCTGCCTGTCCGAGGAGTGGACGGGACAGCAAAACCTCATACAAATACCAGCTTAAGCCCATGATCATAGATGTTATCGGATCATAGGCTGATATCACAGAGTACAGTAAAACAATGAAATGGAGCCCACTCCAAGAAGTGGTAAGAAGTTTGTTGTATGGTGGGGCTTCTTCAGCGTGTGTTACCTCCTCCTCCGGTGAGATCCCAAAATCTTTGCCTTCTGGCCAGTCTGTGATGACTTCCAGGATTCCTGGGCAATTGGGGTTTCCTATTTGAGCCCGCTGTGTAATCAGTGCAACCCACTTGCTCCACGTAGCATCAGTTGCATGATGTGTAGACAGGACCCTCTCTTTGAACATCTACCCCAGCACTGGCAGTCGGGGTGCCAGGAGGAGCTGGGCTTCAGTTCCGATCACTTCTGAAGCAGCTCGAACCCCTTCATATGCTGCAACTAGATCCTTTTCAGTTGTGTAGAGAGCCACAGACCCAAAGATTTTAAGTCATAATCTGCACATATATACACTTAATCACAGTGAATATTAGGCTTCTACATTTGTCTTTTCATTCCTAAATGAACAGTCAGACTCTTAAGTGTTGATTTGTTCAGGGGTCTCTTAAGGGTTTTACGTTTTTGCATGTGTTAGTTGCCTCCCCTTCAGCAAAGTTACATTTTTTTATTAACTACATTTTAGTGAAGAGATGCATCTCTGTAATATATTCCTGTGTACATGTTTGAAAAGACGGACAATAGCATTTCGCTTGTGGTGGGTTGACCTTCACTGGTCACCAGGTGACCACCAAGTGTCATGTTAAATTGGTAAAGGACTGTGGTGGTTTGGCCCCGGCTGGAGGCCAGACGCCCACCAAAGCCACTCTTATCACTCCCCTTTTCAGCCGGACAGGGGAGAAAATAGATATTGAGAGGCTCAGGAGTGGAGATAAGGACAGGGAGAGATCATTCCGCAATCAGCATCACGGGCAGAACAGACTCATCACAGAATAAAGCAAAGAAAACTCTCGAATTGATGACGCTGCCCTATACCCCCAGTGACACCAGAGTCGGGTGATGAGTCGGCTAGATCTTAAAGCACCTCCCCCCACCCCGCCCTCCTTAGCAGACTGATCTTTAGCCATGATTTCGCTCCCTTCTTCCCCCCATTGTGGCATGGGGAAGGGCAGGGACTGGGGGAATGGGGGTTTCGGTCAGTTCCTCATGAGCTGTTTTCCTTCTTAGCTGGTGGTGAGGGGTCATTCCTTACACCCTTCCCCTGCTCCAGCATGGGGTCCCACCCATGGGAGACAGTCCTCCACGAACTTCAACGTGAGTCCTTTCCCACGGGGCTTCAGCTCTTCCCCAGCTGCCCCAGCGTGGGTCAGTTCTCTGGGATGCAGTCATAAATCACAGAATGTCTCTCAGTCTCTGAGGACCAGACTGCTCCAGCCTGGTCCTCCATGGAGTCACAAGCCTTCTTCCCCCAGCAAACCTGCTCCAGCGTCCCCAGTGCTGCTGGGTTAATCCTGATTATACGTGCAAATTGGGGTACAAGAGGCTGGAAAGCAGCCCCGTGGAAAGAGATCTGGGGATTTGGGTTGATGGCAAGTTGAATATGAGTCAACAGTGTGCCCTGGCAGCCAAAAGGGCCAACTGGGGCACATCAAGAACAGCATAGCTAGTTGGGTGAGGGACGTGTTTGTCCCACTCTGCACTGCACTGCTGTGGCCTCACCTTGAGTACTGTGTGCAGTTTTGGGCACCTCAATATAAGATCAAACTATCAGAGTGTGTCCAGAGGAGGGTGATCAAGATGGTGAAAGGTCTGTGAGGGCACTTGGTTTGTTCAGCTTGGAGAAGAGAAGGGTAAGGGGTGACCTCATTGCAGTCTACAACTTCCTCAAGGGGGGCAGTAGAGGGGAAGAAGCTGATGTCTTCTTTCTGGTGGCCAGAAATAGGACACGAGGAAATGGAATGAAGCTGCGTCAGGGGAAGTTCAGATTGAACATTAGGAAAAGGTTCTTCACTGAGAGGGTGGTCAGTCACTGGAACAGGTTCCCCAGGGAAGTGGTCATGGCACCAAGCCTGTCAGAGTTCAAGGAGTGTCTGGATGACCATGCAGAGAAATGTACTGAGCTGCTGGTTCACTCTGGAGTCAATGAAGCAGTATCTATCTCAGTAGATATGGAGAGGCTTAGAGTCAAGATAAGGACAGGGAGAGATCATTCTGCACTTAAGTGTCTCTCGGGCCTGCAGAGAGCTTCTAGCTGCTTCTTGCAGAAGCCACCCCTGCAGCGCCCCCCTCCTCCACCCAGAACCCAGCCACACAAAACTACAACAGTCCTCCAATACCACAGAGGCTTTAGCTGCTTGGCTTGCTTGATCGAGGCACATGTTTCACATTCATGGATGACCTGTGAGATAGCGTCCATGGTCAAATCCACCCCTCGATCACGAGCCCATCTATATGTGGCATCTCTCCCTTGATGGCCTGAGGTGTCATGGGCCCAGCGAGCTATAGATAATTTGCCCTTACGTTGCCAATCCAGCACTATCCCACTTCAATCCTTGCTGCCCGATCGACCTGCTGGCTGTTCTGATGTTCTTCAGTGGCTCAACTCTTGGGTATGTGGGCATATCCACACAATGTACTTTCACAGTTAGGTTCTCCAACTGGGCAGCGATGTCTTGCCACAGTGGAGCAGCCCAGGTGGGTTTGCCTCTGTGCTGCCAGTTGCTTTGTTTCCAATGTGTTTTGCGGTTTTGCAGTCCATATAAGAACAACCTGCATCAAGTTTTAGAAATAGTATTTCAAAGGATTTCAATGAAATAATAGTAACTGTTCTAAGTAGTTGCTTGAAAACTTTTCTCTTTTGGATTACTGTAATCAAGCGGAAAAAACCTCTTCTGTGATTTGTGCTGATTGCCACATTTGTGTTTGGACTTTTAATATCCAGTATGCTCCACTTTTTTAATATCAATTTTTCGGGTTATTATTAATTCATTGGTGTCACATTGTTTATGGGTGTAAAATCACATTAATATTTTTCAGGAAACTCGAATAAGCCTGTGTGATGTTGGTAATGCTAAATGCTTGATGTCTTAAAAATGTAATAAGTTTATTTTGACTACATGTAATCTATATTTCACATCTCACAGTTCTTGATATCTTGATATTTTGGTTTGTATCACTTTCCTGAAGTTTCTCTGCTCTTCAAATAGTAGCCACTAAGTGTTGAAACTAATAGGGGATGGTTTTGTTTCTTCTTTAATGTTTTCAATACAGGAATCGTAGTTGACTAGTGATGCTACTACTTCAAAAATATATGAGAGCAGGAGAACTGCTTAGAGAATGCAGTAAGTGTCTTTTTCTATTTTCTTTCAGGTGGAGATGGAAATATCTTACTGTCTTTCATTCTTCACAGGGCTACACATCGTTCTGGAATGATTGCATTTCCTCAGGTTTGCGTGGCTGTATGTTAATCGAATTGGCACTGCGAGGGCGTCTTCAGTTAGAGGCTTGTGGAATGAGGCGCAAAAGTCTATTAACAAGAAAAGTAAGTGGAGGAAAATGGTCACATTTACTTTTGCGTCATGCTCCAAGCAATAGAGTAGCTATTAATTGCAACTGGTTGTAAGAAAACAAACATCTTTATATATATATATGGGCTTAGGAATTCTGAGTGGTGACCTAAGTTAGATGCAGAGTTTAAATGGTGAGCTGAAATGTCTTGTAAAATCTTCTCTATTTCTTCTCTGCTCCTGTTTGTTCTCTTGATGTGTTCCTGCTGCTGTTGGGAACCTTGCACAAACAGTTGGCAGTGGCTCTGGCCAGGGTGCAGTGGCAGCGGTTGCTGCTGAGAGCCAGTTGGAATCTGATGAAGGAATTGGATTTTGCAGTGTTGGCGAGATGTGGACTGGAGCTGAGAGGGATGGCTGACTGACAGCCTGCCAGATGTATCCTGAAAGTCACCAGTTTAATTCTGGAGTAACAGTTATAGTTTTGTGTGGCTGGGTTCTGGTGGAGGAGGGGGGCTGCAGGGGTGGCTTCTGCAAGGAGCAGCTAGAAGGCTTCTGTAGGCCCGACAGGGTAAACACCAGCTGATTCAAGGCTGGAGTCATTGTTGACCAAGGCCGAGCCAGGTCTGATAAGGAGGAAGCATCCCAAGGAAGGTGGTGCCTGGGATAGATAAGAAGGAAACATCCCAAGGATAATTGTGCCCATCTGGAACAATATCACAACTAGGCTTCTAGCATACAGGACCAGGCTGGAGCAGTCTGGGCTTGAGAGACTGAGAGACATTCTGTGATTTATGACTGTGCACCATAGCAGTGACCCATGCTGGGGCAGCTGGGGAAGAGCTGAAGCCCTGTGGGAAAGGACTCACATTGGAGAAGTTCATGAAGAACTGGCTCCCATGGGTGGGACCCCGCAGTGCAGCGGGGGAAGGGTGTGAGGAATGCCCCCCCCACCCCCAGCTAAGAAGGAAACCGACTTGTGAGGAACTGACAGAAACCCCCATTCCCCCAGTCCCTGTCCCTCCCTGTGCCACAGTGGGGGGTAGAAGGAGCGAAATCCTGACTAAAGATCAGTCTGCTAAGGAGGGAGGGGTGGGGGGAGGTGCTTTAAGATCTGTTCGCACTTCTTATCACCCAACTCTGGTGTCACTGGGGGTGCTGAGTCTGTTCTGCCCATGACGCTGATTGCGGAATGATCTCTCCCTGTCCTTATCTCCAGTCCTGAGCCTCTCAATATCTATTTTCTCCCCTGTCCGGCTGAAAAGGGGAGTGATAGAGCAGCTTTGGTGGGCATCTGGCCCTCCAGCCAGGGCCAAACCACCACAACAGAGTTGCAGTTTGTGCTTGCAGTTCATGGGAAGGAAGAAACAATTCTTGTACCTTGGGCCCCTGAGAACACAAAACTGTGTCTAATTTAAGCATGTGACTGGTGTGCTAAATTTGTTGTACTCACCGACCTTTAATATGGGCAATTTTTTAAGGTTCCTTATTGAATCAGGCTAAAGATTTCAGGTGCCTTAATTCATTACTTTTGCAGATGGACTTTTTTCCTTAGTACAAAATGTGCAAAGTCACAGTTTTAAGAGTTTTTACTTCATCAGCATTAGAGGATACTTGTAAAGTAAGTTTATTGAAGACATGATCAAATGTTCTGTATCCATCACAAATAAATTCCCTTTTATGGCTCATTTCCCTGTCAGTAGTATCCCTTGCTAAAGTTTTTAAAGATCAGCTTACAAATTCCCCAAACTTCTCCCAGCTTCCTCCTCCTCTGAAGAATCCCATCTTTCTTCGGATAAACAGCTCCTACTTCTTTTAGCTTCATTTAAGCAGATTCAGCATTGATTAGTTTGCACATTTTTTTTTCCTCCAAAGCTCTTGGCTCCTTAGGCATAAGGACTATTCTTTAGCAGTTATTTTCATTCTACACAAACCTTGTTTAACTGAAATTTTAACTGTGTCTTTTTAGGAAAGTGGGAAAATAACCTGCGCATATCTTCAGTAAAGAATGCAAGCAAAATTATTGTTTTCCTTTTTTTAATTTTATCATGTGATTTTTGGGTGTGGGTTGGTGTGTGTGTTTCCCCCCACCCCCATTGTTTAAGGAGAGCTAAAAGATACCCAGTATTAAATGCTATGTCCTTTCTACTGTTGCAAGGCAACCGAGAGATTTCTTTTTGCAGGCAGGAGCGTTCTATGAAAAAGACTTATAATAAAATTCAAATGAAGATTGATTTCTGTTTAAGGAATTTCTTGCAAACGAAATCTCTAACTACTGATATATATGATGTTTCTTTTCCACTTACCCCACATCTCTCAATTTAGAAATACTTCTCATTAATGACTTGTATTGCTTTTATACCTTATTTGAAGTCTTGCATTGACACTAAATTTCAGTCTCATTTCTGTGATGGCTAGATTTAATTGTCTAAAATCTACCAAGTGTCCACCTCATCCTCCTTTTGCAGACTTCGTTCCCCTTGCCCTCAGCTTTCTCTGAAAGTATTTTAAAGTACTCTCCACGAAGAGACGTGGATCTGATGGTGTTGTAGCCCTTGTTTCTATAACGGATAGTACAGGGATGTTTTTGTCAGTGCAGAGCAGTGATTATACAGAGTCAAAGCCTTTTCTGCTTCTCACATCACCCCACCAGCGAGTAGGCTGGGGGTGCACAAGAAGTTGTGAGGTGACACAGCCAGGGCAGATGACCCAGACTGGCCAGAGGGAAGATCATTGCTTGGAAACAGACTGGGCATCAGTTGATTTTTTTTTTTCCTCCACCATAGGTGGTGAGCAATTGCTTTTGTGCATCACTTGTTGGGTTTTTTTTAATGTGTGTATATATATATATGTATATATATATAGAAAATTTCACACATATCCTCAGTTGGAAATGACCCATAGGAACCACCGAGGCCAACTCCCGGCTCCACACAGGGCCAGCCAAGTCAGAGCATGGCACTGAAGGCATCGTCCAGATGCTTCTTGCCCTCAGCCCAGCTCGAGGCTGTGACCCCTTCCCTGGGGAGCCTGTGCCAGTGCCAGACCCCCTTCTGAGTACAGAACCTCTTCCTAACACCCAGCCTAAACCTCCCTTGGCGCAGCTTCACGCCATTCCCTCGGGTTCTATCCCTGGTCACATATACATAGATATAAAAATACTTCTTGTTGTTTTCTTCCTTTGTCATCCTATTAAACTCTCTTTATCTCAGCCCACAAGTTGGTTGTTGGTTTTTTACCATTCTCCTTCCCATCCTACTGGGCAGGGGGGTAAGGAGGGAGCTATCACCTTAGTTACCAGCTGAGGTTAAACCATGACAGATTCTTTTCTAAAAGTATGCCAGAATTTAATCTTTGGGAACTCAGTATCATAGTGATATTGAGGGCACTTACATACTTCTTATATTCTTTTCAGCTATATTTGTACAGTAAGTCTTTCATGAATCATAGAAACGGAAGTTTTGGGGGTTTTTTTACTTAAAAAACAGAAATAACTGCTCCACCCACCCAATAACCTACATTACTCGTAAAAGTCTACATTTTAAAACTACAATAACGCTTTCCTATGCTTTACTTGAGTACCATGTGCATTAAAGAGACTCATTCAAAAGAACATTACTCACCCAACTTGGAAAATCAGACCAAGTTGGAACTCGTTGACAGAGGTCACGAAGAATACGTATGATAACCACACAGGACTGCAGACCATTAGCTCTAGCCTTGAGAGCAATACAAAATCAAATTAATTAATCCCAGCATCTTCAACAACTAGGATTTGTTGAAAGATTAAAACACCACTGTTCAATGGAAGCTCAGATACAAAAGAGAAACAAATCATTCTACAACTTTATTCCATGAGCTGCCATTTACAGTAGTATTTTATACAGGGTTAGTAATTTAAAGTTGCAGAAGTCAAAGTGTACAGATTATACAACAACAATATTTCCTGATTCCCTGTACTCTTTAACCTTTGTTCACTTGGAACAATAAACACAGTATCTCTATATTAGAAATCAAAAGGATTAAGTAAAGGTCTAAGAAATAGGTACAGAGACTGAAAGGTCAAGGGAATCTGTTTGGTTTCTTTATTGTGCCTTTGCCAGAATGCAAAGTCACTAAACCAAACAGTTGCTTCTTGCCTTTCTCTACACTTAAAGAAATAGGAAAAAAAAAAAAAAAGGCTTAGATCTAAACACAAAGCTTTGAACACGCATTGCATTAAGTATTATTAGTATGAACAACGTTGAGTGTTTTCACACAGTTAAACATTTATATTGAAGCAGAACTCATCTCTCATAAGGCTACAAGAAGAAAGTAAAATTATGTTCCGAACCTGGAACCACTTAGCGTGGCGTAGAGCAGCCAGAGCATCAAGGCATTTTTGCCTGTCCAAGACGTCCAGCGGATCTTTCACCATACTCGAGGTTACATCTAAAATGGATTGAATTGGCAAAAATACAGTGAGGAATGGGTGTTTGACCAGATGAGCAAGACACTTCCTTAAAGTAGCTTCAATGTCACACATGCCATTTAAAATTTAAACACTTAAACAACAAATGTAAATGTTCAATAAGAGCCATTCAATTAGGATTAGGGCATCAAACCAGTATGAAGATCAAGAGTAGGTTATTTTTGAATGCATTGAAGATTATGCAATGAATAGTACTTTTTTATTTAAGCTAACTCTGGAAAAAACGTATATCTCCTAAAATTAAATACTGAAAGAACAACAATTGGACATAGTGTACCAGCACAGAGGACACAAGAGAGAAGGAACACAAAAATCTACTTTAACCAAGTAGAAACATTAAAACTTATGTTTCTGTGAATTGCAGTGGTCACATATGATTAGGAAACTATTCTTTAAAATAAAAACTAAGTATTTTTGTAAAAAAAAAAAATCTTAAAAGCACTAGATGCTTAGTAATTATGTTATTTTTTCATACCTTAAAAAGGAAATTATTTTGCTGTTAAAAAAACTGACTAAAGGAATGTATTACAGAGTTCCTGTATATAATTACAGTATTGGAGAGTTCCATTACTTCCTAGTATACTCTCTCTTACTCATATAAATAATATAAATATAAATAAACTCCTCAGCCCATGAAATACATGGTCCAATATAATTTAGAATGCAAGGAAGGATCTGAAAAGGGACTGCTTTACTGAAGATTCAGCAGAAAAAAAAAAAAGCAAAGCAGAATGTCTGAATGATAAAGAAAATATAGTAGATCTTATATATTTAAGTGTTCAGAAAAGTACTAATTAAATTACCAAGCTGATTGCTTTGTTACCAAAAAAGGAAAAGAGTATAAGGCACTTTTGGAAACAGTTTAATCAATGAAACTAGAACCACTGAATACTCCAAAAGCTGGAGAAGTGGGCCCATATGAACCTTGTGAGGTTCAACAAGGACAAGTGCAAGGTCCTGCACCTGGGTCGGGGCAATCCTCATCATCAATACAGGCTGGGAGATGATGTGCTAGAGAGCAGCCTTGCAGAGAAGGACTTGGGGGTGATGGTGGGTGAGAAGCTCGACATGAGCTGACAGTGCTTCTAGGGATGTTGCAGGGAGACAGCTCTGAAACCACCTAGTTATACAATGTAAAATAAATAGTAGAGTACTTTACTATACAGAGAACTAAGAAGCTATGAATTAACAGGGTGCTACAACTCTACAACTTTGGAACATAATAACTGAATTTAATCTGAAGTACTACGTTCAGATTTGGGTTGTTTTGTTTGGTGGGGTTTTTTAATAGGATAGTCCCATTGCTCTGCGCAGGGCCAAAAGGGGGAGGATTTAAAAATAAGAACGAACCTGCAATTTATATAGGTATCTTCTCACACAGATATTCAAACTTATGAACTATACATTAAAGCAGAAAGAATAAAAACTGCACTAACAAGGCATTTACAAGGCATGAAGATATTTAAACAGTCGTTTAAAACAAAACAAAACCCCCAAAACCCATACAAGAGAGGTGCCAGGTAAAATAACTGATGCAACAAGTACAACTTGGATATAAAATATAAGGATCCTGTACATTTGGAGAAAACCCACAGCAGGAAAATAGTAGCAAAATAAGGTTGAGAAGTTAAAAAAGAAAAAAGGGCCTGATGGGTCTAGTAGCCTAATTAGTCAATTATTTATATTCTTCTAAAACAAATATGCAAATAGGTGACACCGTGCAAACTTTTATCACAATAATTCACTACATAATTTGAAACTCCAATTGCTTCTAGCTCTGAAAAACTTCAATTTGAAAAATAATTTTACTAAAAAGAATTACAGTTTAAGTGTACAGAAGAGAATCTTAGTGCTGGAAATGTCAACCTAAAATGTTCTATTAATAGTATCATATGAACACCCTTGAAACTTAAAGACAGAAGCTGCACGGCACCTATTGCACTGGGAATGCATTGACTGAAAAAACGTATCATGGAAATTCTTGTATATACTTGATCTGTGGATTTTTGCACTGTTTCACATTTCAGGATTAACCCCAGGGAGCTGGGAGGGGACACAGCCAGGACAGGTGACCCAAACTGGCCAATTGGGTATTTCATACTATATGACATCATGCTCAACATATAAAGAGGGCTGGCTGGGGAGGAAGGGTGGCTGCTTGCTGGTGGGTGAGCAAATTAGATTGTATATTGCTTGCTTTGTATATTGTAAGTACTGATGTTGTCATTTTCCTCTCCCTTTGCTGTCCTAGTAAACTGTCCTTATCCTAACCCACAAATTTTACCTTTTTCTTCTGATTAATCTCCCCATCCCACTGAAGGGGGGGGAGGGGTGAGCAAGTGGTCACATGGTGTTTAGCTGCTGGCCAGGGCTAAACCATGACACTTTGATTTACGACTCAAGCCTCTGTATCTTTAAGCCATGGTCTGAAGAGAGGAGTTTAGGCTTCAGTCCCTTTAGCCTGTGATACACTGGAGAAAGGGTAGTCCTGTCTTTCCAAAGAGACTTATTATTGGAGTCTCTCTTGGGTTGTTACTAGTGTTTGTGCAGCCTTGTCAAGAAAGCACTACGGATGAAAACTAATTCACTTCTAACTGTTTATTTTTTATTTGACTCACTTTCTTGATTTTGTCATCATGTGGGGCAGAGGTGAAACTGATAGCACAAGCAATAAGGTGAGAAGAAGAGGGTAGAACTACTTCATTGGGCAGTAGTACGAATTTATATCCAGCCAATGGTGGCCTTGGTCATTGTCCTGGTTTCAGCTATGATGGAGTTAAACTTTTTTTTTAGCAGTGGATGGAATGCCATGTTTGGGTGTTAGCATGAGAATAGTGCTGATAGCACCCTGATGTTTTCCGATTTGTTGCCGGGCAATCAAGGACCTTTCTCAGCTCTGCATACTTCCTTACTAGTGAGAAAGGAGGGGACGCAGCCAGGACAGGTGATCCGAATTGGCCAAAGAGGATATTCCATACCAGTTACGTCATGTTCGGTATAAAGGGGGACTGGGGGGAAGAGGGGGAGACAACGCCAGGACGTGCAGTTTCTGGGGCGGTCGGGTTGTCCGGGACGGGCTCTAAGCTGTGCGGCCTGAGTTGTGTGGTTTGGTGAGAAATTGCATTGTGTATTACCAGTTTCATCTATTTTGTGCTTTAAACTTATGTTATTGTTATATCTAGTTTTCTGTTATTGTTTAGTAAACTATCCTTATCCCAACCTGCGTGGTTCTGGTTTCTAGGTTGTGGTTTCTTTTCCTCCTTTCTTCCTTCCCTTTTCCCCTTCCCCCAACTTTCCCTCCCCCTTCCTTTTAAAAGTACAAGCGACTGTGTGGGGTGCGGCCCTTGGCTGGGGCAAAACCACGACAGTCATTTTGGCGCCCAACGTGGGGCACGAACGGTTGGGATAACGGTAGATCTGACCCTAACTATCGCAATTAAGATAAGCACTGTTGTTTAAGCAATCTCTGGTCACGATGTTGTGGTATTTATTTACAAGGCTGTGGCAGCAAAACCACCGCATGCTGTATACAATCCTGGCAGGATTCTTTACTCTCTCAGGTCTGTGGCTCCCGTATTTGTTCCCATACTTCATTATAGTGTATTTTATGATATCGGTCTATGATACAATAATATCGATGATCATGAGCTTAAGCTGGTACCTGTATGAGGTTTTGCTGTCCTGTCCATTCTTTGGACAGGGAGGGGTTAATAACAGCAGCCGGTATGGTGGGGGCACTGCTTTCTTTTCCTTTGGGCTAAATACAACAGCTCTTAGGGCAGTTTTTGAAAATCTTCAATATCTCTGGGATATTCAAACTAGCATTTTGCTATTGGTAGGTTTGGTGCAGATGGTTCAGTTTTTGTTATATATCAAGCATAGGTTTATGAATACCACTGAAGAGCTTTCTCCGAGACAGAATAATCACGAGTGGCAGGGCATGTGGCAAAGTATGGGCAAGTACCTAGGTACTTTCTCACGCCCGATGGTTTGGAACTTCACTCCTGAACAGTTACAAGACCCCGATCAAGTGACTGCATACCTAAGGGAAAATTGCTGTAGGTTTCCCAGAGATGGACACCTTACTGCACTGTGCTGGGCTCTGGCCACTATTTATCAAACACTGCTTGATAGCAGGCAGCACTGTCAGCACTGTCAGCACTGTCAGGGAGAAGGGAAAGGAAACAGACTGGCAGATACTATAGCTGCTGCAACCACTGGGGCTGACACTGCAGCTACTGCAACCCCTGTGACCGACACTGCAGCTACTGTAATCTCTACAGCAGACACTGCAGATGATCTGAAAAACCAATCCACACCAGTGTCTGTTGCTCCCGTACAAAAGAGGAAAGGCACAAAGAAATCAGTTCGTATAGTGACGGATAAGGATGATGATCAACCGGGATCATCTCGAGGATATCAGGATGAGGCAGAACCAGAGATTGTTACCCGATCCCTGACTCTGAGTGAGCTGCGTGAGGTTCGAAAAGATTTCACTCGCCACCCAAGTGAGCACATTATCACTTGGTTGCTCCGATGTTGGGATCACGGGGCCAGTAGTTTGGAATTAGAAGGCAGAGAGGCCAAGCAGTTGGGATCCCTAGCTAGAGAAGGAGGAATTGACAAAGCAATTGGGAGGAGGCCGGAAATCCTCAGCCTCTGGAGGCGACTACTGTCAAGTGTGAAGGAAAGATATCCCATAAAGGAATATATTACATGCCAGACACCTAAGTGTAACAGCATAGAGACATCTGTCCAGCACCTGAGAGAATTAGCTGTACGGGAGATAATTTATTATGATCTGGACAATTCACGGCTTCCCTCTGATCCCGATGAAGTCCTATGCACTCCAGATATGTGGCGTAAGGTTGTACGAAGTGCACCAGCAGGGTATACCAATTCACTGGCAGCAATTGACTGGAATGATACGAATCCGCCAACCGTAAATGAGGTGGCCTGCCGACTCCGGAAATACCAAGACAATGTTTCCCTCTCCGTCATTGCAGCAGTAGAGAAACTGGTTCAACGACTTGACAACAATGTGTCCAACTCCCAACCCGTATGGAGCAATGTTGCAGCTACTGGGAGAAAGCGTCCATCGTTCCAAGAGGGAGAATACACACCACGACGTACATTGTGGTTTTACCTGCTTGATCATGGAGAGGACATGAGGGAATGGGATATGCAGCCCACCTCAGCCCTTCGAGCACGAGTAAATGAGCTGCGGGGTAAAACATTCGCACAACGAGATTCTGCCAGGAAGAAGGCTGCACCAGTTTCTACTGGGCAGTTCCCTAGACCAACTGGAAGGCCTACCTATATGTCTGATGTGCCTGATCCTTTTGAAGGGACCTCTAAGTCCTTTATGCAACCAGTGGAAAACAAATATGATCAGCAGCAATAGAGGGGCCCTGCCTCCAGCCAGGTGGAGGAGAGGGACAATCGGGTTTATTGGACTGTGTGGATCCGATGGCCTGGCACGTCAGACCCACAAGAGTACAAAGCTCTGGTGGATACTGGTGCCCAGTGTACTCTAATGCCATCGAATCATGAAGGGGTAGAACCTGTTTGTATTTCTGGAGTGACAGGGGGATCCCAACAACTAACTGTGCTAGAGGCTGAGGTGAGCCTAACTGGGAAGGACTGGGAAAAACACCCCATTGTGACTGGTCCAGAAGCTCCGTGCATTTTAGGTATAGATTATCTACGTAGAGGGTATTTTAAAGACCCAAAAGGGTACCGATGGGCTTTTGGAATAGCTGCTTTGGAAACAGAAGAAATTGAACAATTGTGTGCCTTGCCTGGACTCTCGGAGGATTCTGCTGTTGTGGGGTTGTTGAAGGGTGAAGAACAGCAAGTGCCAGTTGCTACGACGACGGTGCACAGACGACAATACCGTACTAACCGAGATTCCCTGATTCCCATCCATAAGCTGATTCGTCAGCTGGAGGATCAGGGAGTGATCAGCCGAACCCACTCACCCTTTAATAGTCCCATATGGCCAGTGAGGAAGTCCAATGGAGAGTGGAGGCTGACAGTAGATTATCGTGGCCTAAATGAAGTCACTCCAGGTATGAGTGCTGCTGTGCCAGACATGTTAGAGCTCCAGTATGAATTGGAATCGAAGGCAGCCAAGTGGTACGCCACAATCGACATTGCGAATGCTTTCTTCTCGATCCCACTGGCGCCAGAGTGCAGGCCACAGTTTGCTTTCACCTGGAGAGGCATCCAATACACGTGGAATCGTCTGCCCCAGGGGTGGAAACATAGCCCCACCATCTGCCATGGACTAATCCAGAATACACTGGAAAAGGGTGAAGCACCAGAGCACCTGCAGTATATTGATGACATCATTGTATGGGGCAACACAGCAGAGGAAGTTTTTGAAAAAGGAAACAGGGTAATTAAAATCCTTTTAGAAGCCGGTTTTGCTATAAAACGAAGTAAAGTCAAGGGGCCTACGCGAGAAATCCAGTTTTTAGGAATAAAATGGCAGGATGGGCGTCGTCACATCCCAATGGACATTATTAATAAAATAGCAGCTATGTCTCCACCAAGCAACAAAAAGGAAACACAAGCTTTCTTAGGTGTTATAGGTTTTTGGCGAATGCATGTCCCAAACTACAGTCTCATTGTGAGCCCACTCTACCATGTAACTCGAAAGAAGAATGATTTCCAATGGGGCCCTGAGCAACAGCAAGCCTTTGAGCAGATCAAACGCGAGATAGTCCATGCAGTGGCCCTTGGGCCTGTCCGGACAGGGACAGATATTAAAAATGTGCTCTACACTGCAGCTGGGGAGAACGGCCCGACCTGGAGTCTCTGGCAGAAAGCACAAGGGGAGACTCGAGGTCGACCGCTGGGGTTTTGGAGTCGGGCCTACAAAGGATCTGAGGCCAATTATACTCCAACAGAAAAGGAAGTACTGGCCGCCTACGAAGGGGTTCGAGCCGCCTCAGAAGTGATTGGAACTGAAGCCCAGCTCCTCCTGGCACCCCGACTGCCGGTGCTGGGCTGGATGTTCAAAGGGAAGGTTCCTTCTACACACCATGCCACTGATGCTACGTGGAGCAAGTGGGTTGCACTAATTACACAGCGGGCTCGAATAGGAAACCCCAATCGCCCAGGAATTGTGGAGGTGATCACAGACTGGCCAGAAGGCAAAGATTTTGGGATGTCACCAGAGGATGAGGAGGTAACACGCGCTGAAGAAGCCCCACCCTACAACGAACTGCCAGAGAATGAGAAGCGATATGCCCTGTTCACTGATGGGTCTTGTCGCATTGTGGGTAAGCATCGGAGATGGAAAGCCGCTGTATGGAATCCTATAAGAAGAGTAGCAGAAGCCACTGAAGGAAAAGGTGAATCAAGCCAGTTCGCTGAGGTGAAGGCCATCCAGTTAGCCCTGGACATTGCTGAGAGAGAAAAGTGGCCAAGGCTCTACCTTTATACTGATTCATGGATGGTGGCGAATGCCCTGTGGGGGTGGTTGCAGCAGTGGAAAAAGAACAACTGGCAGCGTAGAGGCAAACCTATATGGGCTGATGACTTATGGCAAGATATCTCTGCTCGGTTAGAGAAACTTGTTGTAAAGGTACGTCATGTCGACGCCCATGTACCTAAGAGTCGGGCCATGGAGGAACATGAAAACAACCATCAGGTAGATAAGGCTGCTAGGATTAAAGTGGCTCAGGTAGATCTAGACTGGCAACGTAAGGGTGAATTATTCATGGCTCGATGGGCTCATGATACCTCGGGTCATCAAGGGAGAGATGCAACATATAGATGGGCTCGGGATCGAGGGGTGGACCTGACCATGGACGCCATCGCACAAGTTGTCCACGAATGTGAGACATGTGCTGCAATCAAGCAAGCTAAGCGGTTAAAGCCCCTTTGGTATGGAGGACGGTGGATGAAATATAAATATGGGGAGGCTTGGCAGATTGATTACATCACCCTCCCACAAACCCGCCATGGCAAACGTTATGTGCTTACAATGGTGGAGGCAACTACCGGCTGGCTAGAAACATATCCCGTACCCCATGCCACTGCTCGAAATACAATTCTGGGCCTTGAAAGGCAAGTCCTCTGGCGACATGGTACTCCAGAAAGAATCGAGTCAGACAATGGGACTCATTTCCGAAACACTCTTATAGACACCTGGGCCAAAGAGCATGGCATTGAGTGGGTGTACCACATTCCTTACCATGCACCGGCCTCTGGGAAAATTGAACGATATAATGGACTTTTAAAAACTACACTGAAAGCAATGTGTGGTGGGACATTCAAGCATTGGGATACACATTTGGCCCAAGCCACGTGGTTAGTTAACTCTAGGGGATCTACCAATCGGGCTGGCCCTGCCCAGTCAAAATTTCCACGTATTGTAGAGGGAGACAGAGTGCCAGTAGTGCATATGAAGAGTGTATTGGGAAAGAGAGTTTGGGTCATTCCTGCTTCAGGCAAAGGTAAACCCATGTCTGGAATTGTTTTTGCTCAAGGACCTGGCT
Organism: Porphyrio hochstetteri; assembly: GCA_020800305.1. Taxonomy (NCBI): domain Eukaryota; kingdom Metazoa; phylum Chordata; class Aves; order Gruiformes; family Rallidae; genus Porphyrio; species Porphyrio hochstetteri. The sequence goes on along the minus strand of JAJHSY010000141.1, from coordinate 64,790 downwards.
GTACTTGGTGGGTAATGCAGAGGGATGGAGAAGTTCGATGTGTACCTCAAGGGGATTTGATTTTGGGTGAGAATAGCCAATATAATTAATAAAGTAGAAATTATAATAATTGCCAAATAATCCATTATTGTATATTCATTATTGTTATGATAGCCAATATAATTAATAGAGTAGAAATTATAATAATTGCCAAATAACCCATTATTGTATATTCATTATTGTTATGATTGCTGTATGTTGTACCATAGCATTATAGCCGGAGTCATACAAGTTAATGAAGAATGAGTGCCATGATGATGGAACTAAAGCCTGGCCTCTCAAGAACTTTTTGCTCCCGTTGAAAATAAACTCTGACCCACAGACTATGAGCATGGACCATGCCAGGTGTATCAGTCAAGAGCCTGAGATGCAGCGTGCAACGAGCCAATGGAACATACAACTATCCTGAGAAACTGTTACGACAAATGGAGCCTGGAAATCATGGACTAAATGAACTCAACAACTTCAGAGGGATGATTCACAGACTGAGGGAATAAGATCTGTATGCACATATGTGTGCATACATGTGTACATACATATATGGGTGTGTGAAACACGAAACTGGTTGTACCCAAAGAAAATTGTTGGATCTGGTCATGACGTAAATGGTATGGAATAAGGGGTGGATAATGTCCTGGTTTCAGCTATGATGGAGTTAAACTTTTTTTTTAGCAGTGGATGGAATGCCATGTTTGGGTGTTAGGATGAGAATAGTGCTGATAGCACCCTGATGTTTTCCGATTTGTTGCCGGGCAATCAAGGACCTTTCTCAGCTCTGCATACTTCCTTACTAGTGAGAAAGGAGGGGACGCAGCCAGGACAGGTGATCCGAATTGGCCAAAGAGGATATTCCATACCAGTTACGTCATGTTCGGTATAAAGGGGGACTGGGGGGAAGAGGGGGAGACAACGCCAGGACGTGCAGTTTCTGGGGCGGTCGGGTTGTCCGGGACGGGCTCTAAGCTGTGCGGCCTGAGTTGTGTGGTTTGGTGAGAAATTGCATTGTGTATTACCAGTTTCATCTATTTTGTGCTTTAAACTTATGTTATTGTTATATCTAGTTTTCTGTTATTGTTTAGTAAACTATCCTTATCCCAACCTGCGTGGTTCTGGTTTCTAGGTTGTGGTTTCTTTTCCTCCTTTCTTCCTTCCCTTTTCCCCTTCCCCCAACTTTCCCTCCCCCTTCCTTTTAAAAGTACAAGCGACTGTGTGGGGTGCGGCCCTTGGCTGGGGCAAAACCACGACAGTCATACAGCTGACTTAAAAGATTGCTAGCTACAATGATTTCCACTTTAAGTATTAAATCAGGTGGATCTTTGCTGATTATTTTTTGCCATTTCTAAGACACAGCCTCAGAAGTCATCAAAATGCATTAAATCCATGCTTGAATGCCATAGAGATATGAGACTGAGAAACTTGCAGACAGAGACATAATGAATGTTCATTGAACTAATGAAAGTCAATATGATGTATTTTATGTTGCAACATCCTCACAAATTTAGCTTCAGAGTATTTGATCATTGCATCATTTTGTAGTTTCTATCTACTGGTATCACTTTTAGAAACAAATACAAGAATGTTGAGGTTTATCTATAAATAATTTCTAATATTAGTGGTTATTAAAGACAGAAAACGGTACTCTATTCTGCCTTACAGTCTCAAAAAGCAACCCAATAATTACAGTTTTAAAAAGAAATCCCAACAAATCCTTGGTAGATTACATTCAGTATTGTATAGCTGTTGATTCTGAGTGATTAATCCATGAGTGAGTATTTCTATTAAAACTAGATAATGAAGCTTACTTAAAAAACAATGCAAGAGATGCTTCATCATTAGTATTGCTTTATTGCCAAGCTACATTGTGGAATATGAAAATGAAACATCCTCAGCAGTTGGATACAAGACAAATCTAGTACACGATATATCATTGAAAAATTGTAATAAATAATTATTCTTTGCAATAAGGCTATGGACCATCATCTCTGAAGAGCCAGGATCTTAGCTTCTTTATCTACTTTGACTCGTCTATTAAATACAGAGAAAAAATACCTGCTTGTGAGTGCTTAATCTTCTGTGATGATTCCATGCACACGATTGCACTTGATCCAACCCACTTGATTTCCCACTCTTCTTGTGCCGTTATTACTCTGGAGACAGTTAGCCAAGAAGCATTCATCAATAAATCCTCCTTCAAGAAAGAGCAGATCCATGAGCATAGGAGAGAGGTGGCTTGGCTTCCCCTGTTGCCTGTCTGCATGTGCTGGGAAAGGGGGGAGAAGAGAAATAGCGTGGAAGTGTGAACGAAAATACTTTTACTTGAGGGGAACGGTGTCCTGGTTATGGCTAGGATAGAGATAATTATCACAAGAAGCCAGGACAGGTAAGGCAAGGTGGCCAAGGGGGTATTCCATACCATGTGACATGCTCACCATAAAAGGGAGTCAGGGAAGGGTGGGTTGGAGTGGCTTGGGGAAGGTCCATTGTATCATTGTGGTGGGTTGACCCTGGCTGGAGGCCAGACGCCCACCAAAGCGGCTCTATCACTCCCCTTTTCAGCTGGACAGGGGAGAAAATAGATATTGAGAGGCTCAGGAGTGGAGATAAGGACAGGGGGAGATCATTCCGCAATCAGCGTCACAGGCAACACAGAATAAAATGCATCTAATTTATTACCCAATCAAAACAGAGTAGGATAATGAGAAAAACCCCCAAATCTTAAAACACTTCCCCCCACCCCTCCCTTCTTCCTTGGTGTGTTTGAGCTCAACTTTATTCATGATTCCTCTACCTCCTCTCCCCCCAAGTGGCACAGGGGGACAGGAAATTGGGGTTGGGGTCAGTTCATCATGTGTTGTCTCTGCCGCGCCTTCCTCCTCAGGGGAGAACTCCTCACACCCTTCCCCTGCTCCAGCATGGCGACCCACCCACGGCAGACAGTCCTCCATGAACTTTTCCAACACGAGTCCTTCCCATGGGGGTTTCAGTTCTTCACCAACTGCCCCAGCGTGAGTCACTTCCATGGAGTGCAGACCTTTAGAAACAAACTGCCCCAGCACGGTCCCCCATGGAGTCACAGGTCCCCCCCAGCAAACCTGCTCTGGCGTAGGCCTCTCTCTCCATGGGCTGCAGGTCCTTCCAGAAGCTTGCTCCAGCACAGGCTTCCCACTGGGTCATAGCCTTCTTCAGGTGTTTCCACCTGCTCCACTGTGTGGCCCTCCACAGGCTGCAGGTGGAATCTCTGCTCCCCATCATCTTCCATGCAGGGGGAACAACCTGCTTCACCATGGTCTTCTCCATGGGCTGCAGGGGAATCTGTTCGGATGCCTGGAGCACCTCCTTCCCCCTCCCCCCGACTTCACTGATCTTGCTGTCTGCAAAGTTTCTTACATCTTCTCACTTCTGTCCCTGGCAGAAAAATCTGCCCCTTGCAGGTTTTTTCCTTCTTAAATATGTTATCGCAGAGGCGCTATGACCATCACTGATTGGCTCGGCCTTGGTCAGCAGCGGGTCCAGCCTTGAGCTGGCTGGTATTGGCTCTGTTGGACCCAGGGGAAGCTTATAGCAGCTTTTTGCAGAAGCCACCCCTATGGTCCCCCCCTCTGCCAAAACCTTGCCACTCAAACCCAAAACAATCTGTGCAGTGAGGTTTTTCTTTGTTTAATAAAACAGGCTCAAAACAATGACTTCACATCTTACCTGTTAAAGTGAGATGATGAGTAGTAGGTTACTAACTGCAGCAGGCTGGAGTGATTCAGTGTAAATAAGTTTACTGTGAATCATATCATACCAGACAGATCAATGAAACTAAAATACTGTTGGAAAGTCATTTTTAAAAAGAAGTAAACATAAATAGGTTGGGTGTTTACTAAAAAAATAAAAATAAAAAATAATAAATATGTGGGTAATTATTAAAGGAATATTTGAAAGGTGGCTATTAATAGCCACAATCTATCATCTTAAAATATGCAACTTAAAGTATGTATGATTAAAGAAGAGGAACTTCAAAAAATTCAGTCTTGATATAAAACTGGAAGATACGTAATATGTGGTTGAAAAAGGTTTTGAGTGATGCTATGGCGGAAGCTTGTAAATCAGAAAGATAAATATGCTTTGTTGTGTGTCTAGTTTCAAATAGGGATTGTCTAGATTAAAGCGTGAGGAGACCAACAATGGGCAGCACACAATTCAATATGAATCAGGGTGAAGCCGTTTATTGAGAAAAAGCACACAGATTTTATATACTTGTTACTGCAAACGTAGCAATTAGATGACTGCTAATTGGTTACATACGCTGATCACGCTAAGTTGATTGGTTAGTAAATATAAATAGTCCGGTATGGCTGCGAATATGGGTAATAAAATACCGCTGCCTTCCCCGACATAAACATAGTTATGTTCTTAAAAACATACCTGATATTTATGGTTGGAGCGATCCTCATCTTCCAAAAGTGGAGATATGAACAGTAGCATCTCAAGAGACCATTTAGTCTTGATGAAGTAACAGAAAATCAGGTTTCTCTGGTCCCTCCCTGGCAGTCTTAAAATTCTCCACTGAATGCAATTCAGCAACTTCCCTGGATGTCTAATTTGTCTGTTGAAGTTTCTGACAATACATTTTGTATCTTTCATATATCCAGAATAAGCTGATATCTTTTATTTTTCCCAAAGTAGACACCCTAAACTACTCTTTGATACCCTCTTTGTAAAAACATCTTACATGTTTTTTAGATCTAAAGAAACATCGTTCTTTTTAGCCTGGCATTGTGAAATGTTTCATTCTTTTTATTAAGATCTTAGTTTCTATGCTTTATAGAAACCATCTAAATTGGACATAGTATTCCAGCTATGACCTCTTTGGCATTCACAATATCTCTCCAGCAATTTCATGTTAATACAGCTTAGAATGAAATTCTTACTTTGTCAAAAGACCTGGCTTTTGTTGATTCATTTGGTTTGTAGTCTACTGCTAGAATTACTAGATGTTTTTTCTACCATTCTGAACTATATAGTTATCAGTCGGCGAGGCAATGAGCAGTGGTGACAGCGATCACTGAGGTAAGCCCAGGGACTGAGTGAGAGATCGGGCTGTACAGAGGGGCTCCCGAGATCAGGGCACCCTGCGCAGTTCCCCGAACCATGGGTGAAAACCTGGAAGCTCGCCCAAGCTCACCCTCCCCCCTGACGTGGCGTGACCCCACCCCCCCCACCCCCTAGCCTTAAAAGGTGCCCAGGAAGGCAGCAACTAGTCCCTGGCCACTCTCTCAGCACAGGCAGGTAAGTGGTGAGCTCACACCAGCCAGTGTGCTGGGCAGAGAAAGGAACAGGAGCTCTGCCAGCTTGACAGGTGAGTTTAGTTGGTGGGGGTCACTAATCTCTGGTAAGGAGTTGAGCAATGGTGTCTACCTGGCAGAGGGTCAGGACCCCAACACCTACCAGTGTGGATGTGGGAACTCAGATGGATCAACCATGGAAGCATGTAGCTGTGCAGGTCACAGGCTGCAGGGAATGCCACAGCCTGCTGGTAGCAGGAAGCAGCTGTGACCAGGGCTGTGTGCGGTGCGAGCAGAGAGGTGATCTCCTCAGCTGAGCGGCAGAGCTGCAAGATGAAGTGGAAGTGCTCAGGAGCATTAGGGAGGCTTGAAATGGAGATAGATCAGTGGAGCCAGGCTCTGTCTTCCCGGCAGTGGAAAGGTGAGCACCCAGTAGGTAGCATCTAGGATCAAAGGGACCCTGTACCCTGCCCCAGGCAGGACAGCCTAAATGAAAGGGATGAGTGGAGACAGGTTTGTGTCAAGGGCAGAAGGTGAGTGCCTTCCTTGCCTTCCTTTCTTCCTCAGGTTCCCCTGAGTAACAGATAGGAGGCCCTGCTGGAAAGTGACCAGCCAGATAATGAGATGCCTGATAGGATAACTGTACCTGAGGTAGCGTTCCCTAGGATAAGACCCCCTAAGCAGACTATCAAAATGGCCTCTCTTAAGAAAAAAAGATGGGTCATTGTCTTAGGGGACTCCCTTCTGGAGGGAACCGAGGGCTCGATCTGTAGGCCGGACCCATTACATAGGGAAGCCTGCTGCCTTCAGGGAGCCTCAGTTAGAGACTTAACAAAATCTGTCAGGCCCACGGATTATTATCCACTTTTAATTTTCCATGTAGGTAGCAATGAAATCTATAAAAGAAAATTGAGGACCATTAAAAAGGGTTTCAGGGCCCTGGGACACATGGTGCAAGGATCTGGGGCACAGGTAGTGTTCTCCTCCATCATTCCTGCTACAGGGAATGGGGAGGGATGGAACGAGAAGAACCATGAAATGAATGCCTGGCTCCGAGCATGTTGTTAGGAGCAAATCTTTGGGTTCCTTGACACTGGGCTGGCTCACACACACATCACCAGGCTTGCTGTCTAGGGATGGGGAGCACTTATCCCCAAGGGCAGAAGGTTGCTCTCAAAGAAGCTGGCAGGGCTCATTAAGAGAGCTTTAAACTAGATAAGAAGGGGGAGGGGGACAGGGCCAGGCTAGATGGAAAAAAGCCTGGGTGTGGTGGTGGAGTTACTGAGGGATGGTGTGCTGGCAATGACCTCTGGTCAGCCACCCTAGTTAACCAGGATGATAGTGTGTTAATTCAGAGTAGAGATGTAACTACTACTGATGGGCTAGGTAACTTAACCAGCTGTCACTTGGGAAGCAAGGCTTCCCTAAGGAGTGTAACAAGATCAATAGCCCAGCTGAAGTGCATCTACACCAATGCACACAGCATGGGTAACAAACAAGAGGAATTAGAAGTCCTTGTAAGGCAAGAAGACTATGATGTGATTGCCATCACAGAAATGTGGTGGGATAATTCACATGACTGGAGTGCTGCTATGGCTGGTTACAAACTATACGGGTGTGACAGGCTGGGTAGGAGAGGAGGTGGGGTAGCCCTGTATGTCAGAGAATGCTTTGACAGCCTGGAGCTGGAGTATGGTGAAGACAGGGTTGAGTGTCTCTGGGTAAAAATCAGAGGAGCATGAAATCAGGGAGATACAGTGATGTGAGTCTACTATAGACCACCTGACCAGGAAGAGGAAGCTGATGAGTTGGTTTTTTAAACATCTGGGAGAAGTCTTGCGATCACCAGCCCTCGTCCTTGTTGGGGACTTCAACTTACCGGATGTCTCCTGGAAGTACAATACAGCCAGGAACAAACAGTCTAGCAGGTTCCTGGAGTGTTTGGAAGACAGCTTCCAGACTCAACTAGTGAGTGAGCTGACTAGGGAAGGTGCCCTGCTGGACTTGTTTGTAAACAGAGAAGGCCTAGTGGGGGATGTGAATGTTGGAGGACACCTGGGGCATAGTGACCATGAGCTGATAGAATTCTTAGTACTAGGAGAAGTAAGGAGGGGGGTCAGCAGAACAGCCACCTTAGACTTCCGTAGGGCTGACTTTGGACTGTTCAGAAAGCTGCTCGATAAGATTCCATGGGAGGCAGCCCTTGAGGGCAAAGGAGCCCAAGAGGGTTGGATGCTCCTCAAGAAGGAAATCTTGGCAGCACAAGAACAGGCTGTCTGTCCTGGTTTCAGCTATGATGGAGTTAAATTTTTTTTTAGCAGTGAATGGAATGCCATGTTTGGGTGTTAGCATGAGAACAGTGCTGATAGCACCCTGATGTTTCCGATTTGTTGCCGGGCAATCAAGTACCTTTCTCAGCTCTGCATACTTCCTTACTAATGAGAAAGGAGGGGACGCAGCCAGGACAGGTGACTCGAATTGGCCAAAGAGCATATTCCATGCCAGTTACGTCATGCTCAGTTTAAGGGGGGACTGGGGGGAAGAGGGGGAGACAACGCCAGGACGTGCAGTTTCTGGGGACGGTTGGGTTGTCCGGGACGGGCTCTAAGCTGTGCGGCCTGAGTTGTGTGGTTTGGTGAGAAATTGCATTGTGTATCGCCAGTTTCATCTATTTTGTGCTTTAAACTTCTGTTATTGTTATATCTAGTTTTCTGTTATTGTTTAGTAAACTATCCTTATCCCAACCTGCGTGGTTCTGGTTTCTAGGTTGTGGTTTCGTTCCCTCCTTTCTTCCTTCCCTTTTTCCCCCTCCCCCAACTTTCCTTCCCCCTTCCTTTTAAAAGTACAAGCGACTGTGTGGGGTGCGGCCCTCGGCCGGGGCAAAACCACGACAGTCATTTTGGCGCCCAACGTGGGGCAACGAACGGTTGGGATAACGGTAGATCTGACCCTAACTATCGCAATTAAGATAAGCACTGTTGTTTAAGCAATCTCTGGTCACGATGCTGTGGTATTTATTCACAAGGCTGTGGCAGCAAAACCACCGCATGCTGTATACAATCCTGGCAGGATTCTTTACTCTCTCAGGTCTGCGGCTCCTGTATTTGTTCCCATACTTCATTATAGTGTATTTTATGATATCGGTCTGTGATACAATAATATCGAAGATCATGAGCTTAAGCTGGTACTTGTATGAGGTTTTGCTGTCCTGTCCATTCTTTGGACAGGGAGGGGTTAGTAACGGCAGCCGGTATGGTGGGGGCACTGCTTTCTTTTCCTTTGGGCTAAATACAACAGCTCTTATGACAGTTTTTGAAAATCTTCAATATCTCTGGGATATTCAAACTAGCATTTTGCTATTGGTAGGTTTGGTGCAGATGGTTCAGTTTTTGTTATATATCAAGCATAGGTTTATGAATACCACTGAAGAGCTTTCTCCGAGACAGAATAATCACGAGTGGCAGGGCATGTGGCAAAGTATGGGCAAGTACCTAGGTACTTTCTCACACCCGATGGTTTGGAACTTCACTCCTGAACAGTTACAAGACCCTGATCAAGTGACTGCATACCTAAGGAAAAATTGCTGTAGGTTTCCCAGAGATGGACACCTTACTGCACTGTGCTGGGCTCTGGCCACTATTTATCAAACACTGCTTGATAGCAGGCAGCACTGTCAGCACTGTCAGGGAGAAGGGAAAGGAAACAGACTGGCAGATACTATAGCTGCTGCAACCACTGGGGCTGACGCTGCAGCTACTGCAACCCCTGTGACCGACACTGCAGCTACTGTAATCTCTACAGCAGACACTGCAGATGATCCGAAAAACCAATCCACACCAGTGTCTGTTGCTCCCGTACAAAAGAGGAAAGGCACAAAGAAATCAGTTCGCATAGTGACGGATAAGGATGATGATCAACCGGGATCATCTCGAGGATATCAGGATGAGGCAGAACCAGAGATTGTTACCCGATCCCTGACTCTGAGTGAGCTGCGTGAGGTTCGAAAAGATTTCACTCGCCACCCAAGTGAGCACATTATCACTTGGTTGCTCCGATGTTGGGATCACGGGGCCAGTAGTTTGGAATTAGAAGGCAGAGAGGCCAAGCAGTTGGGATCCCTAGCTAGAGAAGGAGGAATTGACAAAGCAATTGGGAGGAGGCCGGAAATCCTCAGCCTCTGGAGGCGACTACTGTCAAGTGTGCAGGAAAGATATCCCATAAAGGAATATATTACATGTCAGACACCCAAGTGTAACAGCATAGAGACAGCTGTCCAGCACCTGAGAGAATTAGCTGTACGGGAGATAATTTATTATGATCTGGACAATTCACGGCTTCCCGCTGATCCCGATGAAGTCCTATGCACTCCAGCTATGTGGCGTAAGGTTGTACGAAGTGCACCAGCAGGGTATACCAATTCACTGGCAGCAATTGACTAGAATGATATGGCTCCGCCAACCGTAAATGAGGTGGCCTGCCGACTCCGGAAATACCAAGACAATGTTTCCCTCTCCGTCATTGCAAGCAGTAGAGAAACTGGTTCAACGACTTGACAACAATGTGTCCAACTCCCAACCCGTATGGAGCAATGTTGCAGCTACTGGGAGAAAGTGTCCATCGTTCCAAGAGGGAGAATACACACCACGACGTACATTGTGGTTTTACCTGCTTGATCATGGAGAAAACATGAGGAAATGGGATATGCAGCCCACCTCAGCCCTTCGAGCACGAGTAAATGAGCTGCGGGGTAAAACATTCGCACAACGAGATTCTGCCAGGAAGAAGGCTGCACCAGTTTCTACTGGGCAGTTCCCTAGACCAACTGGAAGGCCTACCTATATGTCTGATGTGCCTGATCCTTTTGAAGGGACCTCTAAGTCCTTTATGCAACCAGTGGAAAACAAATATGATCAGCAGCAATAGAGGGGCCCTGCCTCCAGCCAGGTGGAGGAGAGGGATAATCGGGTTTATTGGACTGTGTGGATCCGATGGCCTGGCACGTCAGACCCACAAGAGCACAAAGCTCTGGTGGATACTGGTGCCCAGTGTACTCTAATGCCATCGAATCATGAAGGGGTAGAACCTGTTTGTATTTCTGGAGTGACAGGGGGATCCCAACAACTAACTGTGCTAGAGGCTGAGGTGAGCCTAACTGGGAAGGACTGGGAAAAACACCCCATTGTGACTGGTCCAGAAGCTCAGTGTATTTTAGGTATAGATTATCTACGTAGAGGGTATTTTAAAGACCCAAAAGGGTACCGATGGGCTTTTGGAATAGCTGCTTTGGAAACAGAAGAAATTGAACAATTGTGTGCCTTGCCTGGACTCTCGGAGGATTCTGCTGTTGTGGGGTGGTTGAAGGGTGAAGAACAGCAAGTGCCAGTTGCTACGACGACGGTGCACAGACGACAATACCGTACTAACCGAGATTCCCTGTTTCCCATCCATAAGCTGATTCGTCAACTGGAGGATCAGGGAGTGATCAGCCGAACCCACTCACCCTTTAATAGTCCCATATGGCCAGTGAGGAAGTCCAATGGAGAGTGGAGGCTGACAGTAGATTATCGTGGCCTAAATGAAGTCACTCCAGGTATGAGTGCTGCTGTGCCAGACATGTTAGAGCTCCAGTATGAATTGGAATCGAAGGCAGCCAAGTGGTACGCCACAATCGACATTGCGAATGCTTTCTTCTCGATCCCACTGGCGCCAGAGTGCAGGCCACAGTTTGCTTTCACTTGGAGAGGCATCCAATACACGTGGAATCGTCTGCCCCAGGGGTGGAAACATAGCCCCACCATCTGCCATGGACTAATCCAGAATACACTGGAAAAGGGTGAAGCACCAGAGCACCTGCAGTATATTGATGACATCATTGTATGGGGCAACACAGCAGAGGAAGTTTTTGAAAAAGGAAACAGGGTAATTAAAATCCTTTTAAAAGCCGGTTTTGCTATAAAACGAAGTAAAGTCAAGGGGCCTACGCGAGAAATCCAGTTTTTAGGAATAAAATGGCAGGATGGGCGTCGTCAGATCCCAATGGACATTATTAATAAAATAGCAGCTATGTCTCCACCAAGCAACAAAAAGGAAACACAAGCTTTCTTAGGTGTTATAGGTTTTTGGCGAATGCATGTCCCAAACTACAGTCTCATTGTGAGCCCACTCTACCATGTAACTCGAAAGAAGAATGATTTCCAATGGGGCCCTGAGCAACAGCAAGCCTTTGAGCAGATCAAACGCGAGATAGTCCATGCAGTGGCCCTTGGGCCTGTCCGGACAGGGACAGATATTAAAAATGTGCTCTACACTGCAGCTGGGGAGAACGGCCCGACCTGGAGTCTCTGGCAGAAAGCACAAGGGGAGACTCAAGGTCGACCGCTGGGGTTTTGGAGTCGGGCCTACAAAGGATCTGAGGCCAATTATACTCCAACAGAAAAGGAAATACTGGCCGCCTATGAAGGGGTTCGAGCCGCCTCAGAAGTGATTGGAACTGAAGCCCAGCTCCTCCTGGCACCCCGACTGCCGGTGCTGGGCTGGATGTTCAAAGGGAAAGTTCCTTCTACACACCATGCCACTGATGCTACGTGGAGCAAGTGGGTTGCACTAATTACACAGCGGGCTCGAATAGGAAACCCCAATCGCCCAGGAATCGTGGAGGTGATCACAGACTGGCCAGAAGGCAAAGATTTTGGGATGTCACCAGAGGATGAGGAGGTAACACGTGCTGAAGAAGCCCCACCCTACAACGAACTGCCAGAGAATGAGAAGCGATATGCCCTGTTCACTGATGGGTCTTGTCGCATTGTGGGTAAGCATCGGAGATGGAAAGCTGCTGTATGGAATCCTATAAGAAGAGTAGCAGAAGCCACTGAAGGAAAAGGTGAATCAAGCCAGTTCGCTGAGGTGAAGGCCATCCAGTTAGCCCTGGACATTGCTGAGAGAGAAAAGTGGCCAAGGCTCTACCTTTATACTGATTCATGGATGGTGGCGAATGCCCTGTGGGGGTGGTTGCAGCAGTGGAAAAAGAACAACTGGCAGCGTAGAGGCAAACCTATATGGGCTGATGACTTATGGCAAGATATCTCTGCTCGGTTAGAGAAACTTGTTGTAAAGGTACGTCATGTCGACGCCCATGTACCTAAGAGTCGGGCCATGGAGGAACATGAAAACAACCATCAGGTAGATAAGGCTGCTAGGATTAAAGTGGCTCAGGTAGATCTAGACTGGCAACGTAAGGGTGAATTATTCATAGCTCGATGGGCTCATGATACCTCGGGTCATCAAGGGAGAGATGCAACATATAGATGGGCTCGGGATCGAGGGGTGGACTTGACCATGGACGCCATCGCACAAGTTGTCCACGAATGTGAGACATGTGCTGCAATCAAGCAAGCTAAGCGGTTAAAGCCCCTTTGGTATGGAGGACGGTGGATGAAATATAAATATGGGGAGGCTTGGCAGATTGATTACATCACCCTCCCACAAACCCGCCATGGCAAACGTTATGTGCTTACAATGGTGGAGGCAACTACCGGCTGGCTAGAAACATATCCCGTACCCCATGCCACTGCTCGAAATACAATTCTGGGCCTTGAAAGGCAAGTCCTCTGGCGACATGGTACTCCAGAAAGAATCGAGTCAGACAATGGGACTCATTTCCGAAACACTCTTATAGACACCTGGGCCAAAGAGCATGGCATTGAGTGGGTGTACCACATTCCTTATCATGCACCGGCCTCTGGGAAAATTGAACGATATAATGGACTTTTAAAAACTACACTGAAAGCAATGGGTGGTGGGACATTCAAGCATTGGGATACACATTTGGCCAAAGCCACGTGGTTAGTTAACTCTAGGGGATCTACCAATCGGGCTGGCCCTGCCCAGTCAAAATTTCCACGTACTGTAGAGGGAGACAGAGTCCCAGTAGTGCATATGAAGAGTGTATTGGGAAAGAGAGTTTGGGTCATCCCTGCTTCAGGCAAAGGTAAACCCATGTCTGGAATTGTTTTTGCTCAAGGACCTGGCTGTACTTGGTGGGTAATGCAGAGGGATGGAGAAGTTCGATGTGTACCTCAAGGGGATTTGATTTTGGGTGAGAATAGCCAATATAATTAATAAAGTAGAAATTATAATAATTGCCAAATAACCCATTATTGTATATTCATTATTGTTATGATTGCTGTATGTTGTACCATAGCATTATAGCCGGAGTCATACAAGTTAATGAAGAATGAGTGCCATGATGATGGAACTAAAGCCTGGCCTCTCAAGAACTTTTTTCTCCCTTTGAAAATAAACTCTGACCCACAGACTATGAGCATGGACCACGCCAGGTGTATCAGCCAAGAGCCTGAGATGCAGCATGCAACGAGCCAATGGAACATACAATTATCCTGAGAAACTGTTACGACAAATGGAGCCTGGAAATCATGGACTAAATGAACTCAACAACTTCAGAGGGATGATTCACAGACTGAAGGAATAAGATCTGTATGCACGTATGTGTGCATACATGTGTACATACATATATGGGTGTGTGAAACCCGAAACTGGTTGTACCCAAAGAAAATTGTTGGATCTGGTCATGACGTAAATGGTATGGAATAAGGGGTGGATAATGTCCTGGTTTCAGCTATGATGGAGTTAAATTTTTTTTTAGCAGTGAATGGAATGCCATGTTTGGGTGTTAGCATGAGAACAGTGCTGATAGCACCCTGATGTTTCCGATTTGTTGCCGGGCAATCAAGGACCTTTCTCAGCTCTGCATACTTCCTTACTAATGAGAAAGGAGGGGACGCAGCCAGGACAGGTGACTCGAATTGGCCAAAGAGCATATTCCATGCCAGTTACGTCATGCTCAGTTTAAGGGGGGACTGGGGGGAAGAGGGGGAGACAATGCCAGGACGTGCAGTTTCTGGGGACGGTTGGGTTGTCCGGGACGGGCTCTAAGCTGTGCGGCCTGAGTTGTGTGGTTTGGTGAGAAATTGCATTGTGTATCACCAGTTTCATCTATTTTGTGCTTTAAACTTCTGTTATTGTTATATCTAGTTTTCTGTTATTGTTTAGTAAACTATCCTTATCCCAACCTGCGTGGTTCTGGTTTCTAGGTTGTGGTTTCGTTCCCTCCTTTCTTCCTTCCCTTTTTCCCCCTCCCCCAACTTTCCTTCCCCCTTCCTTTTAAAAGTACAAGCGACTGTGTGGGGTGCGGCCCTCGGCCGGGGCAAAACCACGACACTGTCCCAGTCTGTCGGAAGAGGAGTCGGCGAGGAAGGAAGCTAGCTTGGCCGAGTAGAGAGATCCAGGAAGATATTCAGGAAAAGAGGGAAAAACACAAGCTTTGGAAGAAGGGGCAGGTGTCTTGGTATGACTATAGGGATGCAGTGAGATCATGTAGGGAGAAAGTCAGAAGGGCTAAAGCTGAACTGGAACTCAGGCTGGCCAGTTCTGTGAAATATAATAAAAAGTCCTTCTATAGGTATTTTAACAGTAAAAGGAGGGTCAAGGAGATTCTCCAGCCCTTATTGGACGCAGGGGGAACATTAGTGACAAGGAATGAGGACAAGGCTGAGGTTCTTAATTCCTTCTTTACCTCAGTCTTTAATAGTGAAGTTGGATATTCCCTGAGTACTCCTCCTCAGGAGCTGGCTGACAGGGAGGGGAAGAATAACAAAGCTCCCATGATTCAGGTGGAAATGATTAGCGACCTACTTGGCCAGTTAGATACCCACAAGTCAATGGGGCCAGATGGGATTCACCCAAGGGTACTGAGGGAGCTGTCAGATGTGCTTGCCAAACCCCTTTCCATCATCTATCAGCCATCCTGGCAGACTGGGGAAGTTCCACTCGACTGGAGGCTGGCAGATGTTACACCCATATACAAGAAGGGTTGGAAGGAGGATCCGGGGAACTCCAGGCCTGTCAGCCTGACATCAGTCCCGGGGAAGATCATGGAGAGGGTCATCTTGGGAGCTATCACGCAGCACATGCACGATGGCCAGGGGATCAGGCCTAGTCAACATGGGTTTACAAAAGGTAGATCCTGTCAAACTAACCTGATCGCTTTCTATGACAAGGTGACCCGCTTAATGGACGAGGGGAAGGCTGTGGATGTGGTCTACCTGGACTTCAGTAAAGCCTTTGACACCGTTTCTCGCAGCATTCTGACTGAGAAACTGGCTGCCACTGGCCTTGACAAGTGGACCCTCAGCTGGGTTAAAAACTGGCTGGATAGCCGGGCCCAAAGGATGGTGGTAAATGGAACAAAATCCAGCTGGAGGCCGGTCACGAGTGGCGTCCCCCAGGGCTCAGTCCTGGGTCCAGTCTTGTTCAACATCTTTATCAATGATCTCGACGAAGGGATTGAATGCTCCCTCACTAAGTTTGCAGATGACACTAAACTAGGAGGAAGTGTTGATCTGCCTGAGGGTAGGGAGGCTCTTCAGAGGTATCTGAACTGACTGGACTGATGGGCAGAGACCAATGGGATGAAGTTTAACAAGGCCAAGTGTAGAGTGCTGCACATGGGACATAACGAGCCCAGGCAGCGCTACAGGCTTGGGGGAGACTGGCTGGAGAGCTGCCAGGCAGAGAAGGACCTGGGGGTGTTGGTTGACTGCAGGCTGAATATGAGTCAGCAGTGTGCCCAGGCGGCCAAGAAGGCCAATGGCACCTTGGCTTGTATCAAAAACAGTGTGGCCAGTAGGTCTAGGGAAGTGATTGTGCCCCTGTACTCGGCATTGGTGAGGCCGCACCTCAAGTACTGTGTCCAGTTCTGGGCTCCTCACCACAAGAAGGACATGGAGGTCCTGGAGCGAGTCCAGAGAAGGGCAACCAGGCTGGTGAAGGGGCTGGAGGGCAAATCCTATGAGGAGCGGCTGAGAGCGCTGGGGCTATTTAGTCTGGAGAAGAGGAGGCTGAGGGGAGACCTTATCACCACCTACAACTACCTGAAGGGAGGTTGTAGAGAGGTGCGCGATGGTCTCTTCAGCCAGGTGACAGGAGATAGGACATGGGGGAGATGGCCTCAAGCTGCTCCAGGGCAGGGTCAGATCAGATGTTAGGGAAAAGTTCTTCACTGAAAGAGTTGTGGGGTTTTGGAACAGGCTGCCCAGGGAGGGGGTTGAGTCACCGACCCTGGATGTGTTTGAAAGATGGGTAGATGAGGTACTTAAGGATATGGTTTAGTTGAGGATGGGAACGGTTGGACTCGATGATCTTAAAGGTCTTTTCCAACCTCATCATTCTGTGATTTATTATATCATATATTTGACACATAGTTTTCTCATGTTGACTATACTAATTTGCATCTCTTTTTAATTGAATCTCATTGACTTTGTACACATCTCCCGTTTGGGATAATCTTGCAAGTATTGAAGCTGTCTTACCATTGCAACTCATTTCAGTGTCATCTACAAACCCTATGAAAATGTATTGTACTTGTCTATTTTTTTGTAGTAGGATTATTACAACTACAGAACTGAACTTTCAATAGGGCACTTAAAGCTTTTCCAGGACACCTTTCTGATTTACTGTGAAGCTTTACTAAAAATTAGATCTTTCACCTGCTGCTTCTCTTGTATATGTGGAATTGTTTTGATGTGTTAGTTTTTCTGTCATTTGCCTGTTATCTTTTTAAACACAATGCTTATAACTTGCTAATTCGTAAAGCTATTTAAATTGCCAGATTTAATAATTATTTTCATAAATAGCTTTCAAATATTAGTAATTCTTCTTTTCCTAATGAAAGATAGAATTTTGATGTTGTTTTGTTTTTAGTCAAACGTATTTACTTGGGCTAGTTAAATCTGTATGTTTTAGTTTGATCTCGTTTTTCTAACCAGAAAAATTGGTATTTGTACATGGTTTATATAACTACTTATACTAGTAAACAAGCAATTACTCAAATTGTTATATTTTATTATGTTACTGTGAATGACTTTTTTTCTTTCTCTCCTGTACTCTCTTGGGGGAAGAACTCAACTGTAAAAGTTATGAAATAACAAACTTAAGTGATATTGCATTTATTGTTGCATATTAAGTGGTTTATTTGTACATGCATATTTTGCCTAATACGTGTATTTTAACTGTCAATGGAACATAGTGTTGATGGCCAACATGTTCTTTAGAGCTGTAAAACTTATAGATGTTGTCTTGAACCTATTTCTATCTATCAATATATGGAAGAAAACCAGCTTTCTTGCTTTTTCATTTTCTAATTGATTTCTCAGTTTCATGTAGCCTAATTGCTTAACTGCAGTATTCTGGATAAATTGACTTGAAGCAGTAAAATTGACTGCAATCAGAGAGCAATTTAACACTGTTGTATACTTTGTTTTGGAGAGGAAGAGAGAGACCTGGCCAGGTTAGTGGATTATCTTCCTTAAAAAAATAGGTATTAAACATTATAAATACTATAGTTTTAGTCAATTAAAGTTAATTTAGGTTATAGGTACCTTAAGACTTAATGTAGCTTTTTAATTAACATCCTAAATAGTTTTTTAGCAACTGGGTACTTTTTAAATTCAGGTTTGATTAACAGGTAGATTTTTCCAGTTTTTATTGCTGGATGCTTATGGTATATGAATTAAGCCAAAATACTGTCTGTGTTTTATTCTCCCCTAGGTGGTTTGCAAGTCAGGTGCTCCTACAGGGGATGTTCTGCTTGATGAAGCTCTGAAACACATAAAAGAGACCCAACCTCCCGAAACAGTACAAAATTGGATTGAACTACTTAGTGGTAAGCCTTGAACATAATTTATTTTATATTTCCCCCCCAATAAAGCTAACTATCTGGCATCACTAGAGATTACACTGTAAGATTTTGGGGGACAAAGTATGAAAAAAATTAATTAGTCTGTCTTGTAGAGTACGATCTTGTTGATTGCAGCCTTTAATCAAATATTTGTAACTGTTGCTTTTGACTTAACTTGGTACAGAAAGGGTCTAGATGGAAGTGTCAGAGGACATCTCCACTCTGTGGAAGAGGTATCTTCCACTGACTCTGAAATAAATCAGGATTGCACCCTGGAGATATAACTGCCTTTCTCTGTAATTGGAAATGAGGCTTAGTGGTGATTTGGAGTATAGCTGTATGGATTCAGTATTCTGATCTTTTGATAAAGAAAGGAGATAAGCTCACTGTTCAGATTTAAAAATTTAGGGTAATTTAACCATCAGTGATAAAGAAACAGAGACAGGAGCTCTTTATATTTTTCCATTAACTGGAGAAATGTAACAACTGTTCTCAAATATTAGATACTTCTAGTTATTCAAACTGGCATTGGAACAGGCTGCCCGGAGAGGTGGCAAGAGTCACCATCCCTGGAGGTGTTCAAAAAACATGTAGATGTGGCACTTTGGGACATGGTGTTAGTAGACATGGTGGTGTTGGGTTGATGGTTGGACTTGATCTTAGAGGTCTTTTCCAACCTTAAAGATTCTACGATTCTATGAAAACAGTCTTAAAGATGAGCATTGTGCACACCTGTTCCTGTAAAGCTAATAAATTGTTGCCAAAACAAAAAGTCAATTAGATTGGGTTAACACTTTTCATATACCTTGCTCACATTTGTATTCTCAGGCTGCATAAATTAAATTGAAATTACCATCTTTTAACATGTAGTGCTTTTAGTGCTTTTTGTTTCTTTTTCTTATGTAGCCAAAATTCATCAATATGCTTTGTCTGGTTTTACAAAACACAGAAAACGCAGCTTCCCTGGAGCAGATCAGAGCTGCAATTAGTTGTGCAAACAGTACAGGGAAAAAACACTGTTTTGTCAACAATATTACTTTGGGAGTGTCCTAGTTTAATCCCAGCCAGGCAGCCACTCACTCACCACTCCAGCCCCAAGGTGATGGAGAGAAGTGAGTTGAGATAAAGACAGTTTACAGGATAATAAAGGAAGGGGAATAAGAATAATCATAGAATATATTGGGCTGGAAGGGACCTCTAAAGGCCATCTAGGCCAACCCTCTGCAGTAAGCAGGGACATCTTCACTAGATCAGGTTGCTCAGAGCTTCATCAAGCCTGACCTTGAATGTCTCATGGGATGGGGCCTCCACCACTGCTCTGGGCAACCTGTGCCAGTGTTTCACTACCCTCATAGTGAAGAACTTCTCCCTAACATCTAATGTAAACCTACCCTGATCTAGTTTAAAACCATTGCCCTTAAAAACATTCACAGCTTTCCTGAAGGTCCCTTCAGGGACTGGAAGGCCGCTATAAGGTCTCCCTTATCTTCTCCAGGCTGGACAATCCCAACTCTCTCAGCCTGTCTTCGTAGGAGAGGTGCTTCAAGATCATCCTTGTGGCCATCCTCTGGGCCTGCTCCAAGAAGTCCATGTCCTTCTTGTGTCGAGGGCTTCAAAGCCGGACCCAGGTGGGGTGTCACCAGAGTAGAGCGGGAGAATCGCCTCTCTCCATCTGCTGGACACACTTCTTTTGATGCAGCCCAGGGTGCAATTGGCCTTCTGGGCTGCAAGTGCACATTATTGGCTCATGCCCAGCTTTTCATCCACCAATACCCCCAAGTCTTGAAGTCCTTCAACTCGGGAGATGTGAGGAGAGAGGTTGGCAGTGAAGACTGAGGCAAAATGTTGTTGAGAACCTCAGCCTTCTCATCTGTTGTTACCAGTTCACCATTGTTGCTCAGCAGGGGGATGTGCTTTCTTTGACCTTCCTTTTCTGGTTGACGTACCTGTAGAAGCCCTTCTTGTGGTTCTTGGCACCCGTTGCCAAGTTCAGCTCCAGCCGTGCCTTGGCCTTCCTGACCTCATCCCAACATAACCGGGCAGCATCCCTACACTCTTCCCAGGATACCTGATCCTGCTTGAACTGCCTGTGCAGTTCCTTCTTGCCTTTAAGTTTGACCAGCAGGTCCCGACTCAGCCATGCTGGTCTCTTCCCTTCCCTTCCCTGCCTGATTTCCTACATCTGGGGATCAAGAGCTCTTGTGCTCTATGGAAAGCATCCTTAAAGATCTGCCAGCTCTGCTCTGCTTCCCTTGTCCCTGAGGACAGTTTCCCAGGGGGTCCTATTGACCAGCTCCTTGAAGAGCTGAAGAGCTGGAAGGTTGCTTTCCTAAAGTTCTGGGTCCTGACTATGCTCCTTGCGTGACACATACCCCTTAGGACTCTGAACTCCACCAGTGTGTGATTCCTGATGAGCTTGATATCCATAAAGTAGAATTATCACAGGGACAGAAATGTGCTTGGGTTCATGCTCAGACACTGTGTAGTTAAATGTACTGCCTTGCTTTGCTAACAACTCTGCTGTTGAATAAGGGCCAAAGGACTTATAAAGAGCATGCTTTGCTAAAAAGTATCCTTGGAGAAGAGCTGAAAGGCTGATAAAGAGGAAACAGCCCACCCCAGCAGGTGCCAGAGCTGGGGCATGGCCAGAGAGGCCTGAAGTCAACAAAAACTGGAGGAAAGTTAGAGGTGGCAGAGGGAGATGGCGACCACCCACCCAATTCAAGGACTATGCAAATGACCCCCCCACACACACCTTCAAGGAGCATGTTTGCTAATTTGAATATGCTTGACCAATAGTAGATGATGTGGCAATTACTAACCAATTAGTGCAAATTTAGGCAGGTTTCTCTAATTCTGTAACAAGATCAATGGGTTGTAAATTCTGTGTGGGATTACCACCTACCGCCATCTCTGTGCAGACATGGAATAAATAAACACCTCTGCTCTGTGTGTGTATTGGCATACCGCACACCGGGTAACCATCCTGCTTATGGGACAACTAGCTCACTTGCATTGGTGACTATCAGGTCCAGTACTGCATCCCCTCAGGATGTCTATTTCCTGACTTAGGAAGTTATCATCGAGGCATTCCAGGACCCTCCTGTATTCTCTACAGCTCACTCTTGCTTTTCCAGAAGATGTCAGGGTGGTTGAAATCCCCCAGCAGGATAAGAGCCTTTGAGCATGATGCCTTCTGTAGCTGGAGTAAGAAGGCTTCATCAGTAGCCTCCCCTTGATCAGGCGGCCTGTGGTAGACACCACAGGTTCCCCTTGCTGCCTCAGTCTCTAATTCCTACCCATAAGCTTTTGACTACCTCTTGGCAATTCTTTAGGGACATCTCTTCACACTCTATCCATTCCTTAACATAGGTGGCAACACCTCTGCCCCTCCTTCCTCGCCTGTCCCTTCTGAACATCTTATAGCCATTGATAGCCCCACTCCAGTCATAGGATTCATCCCACCGAATTTCAGTAATGGCCACTATGTCATAGCTTTCCAGCAGCACGGTAGCTTCCAACTCCTCCTGTGCGTTGCCCATGCTGCATGCATTCATGTAGAGGCACTTCAGCTAGGTTGTTGGCCGTGTCACCTTCTTTGAGGAAGACCCCTTGAGGTGTTTCACCAGTGTTTCCCTGTCAACTCTGACCACTTCAGGAGCCCCTGGCTCATCTCCGTAAGACTTTGACTGTGCTGCAGTGTCCCTAGCATGCCCCTGGGCAACACATTGAAGGCCCCACTAGCACCCCATCTCTCCAACCCTGATGTGTCATCCCACAGCTTGTCACAGACAAGCCTGGTATTATCCCCACCCCCCTTCACACCTAATTTAAAGCCCTGCAATCTCTTGGGCAAAGACCCTCTTGCCCCTTTGAGAAAGGTGTTTCCCATTTGACACCAGCAAGCCTGGTGCCATCCCATTGTCAAAGAAACCAAAATTTTGGTGTTGACATCAGCCACGAAGCCACTTATTAAACAGATTGGATCCGCCTGTTCCATCCAATGTCACTGCCTGAAACTAGAAGGAGAGAGGAAAAAACAACCTGTTGCCCCAGATTCCCTCACCAACTGCCCTAAGGCCCTGAAGTACCTTTTAATTGTTCTCGGGCTAGAAGTCATAGCTTCCTCTCCACCTACATGGAAGATCAATAATGGGTAATAGTCAGAGGACCTTACCAAGCTAGGAAGTTTCCTGGTGATGTCCTTAACCTGGGCACCAGGAAGACAGCAGACTTCCCTATGAGGAGGGTCTGCCTGACATATTGGACCCTCTGGAGGGTCCTCCCTCAGGAGGGAGTCACCAACAACTCTAACCCTTATTTTTTTCCTTGTGTGTGTGGTCATGATGCAAGCAGAATGCTTTTCTGACCTTGGAGACCCCTCTGGTGTAGATTGTTCATTATCCACATCCTCATTTGACTGGCCTTCCTCAACCAGAACCTCAAACCTACTGTTCAGAGGTACCAGGAGAGGCAAAGTGGGCAAGGAGGAGTTCATGCTGCCCTGACCATGAATTTGCTTCCATTCTCTCTTTTCATTTAGGATCCTGCCCTCTGCCTGACTGGGGCAGGATACAGGGGCCCCTTGATGCTGGTTACTTTCTCACAGGTGCTCCTGTTTCTGTTTCAATGAGGGCAGAGCCTGGCTCCACCAGTTTCTCTCTTGTTCAACCTCCCTGATGCCCCTTAACCTTTACACTTCTTGCAGCTCTACCGCCATGCTGAGCAGATTGTTTTCCTGATCACAACGAACACAGCAGGTCTCATGGTTGCCAGCCATTACCAGTGTAAGGCTCAGGCACTCCCTGAAGCCTGTGACCTGGACAGATGCATGCTTCCATGAGAGCTCTGTCTGGGTTCCCACATCCATTCTGGCTAAGGTTGAGAGGATGACCTTTTGCCGAGTGGAGACCATAGCTAAGCTCCTTCTAAGAGGCTGATGACCACCAACAGCACTCACCTGTAAAGCTGGGAGAGCTTAACTTCCTTCCTGTGTGCCCTTCCTCACGCACCGCTCCACCCCGTGCTGGCTGACACCCTTGCACAGTCGGCCCACCCTGTACCTGGTGCACAGCAGCGTATCGCTGCACTCCCTGAGGCTTCTGAAAAGGCTGGGAGTTGTGATCACCAATTATCCCAGCAATGCCCACGCCTCCTCAAGGACTCTTGTGAGAACTGCTGGCTCTGGATGGGACTCTCCACCCTCCTAGTCTAGTGTTTTCCTTCCTCAGGAAAACCTCGGGTGACCCACTGTACACCAAGATCTGCTGCTCCAGTTCTGGCCACGCAGGGTCAGAAGCAGCTTCTCTTGGCAATTACCGCATGCAGAAAATAACCAACACATTTTCCATTCTGTTTCCAAGATACAAATTTTTTTCCTGGCTAGCTTCCCCAGTTCTATATGGAACATGATGTTATGTGGTAGGGAATATCCCTTTGGCCACTCTGGGTCAGCTGTCTTGGCTGTGCTTTCCCAGATTTTTCTGCACCTGGAACCTGTGCCCAAAGGAGCCTGTGACTCTATGAGAAGCCCACACTGGAGAAGGCTCCTGGCAGGACCTGCAGACCCATGAAGAGAGAGTATCCCAGGCTGGAGCAGGCTTGCTGGTAGGACTTATGACTTTGTGGGGGACCCACACTGAAACATGCTGTTCCTGAAGGACTGCAGTCTGTGAAATGGACCCATGCTGGAGCAGTTTGTGAAGAACTGCAACCCGTGGAAAAGACTCATGTTGGAAGAGTTCATGGAGGTCTGTCTCCTGTGGGAGGGACCCCATGCTGGAGCAGGGGAAGAGTATGAGTCGTCCTCCCCCTGCAGAGAAAGGAGCAGCTGAGACAACATGTGATGAACTGACCACAACCCCCATTCCCTGTCACACTGCACTGCTCGGGGAGAGGAGTTAGAGAATTTGGGAGTAAAATTAAGCCTGGGAAAAAGAGAGGGTTGGGGGGAAGGTGTTTTTAAGATTTGAGTTTATTTCTCATTACTCTAATTGGTAAAAATGTCAATGTTCAAACCAGCATGTTCCTATTGCTATGTCTCCTGAATACATTTCGGTCTTTTTCAGAGTTAAACGGCTATTTAAAAATATTGCCCTGAGGCTGGGTATTTATGAGTAAAAAGTATCCTGTCACCCTAACAATTCCAGAGAGACACAAATCACTGCAATGAGCTGGGGCCTGATACATGCCTACAGAGCTCTGTTCAACAGTATTCAGTGTGGTGGTTTGACCCTGGCTGGAGACCAGATGCCCACCAAGGCTGCTCTATCAATCCCCCTCCTTAGCTGGACAGGGAAGAGAAGATATAATGAAAGGCTAGTGGGTCGATATAAGGACAGGGAGAGATCATTCAGCAGTCACCATGCTACACAAAAGGTATGAGTTAGATGTGTGTCTGAGGGAGGCCCTCCCATTGAGCCATGAGGTTCAGAAAGGACCCCCTTGCTTCCTATACAAAAGAAGAAATACACGAAAAGTGTCCTGTCTATCCAATCTGATTTCCTTTTATGACAATGTCACCCAGCTGATTGACCAAGGGAAACCAGTTGATATTATATTTTTTGGATTTCAGTAAGGCTTTTGATACTGTGTCTCACAGTATCTTGCTGGACAAAACGTCCAGCATACAACTAGACGGAACCATAATGGGTTGGGTGGGCAATTGGCTGATGGGTTGGGCCCAGAGGGTAACAGTAAATGGGGTTACATCTGGCTGGCAGCCAGTCATGAGTGGGGTTCCCCAGGGCTCCATTTTAGGGCCAGTTCTTTTTAACATTTTCATAAACGACCTGGACTCAGAACTAGAGGTGTCTTAAGTAAATTTGCAGATGACACCAAATTGGGAGGAGCTGTTGGCTCTGTTGAGGGTGGAGAAGCCTTGCAGAGAGACCTGGACAGATTAGAGAGCTGGGCAGTCACCGACAGCATGAAGTTTAACAAGGGCAAGTGCTGGATTCTGCCCCGGCGAAGGGACAACCTTGGCTGCGCATACAGACTGGGGGATCAGATGCTGGAGGCCAGCCATGCTGAGAGGGATATGGGGGTCTTGGTCGACAGCAAGTTAAACATGAGTCAGCGGCGTGCCCAGGCAGCCAGCCGTATCCTTGGGTGCATCAAGCACGGCATGGCCAGCCAGTCCAGGGAGGGGATTATCCCGCTCTACACTGCGCTGGTGCAGCCTCACCTCAAGTACTGGGTGCAGTTTTGGGCGTCATGGGACAAAAGGGACACAAAACTATTGGAGAGTGTCCAGAGGAGGGCAATGAGGATGGGGAAGGGTCTGGAGGGGAAGTCTTACAAGGAGAAGCTGAAGTCCCTGGGTTTGTTCAGCCTGGAGAAGAGGAGGCTGAGGGGAGACCTCACCGCTGTCTATGGCTTCCTTACAAAGGGGCAGGCCCTGATCTCCTCTCTTTCATAGAATCATAGAATGCGTTAGATTGGAAGGGACCGACCCTGGATGTATTTAAAAGACGCGTAGATGCAGTGCTCAGGGATATGGTTTAGTAGCAGACAGGAACGGTTGGACTCGATGATTTCAAAGGTCTTTGCCAACCTAGCCATTCTGCGACCCCCATAGGAGGTGCTACAGCAACAGATAAGCAATCGGGACAAGCTTAGATGATCTGTCGTGCTTCATCCTGTGAAAGGGGGAACATGTGATGCAGTGTGTTTGCACTTTGGTAATAAAAGGTGTGGGACAAACATGCTTATTGAAACATAGTATTCCATGGGCTGATGGATGGAACAATCTGACCAGCATGCAGCTGTTCTGCTACAAGAATTCTAAGTTGTTACAGCTTCTCCTGTGATAAGGGCCACTGATCCACCCAGACAGGACTATTAGTTTTCCATGTAAGGGCAGGAGTTTGCTGCACATCAGTGGCCCCTATTGTAAATTCATTCCAAGCTTCATCCCCCATTGGCTGAGTACATCACGACACCACAGAGAGAATGGCAGGGGGAGTGCGAACGGTCTGACAGTTGCCGTTTGCCCCTCTGGCCCCATTATTGCATCCTGGCTCTGTCGCGGGGTGGTCAGGAGGCAGCGCAGAGCAAGCCAGCCGTGTGCCTGCTGTGGTGCTGCTTCTGGGATCTTGTGGATCACCTTTATTGTGATATTTCAGAGCTGTATAAGTCCTTCTACTAGTCTGTTTGCTTGACTCGTGGGGGATACATACCTCCCCTCTCCCATGAGTGCTTCCATGTCAACCTGTTTCATCAGGGTGCCTTGCAGCTGCCCTGAGTTATCAAGAGACTACACAGTGGCCAACTCACACCACTCAGTGTAAATCACAGATTCACAGAATTGTGGGGGTTGGAAGGGACCTCCAGAGATCATCGAGTCCAACCCCCCTGCCAAAGCAGGTTCCTTAGGACAGGTTGCACAGGTAGGCATCCAGACGGGTCTTGAATATCTCCAGAGAAGGAGACTCCAGAACCCCCTTGGGCAACCTGACCCAGTGCTCTGTCACCCTCACTGCGAAAAAGTTCTTCTGCATATTGGTGTGGAACTTCCTATGCTCCTATCCCTGGTCTTCCTCTTACTGTTCACATACCTAAAAAACCCTTTTTATTATCCTTTATGTCCTTTAGAAGTCATCTAGTGCAACCCCCTGCAGTAAGCAGGGACACCTTCACTATATCAGGTTGCTCATATCCCCATCAAGCCTGACCTTGAATATCTCCAGGGATGGGGCCAGTAAAAGCACTTTTCTATCTCTTGTCACTTTGGGGACCAGGGATAGAACCCGAGGGAATGGCGTGAAGCTGCGCCAGGGGAGGTTTAGGCTGAGTGTCAGGAAGAGGTTCTGTACTGAGAGGGGGGTTGGGCACTGGCACAGGCTCCCCAGGGAAGGGGTCACAGCCCCAAGCTGGTCTGAGGGCAAGAAGCATCTGGACGATACACTCAGTGCCATGCTCTGACTTGGCTGGCCCTGTGTGGAGCCAGGAGTTGGACTCGATGGTCCTTATGAGCCCCTTCTGACTCAGTATATTCTGTGATTCTATGATTCAGTTTCCTTAGTAAGAGATGACAACGAACTAGGACCATCATGAAGAGAGGTGGAAGGTGAAGAACCAGAGAAAATCATCCGATCCCTGTCCCTGAATGAGCTGAGAGATAAGTGAAATTATTTTAGCCACCATCCAGGCAAGCACATTATTATTGACTGCTCTGATGCTGGCATAACAGGGCCAGTAACCTGGATTTAGAGGGTAGGGAAGACTGGGATCTCTGTCTAGGGAAGGGAGCATTGACAAGGCAATTGGGAAAAAAACACAAGCCCTCAGCCTCTGGTTGTGACTTCTATCAGGTATAAAGGAAAGGTATCCCTTCAGCATAGATATTGTGTGTCATTCAGAGAAGTGGACCACCATGGAGAGAGGTATCCGATACCTGAGGGAATTAGCTGTGAGGGAGATGGTTTACTATGACCCTGACAATGTGTAGTTACCCACAGATCCAGATGAAGTCCAGTGCACAAGACCCATGTGGCAGAAGCTTATATGGAGTGCACCATAGCCATATGCTAACTCATTGACAGTAACGTACTGGAAAAGTGAAGAGGGACCAATGGTGGATAAATTGCCTAGCCAACTCCAGCATTACAATGAAAATCTCCCTTCCTCCCTCATATTGTCTGTGAAAAAAGTGATCAAGCAACTCAAAGGGTTGTCCTATTCTCCACCTCTACAGACCAGTAGTATTCTCAGCTGTTAGTAAGTCTTGAGCTGCTGAGGAGAGACCATATAGAGGGTACACACTATAAGGCATCCTGTGTTTTTACCTGCATGACCACAGAGAGGATATGAGGAAGTGGGAAGAAAGGAGGGAATTTTAATACTTAAAGTAAATACTTAGGTAGGATGACCTAAAATTTTAGCTTAAGTAAACTCTTAAGCAAACATGGATTTCTCAGTGCTTAGCAACTTTAGCTTTGGATTCAACAGTAGCTGTGGATTCTGATTTTGTGGTTTTAAATTTCCCTCCTTTAAGCACACACACTCATACAGTCTGAAGTTCCCAGTCCAGGGCAGGAGCCTTAATAAAAAAATCCATATTAGGTATAATTTGTATAGAAATAGCAAATCTCCTGCCCAACATGTACCTGTGTGCAATGTGCACACCCACACTCACACTGTGCATGTCACTGTTTCATCTGGTGGGGGCAGGAATGTAAATCTGAAGAAACAGAGAAATGAGGAGGACACAGAGGGTAGACATGCATTAGCTTGTCTCTATGGCAGAAAGAATATCAATGACACTTCTTCCAGCTTATGAATTGATAAAAGGCTGGAAGTAGACACATGGACAAGATTGGAGATGCTTATTTTTAGTTTTATTAACTCTTTCTTTATGACTGTGTGTGGTATTTTGTTTGGTGGTTTGTTGGGATTTTTCCTTTTTCAGTACAAGACTGCTTATTTTTCATATCCCTAATCAAGACATAGCTTAGCTAGCATTTCAACCAAACCTTAAATAAATACACCAAAACTCCTGAAAAAGTCTCTTGTGGTCTCTGTCTCTATGTAGTTGGTGTCTGTCTCTACAAGTGTATGTCTCTGCTGGTCCTTCCTCACACTCTTCCCCTGCTCCAGTGTGGGGTCCCTCTCATGGGAGACAGTCCTCCATGAACTTCTCCAACGTGAGTCCTTTCCCATGGGGGCTTCAGTTCTTCACCAACTGCCCCAGCGTGGGTCCCTTCCATGGGGTGCAGACCTTCAGGAACAGACTGCTCCAACATGGTCCCCCATGGGGTCCCAAGTCCCCCCCCCAGCAAACCTGCTCCAGCGTGGGCCCCTCTCTCCACTGGCTGCAGGTCCTGCCAGGAGCTTGTTCCAGCAGGCTTCCCACTGACTGAAACCTTGCCATGCAAACCCACAAGTCAGAGATCAGAGAAATGCTGACATGAGCACAATATCTTAGTGTAATAGTCAACCATATAAATTTGACAGCTTGTTCTGCAGTGGGGGTGGGAAAATAACTGTAATAGTACAACTTAAACTTTACCTTACTCATCTTTTCTGCATCATTTTTTAGGTGAAACATGGAACCCTTTGAAGTTGCACTACCAATTGCGAAATGTCCGTGAACGGTTAGCTAAAAATCTAGTGGAAAAAGGTGTACTGACAACAGAGAAACAGAACTTCCTTCTTTTTGACATGACTACGCACCCTCTCACCAACAACAATATCAAACAGCGCCTCATCAAGAAGGTTCAAGAAGCAGTTGTCCTTCACCAGCTTCATTTCCAGGTGGGCTTTAGCCTTCCTAGTTGCATCCCTGCAGGCCCTGACAACATTCCTATATTCTTCCCAAGTGCTCAGACCCTTTTTCCACAATTCATGGACCTTCTGCTTCCCTTTGAGTTTTTGCATGAGCTCCCTGCTCATCCACACAGGTGTCCTGACACCCTTCCCTGATTTCTTACTCATAGGGACGCACCGATCCTGGGCTTGGAAGAAGCGCTGTTTAAACGCTGGCCAGCTCTCACAGGCCTCCTTACCTTCTAACAGCCTAGCCCATGGGATCGCTCCTATTAGGTCCCGGAAGAGATCAAAGTTTGCTCTCCTAAAGTTCAGGGTAGCAATCCTACTTTTTGGTTTGCTTCTTCCACTCAGGATCTTGAACTCCACCATCTCGTGTTCGCTTTGCCCCAAGCAGCCCCTGACCTTCACTTCCCTAACGAGCCCATTCTTGTTGGTTAGAACAAGATCAGCCCCCCCTCATCTGCTCCTCCACCATCTGTATCAGAAAGTTGTCTTCCACACATTGCAGAAACCATCTGGACCGCACGTGCCTGGCCCTGTTGCTTACCCAACAGATATCTGGGTAATTGAAGTCCCTCATAAGGACCAGCGCCTGGTATCGCGAGGCTACTTCTAGCTGCTTGTAGAAGGTATTATCAACTTTCTGCTCCTGATCAGGGGGCCTGTAGTACACACCCACAACAGTGTCACCCACACTAGCCTGCCCCTTGATTCTCACCCACAAGCTCTCCACTGGTAGGTACGTCACTCTCCCCCAGGTGGGGTTCAATACATTCTAGCTGCTCTCTCACATAAAGAGCAACTCCACCACCTCGCATCCCCAGCCTATCTTTCCTAAAAAGCACATAGCCATCCATGACAGCATTCCAGTCATCCAAGCTGTCCCACCACATCTGTGATCGCAATGAGATCGTGGCCTTGTGACCGCACAAAGATCTCTAACTCTTCCTGTTTATTTCCCATGCTGTGTGCATTAGTATACAGACACTTTAGGGAGGCAGCAGGTGCAGGTATCCCTAATGGGACACAGGAAGATTTCAGGTGGGGAATAGGCAATGGTACCTCCTCCGAGGTGTCTTCACAAGATCCTACAGGACCATTCAGAGATTTTTCCCCGCAATCACCTAGAACAACAACATCCCCAAGCCCATCACTGTTCCGTTGACCTCTACCCTCTTTCCCCATCAACTCTAGTTGAAACCCCTGAACTACTCGCTCAGCCCCAGCGAACATCATGTTATCCCCTTCCCCCTTCTTACCTAGTTTAAAGCCCTCTCAATGAGCCCCACCAACTCCTGGGCTAGGATCCGCTTTCCCCTTGGAGACAGGTGAGCCCCATCCATAGCCATCAGGCCAGGTGCTGAGTAAACCATCCCATGGTCAAAGAACCCAAAGTTCCTGTGGTGGCACTAGCCTTTCAGCCACTTGTTCAGTGCAATGATAGTATATTGCATCGGGGTCAACAACATGCGAGTGATTAGTTTGCAGTCATGGGACATAAGAAAATGCATGTCAGCAATGCCTTCTAACAGATTCACTGTAAATGGGGCAGTCCTTAATAATTTCATAGTTCAAAGGCTGCCATTGGGGACCGTTCTGATGGCTGAATGACACTGGGAATGCATTCAACACCTCAACATTCCCCTCCTCCCAGGCCCTCCGGCAGACTTCACTCCAACTTTCTGGGAGGTTGGGCAGAAGCAAGTCTGGCTTTTCCTCAGGAAAAGAAGGTCATCTTGGGAGCTATCATGCAGCACATGTGTGATGGCCAGGGGATCAGGCCCAGTCAACGTGGGTTTACAAAAGGTAGATTCTGTCAGACTAACCTGATTGCCTTCTATGACAAGGTGACCTGCTTAGTGGACAAGGGGAAGGCTGTGGATGTAGTCTACTTGGACTTCGGTAAAGCCTTTGACAATATTTCTCACAGCATTCTGACTGAGAAACTGGCTGCCACTGGCCTGGACAGGTGGACCCTCTGCTGGGTAAAAAACTGGCTGGCCGGCCAAAGAGAGGTGGTAAATGGAGCCAAATCCAACTGGAGACCAGTCACAAGTGGTGTTCCCCAGGGCTCAGTCCTGGGTCCAGTTTTGTTCAACATCTTTATCAATGACCTGGATGAAGGGATTGAATGCTCTCTCAGTAAATTTGCAGATGACACTAAGCTGGGAGGAAGTGTTGATCTGCCTGAGGGTAGGGAGGCTCTTCAAAGGGACCTTAACAGACTGGATCAATGGTTTGAGACCGGCTTTTCCTCAGGAAAATTCACAGATTTACAGAACTGTGGGGGTTGGAAGGGACTTTGAGAGATCATCGAGTCTAATCCCCTTGCCAAAGCAGGTTCCTTAGGTCGCACAGGTAGGCATCCAGATGGGTCTTGGAAGCCTGTATAATAATACCATCCACATCAGTCCCAGGTAGGGAGAGGGAGATGTATTTCTCATCTTCCCACAAGATAGCTTCCTCATCACAGCAAGGGCATCAACGCCAGGGCCAAGCACACAGCTACTGTTTGTAGTAGCATGTTCTCAAGCTTAGCAAAATAAAGAGCTAAGCAGTGCAGCCAAATGAACTCTGTGACCCTCACAGGAGCTTGCCACTTAATAATTATAGCTATAGCTCATAATACAAAACTGCCATTGTCTTGTGACCCATGTTGGGTGCCAAAAAGACTGTGGTGGGTTGACCTTGGCAGGACAGGGAGGGAGAAAAATAAGATGGACCACTGCCCCAAAACTCATGGGTCAAAAGGCAGTTTAATAAAGCTAAGGTTGCATGTGGAAGCAAAGGAAACCCAAAAGATTTACTCTCTACTTCCCATCAGAAGGTGATATCTGAACGCTTCCGGGGAAGCAGGGCTTTGAAACGCATAGCGGTCCTGTTATTGTTATTTTCCTGAGGCCGAGGCGGGGAGGGGACGGATAGACGGACCTCGACTTCACCCGCCCGCGGCCCTTTCCGGCCCCTCCCCTCGCCTGCCACTGCCACATCCTCCGTTGACATCTGCCCGCGCCGCCATATTGGAGGAGAAGCCATCTCTGCCAGCTCGGCCGCCGTGGGGGTAGGGACGTCAACCTTCACTGCCACTGCTTTTGTCTTCCCCTGCGGCGGCCCAGCCCGGCTCTCCATGATTCCTCCCGGCCGGCCGCGGCCTCTGGGCGCATAGGGCGGAGGCAGGAGCGGTTCCCATCCCTTCTCCCCTCACCCGAGCCTCCCGTGGCGGGCTTTTGCCCTCCCTGTGCCTCTAAGCATGACTTCCCTGACCCAGCGCAGCTCTGGCCTGGTGCAGCGCCGGACCGACGCCTCCCGCAGTGCTATCGCCGACAAGGGGCGGGGGGCGGGGGGTGGCCCGGAGGATGACGGCCGCCGGGATGAACCCGGTGACGATGAGAAGGGCGACTCTAAGGAAACACGACTCACCCTCATGGAAGAGGTGCTGCTCCTGGGCCTCAAGGACCGTGAGGTATGGCCGGTGCCGTGGTGGCAGAGCTGGGGCGGGTTGATATGACGGGCGCTGGGCAGTGGCTGAGGAGTCCCGGTTGTGCTGTGGGGCCCTAGGGACGGGGTGGGTTCTGGGTGGAGAAGGGGGGGGCTGCAGGGGTGGCTTCTGCAAGAAGCAGCTAGAAGCTCTCTGCAGGCCCGAGAGACACTTAAGTGCAGAATGATCTCTCCCTGTCCTTATGTTGACTCTAAGCCTCTCCATATCTATTGAGATAGATACTGCTTCTTACCACTTCTTGGAGTGGGCTCCATTTCCTTGTTTTACTGTACTCTGTGATATCAGCCTATGATACGATAACATCTATGATCATGGGCTTAAGCTGGTATTTGTATGAGGTTTTGCTGTCCCGTCCACTCCTCGGACAGGCAGGGATTAATAATGGCACTCAGTCTACAGGGGGCACCTTCTTCTTCTTTGGGCCAAATGCAACAGCTCTTACAACAGCTCTCAAGAATTTTAAATATCCCTGGTATTTTCAGACCATCATGTTGCTATCCCTAAGTCTTCTGCATGTGGTTCAGGTTCTGTTTAACATTAAACAACTGCTTAATAATATCACTCAGAGATTTTTCCCCAAGGCTGAATAGTCAGGGGCGGCACAGCATGTGGGAGAATATGGGCAGGTATCTAGAGACCTTCTCACCCCCAGTGGTTTGGAACTTCACTCCTGAAAAATGACAGGACGGGGTGCCTGAGGGGACACCAGTTATTTGGACAGAGGCTTATGGAGGTCGTTGATGTGGAAGGGGAGCCTAAGTGGCGCTATGATGTGGGTGACATGGGGGCAAGGGTGCTGCTGGGTGAGTATTGCTGCTTGGGACAAGGACAGAGTGGTAGGGGCGCATGCTGGAACAGGCTCGGGATTTTGGAGGAGGTGGGGAAGGTGCTTGGATGTTGGGTGAGAGGGAACCTGGCAGGGATTTCAGATTGCCCATTGGATGCAGGGTTTGCAGAGGGGCTCTAATGTTTGTAGCATCTCAAGAAAGGCAGTATAGGGCTTGGGGAAAGATGGGGACCTGGAACCTCTGACAGCATTGGTGGTTGATTTGGAGGCTCTGGTTAGAGCTGTGATATTTATACTACTATAGTTGTAGCTCTAATGTTGAGCCCTGTCTACTCCTGTATTTTGTTAGACGCAACTATATGGTACTTATGGGGTTCTCGGGTAGTTTAGGATGCTTAGCAGCCCTTTTTAATACTTTCCAGCCTAATGCATATTAAAAATGTCTTAAACTTCAGGGAGGTACATTAGACAAAAATGGATGTTGAATAATGGGAACTGTGTCAAAACAAGGAAATAGCATTATTATATAATTCTGTGTTTTTACTGAATTTCTAGCTTAATTGGATGTCATGATACTGTGAATAACATTAATTGAGGAAGGTATAATTGTACTAGATTTTTTTTGTTGCTTTTGGAAAAAGAGGTAATCAATATAAAAAGCATACCCATTGCAGAGAGACAATCCTGTCAGTTTAATTTGATGTGGTGCATGGTAAAGCATAATATGCCTTTATTTTAGATATGAGTTATAAAATGAATTTAATTAAGCAGTCTGCTTCTTTTTTGTTGTTGTTGTTAAATAACTAATGAAGCCAGTCCATTGATTTGGGTGGAAGTCTCTTAAAACTGTGTTCACGAGCACAGAATAATGGGGGGTGGCCCAGGGGATGGGGGAGGAAGCTGCTAAATTATATGTTCTTTGTATATTGCATCTAAAATTAATTTGTTGTTTGATAATGAATAGGTTTAAATAGTAGTTTTCCTAGTTAACATTTATTTTTTTAATGTGTGTGGGTAAATCTGTGTATATACCTGCCACAATAACATATTATATTTCTCTCTCAAATTGTGTATTTTGGGCCATATTCTTGTAATCCCATTTTTTTTT
Organism: Porphyrio hochstetteri; assembly: GCA_020800305.1. Taxonomy (NCBI): domain Eukaryota; kingdom Metazoa; phylum Chordata; class Aves; order Gruiformes; family Rallidae; genus Porphyrio; species Porphyrio hochstetteri. The sequence goes on along the minus strand of JAJHSY010000141.1, from coordinate 30,062 downwards.
TCAGATGGACCTCGCCATGGCATTCTTATAAAGCCAATTAGATATTCACAGTGTTTTGTTGTTCCACTTGATGAATCTGAAGACTTGTGCATACCCATGTTTCTCTTTCTACATACCTGAATAGTTGCAGGAATATGTTAGGCATGACAAGACAGATATCTGGCAGGATTGCTGTCACATTAAACAGGTAAAGGAATTTGGCAGAGAATAAACCTCCTTGCATTCCAGCTTGTCCTTGGATATCAGGGGGGCTGGAGACACCTAGGATTCTGAGTGCCAATTCTGCAAGTCTGCTCACATTCAATACTCAACTATCATGATTGTGGATTCACAAATAGTGCGAGCACCGTTCAGTCTAATCGTGTTCAATGAATTAGCACAGCCAAACTCAGCTGGTTTGGTTGTGTTCAATTAGGAACTATTGCAACTAGATTAGTGAATGGTGCTGGTTATTGGGGTTCTTTGGATTGCTGGTGATGATCCACTGTCTACAAAAGCAGGTGCAACTAACATAGCAACATAAGACAATATAAAGTCACACATAAAGCAACATTAAACAATTTGAGCAACATAGCAACATAAATAATTCTCTATAGAGATTTCTAAGTTTCTCGGGATAGCTAAGTGTTCAAATCTCACCCAGGGCGTCCCTGGAGGGGGTGTGTGTGGTAAGAGACGCTCAGTCCATCAACTGGTCCCAGAAGTTAGCAATGGTTTGTGATGGTATCTTCCCTAACATGCCTCTGGTTTTGGGCTACTTTTATACTATTTTTTACCGATCAGGTGGAGCTTGAGGGACTCTAGTTATGCATATCTTTGTTGGGATTGGTGTACATTTTCCTTGCTTCATGTTTAAAGGTACAGGCTAACAGAAATTCAGAGCACATGCTCAGTGAGGGGTGGTTGCATCTTGGAGGTGGGTAGCTTTTGGGATGGAGTTGTGTTTTGGTATTATAATGATATTATAATGAGCAAACTTTGACCCGAAGAACACGATCTGGTCAGGAAAATGATGAACACTTGGCTCAGTTCTGGTTCAGTTCTCACTCAGGGCAGAAACAATGCAGCGTCTTGGTACCATAGTACAGCAGGTCCCCATAGATCACAGGGCCTAGCCGCGGCGTTTCGACTCTGCTCCATCCTCCATGTACTGTTCTCTCAGTGTGTCGCAGTTTTGCGTGGTTGGGTGCTGGAAAAGAACGAGGGTGCAGAAAATGGCTGCTGCGAGGAGCTGCTGGAATTCTCCGCAGCTCCAAAGTGTAAACAATTCAAGGCCAGAGTCACTGTTGACCAGGGCCAAGCCAATGAGAGATAGTCATAGCGCCTCTCAGAATCACATATAGGAGAAAACAACCCGGAAGCAGCTGCATTTTGCCACCAGAGAAGGGAGTGAAAAGATGTAACGAGCTGTGCAGACACCAAGCCCGGGGAAGGCGGGGGAGGAGGCGCCCCAGGTGCTGGAGAGAAAGATGCCCCTGCAGCCCGTGGAGAAAACCCCATGGAAAAGGCCGAGACCCCACCTGTAGCCCGTGGAGAGGCTCCACGCTGGATGGAGCAGGTGGAGACTTAGAGAAGACGCTGTGACCCTATGTTGGGATAAGCCCCTGCCAGCACTTGCAGCCCATGAAGAGAATCGGAGACACAGAGATGAGCGAGAGAGAGTTTTGCGCTGGAACAGGTTTGCTGGGGGGAGGCTGGTGACCCCATGGAGGACTGGGACTGAGAGACATTGTGATTTATGACTGCCTGCCATAGCAGTGACCCATGGCAGAGCAGCTGATGAAGAGATAAAGCCCTGGGGGAAGAGACTCACATTGGAGAAAGTTTGCGGAGGACTGTCTCTCGTGGGTGGGACCCTCCGATGCAGCAGGGGGAAGGGGAAGGTGTGTGGAATGAATGCCCCCCCCCCCCCCCCCCCCCCCGGTTGAGAAGGAAACCAACTTGCAAGGAACTGACCGAAGCCCCCATCTCCCAGTCCCTGCCCCGCCCCGTGCTACGATGTGGGGGGGAAGAAGGGAGTGAAATCATGACTAGAGTGAAGTCTGCTAAGAAGGGAGCGGGAGGGGACGTAGAGGTGTTTTAAGATCTGGAAAAGGAAAACAGCTCATGAAGAAGTAACCGAGAACCCCATTATTTTTTCCTAGTCCTTGCCCCCCCCCCCCTCCCCCGTACTGCGAGCAGGGGGGGAAGAAGGGAGCAAAACTGACTGAAGTCTGCTAAGAAGGGCGTGGTGGGGGAAACGTGTTTTAAGATCTGGTTGCATTTGTTTTAAGATTTGGTCGCGCTCCTGACTCCGGTTTTTCATTGTTCTTTTTAGTGTAGTGTAATAAATGAGATTATTTTTTCCTTCACTCTGTGTTGAGTCTGTTTCGCCCATATCGTTGTTGATAAAATGATCTCTCCTTGTCCTTATCTTGACTCCTAAGCCTCTCGATATATATTTTCTCCCCTGTCCAAGATGGGGAGTAATAGACTGGCTTTGGTGGGCATCTGGCCTCCAGCCAGGGCTAAACCACCACACAGTGTTAGCACATAAAGCTCCCCTGATGCAGCCAACTTCCAAGATCGCCTAGGGAACTTTTTGTGAAATGGGTTCTTGGCTTATCAGCTGCTCTTCACCCTGGAAGTTTCTTGAATGCTGAACCTTTTCTTAAAGTGTGAACATAAGTTTTAATTTTTGTCACCTCCAGTAGTTATTCCACATTATCCACCCTGTGACTATAGTCCCTCAAGCTTCACGATCCTTTTGGAAGGGATTGGGAGTGTCACATACGTACTTGTGGTGAGGATTATTGAGTACATACACATCTTGTGGGGATGCCAGATGAATTAAGCATTTCATCACCATCCAAAGTTTAACATATAAAGTGATAGTCAAAATAAAGCATAACAGAGTATCAACAGAACAACAACAGGATGAAGAATTTTCTTAAGTATTCCTGTGGCCAAATCCAAAGAGTGTCCCACCATTTATGTTCTCTGCCCTTTTTGATCCTTCTTAACACTGTCGTATCTCATTTACATCATGATGGACAGTAATTAGAGTGTTTTGGCCATTTTCTTGAACCTGTTATAAGAGGTTAATCAAATCAGGATGGTGGAGAAGTTGTTTGACTAGGGTTAGGTTCATCCCAATGGGTGTAGGTTGTAGCTCGTGGTATAACATGTAATCAAAAGACAAATAATTATTGGTGCAGAGTAATTAAAATCACAACCAATGGTTATAGAAAAAAATCCCCCATGTATAGATTAAATTGATTTGTTATGTTATAGACAAGGTCATCTATTAATAAAGATTTACATGGCGTTTGCATGCAAATGCGTCGTTTTCCAATATATATTATTGCTGTTTCTGGAACTTCATGTGGATGGATTTCCAAGTGGCAAATGTTTTCTTCCATGTCCAAACATATGTCTTGAGCTTTAAGAGTACTGCTTTCACAGGTAAGCCCTTGTTATCTCACAGTACATGCGTTCACATCAACAGTTTGCTACCTTCCCTCCCTTTGATGGGCCCACACTCCATGCTCTAATGATTGGGTGTATGGTATATGCTGAAGCATTGCATGTTGTCAACACAAAACTGTGGCTTTATTGTCAGTAGGGTTGGAAGTGAAATTAACCAGATACCTCCAGGACTGGAATTTTCTCTCAACTTTGCTTGCACTATCCCAGATTACTTTCCGAATTTTGGTGGGTAAGGTGCCTTCCTCACCTTCCTATATAATTGCAGCTACCATCGATTGTATCCACAGCCAAGCTTGGATACAACTAAGGGCTAGGGAAACATCATTTAGGGCCACATTAAGTGCATCTGTAATTGACTGGTGATCCTTTTCATTTACTTCTCTCCACTGAGGTAAAATATCCAATAAGATTCACTGGTTAAATCCCAGGGTTGAAAGAGAAGATTGTAAGGGGTGTTTCAATCCATTTAGGTCACTGGTTACTGTGGTTAATTTATTGGCAAGTACCTCAGCATCTATGCGGTTTAAAACTCCTAGTCTGGTTCCTAAAAAAAAAAAAAAAGTCACATCTGATCATTTTGGAGATGCGAGTCCATCTATGTAATCATGCTGACCATCCTGAATAAGATGTGTTCAGGAATGGTAAGCTGGTAGGTGTAATTGCAGAGATATTAGTCTGCACTGATAATCCCACTTGTTTCACAGAAATCACAGAACGTTAGGAGTCAGAAGGGACCTCAAAAGATCATCTAGTCCATTCCCCCTGCCAGAGCAGGATCACCTAGACTAAATCACACAGGGACGCATCCAGGTGGGTTTTGAATGTTTCCAGAGAAGGAGACTCCCCAACCTCTCTGGGCAGTCTGTCCCAGTGCTCTGTCACGCTCACGGTGAAAAACATTCTCCTTATGTTCACATGGAACTTCCTATGCTTCAGCTTGCACCCGTTGCCCCGTGTCCTATCGCTGGCCATCACTGAGAAGAGCCTGGCTCCATCCTCCTGACTCTTGCCCTTTACATGTTTATAAACATTAATAAGGTCACCCCTCAGTCTCCTCCAAGCTAAACAGGCCCAGCTCCCTCAGCCTCTCCTCATAGAATCATAGCATCATAGAATGGTATGAGTTGGAAGGGACCCCAAGGATCACAGAGCTCCAACCCCCCTGCCACAGGCAGGGCCACCAACCTCAGGCCTGGATCTACACTAGGTTGCCCAGGGCCCCATCCAACCTGGCCTTGAACACCTCCAGGGACGGGGCATCCACCACCTCTCTGGGCAGCCTGTTCCAGCACCTCACCACTCTTTCTGTAAAAGACTTCCCCCTAATATCTAATCTAAACCTTCCTTCCTTTAATTTTAATCCATAATAAGGAAGGTGTTCCACTCCATCATCCTGGTGGCTCTGCGCTGGACTCTCAAGGAGTTCTATGTCCTTCTTGAACTGAGGGGCTGAGAACTGAACACAGTATTCCAGGTGCGGTCTCAGCAGGGCAGAGTATGGGCACAGCATGTGGCAGAGTATGGGCAGGTATCTAGAGACCTTCTCACCCCCAATGGTTTGGAACTTCACTCCTGAAAAATGACGGGGCCCTGATAAAGTGACAGAATATCTGAAAGGGAAATGCTGTAGCTATTCCAAGGAAGCACGACTTACTGCACTGTGCTGGGCCCTGGCCACTATCTACCAAATGCTGCTCGACAAGAGGCAGCACCACTGGGGGACAAGGAAGGAAACCAGACCTTCAGGCACTTTGGCTACTGCAACCCCCACAGCAGGCACTGCAGCTACTGCAGTCATCGTTGCTACAACTGCTATATGCTGTATCAATGGTATTACAGTAAGAATTACCCAAATTAATGAAGGATGAGTGCTTCCATGATGGAACTAGAACTGGCCTCAGTAACTGGCGCTCAGCAACTTCTTTGAAATTCAACACCTTCAACCTGCAGACCACAGGCATGGCTCACGCCAGATACACTAGTCACAAGCTCCAGATGCAGCACGCAACAATCCAACGGCACACATCATCATTCCTGCCCTGAGAGACCATTATGACAGATGGAGCCCAAAGTCATGGACTGAATGAACTCAACGTACTAAGGGAATGATATCTGTGTGTATATATAATGTGTCAAAGACGGGGAAAATAGTGGTGCTTAAGGGAATTGCTGGATCTGGACATGATGTATATGGTAGAGAACGAGGGGTGGATAATATCCTGGGTTTGGCTAGGACAGAGTTAGTTTTCTTTCCAGTAGTTAGTGTAGCTCTGCAAAATAGTTTAAAGACAGACATGTATTAAAGATGATGACCCTTAATGAAGACCTTGGCTAATACAGATATAGTTAAGGCTACATTAAGTAGGAAGCATGCACTGTGCACGATAAAAATCCCCAGCAATAACTGCCAACCAGACATCCATGAAAAAACAGCACTTAGCACATATTATTAGGGCAGCATTTCTTAAAAGGCAAACTCTAAAACATCAGAAAGCAGTCCAATAACTATACATTTTCTCAGTACTAGGAACATATATATTACACATTTGCACATTTTCGTAAATCCAAATGAGAAAATGGGACAAAGTGGAAGAAGAAAAATTGGTAGATATTAACAGAATAAAGTTTGATTTTTTTATTTGGATCAAAACCATTGTGACAACACTGTAGATGATACTCTTTGGATTATTTTTTTGTTGCAAACAAACACATCCCACTACTACAAGAGCTATTTAAAAGGTCAAAGATCAATTCAACATCAAAACAAATCTTTGTAATGTGTGATACTTGCCTACAGCCTCTGATGAAGTAGCGTGGGGGTTTAACCCTGGCTGGAGGCCAGATGCCCACCAAAGTCGCTCTATCACTCCTTCACTGGCCTTGGTGTCTGCAAAGTTTCTTACATCTTCTCACTCCTTTCTCTGGCAGCAAAAAGAGGCTGCTTGCGTTGGGGTTTTTGTTTGGGTTTTTTTTTTTTTCCCTCTTAAATATGTTATCACAGAGGGGCTACCACCATTGCTGATTGGCTCGGCCTTGGTCAGCGGCAGATCTGGCCTTGAGCCCGGCTGGTGTTTACTCTGTCAGGCCTGGGGGAAGCTTCTAGCTGCTTCTTGCAGAAGCCACCCCTGCAGGCTCCCCTCCACCACCAAAACCTTGCAACTAAAACTCACAAGTAGTTACCAGAATGTTAGTCTATGTTCATCTTTGCATTTTATGGATTTGCAACAAAGCATAGTATACATTGAACAGACTGAGTTAAGCTTCAGTTTCCAGTGTATAATGAAATTTAGTCATTAATACATTTTAGTTTTTATTTGCATATTCCACTGTTGTGCTGTGACAACAAATCACCTAGAGCATACATCAACAGTATGATGCAACTTTACTACACCACTGCTATATTTAGCTTTTTGAAAGAGACATAAGCATACAGTATGGCCACATCAAATACTTTTCTGGGTTTTTTTCTTCAATAACCTTCACTTTTTCAGTAATACTTAAATTTGAATTGAAAAAAAACACCCAACACACAAATCACAGAAAGTTTATACAAGAATAGCTATAAGGAATAGCCTCACAGCCACTGATATGAACAAACTTTTATTTTAAGGGTTGAGAGGCATTAATATCATATTGACAAAGTTGACTGAAAAGAACGACTAACTTTGTCTAAATGGGAAATGCCCACTTTTCCTCGTACACTGAGAAAAGAAATTCAGAAATTTATTTCTCAGCCTTGCTATGCCACAAAGTCAATCATACAAAGACTTATGCATTTAACCTAAAAAGGATACTTTAAAAAGCCCTTTTGTTAAAAACAAAAACATCATGCAAAACTTTGATCAATTATGCGACTTCTTTAAAACTGTTGCAATACCATACTGTACATACTAGTTTTTATACTGCTAATGCAAGGCTAACAGCAAACCTGACTAGATTAACACAAATTTGTCTTAATTACACAGTTATATCACACTAAGGAGACAAATGCCACAAGACTGGCAAAAACATTTAATTCTGAGCACTCAAATGGCAGGATAATTATGTGTTGTAACTCCTCCTCATTTATGAAAATTAAAAAACCAACCAACCAACCAAAAAACCCACAGAACATAATCCTGCAGTCTCACTTCACAAAATAAAGTTCTGTAAAATATTATTTGGAAAGGGAACGGTTTATACTATCTAACACAAAGAAACATACAACTAGTGTCAAAGGCAAACAAAAAAACTTCTAAATAACAAGTCAAAACGCACATAGCAACAGAAGCACAAATGCAGCATTAAATACAGTCAAGATAAGAAGACAATGCACTTAATAAAAAAGAAGAAAACGTACTAATGTTAGCAACACATTTAAAGAAAATGCAATGAGGGAAAAAACCTCAAGCTATTTTTTCTAATGACAACAGAGTTTCCATTTGCAGTCTTTCCATCCATAATTTCTCTGATACATTCATTAAAATATTCAGAATCTCACAGAAGAGCTAGGCTGTTCTATTCCAAATCTAGTTACAGAGATGGTTTTGGATGTTTTAAACAGACGTTATGATGTCTGGTTAAAAGCAAGGCAAAAAATGGGCTTTTTAATCACCTTTGATCTTAGCACTGATGACAGACATTTTTAAAAGTTATCATAATCTTTTTTGTCTTTTTTTCCCTCTGCTTCAAATCCATCAACCCCATCACTGTCCCTTCTCCTTTTACGATTATTATGGATGTTGACACATTGATTCATCTGTGGTAACAGATCCATTCCTAAAACTTTGTGTATTTGACGGAATGCAAGGAGTCTCAGCGCAAACTAGGAAAAGGGTAAAAAAGAAGACATTTCTGTTAGAAACAAAAGTCAATTTTGAGTACCTTGTCAAACAATTAATGAAGAACATTAGCGGTATACGATTTTATCCTTAGCTCTTATTATCCCATGTTCCTTCCCCCAAAGTCAACACAATAAAATGTATATGTCACATTTGCTGCTTCTGTACAAAGTGCATCATCTTAGCTTAAAAATAATATATGTGCTTTAGCTGCTGGATTTGCACTACCAAGGCTTGTCACATGTCCCATTGCACATTAGTAATCTTTAGCAAAAGGATCAAATGAAGAGGTAGGGGCAGTAACCTCTTTAAGCTGCAAGTGTGAATGGTCAATAATGTAAGTGGATAGAATAAATATTAAAAATTAAACTTACATGGATTTATTTATAAAATATTAAATACCAATGTAATTTTAAATCTATTAACATACTGCTGTAGAGTGAGCATCTTTATGGCTATACATAGATACGACTGCTTCAAAGTTTTCAGGAAAGTACATTAATTTTAGTGCAAAAATGAACACCATTATACGTCCTCTGTTGTGACATTTTCATTGCCTAGCTTAAGACTGGCTATCTGAAAGGCCGAAGTATAAGAATATTCATGTCCACCATATAGCTCCATAAAAAAAAAAACCAACAAAAACCCCCAAAAGAAAAAACCTGCCAAATTTTTACTTCACACATACTTTTCCTTACCTGCGCACTCGAAGTAATATCCTCTCGTTGCTGATCTGTCATTACAGCCAGTGTATCAAAACGATCTTTCTCACAAGGGTCCAGAAGGCCAGGACCACCTACAATTGTTAGGCTAATTAGTAGCATATTTCTACCTTATTTCAAGCAAAATCACAGATTTTACATTAGTTAAGCATAAGTATACAGACACTGATCAAATGTAACTTGCCTTTAAGGATGATTCCTGAAGATATACACTCAAAAACTCTTCTCAGTGCATCCCCAGGACTCTGTGGTCCAGTAGCACTGCTAATTGCTTTTTCTACAAGCAACTCCATAGCCTAAACCAACAATAAGAAAATCCAGTCAATTTAGAAGACTATAACAGAAAGAAGTTACTACTGTTGTTCAATACAGAACTTTTGATTCTAGAATATTACACATCACAGAATGCTTTCAGGTAAAATGGGGGAAAAAATTCAGATATTTTATAAAGGTGAATAAAAAGGAAGCCACTGCAAGATTAACATACTGATATGCTGCTTCTCATCACAAGTTGTCCAAAAGTTTTGTAGAAGTTTATACAGTAGTAGCCTACGTATTCAGGTAGACGATTTGTCCAGCCAGTTTTTGACAGAGCATGAAACATGGTGAGTGTCCTGGTTTCCGCTGGGACAGAGTTAATTTCTTTCTAGCAGCGGCTGGAATGCCGTGGTTGGGAGTTAGGCTGAGAGCAGTGCTGATAGCACCCTGATGTTTTGAGTTGTTGCCAAGCAGTCAGGGACTTTTCAGCTTTTCATGCTGCCCTGCTAAGGAGAAGGTAGGGGGCTCCCAGGGAGCTGGGAGGGGACACAGCCAGGACAGGTGACCCAAACTGGCCAAAGGGGGTATTCCATGCCAATCACATCATGCTCAGCATAAAGGGGGGCTGGTGGGGGGAGGTGCAGGCAGCTCCAGGACGTGTGGTTTTGGGGACTGTCCAGTTTCGGGATGGCTCTGAGCTGTACGGTTCGGTGAGAAACTGCACTGTATAGCACCAGTCTCGTATATTTTGCTATAAAGTCCTGTTAGTGTTATTTTCCTCTCTCTCTCTCCCTGCTGTCTCAGTAAATTATCCTTATCCCAACCCGCGAGGTTTGCCTTTGGTTTTCTTTTCCCTCCCCCCACCCCCACCCCCACCCCCACCCTCTCAGAGAGAGCGGCTGTGTGGTGGTGGTCAGCTCCTGACCATGAGTCACCAGAATGTGTCAGCCACATGAATAAACAGCACACAGTATGAAACGATTAAATTATTCATCTAATGAAACTAACAGGATGCTACCAAGAATTTTATTTTACAAGAATACAGAAATTTAAGGCATCAAAAATGCCTTAGCATTTAAGTGGTTACTAGCTCTTCAGTATCACAAAACTGAAGTTCACAGCAAGTTTTTTCCTGGATATAAGTTAACACTAACTCAGATGTTAAACAAGTGTAAACAAAACCTTGATGATAAACATTTTTTTCTAAAATTTAGACATTATTTGATATTAGTTAAAATGGTTTAACTGTATTTTAACTAGTTTTTCCAGTGAATAGTTCAATTGTTTACTTTTATTATTTTTTCCAGAAAAATCTATTAAAACTATTTGCTAAACCAAAGAATAGCTATCCTTAGCTTTTTCAGTATTGAATGAATGTTTCAATACCACCTCTTTGGCAAGTTTCATTTTCAAACCGTATGTCTCGGTTTTTAGTGGGGTGTTTTGGGAGTTTTGGTTTTTTTTTGGTTCCTCTCCAGAGTTTACAGTTGTTCAAATGTTGCCTTTTATTTTTATTTTCCAAGAGTAAATGCCTATTCTAATACATGCAAGTAAATATAGGCAGTGTTGATTACAATTTTTCATTAAGGGTGCCCATTCCTTTCTATTTTAGCTCAATTTAACTGACAAATTTCAATTCTTGAGCATGGTATTTCCATACACCCACTGTATCACTCAAGATGAAGCTTTTGAGTTTTAGCAATAGCAATCTAGTTGTTTTCAAGTCTGAAGCAAAATACTGCAGGAAAGAAAAAATAGCAGATCATGTTATTGCATTTGTTCAAGTCCGGTTCTTTTGGATCCTCATACAATACATACTAAAGTCTACAACTTAATCCTAGGAAAACATTGTGATTTACATGCATGTAAGGCTGGGTTTTAATTTTGGGAAAAAACAACCTGGAATAATATTAGTTCCTTCTAATTTGTAGGAAGTTGACAAAATTCTTCTAATTTAGTTTTTATTTTTAGGTATATAAAAAGGATGATACTAATGTCTGTGTTCAGACTTCCTAATATTTTCTATTATTACAACTACTTAGGCTCTTTTTGAGAAGCTGACATCTCTGTCTTGTAGCAGGCTTCTAGCATACAGGTCAGGAGAAGTTCTGTATCCAAAAAATATATTTCTTCAATCTCTGAAATTTCATTTGTGTCTGTCAGAAATTACATCTATTTAAAAATAACCATTTTTATTCTCTCATTGTTTTTGACAGTAAGATTTTGCCAATAGGCCAAAAGAACTGACTACACAGACTTCAATGTTGATACATATCACTGGCAATGCATCAGGTACCAGGAGCAAACCAGGAATCACTTTTGGAGAGAAGAGACACACAGCTAGGCCTGACACACTCAATCATAACTCTCTTGTCTTCTGGCTGTGCCTTAGAACAAATATTATGAGAAATAAGAAATAACATTCCCTGTTCTTCATCCACGTGCCTGCTGTGTGTTGCAATATTTCTGCCACAATAGCTGTGCTGGTTTTGGCTGGGATAGAGTTAATACCCAATACCCCCAGCTCCAAACCAGCTAATGGTCAACCTCGAGCTTCTGATGTTTTCTGCCAGAGGCTCCAGGTGAGATCATGCTCCCCAGGTGCCGTGTAGAGTACATTTGCACAGTTGGTCCTGTCCGGACGGACCCAAGGGCTACTGCATTGGTTATTTCCTATTTGATATGTTCAAAGGCTTGTTGTTGCTTAAGGCCCCAGCCAAAATAGTTCTTCTTTCAGGTTACTCGATAGAGAGAGCTCACAAGCTGACTAGAACCTGGAAAGCTTGTGTTTCCTTCTTGTTAGCTGGTAGTGACATAGTTGCTGTCTTGTTGACCGCAACCATAGGTACATGACAGTGTCCATCCTGCCATTTTACTCCCAAGAACTGGATCTCCTGTGCAGGTCCCTTCCAAAACCTTATCATGCAAACCCAAGACAGTTTGTTCTGCAGAAGCACAAGTGTTGCATTTACTGCTCCATAGTGTAAGATATGAACAATGAGACTAGTTTTAGTTTGGGGGATTTTAAAGGATTTTTTAAAATTATTTTTAATTTCTCTGTGAAGGACTTACTATTTAGTAAATAGCTGTTAAGTAAAATCATTGTTTTGTGCTTCAGCAAAGAGAATAAAGCTGTTGCCTAAGCAAACATTAGGGAAAACATTCCTGCAGCCCTGCAAGTACCTGCATTAACATGGGAAAGCGATCTGATGTTCATTTGCTACATGTCGCTGTTACTATACTAGCATGAGGCTTTGAGGTGGACAGGTATCAGTGACAGGTATCAAGGAGGGGCTGGTAGGAGATGTGAAGCACAAGGGCAGCCTTGGCTGCAGTGACCATGAAATGGTGGAGTTCAGGATCCTCGGGGGTGGCGAGGAGGGTGCACAGCAAGCTCACTGTCCTGGTCTTCAATAGAGCAGACTTTGGCCTCTTCAGGGGACTGCTGGGTAGAGTACAATGGGACAAAGCCCTGGAGGGAAGAAGGGCCCAAGATAGCTGGCTAGTGTTCAAGGATCACCTCCTTCAAGCTCGGTAGTGATACTTCTCAACAAAGAGGAGGTCAGGCAAAAATGCCTCGAGGCCTGCATGGATGAACAAGGAGCTCCTGGGCAAACTCAAATGCAGAAAGTAAGCCTACAGAGGGTGGAAGCAAGGACAGGTAGCCTGGGAGTAACACAGAGAAACTGTCCATGCAGACAGGGATCAGGTTAGGAAAGCTAAAGCCAGGGATGTCAAGGACAACAAGAAAAATTTCTATAGGTACGTCAGTAATAAATGGAAGATGAGGGAAAATGTGAGTCCACTCTCTAATCAAACAGGAGACCTGGTTATCCAGGATATGGAGAAGGCTGAGGAACTGAACAAATGTTTTCCCCCAGTCTTCACCAGCAAGGGCTCTAGTCACACTGCCCGGGTCACAGAAGGCAAAGGCAGGGACTGGGAGAATGAAGAACCACCCATTGTATGAGAAAATCGGGTTCGAGAACACCTAAGGAACCTGAAGGTGCACAAGTCCATGAGACCTGAAAGGATGCATCCATGGGTCCTTGTGAAGTACTGTGTCCCTCAACAAATGTTTGTACCAGTGGACGTATGTCTCAACATTGCTGAAATATTGCACCTCTTGCTATTACTGCTATTTATGATAAAGGGGACTTGCTAATAAGACGCTTGTAAAGGGTTATGGAAGACTTGCTAACAGGATGGTTTGAAGTGCCATAGTGGTTATGTCAGAGGTGACCTCGCATAAACAATGTCTCACTTGAACAACTCTAGTGTTTCTAGTGTAGTTAGTCTTGAGTGATTAGTGTTCTTGGAATAATTTAAAGCGGACCCAGGACTGATAAGGAGGAAGCATCCCAAGGAAGGTGGTGCCTGGGATAGATAAGAAGGAAACATCCCAAGGATAATTGTGCCCATCTGGAACAATATCACAACTACGCATGTGCCAGGGGAAGGAGGTGAAAAGTTCAACCTGATGAAGACTTCGAGCCTTCATCGCTGAGACCCCCTGACGATCCCCACCATGAGACAGTGCGCAGACGCAATTGGGAGGAGTTTATGGAAAACACCTCTTGGAACTCATTTTAATACAAAGCGGGGACAGGTTATGAATATGTATAGGTGTATGAGGCAACCTAATGAATAAATATCATTGAACTGTATATAACCAAGAAGATCTGCCACGTTAGTGTGCACATCTGCGGTGGAGCAATCCCCCGTGCACCCAGTGCTGAACCATGACAACTAGCAACTAATGGAATTCCCCACCTGATGTGAAGTCGATTCGGACTGATGGGACGCCTCAGCTCCGTGGTGGTAGATATTGCAATCTCTCTCTCTCTTTCACTCTTTTCTCTTTCTTTCCTCCCTTCTCCTGCACGCTTGTTGTAGGCCAAATAAAGCGACTTGAACCTTGACTCCATTTTGAGTCTTAATTCTGTTCCTGAGAATTGCGAAGACCTGGTCACGATAAAGCACCTAATGGGACATCACTCAGGAGTTAAGCCCAGCCGCCCCCAGCCACCCAGAGCAATCCGAGGTTGGTTGGAAAGCAAGGGGGTTTAACATCTGCCAAAGCACTCTATCTGGTTGCGGATCATGACATTTATTAAAATGGCGTCACGGACAGGATTCTCAGAGAACAGAAAGCTGTGAGCTCCTGAGAGTGAATAGGGGAAATTTGGATACTAAGGTGTGACCCTCTCAGGACGATATTGCCCCTTTGAGTTGTATAGCATGGCCGCCCCTAAGGCAGTCGATAGAAGTAACTTTTCTGATGGCATTGATTTATTGGTATTGACTTCGGATATTGCTAAAAGGAATTGAGTTTTGAAAATTGCTTTAAATTTGACGAACTGTTTGTCTGAGTGAAATGAGTTAACTCTGGTGTGAGTGGTGAGTGACTGAGTTGCAGCGTAGTTGCGAGAGAGAGAAAAAACCTACCCATTAGAAATTTAATGTATTAGAGAAACCATATGGTTTGTTTTTATATTTGGTGTACATAACATCCTGCAGCAGTAAAATTGAAATTTACATCATTGTGGTTATAATTGGGATTTTCATAACCATTGTTATGCTTTGCATATGCAAGAAACCATTGTGCCCAGTACCGCGTGTTGTTTGAATGATTTAAGTGTTTGAGTGACTGAGATGCAGTCTGACTGCAAAGCCAGTGCAGAGTCCTGATCTGTGGTGCTGTGCCTCCACAAGGAGAGCGGCTGGAGACGGACGAAGCAAATGGCAAATTTAAACTGTTTGTTTCTGACAAGAGTCAGAAACAGAGTATGTGTGGAGAGTGTCCCTGTCAGTAGGAGATGGAATTTTGTTATCAGAAAAAGAAGCAAAAGGGAAATAATTACGGAAGGTATAGAAAACAAACATAATAGTCTGTAGACCATGGGATGACGAAAAGGCATTCCTCGAGAACTCATGAATGGGTTGCCGACAGATAAATTGGAAAAGTTAGTACTAAGATGGCCCAAAAATCCACAAATCAAGGTCAAGAATCCTGCTCCTAGTGCTCCTTTATTGGATTTAACCTCCTTCCCCAGGCCACTGGAAGGCTAGCTAGTGTTTGGGAATTAGGATGAAAGCAGTGCTGATGGCACCCTGATGTTTCTAGTTGTTGCCAAGCAATCAAGGACTTTTTCAGTTGTTCATATTTCCCTACTAACGAGAAAGGAGGGGACGCAGCTAGGACAGGTGACCCGAACTGGCCAAGGGGGTATTCCATGCCAATTACGTCATGCTCAGCATAAAAGGGGGGCTGGTTGGAGGAGGAGCAGGCGGCTCCAGGATGCGCGGTTTTTGGGGACAGTCCGGTTTATTCGGGACGGCTCTGGGCTGTATGGCCTGAGTTGTGTGGTTCGGTGAGAAACTGCATTGTGTATCACCAGTTTTATATATTTTTTGCTCTAAAGTCCTGTTATCATTGTTATATCTATCTTTCTGCTAATCTAGTAAACTGTCCTTATCCCAGCCCGCAGGGTTTTGGTTTCTTGGTTTTGGGTTGTTTTTTCCTTTCCCTTCTCTCCCCCCCCAACTTTCTCCCCCTCCCCCCCTTTCCTTTTAAAGAACAAGCAACTGCATGGTGCTCGGCTCTCAGCTGGGGCAAAACCACGACAGTTAGTTTGGGTCACAGCCAGCATCTGAGCAAAATGAGGCTGCTCGCTCACCCCTCCCCGCAGCTGCGGGATGGGGCGGCAAAGGCAAACTTCATGGGTTGGGATAAAGACAGTTTACTGGGACAGCACAGGGAGGGGAAAATAACAAGACAAAAATAACAAAATAACAAAAAATAACAAAATATACAGGTGTTACAGAATACAGTTTTTCACCAAACCACGCAACGTCCTGGAGCTGTTCTGCCCCTCCCTGACTAGTCCTGCTTATGTTGAGCATGACATCATATGGTATGTGTCGTGGTTTTGCCCCGGCCGAGGGCCGCACCCCACACAGTCGCTTGTACTTTTAAAAGGAAGGGGGAGGGAAAGTTGGGGGAGGGGGAAAAGGGAAGGAAGAAAGGAGGGAAAGAAACCACAACCTAGAAACCAGAACCACGCAGGTTGGGATAAGGATAGTTTACTAAACAATAACAGAAAACTAGATATAACAATAACAGAAGTTTAAAGCACAAAAATAGATGAAACTGGTGATACACAATGCAATTTCTCACCAAACCACACAACTCAGGCCGCACAGCTTACAGCCCGTCCCGGACAACCCAACCGTCCCAAGAAACTGCACGTCCTGGCGTTGTCTCCTCCTCTTCCCCCCAGTCCCCTTTATACTGAGCATGACGTAACTGGCATGGAATATCCTCTTTGGCCAGTTCGGGTCACCTGTCCTGGCTACGTCCCCTCCTTTCTCACTAGTAAGGAAGTATGCAGAGCTGAGAAAGGTCCTTGATTGCCCGGCAACAACTAGAAACATCAGGGTGCTATCAGCACTGTTCTCATCCTAACACCCAAACATGGCATTCCATCCACTGCTAAAAATAATTAACTCCATCATAGCTGAAACCAGGACATTATCCACCCCTTATTCCATACCATTTACGTCATGACCAGATCCAACAATTTTCTTTGGGTACAACCAGTTTCGTGTTTCACACACCCATATATGTATGTACACATGTATGCACACATACGTGCATACAGATCTTATTCCCTCAGTCTGTGAATCATCCCTCTGAAGTTGTTGAGTTCATTTAGTCCATGATTTTCAGGCTCCATTTGTCGTAACAGTTTCTCAGGATAATTGTATGTTCCATTGGCTCGTTGCATGCTGCATCTCAGGCTCTTGACTGATACACCTGGCATGGTCCATGCTCATAGTCTGCGGGTCAGAGTTTATTTTCAAAGGGAAAAAAGGAAAAAATAGTTCTTGAGAGGCCAGGCTTTAGTTCCATCATCATGGCACTCATTCTTCATTAACTTGTATGACTCCGGCTATAATGCTATGGTACAACATACAGCAATCATAACAATAATGAATATACAATAATGGGTTATTTGGCAATTATTATAATTTCTACTTTATTAATTATATTGGCTATTCTCACCCAAAATCAAATCCCCTTGAGGTACACATTCCTGCCATTTTATTCCTAAAAACTGGATTTCTCGCGTAGGCCCCTTGACTTTACTTCGTTTTATAGCAAAACCGGCTTCTAAAAGGATTTTAATTACCCTGTTTCCTTTTTCAAAAACTTCCTCTGCTGTGTTGCCCCATACAATGATGTCATCAATGTACTGCAGGTGCTCTGGTGCTTCACCCTTTTCCAGTGTATTCTGGATTAGTCCATGGCAGATGGTGGGGCTATGTTTCCACCCCTGGGGCAGACGATTTCACGTGTATTGGATGCCTCTCCAGGTGAAAGCAAACTGTGGCCTGCACTCTGGCACCAGTGGGATCGAGAAGAAAGCATTCGCAATGTCAATTGTGGCGTACCACTTGGCTGGAGGCAGGGCCCCTCTATTGCTGCTGATCATATTTGTTTTCCACTGGTTGCATAAAGGACTTAGAGGTCCCTTCAAGAGGATCAGACACATCAGACATATAGGTAGGCCTTCCAGTTGGTCTAGGGAACTGCCCAGTAGAAACTGGTGCAGCCTTCTTCCTGGCAGAATCTCGTTGTGCGAATGTTTTACCCCGCAGCTCATTTACTCGTGCTCGAAGGGCTGAGGTGGGCTGCATATCCCATTTCCTCATGTCCTCTCCATGATCAAGCAGGTAAAACCACAATGTACGTCGTGGTGTGTATTCTCCCTCTTGGAACGATGGACACTTTCTCCCAGTAGCTGCAACATTGCTCCATATGGGTTGAGAGTTGGACACATTGTTGTCAAGTCGTTGAACCAGTTTTTCTACTGCTGCAATGACGGAGAGGGAAACATTGTCTTGGTATTTCCGGAGTCGGCAGGCCACCTCATTTACGGTTGGTGGATTCATATCATCCAAGTCAATTGCTGCCAGTGAATTGGTGTACCCTGACGGTGCACTTCGTACAACCTTACGCCACATATCTGGAGTGCATAGGACTTCATCAGGATCAGCGGGAAGCTGTGAATTGTCCAGATCATAATAAACTATCTCCCGTACAGCTAATTCTCTCAGGTGCTGGATAGCTGTCTCTATGCTGTTACACTTGGGTGTCTGACATGTAATATATTCCTTTATGGGATATCTTTCCTGCACACTTGACAGTAGTCGCCTCCAGAGGCTGAGGATTTCCGGCCTCCTCCCAATTGCTTTGTCAATTCCTCCTTCTCTAGCTAGGGATCCCAACTGCTTGGCCTCTCTGCCTTCTAACTCCAAACTATTGGCCCCGTGATCCCAACATCGGAGCAACCAAGTGATAATGTGCTCACTTGGGTGGCGGGTGAAATCTTTTCGAACCTCACGCAGCTCACTCAGAGTCAGGGATCGGGTAACAATCTCTGATTCTGCCTCATCCTGATATCCTCGGGATGGTCCCGGTTGATCATCATCATCATCCGTCACTATGCGAACTGATTTCTTTGTGCATTTCCTCTTTTGTACGGGAGCAACAGATACTGGTGTGGGTTGGTTTTTCTGATCATCTGCAGTGTCTGCTGTAGAGATTACAGTAGCTGCAGTGTCGGTCACAGGGGTTGCAGTAGCTGCAGTGTCAGCCCCAGTGGTTGCAGCAGCTATAGTATCTGCCAGTCTGTTTCCTTTCCCTTCTCCCTGACAGTGCTGACAGTGCTGACAGTGCTGCCTGCTATCAAGCAGTGTTTGATAAATAGTGGCCAGAGCCCAGCACAGTGCAGTAAGGTGTCCATCTCTGGGAAACCTACAGCAATTTTTCTTTAGGTATGCAGTCACTTGATCGGGGTCTTGTAGCTGTTCAGGAGTGAAGTTCCAAACCATCGGGCGTGAGAAAGTACCTAGGTACTCGCCCATACTTTGCCACATGCCCTGCCACTCGTGATTATTCTGTCTCGGAGAAAGCTCTTCAGTGGTATTCATAAACCTATGCTTGATATATAACAAAAACTGAACCATCTGCACCAAACCTACCAATAGCAAAATGCTAGTTTGAATATCCCAGAGATATTGAAGATTTTCAAAAACTGCCCTAAGAGCTGTTGCATTTAGCCCAAAGGAAAAGAAAGCAGTGCCCCCACCATACCGGCTGCTGTTATTAACCCCTCCCTGTCCAAAGAATGGACAGGACAGCAAAACCTCATACAAGTACCAGCTTAAACTCATGATCATCGATATTATTGTATCATAGACCGATATCATAAAATACATTATAATGAAGTATGGGAACAAATACGGGAGCAGCAGACCTGAGAGAGTAAAGAATCCTGCCAGGATTGTATACAGCATGCGGTGGTTTTGCTGCCACAGCCTTGTGAATAAATACCACAACATCGTGACCAGAGATTGCTTAAACAACAGTGCTTATCTTAATTGCGATAGTTAGGGTCAGATCTACCGTTATCCCAACCGTTCGTCGTGCCCCACGTTGGGCGCCAAAATGACTGTCGTGGTTTTGCCCCGGCCGAGGGCCGCACCCCACACAGTCGCTTGTACTTTTAAAAGGAAGGGGGAGGGAAAGTTGGGGGAGGGGGAAAAGGGAAGGAAGAAAGGAGGGAAAGAAACCACAACCTAGAAACCAGAACCACGCAGGTTGGGATAAGGATAGTTTACTAAACAATAACAGAAAACTAGATATAACAATAACAGAAGTTTAAAGCACAAAAATAGATGAAACTGGTGATACACAATGCAATTTCTCACCAAACCACACAACTCAGGCCGCACAGCTTAGAGCCCGTCCCGGACAACCCAACCGTCCCAAGAAACTGCACGTCCTGGCGTTGTCTCCTCCTCTTCCCCCCAGTCCCCTTTATACTGAGCATGACGTAACTGGCATGGAATATCCTCTTTGGCCAGTTCGGGTCACCTGTCCTGGCTGCGTCCCCTCCTTTCTCACTAGTAAGGAAGTATGCAGAGCTGAGAAAGGTCCTTGATTGCCCGGCAACAACTAGAAACATCAGGGTGCTATCAGCACTGTTCTCATCCTAACACCCAAACATGGCATTCCATCCACTGCTAAAAATAATTAACTCCATCATAGCTGAAACCAGGACATGCATGGTGCTCGGCTCTCAGCTGGGGCAAAACCACGACAGTTAGTTTGGGTCACAGCCAGCATCTGAGCAAAATGAGGCTGCTCGCTCACCCCTCCCCGCAGCTGCGGGATGGGGCGGCAAAGGCAAACTTCATGGGTTGGGATAAAGACAGTTTACTGGGACAGCACAGGGAGGGGAAAATAACAAGACAAAAATAACAAAATAACAAAAAATAACAAAATATACAGGTGTTACAGAATACAGTTTTTCACCAAACCACGCAACGTCCTGGAGCTGTTCTGCCCCTCCCTGACTAGTCCTGCTTATGTTGAGCATGACATCATATGGTATGGAATACCCCCTTTGGTTAGTTTGGGTCACATGTCCTGACTGTGTCCCATCGAATTTTCTGGTGAAAATTAATCCTATCCTAGTCAAAACCAGGACATTATCCACCCCTATATACCATATATGTGATGCCCAAATCCAACAATTCCCTTAAGCCCCGATGTTTTTCCATGTCTTTGATGCTTTTTTATATATATACATATACACAGACATACATACAGATATCAATTTCCCTTAGTCTAAGGGCTGAGTGGTGCAGTTGACCTGCCGGAAGGATGGGATGCTGTCCAGAGGGACATGGTCAAGCTGTAGAAGTGGGCCCATGTGAACCTCGTGAGGTTCAACAAGGACAAGTGCAAGGTCTTGCACCTGGGTTGGGGCAATCATCATCGTCAATACAGGCTGGGAGATGATGTGCTAGAGAGCAGCCTTGCAGAGAAGGACTTCGGGGTGATGGTGGGTGAGAAGCTTGACATGAGCCGACAATGCCTGCTCACAGCCCAGAAGGCCAACTGTATCCTGGGCTGCATCAAAAGAAGTGTGTCCAGGAGACTGAGAGAGGTGATTCTTGCCCACTACTCTGCTCTGGTGAGACCCCATCTGGAGTATTGTGTGCACCTCTGAAGCCCTCAACACAAGAAGGACATGGAACTGTTGGAGCGGGTCCAGAGGAGGGCCACGGAGATGATTCGAGGGCTGGAGCAACTCTCCTACGAAGACAGGCTGAGAGAGTTGGGGTTGTTCAGCCTGGAGAAGTGAAAGCTCTGGGGAGACCTTATAGAGGCCTACCAATACCTGAGGGGGCCTAAAAGGCAGCTGGGGAGGGACTTTTTAGAAGGGCGTCTAGTGATAGGACGAGGGGTAATGGTTTTGAATTGGAAGGGGGGAGATTTAGATTGGATATTAGGAAGAAATTCTTCACTATGAGGGTGGTGAGACACTGGCACAGGTTGCCCAGGGACGTGGTGGCTGCCCCCTCCCTGGAGGTGTTCAAGGCCACGTTGGATGGGGCCTTGATCAGCCTGGTCTAGTGAGAGGTGTCCCTGCCCATGGCAGGGGGTTGGAACTCGATGATCTTTAAGATCCCTTCCAACCTTAAATATTCTATGATTCTGTGAGATGGCATGGGCCCATAGAGCTATAAATATTTTACTGTTATGCTGCCAGTTTAGATCTACCTGAGCCACTTCAGTTTTAGCAACCTGATCCACCTACTGGTTGCGTTGGTGTTCCTCTGTGGCCAAACTCTTGGGTAAATGGGCATCTACATGATGTACTTTTCCAACCAGCTTCTCCATCTGGGCAGCAATATCTTGCCATAAGTCAGCAGCCCAGATAAGTTTTTTCTGTGCTGCAAGTTGCTCTGATTCCATTGCTGTAAGCACCCCCACAGGGCATTTTTTACTATCCATGTGTTTGTATAGTGGCAGAGCATTGGCCACTTTTCTCTTTTGGCATTGTCAAGGGCTAACGGGATGTCTTTCACTTCCACAAACTGGCTTGATTCACTTTCTCCTTCAGTGGCTTCTGCAACTTGTCTTGTAGGACTCCATACAGCAGCCTTCCACCTCAGATGCTTTCCCACCATGCGACAGGACCCATCACTGAACAGGGCATATTGCTTCTCATTCCCTGGTAGTTTGTTGTATGGTGGGGCTTCTTCAGCGTGTGTTACCTCCTCCTCCGGTGAGATCCCAAAATCTTTGCCTTCTGGCCAGTCTGTGATGACTTCCAGGATTCCTGGGCAATTGGGGTTTCCTATTTGAGCCCGCTGTGTAATCAGTGCAACCCACTTGCTCCACGTAGCATCAGTTGCATGATGTGTAGACAGGACCCTCTCTTTGAACATCTACCCCAGCACTGGCAGTCGGGGTGCCAGGAGGAGCTGGGCTTCAGTTCCGATCACTTCTGAAGCAGCTCGAACCCCTTCATATGCTGCAACTAGATCCTTTTCAGTTGTGTAGAGAGCCACAGACCCAAAGATTTTAAGTCATAATCTGCACATATATACACTTAATCACAGTGAATATTAGGCTTCTACATTTGTCTTTTCATTCCTAAATGAACAGTCAGACTCTTAAGTGTTGATTTGTTCAGGGGTCTCTTAAGGGTTTTACGTTTTTGCATGTGTTAGTTGCCTCCCCTTCAGCAAAGTTACATTTTTTTATTAACTACATTTTAGTGAAGAGATGCATCTCTGTAATATATTCCTGTGTACATGTTTGAAAAGACGGACAATAGCATTTCGCTTGTGGTGGGTTGACCTTCACTGGTCACCAGGTGACCACCAAGTGTCATGTTAAATTGGTAAAGGACTGTGGTGGTTTGGCCCCGGCTGGAGGCCAGACGCCCACCAAAGCCACTCTTATCACTCCCCTTTTCAGCCGGACAGGGGAGAAAATAGATATTGAGAGGCTCAGGAGTGGAGATAAGGACAGGGAGAGATCATTCCGCAATCAGCATCACGGGCAGAACAGACTCATCACAGAATAAAGCAAAGAAAACTCTCGAATTGATGACGCTGCCCTGCACCCCCAGTGACACCAGAGTCGGGTGATGAGTCGGCTAGATCTTAAAGCACCTCCCCCCACCCCGCCCTCCTTAGCAGACTGATCTTTAGCCATGATTTCTCTCCCTTCTTCCCCCCATTGTGGCATGGGGAAGGGCAGGGACTGGGGGAATGGGGGTTTCGGTCAGTTCCTCATGAGCTGTTTTCCTTCTTAGCTGGTGGTGAGGGGTCATTCCTTACACCCTTCCCCTGCTCCAGCATGGGGTCCCACCCATGGGAGACAGTCCTCCACGAACTTCAACGTGAGTCCTTTCCCACGGGGCTTCAGCTCTTCCCCAGCTGCCCCAGCGTGGGTCAGTTCTCTGGGATGCAGTCATAAATCACAGAATGTCTCTCAGTCTCTGAGGACCAGACTGCTCCAGCCTGGTCCTCCATGGAGTCACAAGCCTTCTTCCCCCAGCAAACCTGCTCCAGCGTCCCCAGTGCTGCTGGGTTAATCCTGATTATACGTGCAAATTGGGGTACAAGAGGCTGGAAAGCAGCCCCGTGGAAAGAGATCTGGGGATTTGGGTTGATGGCAAGTTGAATATGAGTCAACAGTGTGCCCTGGCAGCCAAAAGGGCCAACTGGGGCACATCAAGAACAGCATAGCTAGTTGGGTGAGGGACGTGTTTGTCCCACTCTGCACTGCACTGCTGTGGCCTCACCTTGAGTACTGTGTGCAGTTTTGGGCACCTCAATATAAGATCAAACTATCAGAGTGTGTCCAGAGGAGGGTGATCAAGATGGTGAAAGGTCTGTGAGGGCACTTGGTTTGTTCAGCTTGGAGAAGAGAAGGGTAAGGGGTGACCTCATTGCAGTCTACAACTTCCTCAAGGGGGGCAGTAGAGGGGAAGAAGCTGATGTCTTCTTTCTGGTGGCCAGAAATAGGACACGAGGAAATGGAATGAAGCTGCGTCAGGGGAAGTTCAGATTGAACATTAGGAAAAGGTTCTTCACTGAGAGGGTGGTCAGTCACTGGAACAGGTTCCCCAGGGAAGTGGTCATGGCACCAAGCCTGTCAGAGTTCAAGGAGTGTCTGGATGACCATGCAGAGAAATGTACTGAGCTGCTGGTTCACTCTGGAGTCAATGAAGCAGTATCTATCTCAGTAGATATGGAGAGGCTTAGAGTCAAGATAAGGACAGGGAGAGATCATTCTGCACTTAAGTGTCTCTCGGGCCTGCAGAGAGCTTCTAGCTGCTTCTTGCAGAAGCCACCCCTGCAGCGCCCCCCTCCTCCACCCAGAACCCAGCCACACAAAACTACAACAGTCCTCCAATACCACAGAGGCTTTAGCTGCTTGGCTTGCTTGATCGAGGCACATGTTTCACATTCATGGATGACCTGTGAGATAGCGTCCATGGTCAAATCCACCCCTCGATCACGAGCCCATCTATATGTGGCATCTCTCCCTTGATGGCCTGAGGTGTCATGGGCCCAGCGAGCTATAGATAATTTGCCCTTACGTTGCCAATCCAGCACTATCCCACTTCAATCCTTGCTGCCCGATCGACCTGCTGGCTGTTCTGATGTTCTTCAGTGGCTCAACTCTTGGGTATGTGGGCATATCCACACAATGTACTTTCACAGTTAGGTTCTCCAACTGGGCAGCGATGTCTTGTGTCGTGGTTTTGCCCCAGCCAAGGGCCGCACCCCACACAGTCGCTTGTACTTTTAAAAGGAAGGGGGAGGGAAAGTTGGGGGAAGGGGAAAAGGGAAGGAAGAAAGGAGGAAAAGAAACCACAACCTAGAAACCAGAACCACGCAGGTTGGGATAAGGATAGTTTACTAAACAATAACAGAAAACTAGATATAACAATAACATAAGTTTAAAGCACAAAATAGATGAAACTGGTGATACACAATGCAATTTCTCACCAAACCACACAACTCAGGCCGCACAGCTTAGAGCCCGTCCCGGACAACCCGACCGCCCCAGAAACTGCACGTCCTGGCGTTGTCTCCCCCTCTTCCCCCCAGTCCCCCCTTATACCGAACATGACGTAACTGGTATGGAATATCCTCTTTGGCCAATTCGGATCACCTGTCCTGGCTGCGTCCCCTCCTTTCTCACTAGTAAGGAAGTATGCAGAGCTGAGAAAGGTCCTTGATTGCCCGGCAACAAATCGGAAAACATCAGGGTGCTATCAGCACTATTCTCATGCTAACACCCAAACATGGCATTCCATCCACTGCTAAAAAAAAGTTTAACTCCATCATAGCTGAAACCAGGACATTATCCACCCCTTATTCCATACCATTTACGTCATGACCAGATCCAACAATTTTCTTTGGGTACAACCAGTTTCGTGTTTCACACACCCATATATGTATGTACACATGTATGCACACATATGTGCATACAGATCTTATTCCCTCAGTCTGTGAATCATCCCTCTGAAGTTGTTGAGTTCATTTAGTCCATGATTTCCAGGCTCCATTTGTCGTAACAGTTTCTCAGGATAGTTGTATGTTCCATTGGCTCGTTGCACGCTGCATCTCAGGCTCTTGACTGATACACCTGGCATGGTCCATGCTCATAGTCTGTGGGTCAGAGTTTATTTTCAACGGGAGCAAAAAGTTCTTGAGAGGCCAGGCTTTAGTTCC
This sequence comes from Porphyrio hochstetteri, assembly GCA_020800305.1. NCBI lineage: Eukaryota > Metazoa > Chordata > Aves > Gruiformes > Rallidae > Porphyrio > Porphyrio hochstetteri. The sequence continues at coordinate 4,174 of JAJHSY010000141.1, read as the reverse complement.
ATCATCATGGCACTCATTCTTCATTAACTTGTATGACTCCGGCTATAATGCTATGGTACAACATACAGCAATCATAACAATAATGAATATACAATAATGGATTATTTGGCAATTATTATAATTTCTACTTTATTAATTATATTGGCTATTCTCACCCAAAATCAAATCCCCTTGAGGTACACATCGAACTTCTCCATCCCTCTGCATTACCCACCAAGTACAGCCAGGTCCTTGAGCAAAAACAATTCCAGACATGGGTTTACCTTTGCCTGAAGCAGGAATGACCCAAACTCTCTTTCCCAATACACTCTTCATATGCACTACTGGGACTCTGTCTCCCTCTACAGTACGTGGAAATTTTGACTGGGCAGGGCCAGCCCGATTGGTAGATCCCCTAGAGTTAACTAACCACGTGGCTTTGGCCAAATGTGTATCCCAATGCTTGAATGTCCCACCACACATTGCTTTCAGTGTAGTTTTTAAAAGTCCATTATATCGTTCAATTTTCCCAGAGGCCGGTGCATGGTAAGGAATGTGGTACACCCACTCAATGCCATGCTCTTTGGCCCAGGTGTCTATAAGAGTGTTTCGGAAATGAGTCCCATTGTCTGACTCGATTCTTTCTGGAGTACCATGTCGCCAGAGGACTTGCCTTTCAAGGCCCAGAATTGTATTTCGAGCAGTGGCATGGGGTACGGGATATGTTTCTAGCCAGCCGGTAGTTGCCTCCACCATTGTAAGCACATGACGTTTGCCATGGCGGGTTTGTGGGAGGGTGATGTAATCAATCTGCCAAGCCTCCCCATATTTATATTTCATCCACCGTCCTCCATACCAAAGGGGCTTTAACCGCTTAGCTTGCTTGATTGCAGCACATGTCTCACATTCGTGGACAACTTGTGCGATGGCGTCCATGGTCAGGTCCACCCCTCGATCCCGAGCCCATCTATATGTTGCATCTCTCCCTTGATGACCCGAGGTATCATGAGCCCATCGAGCTATGAATAATTCACCCTTACGTTGCCAGTCTAGATCTACCTGAGCCACTTTAATCCTAGCAGCCTTATCTACCTGATGGTTGTTTTCATGTTCCTCCATGGCCCGACTCTTAGGTACATGGGCGTCGACATGACGTACCTTTACAACAAGTTTCTCTAGCCGAGCAGAGATATCTTGCCATAAGTCATCAGCCCATATAGGTTTGCCTCTACGCTGCCAGTTGTTCTTTTTCCACTGCTGCAACCACCCCCACAGGGCATTCGCCACCATCCATGAATCAGTATAAAGGTAGAGCCTTGGCCACTTTTCTCTCTCAGCAATGTCCAGGGCTAACTGGATGGCCTTCACCTCAGCGAACTGGCTTGATTCACCTTTTCCTTCAGTGGCTTCTGCTACTCTTCTTATAGGATTCCATACAGCGGCTTTCCATCTCCGATGCTTACCCACAATGCGACAAGACCCATCAGTGAACAGGGCATATCGCTTCTCATTCTCTGGCAGTTCGTTGTAGGGTGGGGCTTCTTCAGCGCGTGTTACCTCCTCATCCTCTGGTGACATCCCAAAATCTTTGCCTTCTGGCCAGTCTGTGATCACCTCCACAATTCCTGGGCGATTGGGGTTTCCTATTCGAGCCCGCTGTGTAATTAGTGCAACCCACTTGCTCCATGTAGCATCAGTGGCATGGTGTGTAGAAGGAACCTTCCCTTTGAACATCCAGCCCAGCACCGGCAGTCGGGGTGCCAGGAGGAGCTGGGCTTCAGTTCCAATCACTTCTGAGGCGGCTCGAACCCCTTCGTAGGCGGCCAGTATTTCCTTTTCTGTTGGAGTATAATTGGCCTCAGATCCTTTGTAGGCCCGACTCCAAAACCCCAGCGGTCGACCTCGAGTCTCCCCTTGTGCTTTCTGCCAGAGACTCCAGGTCGGGCCGTTCTCCCCAGCTGCAGTGTAGAGCACATTTTTAATATCTGTCCCTGTCCGGACAGGCCCAAGGGCCACTGCATGGACTATCTCGCGTTTGATCTGCTCAAAGGCTTGCTGTTGCTCAGGGCCCCATTGGAAATCATTCTTCTTTCGAGTTACATGGTAGAGTGGGCTCACAATGAGACTGTAGTTTGGGACATGCATTCGCCAAAAACCTATAACACCTAAGAAAGCTTGTGTTTCCTTTTTGTTGCTTGGTGGAGACATAGCTGCTATTTTATTAATAATGTCCATTGGGATGTGACGACGCCCATCCTGCCATTTTATTCCTAAAAACTGGATTTCTCGCGTAGGCCCCTTGACTTTACTTCGTTTTATAGCAAAACCGGCTTCTAAAAGGATTTTAATTACCCTGTTTCCTTTTTCAAAAACTTCCTCTGCTGTGTTGCCCCATACAATGATGTCATCAATATACTGCAGGTGCTCTGGTGCTTCACCCTTTTCCAGTGTATTCTGGATTAGTCCATGGCAGATGGTGGGGCTATGTTTCCACCCCTGGGGCAGACGATTCCACGTGTATTGGATGCCTCTCCAAGTGAAAGCAAACTGTGGCCTGCACTCTGGCGCCAGTGGGATCGAGAAGAAAGCATTCGCAATGTCGATTGTGGCGTACCACTTGGCTGCCTTCGATTCCAATTCATACTGGAGCTCTAACATGTCTGGCACAGCAGCACTCATACCTGGAGTGACTTCATTTAGGCCACGATAATCTACTGTCAGCCTCCACTCTCCATTGGACTTCCTCACTGGCCATATGGGACTATTAAAGGGTGAGTGGGTTCGGCTGATCACTCCCTGATCCTCCATTTGACGAATCAGCTTATGGATGGGAATCAGGGAATCTCGGTTAGTACGGTATTGTCGTCTGTGCACCGTCGTCGTAGCAACTGGCACTTGCTGTTCTTCACCCTTCAACAACCCCACAACAGCAGAATCCTCCGAGAGTCCAGGCAAGGCACACAATTGTTCAATTTCTTCTGTTTCCAAAGCAGCTATTCCAAAAGCCCATCGGTACCCTTTTGGGTCTTTAAAATACCCTCTACGTAGATAATCTATACCTAAAATGCACGGAGCTTCTGGACCAGTCACAATGGGGTGTTTTTCCCAGTCCTTCCCAGTTAGGCTCACCTCAGCCTCTAGCACAGTTAGTTGTTGGGATCCCCCTGTGTCCTGGTTTCAGCTATGATGGAGTTAAACTTTTTTTTTTTTTTTAGCAGTGAATGGAATGCCATGTTTGGGTGTTAGCATGAGAATAGTGCTGATAGCACCCTGATGTTTCCGATTTGTTGCCGGGCAATGAAGTACCTTTCTCAGCTCTGCATACTTCCTTACTAGTGAGAAAGGAGGGGACGCAGCCAGGACAGGTGACTCGAATTGGCCAAAGAGCATATTCCATGCCAGTTACGTCATGCTCAGTTTAAGGGGGGACTGGGGGGAAGAGGGGGAGACAACGCCAGGACGTGCGGTTTCTGGGGCGGTCGGGTTGTCCGGGACGGGCTCTAAGCTGTGCGGCCTGAGTTGTGTGGTTTGGTGAGAAATTGCATTGTGTATCACCAGTTTCATCTATTTTGTGCTTTAAACTTATGTTATTGTTATATCTAGTTTTCTGTTATTGTTTAGTAAACTATCCTTATCCCAACCTGCGTGGTTCTGGTTTCTAGGTTGTGGTTTCTTTTCCTCCTTTCTTCCTTCCCTTTTCCCCTTCCCCCAACTTTCCCTCCCCCTTCCTTTTAAAAGTACAAGCGACTGTGTGGGGTGCGGCCCTTGGCTGGGGCAAAACCACGACAGTTATTTTGGCGCCCAACGTGGGGCACGAACGGTTGGGATAACGGTAGATCTGACCCTAACTATCGCAATTAAGATAAGCACTGTTGTTTAAGCAATCTCTGGTCACGATGTTGTGGTATTTATTTACAAGGCTGTGGCAGCAAAACCACCGCATGCTGTATACAATCCTGGCAGGATTCTTTACTCTCTCAGGTCTGCTGCTCCCGTATTTGTTCCCATACTTCATTATAGTGTATTTTATGATATCGGTCTATGATACAATAATATCGATGATCATGAGCTTAAGCTGGTACCTGTATGAGGTTTTGCTGTCCTGTCCATTCTTTGGACAGGGAGGGGTTAATAACAGCAGCCGGTATGGTGGGGGCACTGCTTTCTTTTCCTTTGGGCTAAATACAACAGCTCT